>OX465258.1:17489160-18089160 GCA_949987775.1 Aproaerema taeniolella | reverse complement strand
TATACATCCGGTTTATTTTATATGTTTGCAACATTGCTGCAAGTAGTAGTGACGGATGACGGATTCTATGTAAAAGTAGATGTTCTTGGCTCTGTGTACTGCAACGTAGTTTAGAGGGAATAACTGGAGATCTAGCTGATGGAATTCAGGAAAAGACGTAGGATCATCTTTAAATATACATTTATTTGAGAGGAACTTAAGACGCGTGGCTGAAGCCACAAGAGACTGGGTCATTTACAAAAACATGCCAAAACCTGCGAATCAGTTCGATTATGCAACTAAGAGTAAAAGGTTTTCGTAGGTTTATACCGTCGAAGCATACAACCTCTATAGTACGTACAGGGTGAGAAGGATAGCTAAGCAAAAACTGAAACTCTGAATTCAGACCATTATTTTTAAATATTTTCCCGTGGAATTTTCCTCAGGATTTGCGCGCGGTGGGCTGGTGTGCGGCATCAAAACGAAAACTGTAACTTAAGAATAAGAAGTTACTTATAGATGACATTTAGTTGTGGGCAGATTCCACCATTTAAGCATTCCCAAGTTGTCCCTAACAACTGTTATTTATATGTTTCTGGTAGTTTCAAGAGACTATTCTATTAGTGACTTGGTATATTCGCGCCGAACATTTTTCTATCCCTAAAAAAAATTTATTTGTGTAACTTTTACATCGAAATAGTTCTACCATCATTATTGACCGACTGGCCATAGACCCTCTTATAACGCCAAATTTACTATACATAACACACATTATTAAATACATTACACACACACCCACACATACACATACACATGCATGCCAACATTCTCACATTCATCTTTGTTCATTATTTTCTTTTAATTAATTTAATTTTATATAATTTGGTTTAACTTTAATTTAATTTTATATACAGTATAAACTCTATATAACGACACTGAAGGGACTGTGCGTTTTATGACGTTATTGAGAGTTGTCGTTAAATGGAGAGAAGAAAAATCTGTATTAGAAAAATGAAAAGTTTATTTCAGACTGGTATTTCGTGTATTACACAATGATTTTCTCTTACTTGCCATGTTTTTAGTTTGAAAGTTTGTGAGCAACTAAGAATATGATAATAGATAATCTATGACTCTTACTAACAGTCTACACGTGCTAGCAATCCCGATTTGTGAACAAAAGAACGGATTTCTTAGAAAGTTCGATGCCGTCAGTCGAGTTTATTACGGGCTAGGATAGTAAAGCGACAAAAAAAACGTTCTTTTATCGCTTTATTATCCTAGCCCGTACAGTCAAGAGCACGTCACGCTTGACACTACCAGTTTAAGCTGAGCTCTTATTTATACCGCGCGCCATACAATACGGGGCCGGTCCAAAGTCCAAAGTGTCAAGCTTGACGTGCTCTTGAGTGTACAACAATAACGTACTGTGTACGTACGCAGCTATTTAATTGTTGTCGTTATTGAGAGTGGATGTAATGTTATATAGAGTGGATCATTGTATGTAAAACAAGCTAAACCAACCAAAGCCGAATGATTTCGACGCTTTAGGGAGTTTGTCGTTAAATCGAGTGACTTTACATGGAGTTTACACTGTAATTTGTTTAATTTTTAAATTGTCTTATGTTTATCCATTTGTTTAAACTCTGTACTCGGCTTACAGGGCGCCTGCGATAAAAGCTTGCTTAGTGCAGGGCCCGCTGTTGTAACTCTTTTTATAACCCAATTTGTGAAATAAATTATTATATTCTATTCTATTAAGATTAATCCCAGCCAGCACAAACTTTCTGAGTAAGTTTTGAATAACAGCAGTCATAGAAACGAATTTCTGAATAAGATTACCGTAATTAGCTGGTTAAGCGCTTACTCAGACGTTATCCAAGCAATTTGGGCACAAAATCATATTGCTAATAGCTGGATAATAGCAACGTAACAGATGAATAAGTTTTGAATAATTGCACGACAAGGTGAGTATCTTCTGGATAAAAGCATTTTGTTATTTTATACAAATATTACAGCCCTGTTAGCCAGATGAAGAATGAATGATGAATGAACTTACCCAGGCAGCACACAAGTCAGATAACTGGTCAACAATGTAACCTTATATGAGGTTAAGCTTTATTATTTTTGTATAGAAGCTGTGTGTATTGCAAAGTGCTGTATAAACTTTTTTTTTTGCTATAATCTTGCTATTAGCTGAGTTAGTTTTGTAAAGTGCCGATTTTATTTCTAAAAGCTGAATAATCATCATGAACAGACTTGTTACTCAAGAGTTTGTCTAACCTTTTGTATAATACAGGTATAAAATTCAATTATCAAGCATGATACTGGATAATAGAGGTTCTGTCCTCTTTTAGCTGTATTACAGACCACATCTTGACAGAAATTCAGCTGCTGTATAAAGTAGGGTGTTATTTCTCTTATGAAGAATGTAGCCACTTATCAGAAATTAAGACAGCTGTTATAACTACTTTATTCCTCTTTAAGTAAGAATTTACCCTCTAGTACAGCTAACTTTGGTAAAAGCAATCGTAACAGACTCTTATACAGAAGTTTGCTGGATATTCACGAAAAGTAGACATTTATTAAGCTAGAAGAACTGTTCTGGAACTTAAGTCAGATTAATGTACACTGAATCCCAATTATTTGATTAACGGTACGAATGTGTGTGATTATAGAAAAGTTATCCAAAATATGTTGTGCGCAGACCACTTTTAACCAGAAAATAGCTGAATAAGTGGACACATAAGGTCTGTTATGCAGACATAAGACGAGTAGCTGTGCGAACAGGGTATTTAATTCAGAATGAGCGTCGCCATAATGAATAACTTAACCTATTATATTTTTTTAGAATTTTATACACAAATACTCAATTTTAATAACGAAATCAGTATAATATTCTTGTAAAAGTATTGTATTGTTATTTTTGAACCCTTAAATTGCATAAAACATAAAAAGTATTTCAGTAGCAAAAACAAAACAATCGATGAAATGTTGTTTATTATCTCAAAAACTCGCTTATCAGGGCGGCGCGTGAAAATTTTACACGAAATGTATGTATAAATACACGGTAAAGTTGCATGCGCACCTACAATTTCTTTCTTTAAGCATAAAGTTAGGGTAAAATTATTTATTTAGTTACAGATAGGAACAATTATGGCCGTTTAGCTTTCACGTCATTACAATAACACGACGTTTCGGATTTGTCAATTTAATATTAATATGAAACCTAACTTCTTGATAAAAAGTTATGAAATCCGCTAAACGCTGTGTATCCTCTGAATAACTGACCTTTGAAGGACTTCAGCACTAAGTTCATTCATCATTCATTCTTCATCTGACTAACAGGGCTGTAATATTTGTATAAAATAACAAAATGCTTTTATCCAGAAGATACTCACCTTGTCGTGCAATTATTCAAAACTTATTCATCTGTTACGTTGCTATTATCCAGCTATTAGCAATATGATTTTGTGCCCAAATTGCTTGGATAACGTCTGAGTAAGCGCTTAACCAGCGAATTACGGTAATCTTATTCAGAAGTTCGTTTCTATGACTGCTGTTATACAAAACTTACTCAGAAAGTTTGTGCTGGCTGGGTAGTGCTGAAGTCCTTCAAAGGTCAGTTATTCAGAGGATACACAGCGTTTAGCGTATTTCATAACTTTTTATCAAGAAGTTAGGTATTCATATTAATTTTAAATTGACAAATCCGAAACGTCGTGTTATTGTAATGACGTAAAAGCTAAACGGCCATAATTGTTCCTATCTGTAACTAAATAAATAATTTTACCCAAATTTAATGCTTAAAGAAAGAAATTGTAGGTGCGCATGCAACTTTACCGTGTATTTATACATATATTTCGTGTAAAATTTTCACGCGCCGCCCTGATAAGCGAGTTTTTGAGATAATAAACAACATTTCATCGATTGTTTTGTTTTTGCTACTGAAATACTTTTTATGTTTTATGCAATTTAAGGGTTCAAAAATAGCATTGCAATACTTTTACAAGAATATTATACTGATTTCGTTATTAAAATTGAGTATTTGTGTATAAAATTCTAAAAAATTATAATAGGTTATGTTATTCATTATGGCGACGCTCATTCTGAATTAAATACCCTGCTTGCACAGCTACTCGTCTTATGTCTGCATAACAGACCTTATGTGTCCACTTATTCAGCTATTTTCTGGTTAAAAGTGGTCTGCGCACAACATATTTTGGATAACTTTTCTATAATCACACACATTCGTACCGTTAATCAAATAATTGGGATTCAGTGTACATTAATCTGACTAAAGCTCCAGAACAGTTCTTCTAGCTTAATAAATGTCTACTTTTCGTGAATATCCAGCAAACTTCTGTATAAGAGTCTGTTACGATTGCTTTTACCAAAGTTAGCTGTACTAGAGGGTAATTTCATACTTAAAGAGGAATAAAGTAGTTATAACAGCTGTCTTAATTTCTGATAAGTGGCTACATTCTTCATAACAGAAATAACACCCTACTTTATACAGCAGCTGAATTTCTGTCAAGATGTGGTCTGTAATACAGCTAAAAGAGAACAGAACCTCTATTATCCAGTATCATACTTGATAATTGAGTTTTATACCTGTATTATACAAAAGGTTACACAAACTCTTGAGTAACAAGTCTGCTCATGATGATTATTCAGCTTTTAGAAATAAAATCGGCACTTTACAAAACTAACTCAGCTAATAGCAAGATTATAGCAAAAAAAAAAGTTTATACAGCACTTTGCAATACACACAGCTTCTATACAAAAATAATAAAGCTTAACCTCATATAAGGTTACATTGTTGACCAGTTATCTAACTTGTGTGCTGCCTGGGATACTAATTAAGTTTATCTTACTTGTTTCAGGTATGTGGAGTATTCATATTTGAAGGTAACACATTGCGGTGATCGAGAGAGTTATTGATCTGGCAAAAACGCCTAGCTAACGTTATTTATAGGTTGTTTATTCAGCTGTTAGTCATTATCCTTAACATAATAAGTTATTGATAAACAACTCCGTAAGTATCAGTTTGTTTTTGTCCGCTACATTTTTAGGAATCTCACAACGAATTTTTAATACGGTTGGTTTTCACTGTGGTTTATAGATTTTTCACTAATTTATTTATATGGGGGGTGACTTAAGGTTAGCTAGGGAAACTAGTGGGGTGATTCTACCCATGAAACTAAACAACTTTCCCAAGAAACCTATATGAAATTCTTAAAAATAATCTTCGACTTCTCATACAAAATCAAATCTGCTGATCGCGTAATTTGTATAAAGGCGAAATTTTTTTCTTATTTCGGCCTATGTTCCTTGGCGAATGTGGGCTAATATATGGCTAATATTCACATCCTTAATTTTCGTTAACTTATTTAAAGCTGGGTGACTTTATTATAAAGAGGAAAGATTTATATTTTTGTACGAATAAATTCAAAAACTGAGGGAGTAGCACGAGGGTACGCTGAGGGTAGTTTTACCACTCCGATGATATCTTGCTGAGACAACAACATCTACCCGTGACCACGGCGCGTGCAACCGCGTCGAAACGCCGAGAATAGGTAAATAAATATATATACGCGAATTTAGACCCGTTTTAGTATTTAATTATGTGTTCAAATCGCGGAAGTTTAGAAAGAAAAAAAGAAAGACAAATTTATTATAACGGACACCACAACACATATAAGAGGCAAGATTAAACAGTAAAACACGATCACGATACACTACATGAAGATAAAGTGTTATATAACTCAAAAACTCTGGACCGATTTCAAAAATTATTTTACCATTAGAAAGCAACGTACACAGAGGCAGGGAACCTGATGGGAGACCAAAGTGGCAATTGTGCCATCGATTGTACATACGATGGGCCATTGTGCGGTTTGAAAACTGACACCAGGGTTAGAGAAATATGCCACACACTTGACTAGATCTACACGATAAGAAGAAGAACGCTAAATTACTACCTAATTTTCCCGAATTCCCACGGGAAAGAAGACCCGTGCGAAAAGCTGTACGTAAAAAAAGCCATAATTGGTTTCTATGCCGCCATTACCTTGAATGAACTTCAAAGACATCTCGTTAGAATACTTTAGTAATACTTGAACAGTCTGTTCCCTCAAAGTATCCACCCAAGTTTCTTATGTACTAATGATAAGGTTCAAATTAGAATGAACTTGGCCCTCTAACTGGGCATCGAGTGTACGGTGGGCGGTGTGTGGAAAATAACATTCGTACTTGAAATGGAAATTATACACGCGTTGTGTAATGTTTCGTGCTATGTTAACTTGAGTCTCATCAGGTTAGCGGACAACATAATATTTATAAACATAGAAATACGTCGTCGTAAAACTGTATTTACGTATATCTAATACTAGCATTCCGCTCGGGACTTCGTTCCCGTGGGAATTCAGGAAAGTTATGTAACCTATGTTACTCAGGGATAATGTAGCATCCTAATGGTGAAAGAATTTTTGAAATCTGTCCAGTAGTTTTTAAGTTTATTCGTTACATACAAAAGTACAAATATTTCCTCTTTATAATATTAGTGTAGACTAGAGGAACGAAGTCCCATTCTCTAGTCCAGTGTGACATGTGAATCAGCCCACAAAACTGAACAACTTGTTTCGAAACGTGATTTGCATGCTATCACGAATTATACAAGTACTATAGCAGTAACAGACCTGCTGCGGAGGGACTAGTTACAACCAGCTTTGCTTAGCTTGGGGTCAGATGGCGCTGTGGGAATTGCCCAAGAATATTCATTTATATTTATAACACCACAGTTCAACACCATTGGGGTAGGCAGAGACCACAGATTGCCACCTGCTACGATCCAAACACACTTCTTTCGCTTCCTTTACACTACATTCATAGTTCACTTCACACAAGCTCGTCAGATTCGGGTACTCCTAACACGGCCTTTTCTCAGTACGTTACCAATTTGGTCTAAATAGGTATGCCTAGGGCGCCATCTTCCGACTCTTCCAACTACGTTCGCACTGTATTTTTCTTTCATTCTTTCCACATGTCCAAACCACCTCAACATTCCTTTCTCTATCCTCGTCACTATATCTATCACAGCTCAACAATATCTCAATAAAAAGACTGACATTTAACCGTAACTCGTAATCAAGATGGCTACCGGTGAGAGTAACTAAACAGAGCAATTCCCAGGATCTGTTTGTTTGTCCACTGACTCACGCCGGATGTGTGGTGGTATGCTGCCCATGCGCAACCCGGCTGGCACTCAGAGACTACCGTTTCATTCCAATGGATAAGCGAATTGCTGTCATTTAAATTTGTCGGGGTTGTGTTACTGAAATTAGTGAGTCATGGATCATGTTTGGGAGTCTGTGAAAGGGTAATTTGTTTATTAGGAAACAAAGAATGTAATGTTATATTCTTTGTTGACAAATGAGGCCGTCGGCTAGCGGGTCAGACTGTAAAGCGAAAGGTACCGAGATCGTTTCCTATTGCCGCTATATGACTGATTTTCTGAGTTATGTACGGACGGCGGCCGCAACTCAGGTTACCACATGCGTGCACTCTGTGCTCTTGTGATAAAAGCGGTTTTGCAAGGAAAACGAAGTATAACCTAATGCGCTGGCCTCAGTCCATTATTTACACACTAACTGATGCTCGGTGAGGGAAAACATCCTGAAGAAACCTTAAATATGAATCAATCCGGTCAGATTCCCTTGTTAGCAGGGTCACGGAGGTCAGATGGTCTGCCAAATCCTGGATCAAGAGTTCCCTGAATTAGAACAAGGGCTAAGCGCTAGGAAGAAGATTATTTGTTGTCAAGATTGCAAAGTAACAAGGAAGAACTTTTTTACCCGTTTTGTAGAACTAGATAATTAGATTGTTTTTGTAACTCTTTTAATTACTAACTACTTAACTTTGGTCAGTTTGATTTGTTTAGAAAAACTTGAAGACAGAGTCGACTTTGGTTTTTCTGAAGGTTTAAGTGAAATTGCCGAAATCCTATTATTCCAATTTTTCTTCTTACATTTCTTATGATTCAATGACATCCTTTCATCACTTAATATAGGTACTACCTAAAATAATAAGATGTAATTATTAACAGTGTTCACCAGGAAAGTTGATCAAGATAGAAAACTTACAAAAGACACGCTTATTTCTATAAAGAAATTTCTTCGAACAGACCTGGAGTTATTTCTATAAAGAAATTTCTTCGAACAGACCTGGAGTTATTTCTTGAATATGGTCTCTATCTATCCCTAAATTAACAATACAGTTGTAACTATTATAGTATGTTTATTTATTTCTAGCTTTCCGCCCGGAACTTCGTTCCCGTGAGGATTTTTGAAAATGATGGGGCCTATTATTCTGATTTATAAGCTATATTATGGCGATCAAAAGTCGAGACACAGCCGTCACGGATGCCTTGAGGTCTGGTCTGGATGCAACGTCGAAGGTCTGGAGTGACTGGTTTAGATATTATGTATTATAGCTATTAATTAACTGTAAACTACTATGGAAAGTATAGTACAATAGTAAAAAAAGCTAATATTAACAAGAAAACTTAATTTAGACAAGGGCACGGACATCAAGTCTGTGGATGCTAATAATATCTTTAAAAAACTATTATTGTAAAGGTTCATTAAAATCTATTCAATAGTTTTTGCGTGAAAGAGTAACAAACATGTATGGAACATACAAACTTAAGCGTTTATAATATTAGTAAGGATATTTTTTTATAATCAGCCATTCGAACCAAACGTATAGAATTTCAATACGGCCTAGTGTATCTCAACAGGACGTAGGTCGGCTAAGCGGCGCCGGCGGCGCAGGCGTGCCTCAAGGCGATCCACTACGTCGGACGAATCGCAAACAGTCCCAGACTTACTATAATACCATTTATATTATACTTTTTGTACTCACAAAATGCAAATGATTTAGATTTGGAGCTAAATAAATTTTCACGTTCAAGGTGTGATAGCCAAGTTGGTAATGAGACAGACTTGTAATCGGGTTCAAATCCTGGTGCGGGCCTGTACCACTAAATTCGTCTTTTCGGATTTATGTACGGATTTATAATTACCACTTGCTCAGCAGTAAAGGAAAACATCATGATGAAATCACAATGTTTCGAAAGACGAGCGGTCCACCAACCCGCATTGGGCCAGCGTGGTGGACTATGGCCTAAATCCTCTTCGTGTTTCGAAGGGAGGCCCGTGCCCCTCGGTGGGGACGTATAGGACTGGCATAAAAAAAAACTAACGTTAAAAACGTAGTAATCAACCGTCTTTAATCCTAACAATGCCACAAATCAAAACATCAAATGTTTATTATGTGATCACTCCAACTTTGAAGGGATTTGGGTTATATGAGTCCGGAAATATAGACGCTGGCAGAGAATTCTATTCTTTAGCGGTGCGCAATATAAAAGATGAAGAGAAGTGCTCAGTATGGATCCAAAGAATCTCAACAAAGTACCCGGCGGTGCGTCTGGATGTCCGGTAGAAGAAAGGGGCAGGCGAAATGAGCTCGTGCAGCTCATGAACACACTCCCCGAAGTATAAATGGCAACACACCAGGCTATACATGTTGACCTTGAAATCGCCTTAACAATTTTCCAATTTTAAAGATTGTCCAGAGAGTGGCTAATGTCAAAACCAAAATCATCATGTATCTGGTCACCAGTTCGTTAGGTAAACTAAGTTGAGTCTCTAAATGTTAACCCATGATGGAGTCTGAGTTTTTCGTAAGTGTGAGCATTGAGCAATGCCGTTAAGTTCATTTTTCTTTTCTCTTAATGTTTATAAGTGGTCTTGCAACCAGAGATTCTTCTCAGCAATTATTGTGCTGCATCTTAAATGCATGTTGTTAGTAGTCAACTCAGGTGCTGACTGAAAAACAGCCTGGCTGAGGCAGCACTTTTTCACCACATTATTCATTTGTATGCTATTTTGGTGTCTGTGTTGTATGGTGAATAAATTTCTTTTTCTTTCTTTTTTCTTTCTTTCTTTCTTATCTCGCTCGTAATAGCGCTGGCTTTCGTAGTGCAAATGGGAATCCTGGCGTGTTGCGCATAGGCAAGCTCCTTTGCTTCTATGAGCTAGGCTTAGGAGTATACTTGCATCGTAGATCGTTTTTCTTCTTAATAAATATAGGTTAAATGTACAGAAAAGGACGGCATTAGCAATAAGGTAAGTACGACGCTGTATTTAGTTGATTTTAATTAGCCGTGAAGTAAACTCGGTGTTGCCAGTAATGAGAGTGACTCATTGCTAAACACTAGCACGTTTTGGAACTTTGTTACGTTTTCATTTTCTTATTACGTGCGCCATTGTTTGCTTGTTTCAGCTGATTTTCGTTTTCACTTCAAATCTCGTGATTTTCCAAATCTTTTTTGGAGAGTGTGTATGGAAGTTAGGTTTTGGTTATAGTAACGACCCTAGATTCTAATCAGACTTTTCTCGGGCTCGACTCTCGGAAGTAGCAACTTGCTCGACTCTCGGAAGTAGCAACATAAGTAAGATTTCAAGTATACTGACTGACTGATGGCTCACACTGTTTTCAAGCGATTGTTAATACACAATAAAATACCATAAAATAGTACAGTGCCCCTTGGATTTATGTGGGCTGATGACATAATATAGGCCACACATAAACAGTGAAACACTCTGTGTTGTGTAGTGGAGTGTGTGACTTGACCATGAAATAAACCTGAGACCGCCAGATTGAAACAAAACATATTCATAAAATGTTATGACAAATTTAGACGGGTTCTTACCCCGATTTTAAATGTTAAACAGTAAGTTCACGAAACATTAATTCAAAGTCGTAACAACTCTAAAATATTTAAGCAACTTAGTTATAAAATAGCAATAACAAGTTACTTATTACGTCTGGCTAGCCAACCCTGAAGAAAATTGCATGAAACTGATTACGGATCTAAAGGTTACGGTTAATTTGCTGGAACAATAGAAATGATGAAGAAATAACTATTAAATATGAATTAAACAGGTAGATGAAGTTAAAAAATGTTTGTTTCGTTAATTTTTTTTAATTGGTTAAATTGTAATATTACGGTTTTTATAATTTTCCCGTGACATATTTAACGTGATGTATGTGCTTAGAGATAGGAAAAACATATTATTATGACAAAATTTATCTTTTTTCACTAATACAAATCTCCTATTTACTATTACCATTACTGACACATTACAAATCAATTTAACTAATTATTTAATAAAGCATGTTATGGCACCTGCTATAGTGCATTTAATCCATACCTCCATACTATAATATAATATGTAATATTATAATATAATATTATATCTGTCTGTCTGTCCGCCTTTCACGCCTAAACTGCAAAACCGATTTTGATGAAATTTGGTACAGAGATAGATTAGAGCCTGGGAAAGGACATAGGCTACATTTTATCCCATAGTTGGGCACGATATAACCTGTAGTCCACGCGGGCGGAAAGCTAGTTTAATTATAGTATAATTTTCAAATGTAAATAATAATGTAACTATCACTGGATGCCCTTAAATAAATAAAATAAGTCTATTGCTAAGACCAAGGACATGCTACTAAAAGTCACTTCAACAGCTAACATACGAAATACAAAGCAACAGGCACGAGACAAATCAACCACAAAGGAGTCAATCAAGGCATGGAAGGTGGCGGAAGCCAATTACTAATAATAGGATCTGCATCGAACCAGAACTGAGCTGGCTAGTGCTGCCTATTTGCTGAAATAACAAATTCGGGACAATTGCTCTACACGCGTTACGTTAAAAAACATTATGTAGTGTATGGTTACAAGGCACGGCATAAAACTACGAATCCAATACTATACCGTACAATACAATATGTATACTTTATTGCACACCGACTTATAATAAGGTACAGAGTAAAAATTATAGAGTAACCCACGAATAATCGATTAAACGTCACACATTCAAAACCCCAACACTAGGTTTTGTATTGTGGGTCCGTCGGGAGATAACCCTTAGGTATACATATTTAATCAAAATTAGTTCAACCATTTAAGAGTTATAAGCAATAACTGCTTTACCACAAAACAACACTTAGACAATATCTGCTAACTTATGTCATTTTGTTGTAGTTTAATTTATCCCTTTCGGGAAAAGTAAAGAACTTTATGATCATACAGCCATTTTTAACCATTGTCTACGTTTTAGTTTTATTTTTTGTGGTAAGGCTCTAAATGTCGAGGGTTAAACAAAATACTTGTCTGGGTTTAAAAATCGGGACACTGCTGCAGCAATCACTACTCGTACCAGCGTTATTGGATAACCAGTGACGCACGGCTCACGGCTTTTGGCCATTTGCTAGTGTAAATATAAATATACAATACATACATTCGAATTACTAACAGCAGTTCGGTAGAGATTTAGTTTTGACACTTAGCTATCCGGGTTTTTTATTTATGCGCCTGGGACTTCGTTCCCGTGGGAATTTAGGAAAATTATGTCGCCGATAGTTAATTCAGGGTGTCAGCTACCTCCATACCAAGTTTTATCAAAATTGGTCCAGCCGTTTGAGCATGACAGATTAACAAACTTCCATACATACATCCATACATCCTCACAAACTTTCGTGTTTATAATATATGTAGGAATGTTCCAGTTTATTGTTTTTTCTCTGAGGACTTTCTGGATCAGTAGATCCTTTAGATCAGGAGTTTAGATAAGATTAGTGGATCAGTAGATAGCTACTTTATCAATTACTATATTAAACTACATATTATTTCGTTTAGTCAAAAAAACTCAAACTGAAACTCAAAAGTGTTTATTTCATTGAACATATAAAATGATACTTGAACACGTCAATATGATGAATTACATAGCACTTTTGACTTTGCGCCTATTCGCAAAGGTGCAGTCTTCCTCAGGAGAAGAATAGGCAAGAAACTCCGAGGGTCGCTCTTTTTAAGTCAATCATATAAATTTTCTTACTTTTAATTTTAATTGACTTAATATCTGAATAACTCTGGAGCTGAGCAATTTATTCCCATGGTTGCTTGTCTAACAGATAATCCGAAATTCTATAATAGTCCTTTTTACAAAGTTTTTGTTTAATTATTGTCTTAAATTTTTCTAAAGGTAGGTTTTGAATACACATGGGAATCTTATTGTAGACGTGATGAAACCCGCACAAATTTTTACTCACTCAAAGACCCGCACAAAGGTTTTCTCTTGTGTCGTGGGTCCCTTGAAACATACACAAAGACAGACACGAACATCCATGACCTGAGAACAAACATCTGCTTTTTACACAAATTCTTGCCCCGACTGGGAATGGAAACCAGGACCCATCGCTCTAGAGACATTGTTACTACCACTCGATCAAATCGGCCATCAAAAAAGGGAGGTCCGTTCTCCTTGGCTGATGGCGATTAAAATTTCATAATTTGCCCCTGCAATAGATTAGAATGACTATTGCGTTGTAGCCCACTTCACATCTGTTTCTCTCTTTCCATCTCTAAGGTAGACTGGAAGAGATCCCTTCAGGGATAAGTCCGCCTTTGCACATCTGTTTCTTTTGTAAGAGTTTGAAGCGCTCGTAGTCCAGTGGCGCTTGGTGATCTCAACAGATCATTAAGGTTAAGCAACGTACGCAGAGGCAGGGAACCTGATGGGTAACCAAAGTGGAAACTTATCACGAGCGTTTCCGTGCTTCGGAGGGCACGCTAAGTTGTCGGTCCCGGTTGTTGTCGATTGAATCCAGTCGTTAAAACCAAGTCAGAGGCCATTGTGCGGTTTGGAAACTTTGACACCAGAGTTAGTCAAGTTCGCCACACTTGATTATACCTACACGGTAAGAAGAAGAAGAAGTTTGCAATAACAGATTTACATACATAGATAGACTCTATTCGTACACCTGTAAATATGTATATTGATCGCAGTTGCCTTGACATTGAACTTGAAGAGCTAACAAGTAGTGATGCCACGAATACGAATACGACTATTCGTATTCGCCGAATATCAACCTATTAACGAATATTCGTATTCGCCGAATATCGTGATGACATTCGTAAAGCTACCTTTCTACTTTTAACTTAGCAAGGTTAGCTAAAACGGACCCTGCCAACCGCTGACCCTTTGATATTCTGGCGTAAAGATTTGCTTTTTACCATTTTGAAATCATTGCGCAAAAGTATTTTTCCATAATTTTTTCGACTAATATCCAGACAAAAAAAAAGGAATCGTCTGGAGCCCAGTAATTTACAAAAACTTTGTTTTTTGAGAAAAAAAAATATGTATTTTTTTTATTATAAGATGGGTTAACTCTTGACCTCAATCTTGACCATAAAGATCAAAGATGAGGTCGACGATGGAGCGAGTTAACCCAGAAAATGCCTATAAAGGCACTGGTACTCCCACACACCGACGGAACACAGTAAGCTGTTTGGCGTCAGATTTCGGTAGGAGAGTGGTCGCGAACCAAACGGCCCTTTACGACGACGCCGCATGAGACCATAGGACGACACCTCAGATTCAGATGTAGTAAATGATTCGTTTCTACATTTATTGTAAAGTGGGTTTTATTGCCTTGACTTTATTATGTTTATTTATTCGTATTCGCAGAATATTAAAATCATTATTCGTATTCGTAAAAGTGGTATTCGTTACATCACTGCTAACAAGCCACAATGCCCACTTGACGCTGATTGATGCACTGACACGAGGTCACCTTGGTCATCCGAGTCGCCTCTGTATGCAGAATCAATCATACTAATATTTTGATTCGATAGAAACGTTTATTAACTCTCGTCAAAAAAAGAGGGGTGTTATAAGTTCAACGTGTGTATCTGTATGTCTGTCTGTGGCATCGTCTACCTACACTACATTAATATTATAAAGAGGAAAGATTTGATTAATTGTTTGCATTGAATAGGCTTCGAAACTACTGGACCGATTTGAAAAATTCTTTCACCAATAGAATCCTACATTATCCCCGATGCACATAGAGTACATGATTTTCCTGAATTCCCACGGGAACGAAGTCCCGCGCGGAAAAGCTAGTCTATCTCTACATATTATAAAGAGGAAAGATTTGATTGTTTGTTTGTTTGTTTGCTTGTTTGTTTGCATCGAATAGGCTCCGAAAATACTGGACCGATTTGAAATATTCTTTCACCATTAGAATCCTACATTATCCCCGATGAACATAGAGTACATGATTTTCCTGAATTCCCACGGGAACGAAGTCCCGCGTGGAAAGCTAGTAGCTAATAAACGAATAGACCGATTTCGATGAGGGTTTTTTGTTTGAAAGCATTTGATCAAGCGATAAAGGTCGGGGGTGATACAGTATTTTTAATTTTAGAGTTTTAAATTACAGAAAAATGTTACAGCTTGCTAATAAAATAATTAATTAATTGGACGGCCGGTTTGGTCGAGTGGTAGTGACGCTGCCTCTTGATCGGCGGGTCCTAGGTTCGATCCCCAGTCAGGGCAAACATTTGTGTGAAAAGCAGATGTTTGTTCTCGAGTCATGGGTGTTTGTGTTTGTCTTTATGTGTGTTCCAAGGGACCCACGACACAAGGGAAAACCTTAGTG
Source organism: Aproaerema taeniolella (assembly GCA_949987775.1). Classification (NCBI taxonomy): domain Eukaryota; kingdom Metazoa; phylum Arthropoda; class Insecta; order Lepidoptera; family Gelechiidae; genus Aproaerema; species Aproaerema taeniolella. The sequence goes on along the minus strand of OX465258.1, from coordinate 18,073,599 downwards.
TGAGCCTTTGAGTGTGTAGCGTTTACTTTACTTACTTACTTATTAAATTGTTCTCGCCAATAAAATCGAGATTTTCAGGCTTTATTTCATCTCTGGATGTTTGTCAAATGACGATTCAAGTGGTCTGAAACCGCAAGATGTTCTGCCTACGCCGACAGGGATTATAGGTGTGAGTGTTGCCACTTCTGTTTATCGGCAAATTGGATATCAGTTTACCCAAACATTGACGTCATCAAGCAGCCATATTGGATTATTGGCAACTCAGTATTTGGATACGGTTTCTATTAGTTTGACAAGGTCGTTTTAATTACGATAATCAAATTAGTTAAGACTTTCTGACTGAAATGAAATCTATTCCAAACTCGTTGAAGTGATTAAGACTTGTTTGTAAATCAAATTAATTGTTGGAATTTATTTATCGTCATTTTTTCTAAAGATAGAGTATAATTTTTAGATCGGGCTGCGTTCCTTCACTTTACTACGTAGGTGTAATCAAGTATATGGTGAACTTGACTAGCCTTTTAGACCGCCAAATGGCCTCTGACTTGGTTTAGCAAATGTAGTCAATCATCTGGGCTTAACGTGCCTTGCGAAGCACGGAAACGCTCGTGATAGGTTGCCGTTGGTCACCCGTCAGGTTCCCTACCCCTGTGTACGTTGTTTATCCTTACTGATCGGCTCAGATCAGCGAGCTTACTGGTTTCGTGGGCTGATTCATATCCTTAGTTTTTGCCAACTAATTTAAAGCCCCGCCCCCCCCCCAAAGCCAAGCGGTGATAGCCCAGTTGGTAATGAGCCAGACTTGTAATCGGAAGGTTGCGGGTTCAAATCCCGGTGCGGGCCTGTACCACTAAATTCATCTTTTCGGATTTATGTACGGATTTCTAATTATCACTTGCTCAACGGTGAAGGAAAACATCGTTATGAAACCCGCCCGTCCAAGAAAATTCATTTTCGAAAGACGAGCGGTCCACCAACCCGCATTGGGCCAGCGTGGTGGACTATGGCCTAAGTTCCCTTCATGTTTCGAAGGGAGGCCCGTGCCCCTCGGTGGGGACTGAAATGGGCTGGTAAAAAAAAAAATTAAAGCCACTCAAAATTGAGATTTTTGATTAAGCCTCAGCCTAACAGTGGAAATCTTCTGATTTATAATAACGACTCTATTTCTCAATTCCGTTAATTAATGTCAAATTACCTGTATTAATTTGATGATGATGATAGATAGATAGATATCAACATTTATCTCTAGTCTAGACGCTATGACCTTCTGGGACACTTACCTAATACGCTACGAATTGGAATTGGGACTCATTTGAAGTAAGATCTTAATTAGTTATTAGTAAAAGATTACTATTATATCTTCTTATGCCTGTTGTTCAATTAATATGCAATGTATGTCAACTTAAATACATGAAATCAAATAATCCGATTGTTAACTTAACCGTCAGCCTAAGTGGAAGTAAGGTGGATCTGAAAACAGTTTTGATAATAAATTGTCTACGTTAAAAACGTAAAAGTCAACCGACTTCAATCTCGACAATGCCTATCAGCAAATAAGCACTGACCAAAACGTCATCTAGATATGATGTGTATGTTTTCTTGGTTTTTGTTCACTTTTTTAAAAAGTGCTGAGTTAATTTCGATAAGATTTATATCGAACGAAAAAATCATTTTAAAAATCGGCCAACAATTTGCGGAGTTATCGTATAACAAACATACAAAAAGAAAAAAACATACAGTCAAATTGAGAACCTCGTCTTTTTTTGAAGTCGGTTAAAAAAACATGTAAGACGATTTCTAAGCAAATACGTAGATAACATACAAGTACTCAAAACGAATGAATTCAGTCTAATGACAGATGATAATTTAATAAGCAGATAACGATAAGATTTGTAGTGTGTCGACCTCTCAGAGGCAGTGACCCCTCTCAATAGACTATATCTAGAGTATCTATTTAGGTTGATTACTTTATTTGTTTTGTATCTTTACTTACTTTAGTCCAAAGGCAGGTACAATACAGTTATACTTTAACTAGCTGATGCCCGCAACTTCGTTTGCGTGTTATTTTTTTCTTTTGAACAGATTACACGGTCAAGATTTAGATATTTACATACAAAAGTTTTTTCCCGCGAACTCCCGTTCCCGTGGGAATTTTGCAATATTGTTGCAACTAAGCAAGGTACCTGCATGCCAAATTTCAAGCGTCTAACTTAAGCGGTTTAGATTTTTCATACAAAAGGATTTTCCCGCTAATTCCCGTTCCCGTGGGAATTTTGGGAATTCCTTTCTTAGTGCACCTCTACGGTACCTAAGCTACGTCCCTTCCACATTTCGAGTGCCTACGTTTAGCCGTTTAGGCTGTGCGTTGATATGTCAGTCAGTCAGTCAGTTTCTCCTTTTATATTTTTAGATTTCACACTAGGTTTGCGCCAGGGACTTCGTTCCTGTGGGAATTTAAGAAAATTATTTGTTTTTCTGATATCTCAGCTACATCACTGCAAGGTTTTAACAAAATCTGTTCAGTAGTTTTAGCGTGAAATGGTAACAAACGCCCATCCATCCTTCCTCACACAGTTTCGCAATTATAATATTAGTACGATACGGCATGTACAGTCAACAGCATATCAGGTTACCACAAACTGTCAAATTGCCCCAATGGATAGTGAACTCTAACACTTGGAGATAGAATTGAAAATCGATTGAAGAAATTTAACAGTTTTGGATAGCATGATGTGCCGTTGTCCCTGTACATAATAGGTTGTTTCAAAATTTTTAACCACCGGGTAAAATAATCGCTTTGAAACTAAGTTGAATTGACGGTAAATTTCGATACATGACTACGTGGTGAAATTTATTAGACACCGATGAATAGCTATTTTTTAAATATTCTTAAAACACTTAGGTAGGTATTGACTCTCTCTTTGTTAGAATCTTTTTTTTTAAGGGTTAAATAAGTCAGTCTAACCATAGTCTAACCATCCCAAACGTAGATGGAAAGAGAGCAAGTTTTTCATAACTTTGTATTGCATTGATGTCTTTTTTATTGTTGTTTTACGAGCGAAAGATTGCAATATCTAAATGGGAGGGAGAGGAAGCAAACAGATAACTCAAAGAAGTCGTAAAAAATACAAGAAATAGTTGTTTATATTCTCTTGCAATGTGTATTTTACTAGTCTGTGCCTTTCAAACAAAAGATCAAGGTTAGCTCTGTGCACTTGACTGGAAAGCAATTCTTTTATCGACAAAGGACAACTTTACAAACGCATATCTTATACGTAAAACGCATACCTACCATGTTTATTCTTATTTATGTCGCATCGCACTTCCTCGTTCCATATTTTCTTTTTTCACAATTCTTTTATCGTAAAAGGACAACATTAAAAACACGTATGAAATGCAAAACGCGTGTAAAAAGCAAAATGCGCACCATGTTTAGTGTTGAGTTGAGTTACATAGCATTTCCTTGTTCCGATATTTTTATTTTTTAATGAAAAAAGAACCTGATGAGGCAGGGAACCTGATGGGTGACCAAATTTGCAATTTATCACAAGCGTTTCCGTGCTTCGGAGGGCACGTTAAGCTGTCAGCCCCGGCTGTTGTCGATTGACTACAGTCGTTAAAACCCAAGTCAGAGGCCATTGTGCGGTTTGAAAACACAGACACCAGCAGGGCAATCGCGCTAAAAAAAGTGGATTGAATCGCAATTGAAACGTAGCTGGGGGGCTACCACCTAAGCGAAGCTGATGCTGATTGAACGAATGGAATGATGTACATTGCTGTGTTTGGTTCATATCGTTAATCAAGGTCTCCTTATAAAGAAGCAATCGACAACGTTCCATTCGTTTACCCAGGATCAGCTTCGCTTAGGTGGTAGCCCCCCAGCTACGTTCCAATTGCGATTCAATCCACTTTTGTTAGCGCAATTGCCTGCAGGCTTAGCCAAGTTCGCCACACACTTGACTATACCTACACGATAAGAAGAAGAATGAAAAATGGGACTATTTTAAACAATCGCGTAAAAGGGTAATCCCCTATGATTAGATAAATGATAGGTTATCTTTGATAATAACAACATTTCGATTCAAAAGTATGCTATTGACCCGAAAGTACTCAGTCTCTGTGATTAATTTTGCCCTACTTGTCTTTTATTTTGTTTGTAGATCATTAACCCTCTGTCATCATCATCATCTACAATTCTACACTTATTCTTACTAATATTATAAATGCGAAAGTAACGTCTGTCTGTCTGTCTGGTCTGTCTGTCTGTCCGTCTTTCACGCCTAAACTACTCAACCGATTTTGATGAAATTTTGTACAGAGATAGATTAGAGCCTGGGAAAGGACATAGGCTACATTTTATCCCACAGTTGGGCAAGATATAACCTGTAGTCCACATGGGACGAGCCGCGGGCGGAAAGCTAGTGTTATATATAGGAAAGATTTGTATTTTTGTATGTAACGAATAAACTTAAAAACCACTATAGATAGATAGATAATACGAATAAACGTATTATCTATCTATCTATCTATCTATCACTGGACCGATTTGAAAAATTATTTCACCATTAGAATGCTACATTATCCTTGAGTAACATAGGCTACATAATTTTCCCTAATTCCCTCGGGAACGAAATCTCGAGCGGAATGCTAGTCAAGTATAAGGCTAATATGAGATGTAGCCCACGAAAGATAGATCAACTAGTGTCAGAAAAGGAATTAATTCGCGTAGTTCCAAAAGTAACTTAAAACCATGCAATTTGGAGAAATTCTCTTCTTCTTATCGAGTCGGTCAAACATGGCGGAATTTCAATCTTACAGAAGTTGCAGAAATTTAAAGTATGACAAAATTGTGAGGAATTTAATAAACTAATTCATACCTGGAAGTGTAGTCCCTAAAGTAGACCGTTTTCAAGTTATGAGCAAAAAACTGAAAAAAGGGACCTTTATTCCTCCCTGCTACCCCTAGCGGCACCTAATTTAATCAGACTATTGTTAGTTAATAATACACAATCCTGAAACTTGGAACTACACGATTTATTTCCTCAATTGTCCAATTTTTCGCGGGCTATTGGCGTATTTGATGAGAGTTCCTTTACAAGCATAAACAACAGCGCTAAATTCCCTTTAGGGGTTGGTAGAGTGCCATGTCATGAATTTATGAGATAGAGCATTTGTATTCGCCGTATACAGGGCTTTAGGTATCTCTCATTCAACCTCTCGGGTGGTTAATCAGTCCATGAAACTGAACAATTTCCCCAAGGAACATAGGTCAAAATACGAAAAAAAATTTTGAGTTCCCTTACAAACTTCATCAGGATATAGCGTATTTGTATTGGAGATCGACATTTTTTTTCGTATTTTGAACTATGTTCCTTGGGGAAGTTGTTCAGTTTCATGGACTGATTAACCACCTGGAGAGAGATACCTAAAGCCATTAAGAGGGAGAGTGACAGTATGATATTTAAAATAGCACTAATTTAAAAAAATGGGTATTTTTGCAACTGTTAGCGCTAAAATAATTTAGGACCATCTCGATCACATCACTTTTAAACAAAAAAACCGCATCGAAATCGGTTTATTCGTTTAGGAGCTAATATGTCCCAGACAGATACACAGATCCGCCGTCCAAGTGGCTACGTTCTGAGCTACAACTTTATAGTTACTTGCCATCGACTCGCTAAGAAGAAGAAGATACACACATCACACATCAAACTTAAAACACCCTTCTTTTTTGTCGGGGGATTCAAAATGAAAAGCTCTCTATGTAATCTTGACTTGTTTTGAGTGGCATCCTGAATGTCCTATAAAATAAAGATTTTTCTATTCTATTCTATACTATACACGAGAAGTCGAGGCGTCAATTTTGACTAAAAATCGCGACCAATCGACTGAAGCTGAATCACAGATGAACATGACAAACAACCTGCATTGCAGCTTTTCTTATCACACCAATAACTAACATAAGACGACAATAGGAAAGGTTACCCAGCCATTAACCACGTCCTTAATCTGCCAAGTCCTTTGTAAATATGCCAATAAATCAGACTATTGTTAGTTAGTTCGTTTACACACAGATAATGCTAACTTTGTTTTGTTTGCTCAGATTAAAGTGTGGTGGTTAACAGTGGCGTAGCTAGGTAAACTAGGGCCCCAACTAAACTATTTAAAATCGTTTGTTCCGTATTCGTCGTGTACCGAATATGACGTACTACTCTTGGTTTGCCGTTATCCACAAAGATGTTCGAGACTTGGGAATTCCTCTGTATTTTTTCAAATAATTTGCCCTTACTAAAGTCGCGTTCCTGGAATCTTGTTTATTTATATTCCGAAGGTGGGAGTAATTTTCACTAGTTCAATTTATAGTTTGTAAGTCAGGGCCCCCCCCTGCTGGGCTATGATGATCGCCATGACATATTATCTCACGCGCTATCTCATGGCCACGTGACTGTTTCGACCAATGAGATTACGAGAAAGCGTCACGTGACCATGGAATAACGTGTGAGATGGGCTATGATGATCGCCAGAATTTTAAAAAAAGTACTTATATTGTGTTTTATATATTAAAAAGTACATATATTTTATGATTTCACTGTAGTATTAGAGATACTTTTTGTAATGTAATGTGATACGCGAAGGCCGGCCTCAAGGTTCTGTCAGAATACCAGCGTCGTAGCTGTGCTGCGACACATGCTGAGTCAGAACCTTTTTGCCAACACGGTACATTTCAAATTATAAATAGTTGTGCACTTAGAAATAAGGAAATTATATGTAACTAGTTGATTTGTTGTGTTCTGGATTGGTAAATAAATGGGATTTCATTTCATTTCATTTCATATTATCTCACGCGCTATCTCATGGTCACGTGACTGTTTCGACCAATGAGATTACGAGAAAGCGTCAAGTGACTTTGAAACGCGTGAGATAATATGTCGTGGAGATCATCATACGGCTGCTGAGCCTGGGGGCTCGGCACTGCCCTGTCTAGCCCCCCGGTAGCTGAGCCAGTGGTGAAGTGTATTTGTGTACCACTGGAATGATAGCTCCGTCGTTATTGACCTTGCCTACTGATTTGAAGACCAACACAAATATTTTTTTTTAAATGTGTTTTCAAGTATGTGTGAGGAGTCTGGGTTGTGTGTAATGCGTATGTAGTTTTAAACTTCGCCGAAATACGACAGTGATAGATAACCTATCACCACTATACAGTGGTTCTATTTCTTTATTGTGGTTCGGCAAATTTCGTGTTTCTAATAAGTTGAAGCGAGGCCCGTGCCCCTCGGTGGGGACGTACGGGTATATGGGCTATATTCATATGACAAGAACGGGACTAGACACTGTTTGCCGAAAGACAAAAATAAAATAATCTACTTCCCATACAAATCAGCTGATTGCACAAATTGTGTGGAGAGACAAAGATTTTTATTAACCCCCGACGCAAAGAGAGAGAGGTGTTATAAGTTTAACGTGTCTGTCTGAGTATCTGTGTATCTGTCTGTGGTATCGTAGCTCCCAAACGAATGAACCGATTTTCGTTTAGTTTTGTTTGTGTCATAGATAATTTTATCCCGAGTGTTCTTAGCCATGTTTCATGAAATTTGATCTCCCATACAAAATGCGCTATACGCTGATGAAGTTTGTACGGGAACTCAACATTTTTTTTTCGTATTTTGACCTATGTTCCTTGAAGTTGTTCAGTTTCATGGACTAATTAACCACCCGAGAGGTTGAAAGAGATTCACCTAAAGCCCTGTATATCAAATGAGTGAGATTTATCTTTGGTTCTGTAACACCCTCTTTTTTGTCGAGGGTTAAGAACAACTCAAAGCGTGAGTGTATGTACATATTTATGTACCTTTCGGGTGTATACCTGATTCTTAAATATGTACAGTCGTCAAAAAAAGGTGGTCTACAACCCTGCAATTTGTTTGCGTGACATAAAACAGCAAGGTTGGTTTTGACTCTAAATGTCATCTCATTATAGCTGCATCATAAGACGTCATCATTCTATCTCTTTCTTTGTTACATTGTGAACCTGATATATGAACCTTTTTGAGCCGTGTGGTGATCCGTTGAGAATAACACTACCCCATCTCTTTCCGTGGGTGTCATAAGAGGCGACTAAAGAAACATAAATGAGACCTGCCTCCTAGTAATCCATCCCAGGCAACGACACTTCATTTTTTTTTCTGAATCTGAGGTGTCGTCCTATGGTCTCATGCGGCGTGGTAGGCTCTGTAAAGGGCCGTCTGGTTCGCGACCACCCTCCTACTGAAGTCCGACGCCAAACAGCTTGCTGTGTTTCGTCGGTGCGTGGGAGTACCAGTGCCTTTATAGGCATTTTCTGGGTTCTCGCTCCATCGTCGACCTCATCTTTGACCTTATGGTCAAGATTGAGGTCAAGAGTTAACCCATCTTATAATAAAATAAAATAAATAAATATATTTTGGTTACACGGGAAGTACTGTGAAAACTGATAGTCACTTTCTTGGCCGACCGTATCTATGACTTCCCCGTTAATTCTATAGAAACTTCATCGTTAAACTGCCACATCGATCGAGGGTCGCGGGTTCGACCCCCGGCGTATGAATATGGAATGAATCGGAAGTTCGACGTACTCGTATTGACGGAATTTATTTATTGAAGGTCAAACGGACTGGAGTAATAATGGTCAAACCAGTTAATATTTCCTTTTTTCCCCTTTTGCCTTGGGTTGCCTGGAAGAGATCGCTGTTTAGCGATAAGGCCGTCCTTGCACACTTTTGGTTGTAAGTTTGTATTGTATGTTTTGTCTGTCCTTTTTAAGTATGCTATGAAGTATTTATCTATCTATCTATTCCCTTATATAGAGTAAAAGAAAAATTATGAATGTGCGAGCTGCCAACTCTTTCCGGTTTCTGCCTGTTCTGTACTGAAGATATGCAATAAAACGAGATACATACGACAAAATTATTTCACGCTTTTATGTTAGTTTTGCTGAGGGCTCTACAATCTAAAATATATGTTTTTTTTAAATACAAATATGTACATTATTTTCCGAATTATGTTTGGACACGATGCTCTGCCTACTCCGACAGGGATTATAGTATAGGTGTGATGTGAGTGTATGGATGTATGGATATGTGATCAAACTGAGTATCGAACGTGCAACCTTTGGATTAACTGTTTATTTTGTTTTGTGGTGACTTCAAATGGCGGAGAAATCGGTGAACACCCTCCTTTTTTGAAGTCGGTTAAAAATTATGTCCCGCATTTATAGAAATAAAAAAAATCTTTATTTTATAGGACATTAGGATGCCACTTAAAATAAGCCAAGATTACATTTAAAACGTACAAACATAAAATAAAGGATTTAAATTCATACTTACGCATTCGTTCTTTTGACCCTAACTGACTCTACGCCTATTCGCAAAGGTCCAGTCTTCCTCAGAGAAGAATAGGCAAGAAACTCTGAGGGTGCTCTTTTATGTTACCCAGGATGGTCTTTCTGAGATCCCAAGGACAAGGTACGAAGCCTTTGAGTTTGGTTAATAATGTTTCTAGTACAATTCAATTCGAAAACAAACTTACACAAGAAACTTATACCAATAACAATGTTTGGCGAAGTTATTGAAACAATCATTTAACAAAGGATTGAGCGTAGAGCGTAAAATGTATTAAATGTAACTTTAGAATCACGAACACACGACTCGCTGATTAATTTGAATATGTTACAAAGTCTTAGGATTTCTTGATGTTGGAGTTTATACGAATTCCCTAATACATAGTAAGGCTCAGTTCACACCGCGATGCGACGTGACGCGACACTGCGCGCACATTTTAAGGCGACTGCAGCACCTAAATTACGATTTTATGATGCGTAAATAAGCATGATGCACTGCATTAAATCGAAGAAAAAAAATACTACGGTAATGTTCAGGACATAAACTAGATAAGTAGTTTGCTGAAAACATGATTCAGCACTTTTGGTTCGATAGAAAAAGCTCACAAAGTCACCTCTAAATACCCAATATTGCGTATCTTTTAAGCTATAAAAACGATAGTAAAATGCACACAGGAACTTGAATTTGCTATCAAAATGTTCGTGATTGAACACTCTCGATAAGTAGTTAACGCATTTTTCGATTACCTTTCCATAAATCTCATTTTTCTAACTAATCTCTTTTTTCTACTTTTACGCACGCACGCTTTCATAGTCAGTAAACTTCGTGTATCGACACTGTTCGCACTGCCGGCCCAGGCCTGTTGAGAGACGGAGATGGCACTATTCCTATGTGTGGTGCCTTAATCGGGTGCTGTAGTCGCCTTAATGCCACTCAAAATTTACATGAAAAGATAAAGATTTCATTGTGAGAACGCCGCGGCGCGCCGCGAGGCATCTCGAGGCGCAGCGCTGCGTGGTGCATTGTGTTCTAAATTCTCACATGTAATAAATAAAATTCAATTTTGAGAAGCTCTATTAAAATGTGCGAACAGCGTCGCGTCACATCGCGTCGTGGTGTGAACTAACCCTAACTTTTACAAGTATCAAAGTCACTTTTAATCCACTTCTGAGACATGTCAGGCAACTTTGTCTTGTGTGTTTGTGTATCTGTATTGTATTGTATTGTACTGTACTGTAAAACCCTTTATTGCACATCATACAAAATAAGTACATTGGAATCAAGAGTGTTATAAATATTACATAAGTTCAAGGTACAAAGACGGTCTTGATATGTTTTATTTATTTGAAAGCTGACGTGATCGAGATTTTTTATATATTGCTATACACTCAGAACCGACGAGCGTTGGTTCTCGAATGGAGACCACTTCTTGGCAAACGTAGTGTACGACGCCCCCCAGCCAGATGGTCAGATGACCTAAAGAAGATAGCGGGTAGTGGCTGGATGAAAAAAGCGGAGGATCGTGCAGAGTGGCGCACCTTGGGGGAGGCCTATGTTCAGCAGTGGACTGCAATAGGCTGATACGGTGATACACTCAAAGGCCCACACTAAGGTTTTCCTTTGTATTGTGGGTCCCTCGGAACATACATAAAGACAAACACAAACACACCCATGACCCGAGAACAAACATCTTTTTACACAAATATTTGCCCCCACTGGGAATCAAACCCAGGCTCCTTCGATCAAGAGGCAGCGCCGCTACCACTCGACCAAACCGGCCGTCAATGGTTCTTAGCTATATTTTATCAAAATTGGTTTAGCCTTCGTAAGAGTTATGAGCAATTGAATGTCGGGGTTGATACAATATGTATAGTATACTAGCATCCCGCTCGGGACTTCGTACCGTTCGGGAAAATTATGTAGCCTATGTTACTCAGGGATAATGTATCATCCTAATGGTGAAAGAATTTTTGAAATCGGTCCAGTAGTTTCGGAGCCTATTCGTTACATACAAAAATACAAATCTTTTCTCTTTATAATATAGAAGAAGATAAATATATTTACAGAGGTTGTTTTATATATGTATATATTTTTTTAATATTGTATTATATTTATCAGTCGGTATTAATCCACATTTTTAGCGCGACTAACCTGCTGCTTTGTTTAACTTGCTTCCTAAACCTCGTTACCATTCAACGTAATTCCATTCATTCTATAATTTTCTATAAAAAAACTAATACATTATTCAATCCTGACGTCTATGTCATTGTTATTTAAATTGACCATGATCAAATAATAAAAATTCAAAACATACTGTACTGTATAAACCTTTTTGTTTGACGTATTTCAATATTTATTTTTGTACTTGCACACATAATGGTAGCTACTTGTGTTTTGAATGTTTCTTTCCACTTGTAGACTTAACTTTACCTTTTATGAGAATCCGTACTAAACGCTTCTGTTCATCTTTTGTACTGCGCACCGCTAAGGAATGGAATTCTCTGCCTGCATCTGTATTTCCGGGCTCGTATAACCCGAGTCTTTTTAAAGTTCGAGTGAATAGGCATCTTTCCTGTCCCGTCTGGGATTTCGTTCCCGTGGGAATTTTAGGAATTAATTATAAACCTCTTGAATCACTCCGTCAATTGGTGAAAACTATTTGAAAATCCATTTAGTAGTGAGTGTAGCGCGTTCAGACAGATAGACGAAGGATATGAAATGATAGTATAATATGATGGTGACACAATGATTATGTTGCAATTTTAAATGATAGTAGACTTTTATAGAGAAACGTCATAAGAGACGAGAAAAAAGAAATACTCCTTACCTAAATAAAGCATGCTTATCTTATGCTTCTGACCAAAAATGGCGAGAAAGGAATCCGAACATAAGTCGTGATATGACAAATAAACTCTTCTCTATAATACGCTCATCAGCTGATTAATCCGGAAAAGCTTTTTTGGGCACTTCTGATTGATTCCTCGGGAAAATGGGCTAATTTATATTCTTGACTAGCTTTTTTCTGTGGCTTCGCTCGCGCAAAAAACTCTTTTAGTCATCCATTTCATTCTTGACCCCTTAGGGGATGATTTTCGAAAAATCGCGAAACACGTGTCCGTTTATTTGCTTCAAGGTATATCTTGACGAAATTTCGAGTTCAAATGTCTAAAGAAATTGTTTTCTCCATACAAACTTTGAACCCCCATATCACCCCCCTAGGGGTTGAATTTAGAAAAATCCTTTCTTAGTACTTGCCTACGTCATAAAAGACACATTTTCGCCAAATTTCAGCTTTCTAGGTCTAAGGGTTTGGGCTGAGCGTTGATGAGTCAGTGAATCAGGACCTCCAATTTTATACATATGCTTAAGGAGATTCTTCGCTTAATAAAATTGCTCTGTTTCAGCTTAGGCAAAAATGCTTTCGCATGTCTTGTCTGGATGTTCTCCTCTACAAGTCGCATTTCTTGATTATATAGATTTTTTATCGATTCAGTTTTTGGAAATATTTCAAAATGGCGGAGCCATGTGGGTTGAAATTGTTGTAAGAAATGTCATATTTCAGCCATTTCTGGCGTTGCCTCTTGATCAATACGTCCTGGGATTCCCGGTGAGAGCAAGCATTTGAGTAAAGAGCAGATGTTTGTTCTCGGGTCATGGGTTTTTGTGTCTGTCTTTGTGTATGATCCAAGGGGAACCACCCACGACACAAGGGAAACCTGATTGTGGGCCTTTCTAAGAATGTTGAATTGTGAAGTCAATAGCTCGTGAAACCACTGGATTAAAAATCATATTAGATAGTTTGATGATTACTCTAAAGTAGTTCATGAGAAAAATATTTAACGTGATGAACCTAATGAGATGAGTCAATAACGTAGCAAGAAATAACTTTTCCTCACATTTTTTTAGGTTAACAACCTTTTACAAAAGTGACTTTGATATTTCTAAACAGCTGATTTCAAGGGTTCGAGTGAAGCACTTTATGGCTTTGTAATAGGAGCCATTTTTCTATAAATATGAAGTCAATGTACAGAAGGATAGTAAACACACGTCCAATGGCTTTTGGTTCCTAAAATATCCAAAAATAAACACATATAACAGTTTTCACACGATTTATGTTCGGTATTCGGTGTTTTATTGAGATCCAGTATAAATAGAAGAATAAGCTAAATATGTTGTAACTTTAAGTAGTTAGCGAAATTTAAGGTGGTTATTGTACCGTTGAAACTGAACAACTTTCCCCATGGAACCTATATTCTAAAAAAAATGACTTCGTATTTAGGCAGTCAGCTGTCACACATGAATAATCTAAATATATAAAAGGAGAAACTGATTGACTGACTAACTGGCATATCAACGCACAGCCTAAACGGCTAAACGTAGGCACTTGAAATTTAGAAGGGACGTAGCTTAGGTACCGTAGAGGTGCACTAAGAAAGGGATTCCCGAAATTCCCACGGGAACGGGAATTAGCGGGGAAATCCTTTTGTATGAAAAATCTAAACCTCTTAAGTTAGACGCTTGAAATTTGGCATGCAGGTACCTTAGTAAACTTAAAGCTTAGTTGCAACAGGATATTGCAAAATTCCCACGGGAACGGGAGTTAGCGGGAAAAAACTTTTGTACTTTAAAAAAAATTGTTTAACCCCCGACATTCGATTGCTTATAACTTTTAATCGGCTGAACCGATTTTGATCAAATAACTAAGAAGCATCGCGATTACGTCAGATTTCAAACAAAAAAAAAACATTGAAATCGGTCTACGATGCCACAGACAGACACATATCCATAGAAATAAAGATACACACAATATCTTTTGTGTTATAAAACTCTTTTTTCGTCGGGGGTTAAAAAGAGATATCCTTGCAGTTTGCAGCCTTAACTTCGCCGTGTGGTGATCGGTTGAGAATAACACCACCCTATTTCTTTCCGTGGGTGTCGTAAGAGGCGAAAAAAAACTTCTTTTTCTAGATTCTAGATACTTCTAGATCGTGCTAGTGAAGTGGTAGACAGTATGCGTTGACGACATATCTACAAGTACGTGAGATAACATACCTGATATCATTCAGTCATTACATTACTCACCGATAATGATAATCATGGGAACAATTTATAAAGAATCCATTTTGTTTGTGTTGCATTATTATGAAATACCTTTGAAATTATACCACGTTTTTTTAAATGACATAGGTTTGCTTATAACTATTTAACAGCTGAAAAAAATTCGATCGAGTAGATACATACCATTTCGATTACGTCAAACAATAAAAACTGCATTGAAAACTGTCTATTCGTTTGTGAGCTACGATGCCAGAGGAAAACTCACAAATACACATGTCAAACTTAAAACACCCTTTTTTTTTGACAGAGATTTAAACAACTAAAGCAATTGGTTGGTTGCCTATGTATAAATTGCTCAGCTCCAGAGTTATTCAGATACTGAGTCAATTAAAATTAGAAGTAAGAAAATTTATATGATTGACTTAAAAAGAGCGACCCTCGGAGTTTCTTGCCTATTCTTCTCTTGAGGAAGACTGCACCTTTGCGAATAGGCGCAAAGTTAAAAATGCTAATTTAATTCACTATTTTGCTCACTGATTTACATTGATTTTGCTGATGTATTTTTATGACGTTTTCAAGCAGCACTTTGTATGTTCATGAAATAAACATTTTTGACTTTTGTATGAGAAGTCGATTTTTTTTTGAGAATTCCAAATTAGTTTCTTGGAAGATATGTTTTAATGGGGAGAATACACTTTATGAAACGTTATCATTGTCAATGGTGATGTTTGCTCATCAGGAAATATTGTCCAGTTAAGATTTCCGCAGTAAACCTTATCTTTTTAAATGCAATATGATAACGTTGACAACCTCATTGCATTTTAATGTGCATGCTATTGCGATAATTTGATAAACGTCATAAACATCAGTTCCAGCACTTGAAATTTAATTGAATTTTTTCATTATGGGTTAACTCTTGAGCCCAATCTTGACCAAGGTCATAGATGAGGTCGACGATGGAGTGAGTTAACCCAGAAAATGCCAATTAAGGCACTGGTACTCCCACGCACCGACGCGCGACGGAACACAGCAAGCTGTTTGGCGTTGCACTTCGGTAGGAGGGTGGTCGCGAACCAGACGGCCCTTTACAGAGCCTATCACACCGCATGAGACCATAGGACGCCACCTCAGATTCAAAACAAACTGAGGTCGTTGCCTAAGATGGATTTCTAGGAGGCAGGTCTCATTTTTGTTTCCTTAGTCGCCTCTTACGACACCCACGGAAAGAGATGGGGTGATGTTATTCTCAACCGACCACCACACGGCGGAAAATTCGAGTTTTCACTACAGAAGGTTCTCGTGCAAGCAATCCTTGACCTTATTCTATGTGTCTTAAAGACCTTTATGCCACAAATTACTCATGTAATTGGTTGTGATTCACTGAATTACGCGAGGCCATTATGTAATGAAAAGTTGTATATAAAAATTTATTTTTATAACGTAGCGAGCAAAATTTTGATACTTTAGAAATATGGGTTGAGATATCGCTTTCGAACATAAGCTCCTGATGTTAGGTTCTGTGTGTTTTAACCCATACAAATCTCGTACACCATGTGTTCAAAAAGCACGCGAAGGTTTAAGGGACCCAGGATGCAAGTGAAACCTTAGTACGGGCGTAGTTTATATACTAGGTTACGTAGACGTGTGCCGTTAATGATAAAATAATTTAAAAAAACAAAATGTTACCTTAATAGATCTGTAGCCCGGGGACATTTATATTACAAAAAAGGTTACCGTTTGTCTTTGTGAAATTATTATAGATTTCGCCATTTTATATACTAAAAGTGAGGTCTTAATGACACATTACTATTGACTGTATTATAAAACGATTTACTTATGTAATATGCAGTTGCATGATGAGTCGTATTTATCGTAATAATGGCTTATTTATTACATTGTGGGTATTTGCCACGCAATATATTATATCTTTAGGTAGGTATATTATATGTACAAGGTTTATTATATTTTACTATGTTACTTGTTTACGTTTGCAATGGTATATAACTTCAATATGCGTTGTAAACTAAGAGATAATTATGACCCTCAAAGTGAACGTCAAAAATAGCTTTATTTCATACTAATATTCCGCCCGGGACTTCGTTCCCGTGGGAATTCGGGAAATTTATGGATCCTATGTTCATCACGGATAATAATAGGATTCTAATGGTGAAAGAAATTTTGAAATCGGTCTAGTAGTTTTTAAGTTTATTCGTTACATACAAAAATACAAATATTTCTTCTTTATAATATTAGTTTAGAAATTAGAAAACATTCTGAATGTTACTTAAAATAAGGCAAAGTATTGAATTACATACATGACAGCTTAACGTGCCCTCCGAAGCATGGATATGCTTGTGATACATTGCCACTTTGGTTACCCATCAGGTTCCCTGCTTCTGTGTACATTGCTTAACCTCACTGATGGGTTCAGTTCAGAAAGAGCTACAGGGTTACGAGCGCTGTAATTCATCATGAGATTAATGTCCCGTGGCCGATTACCACAGGGCGAAAGTGGGACATCTTGTCCCGAATACATTAACAACTGTTGAGGACTATATGATATGTACTTCATGTGTTTTTTCCTTTTGTTTCAGGTATGTATGGCGCGGTTACATAGTGGGGAGTACTTGTAAGTTCTGCAATGGAGTACTATAGTGGAGAGTAAGTCACATATTGGGTGAATTTTAATTATTTTGCGAAAATGAAGGATGTAAATCAGCCCATGAAACTGAACAACTTTCCTCATGGAGTATAAGGTCGAAATTTAAAAAAAAATTCGCGCCTCAGTACAAATTGTGCGAACAGCGGATTTATCGTGGTGGAATTCGAAAAATCGTTTAGGTTTCTTGGGGAAAGTTGTTCAGTTTCATGGGGAAAATCAACCCAAAAGTTTGGCTAGCTAACATAAAGTCAACCCGTTATACTTTTTTTTTCTTATCCAGTCAGGTCTCATTGTACTCATTCATAATAAATATTATTCATTCCTGCTGGCACAGCGACTCAGCGACTCTCACACAGCACAGATTATATAATACTAAAGTGTTTATTTTTTAACCTACTTCAAAAAATGGAGGAGGTTCTCAATTTGACTGTTTTAAATTTTTTTGTATGTTTGTTACTCGATTACTCTGCCATTGTCGGCCGATTTTCAAAATTTTTTTTTTTGAAAGAGTAGTACTTCTGAGGTGGTTCCATATATATTTTAACAGTTTCTTTAGCGCTTTTTAAAAAAATCAACAAAACATACACATAATCTGTAGATGATCTTTTAGTTTGTGGTTATCTACTGAAGTCGGTTGACTCTGACGTTTTTAACGTAGACAATGATGTATTTTAGTATTTTTAAAACGCTTACCCGCGTGAGGGATAATCACAAATAATTTTTATGGAAAAAAAAAAATTCAGCGCGAATGGGACTTGAACCCACGACCCCAGGATCAGATCTCCTGGTGCTCTAACCATCTGAGCTATCGTGCCTTCAAGTCAAGCGGCGAAATTTCTCATTCCTTTACTAAGCACATACGTTGTTACACAATGATGTAGTTGTAAAAACAATGCCCCTCATCCTTTAATCATTAAACGATAATAATGTTATAAATTCATCATCACTCATCACATTATCCATAGGAAGTGATAGCGTATCAGATAAGGAGCGTAAAGTAATGGCGGAGCGGCGCCAAGGCAAGATGGCTTTTGACATTATATCTATTAACTAAACACTTAGTGATCATATAAGGTGAAGTGAGGAAATGATGAAAATTATACTGGGTGAAAAAGAACCTCCTAGCTATATTCAAAATCCTGAACCAGTATCACTAAAAGAACACATTTATAAAAAAAAAATTACTCCTTCACCACGCACGCGAGGGGTGCGAGTAGCGCTCGGGGGGGCGCCCGAGTGGTGTCTACATTAAGGAAAAAAAAATATCCTCCCCAAAATAAAAATTAAAAAAATAAAATGTGTTCAGTAAGTGATACTGGTTCAGGATTTTCAATAAAGCTAGGAGGTTCTTTTTCAACCTATAGATACTGTAACTACTACTTGCGTATAGGAATATACAGCTGGTAAAAAAAGACAAGCAATATTTTTTTTCTGGTATTACACAGTGGGAACCCCAAGATCAATATATCGTTAGACCATGGAAGAGGTGGTGGAATGACTTCATCGAATACCGGAGAAACTAGTCGTAACTTGCAAGCAACCAGGTCGAATGGGGAAAAGAGGTCGAGGCGTTTGTCCAAGAATGGGACAGAGTAGGAGACCCATTTAAGTGGGATTTGACAATACGAGACAGAAGTTTGGATGTATACTTGTGTACAGGACAGGACAGTAAAGTATTAGCTGACTTGAATCGTCTTGATGCCAAAGTTTTCATTCCATCAAATGTTGTCGACAGTGAGGTTGGCCCACCGATTGCACGTAGCTCAGCGAGCAATGGAACGCTCCATGCTCGGGATCTCGGTAAGGGATAAAATCCGAAACGAGGTTATCCGGCAGAAAACTGGAGTGACGGATATTATCTTACCCAGTTCCTCCAGTAACGTTAAATGGTACAGTTTTACAGCAAGTTTCTAAATTTAAGTACTTGGGCCACTGGGTCACTGAGCGTTTGACTGACGATGTTGATGTTAACAGGGAACGCAGAGCATTGTCGGTGAGGGGTAATATGCTATCCCGCAGGTTTGCACGCTGCTCACGTGATGTGAAAATCACACTTTTCAAAAGTTACTGCCAAACATTATACACGTGCAGCCTGTGGAGCAATCACACCAAAAAATTCTACAATGCTCTGCGTGACCAGTACAATAATACTTTCAGGGGTCTGTTGGGGCTGCACTGGAGCTGCAGTGCGTCTGGGATGTTTGTGGACCACAGTACAGATGGCTTCCAGGCCATTCTGCGCAAACGAGTAGCCTCCCTGAGGTCTCGCATTAAGTGTAGCACTAACAGGCTCCTGAGGGTCATTGCGGACAGAGTGGATGGTCCAATACTGAAGCATTGGTCATCCCTACATGTGCTGAGCAATGTTAATTTTAAATTTTACTAACATAGTTATAAGGTTTTTGTTTCTAATAAAATATGGACTTGTTGGTCTGAAATAAATATTTTCATTCATTCATTCATTCATTATCCAAAAGTGTAGCAAGCTGAAGTGGCAGTGGGCTGGCCATGTCTGTCGCAGAACCGACGAGCGTTGGAGTAGACAGGTTCTCGAATGGAGACCACATCTTAGCAAACGTAGTGTAGGACGCCCCCCAGCCCTATGTTCAGCAGTGGACTGCAATAGGCTGATATAATAAATGTTGTCAAACTTGGCTTAACTGCTACTGTTCCTAGATTAGACTCCTAGGTCCGTATTACAGAACGCGACTCAGACTCTGATCTATACTTTAGTATAGTTCAAGACTTGAGTCTCTTTCTGTAACACGGGCCCTAGACTTATCAAACCCCACTTCTCTAGTGTCTTCCTTCAAGTGACACTAAGTCCCTTAACACATTCAGTGTACAACCGTGACCATGAAAAGCTGGCTAACGTAACACGTTGCAATTGGAGGTCGGCAGTTCGTTGGAAACAGAAAGACACAGAATCTTAGTCGATTAAAACTTCGCATATAGAGAACTTTGACTTTTGCGAGGCAATCGGTTTAAACCGCAATCAAGATAAAACGGGAACAAATATTATTTTCTATAAACAATCCTTACTAATATTATAAATGCGAAAGTATCTCTGTCTGTCTGTCTGTCTGTCCGTCTTTCACGCCTAAACTACTGAACCGATTTTTATGACATTTGGCACAGAGATAGATTAGAGCCTGAGAAAAGACATAGGCTACATTTTATCCCACAGTTGGGCACGATATAACAGTCCACGCGGGCGGAGCCGCGAGCGGAAAGCAAGTTAAACATACATATGAAATTATACTGAAGCTAAAGATCATTGTGGTCGATGTCAATGTCTCTATTTCTTAAGTTAATTAAGTCACCACGTTAAAACGCGTCATGAAACAGATAACATCGTTTTATTTCAATCAAACCAATCAACAAAGATCAGCAATTAGATGATATTCAATCAACTATCAAGAGCTGCATTCGCTCAGCTGATGTCCGTAATTTGCCACACCGTAGCAACTTAATACCGGTTGTAATTATTGCACACATACCGGTCTGAGATAAACCTGTATCTGAGTACAAACTTGTCTTGCCTGTTGCACCTTATTTTACGAAATGTTACAAGCTGTAATCTTTACGGTACTTTCCATATTGGTTTCTCTTTGTTTGAGACTTTACTTTATTGCTTTTAGTAAGGATTAGTAAGGACGTAATCCTTACTAAAAGCAATAAAGTTTTCATAACTTGTTTGTCTTGCCTTTAAATTCGTAATGGAGCAAAAGATTGATCTGTTTTTTTTCACATAGATGCTGGGGTGTGGCATTAGCTACTATGCGACGTCAACGAAATCGCGGGTGGAAACTAGTTTGTCTATCAATATTTAAACATTTGTTTAAACATCATTAGAATCATCATTTTGATAATATAGATTGTAGTCCTTATATTTCTTTCAAGCACTTTGGCTATTTGCACTGCAATGAAATTGTTTGCCTGTTGTTATACTATGCACTTTCATTAGTTATCGCGGTTCAATAACGTCCAATTATTGGGTAATACAATTCCATGCACTACGAGAGCTATATTGTATTGTTAAATCTTTTATTGCACATCAAACAAAATAAATATATTGGATTCGACAGAGATAAATATTACATATATTTAAGGTACAAAGACGGACTTATCCCACAAGGGAATCTCTTCCAGTCAACCTACGAGATAGCGAGAGGATTCATGATACGTAGGCGTACAACAAGAAATTGATAGAGACAGAACAGAACATCTATTGAATATTATCAAGGAAATAGATAAATAAATATATAAATAAAATAAAATACAAAAATATTTTATTAAATACATAAAAATATTTAGTCTATACATAAAAATAAAAATATTATATCCAAAGTGAATCGGATATTCAAGTTAAAACATAATCGGGTACATATATTGAAACTGCATTCACCGCAATACACTCGTCATCAAAGAAATAAAACGAGTCATTACTGATGAAATGATAAGAGTTATGGCCATTGCATTTCACTCGAGTGTATATCAAGTGAGAGATTTAGGCCTGATAATTCTCTGATAATTCTATTATCTAATTAACTATGGGCTAGGAAAAGGCTAATTGCAGCTATTCATCTTAAAATTTCATGTTTATCCAAGACAATGAGACCTAAAATTGCTCCTTGAGATAATCTTTGCAGATATTTACATTTTTTTAATTTATTTTTGTGTAGTTCCAACATTTTACAATAAAAATGTTTTAATTTTAAAATAAGACACAATAAAAACAGAAAATTAAGTAGGAAGCAAGCTAATTAAATATTTATGACCTCGTGAAATGAAAAGGTGTTTCGAACGCATTGCTGTTTGCTAAAACTTGTAACAAACATCCTTGATATGGATATTAACTTATTTCAACCGACTACTTATTTACATTTCGCTTAGCGATATTAAAAACATTTTCTTTATGGTCGGAGCTGAAAATGTAACATAAATCGGAGCAAATGTTAAATGTTTACGAAATGGAAGTATTTACAATTCCGTAATTTGTTTGTTTAGCTTAAAAAGTGATTCATGCGTAAACGTGGTTTGATTAAGGTTTTTGTTTGTATCGTTTTCCGATAGTTGAAATACGTGGAGCTGTTTTTAAACAAAAGGATACTGAATACCGAATACCTATATACATTACAGCTATTTACCCTGACAACGCAATGGGGTAGGCTGAACCAGATGAAATGTTGATAGTGCAACAGAATGAAAGAAAATAAATAAAAGTCTGAAAGAAAATAATTATGATTTAAGACACCACAAACAACAGTGCATAATTATTTCAATGCATTTCTTCAAATAAAATAAAAAACTGTTTGCAACCGTACAAGTGTAATTGGTATAGATGACGAATGTTGGAAATTCGATTTGAAATAGCCTCTGAAATAACTAAGGCACAAAGTATCTCTATGCTTACTACTTATTGTTAGTTATTTTTACGATATACCCAAAAATATGTATGTAGAGTGACATGCATCATATCCCATGATGCCAACACATTTTCTAAGCTTCATTCTGGTTCGAGAAAATGATACCAAACAATTTTCTTTTGTCCTATATTATTAAATATAAAATGAAGTAAGACGGAAATACCTATGTTTGGCTCATCTTCAGATACAATGCCTGAAGAATCTTGAAATGAAATGGCCTTGAAGAGATTCTTTGAATATTTAAAAGCAAGAGTGAACAAGCCATTTCTGTGTAACGTTGGAATAAATTTCTGTCATTTGCCTAAATTTTTCCGTTTGATCAAAAGTTAACCTTACTCTAAAAAACTATACATACATAACTAGAGATTAGTTACTTACCACAGTGGGATGCCTTTGTTTTTTTGGGGTAGGCTGAGACGATAGATTTTTGGTACGATCTAAACAGATCTCTTTCACTTCCTCTACATTCGCTTCATACATGCTCGTTGGACTTAGGTACTCCTAATAGAGGTGTCCTCAGAACTTAACCAAATTTGTCTAAGTACGTTTGCCAAGGTGGCCCTCTTTCGACCCTTCATACCACATTCGCCTTTGTAACCTTCAAACAAATTTCTAAGTAGAAGTTTCAATTTTTGCTTTTAAACATTTTTTCTCACCTGAGTAAGTTTCCACTGGTTTCCACTGCGAAATATTCGCCGTCAAAGTGATTTACATCTCGGTGGCTGCGGATTTATTAAGCCGTTAATCATCGTTTGCTGTACCTACTCCCTTTATTACTTGAAGGATAGATTTCCATTTTGTAAGGGGGTTTTCCTACATGTAAAAGCCATTTGGAGCGACGAATATTGCGCGAATTGTGCAGATTAGAATGCCTCTGTTGACAATTGTCTCAATTGTCATCACAAATGTTTTGGTGACAGTAAAATCCTTGCCTTATTGTACAGTTTCGCAAAAAATGTGTGCAATGAAAACAGTAGAAGATTCATATTTTGCGTTAATTTTAATGTCTGCAAAAATAGAGGGGTGTTCGTAAGTTTAACGTGTGTATTTGTGCGTCTGAATCTATGGGGGTCTGCAGCATTGTAGCTCCTAAACAAATGAACTGATTTCGATGCGGCGGTTTTAATTTTTAGAAAGCTGACGTAATCGAGATGGTTCTTAGCTATATCTGAGCAAAATTGCTTAAGTTAAGCCGTTTAAAAGTTATAAGCGATGGAATGTCCCCCACATACACATTTTTTTTTATTTTCTAGTTATTCAGAAATACGACGCAGCCTGTATTCAGGATAATAATTCTTGTTAATACCTAGCCTAATATAATGTTTAATAATTTAATACGTAAAAGAGCTGGCGTGTTAAATTTTCACCATTTGCAATTATTCGGCAAACAAAAGAACGTCGCATCAGCTTTTCACACGTCGCACGAAATAAACGACTGTCACCTAGCTGTAACAAAAGAAGATCGTTGGATATTCTTTTGTTCCGTTTCTTGTACCGGTTTTCTTTGCAAGCGACTTGTTTTTCGCGTTTCCGTTATTTTGCCTCAAATTGTTTTCGAGTTTTCGGGACACGGTCACCTCCATGCCACTGAACAGAAGTGGTAATTTACATGTTTACTGGGTTTCTAGACCGACGTATTTCTGACAATTGGCCGTGTTTCGGTCAATGCCCTTATGCCATTGAAAAAGTTGATTCCGTTAATTTGCTTCACACATCTATAGCTATCATCATAATTTTATTTTCCACTGAATCTCGTACACGCGCCTCAGGTTATAACTGAATTTCCACGGGAACTTAGACCCGGGAGGAAAGCTAGTTATATAAAATTGAAACAGTTGTGATGTAGTGCGAAGACAAATAGGACTTATCTTAGAAAATGGGACGCTTGTCTATGTTTTTTTTATTACCAGCCCATATACGTCTACGTCCCCAATGTACTTTTATGAAATTGACAGAGTGGCTGCATGACGAATTAGTAGCCTCATTTTAATTATTTAGCCCCTTTTTGAAATAAAGCCAATTACGGATTTTACCAAGAAACAGAAAATGACATGGTTTAGGCTCTGGATAAAAAAAAAATATTCAAAAATAATCTCAGCCGTTTGACTAGATTGTAGTCAAGAGGAAACATTTTAATAAGGTGGGGTGACTGTTTCAGGATAATACTGTAATAACTAATAATTATAGTTCAGACCATCAGGATCCCAACCTGTAGTAGTTTACTGCAACTGTAACCTTCTTGATTTTTTTTACCAGCCCATATACGTCTCCAGGTGCACGGGCCTTCCTTCGAAACATGAAGGGGATTTAGGCCATAGTCCACCACGCTGGCCCAATGCGGATTGGTGGACCGCTCGTCTTTTGAAAATTTTCTTGGACTGGCGGGTTTCATCACGACGTTTTCCTTCACCGTTGAGCAAGTGATAATTAGAAATCCGTACATAAATCCGAAAAGACGAATCTAGTGATACAGGCCCGCACCAAGATTTGAACCCACGACCTCCGGATTACAAGTCTGGCTCATTACCAACTGGGCTATCACGACTTGTCTTTGTTAATATTGTCTTTTACCCAAAGAAATGCTATTAGGTTCTCTTTTTCTTCACGATTCAAGACATTTATTCTACTTCTTATCGTGTAGGTAAAAGTGTGTGGCGAACTTGGCTAACCCTGGTGTCAGGGTTTTCAAACTGCACAACGGCCTCTGACTTGGTTTTAACGACTGTAGTCAATCGACAACAGCCGGGACCGATAGCTTAACGTGCCCCCCGAAGCACGGAAGTACTCGTGATAAATATCCACTTCTGTCACACATCTGTTTCCCTGCCTTTGTGTAAGTTGCTGAACCTCACTGATCGGTGGAGATCAGTGAGCGCTACTAGGCTACGGTTGTTTTATATGCACTTTTTATATAACCTCCTTCCATGCGTGTGAAAGACGGTAAGTGGGATGCGAGGGTTTTGCTGTATAAGGGCGAAAGGCTGACCACCTCTCACCGTTATACAACTCCATCTGATAACCTTCACAATTTGTGTCAAACGTGGCATCAAGTAGTAGTACGCTAGAACCACTGATGCTCTGCCTACCCTGATAAGGATTATACGCGTGAGCGTGTGTATGCATGTATGTTTCAAACCTACCTTACCTAAGGCAGTTGCCAGACCAGCTACTAAATACATTGCAGTCGATTTTGGCAGGGTTGCAACTGCAACTGAGTCATCTCATCGCGGTGCAGTATTGATTGCACAGGTCACTGACCCCGTTGCACCTGCCACTGCATTGGCATCAAATGCAACTTTTTGACATTGATACTACTTTTTATTAGACACGTACTGAAATCCTTACTAATATTATTAACGCGAAAGTTTTTAAGATGTATGGATGTTTGTTACTCTTTCACGCTCAAACGGCTGGACCAATTTTGATAAAATTTGATATTCAAGTAGCTGATTCCCACATTCCCAAGAGACCGAATTCCCGGGCGAAAAGCTGGCTGTGTTTGTTGGTAGAACGTGAAGTATTTCGAAAAATCTTTTCGGTCCATATGCAAATCTATGTGCCTCGGACTATTTTTTTGTGAGCATTTCGTTTGTTTGTTACACATCTTAGGATACTGGACACTATACGTCTAGTATCCAAAAAAATATCTACAGGAACCACGCATTGGGTACTATTATATACATTATTTTGCATCATATTGTTTACCGCTCGAAAGCACTCGCAGCCCAGTGTCGCCCGCTGATCTGAACCTATTAGTGAGGTTAAGCAATTTACACCGAGGCAGACAACCTGATGGTTGACCCAAGTGGTAATTTATCACGAGCGTTTCCGTGCTTCAGAGGGAACGTTTAGCCGGTTAAGCTAGATTGACTACAATTGTTAATCCAAGTCAGAGGCATTGTGCGGTTTAACACAGGTATTAGTCAAGTTCACCGCACACTTGACTAAACCTACACGATAAAGAGAAGAACTACAAATGGAACAAAATATTTTCACAAAGGTATTCCCATAAGCCTTAAACAATTTTTATTTATTATTTTCTTGTCCTTGTAAATCCTTTGGAATTTTCGCGGTATTTGTTAGATTATTTTTAGGTACTAAGGGTTGTGATCTTTTTGAAGGGATTGCGTGGAGGTATTCTGGAAATCCTTTTAATATATTAATTGGTTAAATATCAAATTGGGAGACATTTTTCTCATTTAGGGATCAAGATTTAGAACATAAGAAGATTTTAAAAAATTATTTTGTGATTTGAACACATAATTTAATAATACTATAATTTTCCACGTCAAAAACGTAAGAGTCACCGACTTCAATCCCAAAAAGACAATTTTTTCGAGAGTTTCCCTCAATTTCTTCAGGATTCCACCATCAGATCCTGGTTTCCTTACCATGGGACCACCCTTGGGATACTCCCTTTCCAACAAAAAAAGAATAATCAAAATTGGTTCATAAACGACGAAGTTATCCGCGGACATACATAAAAAAAATATACGGTCGAATTGAGAAACCTCCTCCTTTTTTGAAGTCGGTTAAAAAAGGGTCTAAATTCGCGTATATATTATGTTTTCACCTTTGTTTCCAACGCCGCCGCCGCGCCGTAAAAACCAATATCAAACCAATACCAATGCCAAGGTAATAGGTATACGAGTATGTATACGCGAATTTAGACACGTTTTATTATTAAATTACGACTTTCCGATTACCTTTAAAACACCGTTGACAGACCTTTTCATACTTCTTGCCAATTTGGAGAGCATGCTCCAATTGATTCTAGCTTTCTACACCTTTTCTGACTATGTGCAATGCATTTTATCGTGACGACATACTACACACATCAAAAAAAGTTTACGATCAGTAGCAAAATCAGGTGTATTCTTTAAAATATAAATTATTTAAAGAAACTGTTTACGTTTTATGATTTTATAATGAAAATGCACTAAGTAAATAAAAGAATCATTATTAATTATTTACTTTTTATTAACAAAAGCTAGGAAATGCAATTTTGGCTTAAATATAATGTAATGAAAAATTTGAATTAATGAAAAAACAAACAAAATTTATTACGAAAAAATTAATAGTTAGTATAAAATGACTCCTCCCCTGGCTCGCACACATGCGGAAACCCTTCTAGGCATGCTAAGAATTAAGTTATCTAGCATTTCTTGTGGTAACCTGTCCCACTCTTCAATAGCAGTTGCCCTGATTTCTGACACTGTTCGCGGAGGTGGCTGACGGTTCCAAACAGCTCGCTTAAGAGCATCTCACGCATGCTCGATCGGGTTTAAGTCAGGCGAGCCGGCAGGCCAGTCTAACCTGGTGATGTCGTATTGCTGGAGAGCAGCATCAACACGTCCGTTTCGATGTGCGGGCGCATTATCATCTACCATTATGAATTGGCGCCCGTGGTTGATGCGGAATGGTCTGACGTATCCATCGATTGCAATCGTTTTGTACATGGCTCCGGTCATGGTGCCTTGATACGGGATTAAGGGCGTCCTAGCCCCAATCATTATCCCGGCCCAAAAGGACACTGATTTCCCGCCCTGCTGAACGGTTCCAGTGGCAGTTCTCTGCCTTTCAGAGTCGCCAGGTCTTCTCCAGACACGGACACGTCGGTTATCTGGATGTGTACTGATCCGCGTTTCGTCAACGAAGAAGCAGTTCTGCCAGATGCTTTCGTCCTCAATTTCTTCATTTTGACGGAGCCTAGCCCATTGCAATCTGCGCCGCTTCCGTTGCTGTGAGTTCAGAGGTGCTCGCCAGGATCTCCTTGCTCGTAATCCAGCTTGGTGTAAGCAATTTCTAATCGTTTGGGTGCTAACTTCGCGGCAGGTGGCAGCTCGCAGCTCTGCTTTCATTTTAGTAGCGTTCATTGTTGGGTCACGGGCAGCCAGTAATCTGATATATCGCTTCTGAATTGCAGTAAGAACAGTTGGGCGACCACTGCGAGGTCGATCAGCTAAATCTTCCATGCCCTGATACCTCTCCAACGTGGTCACCACGCAGGATTGGGATACATGAACTCTGCGTGATATTTCCCTCGTGGAATAGCCTTCTCCACTTAAAGTTAGAATTCTGGCTCGTAAAACTGCAGTTAATCCTCTCGGCATCTTTACCAACTTAATTTTTTTTGAATAAATTGAAAATATTGATAAGTTGCGACTATGTCAGATTTCTGAATGGAAGCAAGCAAGGGTTGATTGTCTTTTTAAATGAAAAAACATTTGAATTACGAAATTATTTTATATTTAAATTTCATATTTTTAAATAAGGAATCAAAAGATAAAAAGTGATTAAGTTTTATTCTTCTACAATAAAAAATATTAGCACTTTTCCAAGTGATCGCAAACTTTTTTTGATGTGTGTATGACGTAGGCAAATTTGAAGCGGGCGCTTATGGACTGTTATTTTCGACACCGCTTTGAAATCTAAAGATCTGAACCCACTAGTATTCTAGACCACACAAATACACGGATAATAGTTTCTTAGTGCTCCTGAATGCCTGGAAACTTTCCAGACTAGACTATGCCGTATTACTATGTTATCCGGGTAATACAGATATCTGCTTGAACCATAGAGTCGAAAATATGAGATGATGTAACCGACTCAGTAACGAAACTCGCGATGAAATTACTGTACAAAATTAGTTTTAGAATTCCATTATACAGGGCTTTAGGTATCTCTCTTTCAACCTCTCGGGTGGTTAAACTGTCCATGAAATTGAACAACTTCCCCAAAGAATATAGGTCAAAATACGAAAAAAAAACTTTTATCTCCGATACAAAATGCGCTATATGCCGATGAAGTTTGTATGGGAACTCAAAATATTTTTTTTTCGTATTTTGATTTATTATTGGGGGAAAGTTGTTCAGTTTCATGGACTGATTAACCACCCGAGAGGTTGAAAGTGATTTACCGAAAGCCCTGTAGTGACACTGGTTTTTCCCCGATAAAAATTTGATGAGTATGTTTTATAGTTTTTTAACTGAGTACCAGCTTTCTGCCCGCAGCTTCGCCCGCGTGGACTGCAGGTTATATCGTGCCCAGAAGCTGTGGGATAGAATGTAGCCGATATCTTTTCCCAAGCTCTAGTCTATCTCTGTACCTAATCTCATCAAAATCGATTCAGAAGCTTAGGCGTGGAAGCGTAACAGAAAGACAGACAGAGTTACTTTTGCATTTGTAATATTAGTAGGGATAGTAGGGATTTAGATACATAGATAATTAATGTGTCACTTCTTCAGAAGAGGGAAGATGATCGGGCATTTAATTGTAAGACGGATAAAAACCTTTGTCCTTTATCTAAAAAAATCTTATCTAAAACAAACTTAACACAATAAACCTAAAAAATTAAAAACAATCTAAACACAATAAACCAGACAAGAAATGTTAGTTCTAAAATCCATTTTTTATAAATTTTATGGTATTGTCCACACTGCACCACCCATCAAGTAGCGCTGACTCAGCATATGCTTTAAGAGTGGTTTTTCAGTTTGAAATTTAAAAAAACTAATATGCCCATTCACAGTCCCTGCAGCTCGAGCACGATGGCGACAAACTCTTGCGGCGCGCCACACGGCTGACGCTAAAACTTCACTTTGATTGCGCGAGGGCCCCACGCAGAGGCTTGCTCACCCTCTGGCGTTGTCAATGTAGACATTTCGACATACGACCGCGACGCATTACGCGCGCTGTCACCATCGTACTCGAGCTGCTGGTAATTAATGACAGATCGTCACTTCTTTCCTTACAATTCCGTGGTTCAAAAACTACACACTAGATGCAACAGACCGAACTCTGCAACGGAAACAGTGGAGTACATGCCAAGCTTAACAGATTCTGCTTTGTCTCTATTATATATCATGATTCATGAGAGTCCTCGAGTCGAGTGCCGTGTACGAGTGGACTAAGTTCCTCTTTGGAGCGACAGCCATTGGATATAGATATTTTGTTAAATATGACGAGGCGTGTTGCCGATTGGTTTTATTTTAGTTTTTAGTTGTGACGATGCCTGTTGCGGATGCGTCTTTGTACTTGTTTTACATTTCTTAACAGCTTATGCATGTATGTGATTAATTGTGCGGCTAAAGCCCGAGTTTTGATGAGGGAAGAACAGCAGTGGATTCAGAAACCAGTTCACCCAGAGAGGCAACAGGACAGTAACGATGTTGAAAACGCTTAAACTCTCTTTAGCTCTTAGGGTTCTGACATGGTTGTCAGATACCTTAAACAATAAATAAAGACTACCACGTACATGCCAAGCATTTTACAACCAACCAACCACATCTAACAGCCCCCCTCCCCGCTAGTTGAGTATAAACTAGCTGTCTACACTAGCCCTCCCACCCGGCGTCGGTCGCGATCGATACGGCGCGACGTCTAACTACTTCCGTCTACCACTCGGCTTTTTAATTTTAAAAGTGCTCTTCTAGTAATTATGTACGTGTGTCTATGTAAAAGACGATAGGAGACTGGGAGCGAATGCTTGTGAAGGGAGCGCTATGTATTGAAGGGGTAGGAAAGGGTTGGGGTGGTAATTTCTAGGAAAACTAGAGGTATTTGGATGACTGTTGGTGCAGGATTTCAAAAATAAACGTTTTGTCTGTACTATGAATGTAGAGGAAGCGAAAGGTGTGTGTAGATCGTCTGTGGTCCCTACCTAACCCAATAGGACAAAGTATGTATGTGTGTGTGTGTGTTCGGCAGCCCCGGATCTATGACTTTTTCGAACCGGGGCAAGAAGTTTACAGTGTCGCCCCCTCCCTTTATTGTTTGACAAAAACTGTTAAAACTGACAAATGAGTAGCATTTTTTGGGACATTTGTGAAAATAGTAATCTATACTAATATTATAAAGCTAAAGAGTTTGTTTGTTTGTTTGTTTGAACGCGCTAATCTCCGAAACTACTGGTTCGAATTGAATAATTCTTTTTGTGTTGGATAGTCCAGTTATCGAGGAAGGCTATAGGCTATATAACATCACGCTACGACCAATAGGAGCAAAGATATAGTGGTAAATGTGTAACAAACGGGAGAAATTATACCTAGACTGACGGACATATCAACGCACAGCCTAAACGGCTAAACGTAGGCACTTGAAATTTGGAAGGGACGTAGCTTAGGTACCGCAGAGGTGCACTAAGAAAGGAATTCCCGAAATTCCCACGGGAACGGGAATTAGCGGGAAAATCCTTTTGTATGAAAAATCTAAACCGCTTAAGTTAGACGCTTGAAATTTGGCATGCAGGTACCTTAGTAAACTGAAAGCTAAGTTGCAACAGGATATTGCAAAATTCCCACGGGAACGGGAGTTAGCGGGAAAAATTTTTTGTATGTAAAAATCTAAATCACGTAAGATAGATGTTTTCAATCTGTGTACTCTGTACAAAAAAAAATTACCTCGCAAACGAAGTTGCGGGCATCAGCTATATTATCTATCTATACTATCTATACTAATATTATAAAGCTAAAGAGTTTGTTTGTTTGTTTGTTTGTTTGAACGGGCTAATCTCCGAAACTACTGGTTCGAATTGAATAATTCTTTTTGTGTTGGATAGTCCAGTTATCGAGGAAGGCTATAGGCTATATAACATCACGCTACGACCAATAGGAGCAAAGATATAGTGGTAAATGTGTAAAAAAACGGGAGTAATTATACCTAGACTGACGGACATATCAACGCACAGCCTAAACGGCTAAACGTAGGCACTGAAAATTTGGAAGGGACGTAGCTTAGGTACCGCAGAGGTGCACTAAGAAAGGAATTCCCGAAATTCCCACGGGAACGGGAATTAGCGGAAAAATCCTTTTGTATGAAAAATCTAAACCGCTTAAGTTAGACGCTTGAAATTTGGCATGCAGGTACCTTAGTAAACTTAAAGCTAAGTTGCAACAGGATATTGCAAAATTCCCACGGGAACGGGAGTTAGCGGGAAAAAACTTTTGTATGTAAAAATCTAAATCACGTAAGATAGATGTTTTCAATCTGTGTACTCTGTACAAAAAAAAATTAACACGCAAACGAAGTTGCGGGCATCCTTAATAGTCCTTTTTAAAATCTAATATCTATTAGCTAATAACTTTCATTTGTGACATAAAAAACTAACTTAAGTATGTGTTCAAAAACTAACTGGGTTTTTTTAAATACATCATCAATTTGGTCTAAGTATGCTTGCCTAGGGCGCCCTCTTCCGACCCTCCCAACTATATTTGCACTGTGTATTTCTTTCGTCAATTAAAAGTTTCACTTTCTATAAAGGCTCAGGGACAAAGAAAATGCTGACCAAATAGAAAATGCTATTTATTCTTCCTTCCTATAGGAAGTGGCGAGGAAGGGGGGGGGGGGGATCAATGACATTGTCAACTAACTATGTGGTCCAATATGGTCAGTGGCATTTACATATCATATCACATGCAATTGCTTCACTGTAAGTCATTAATTATGTAATAATGGATGTAATCTGTCATATCTCGGATCATGTTTAAGCTATGTGCATAGCAACCCTGTACGCACAGCTAGCATAGTCCGCGACAAACTCGCGGTTGAAGCCACTCCGTTGACGGTAAAACTTCACTTTGGTGGTTACCGCGCAAAGGTTTGCTCGCCCTCTAGTTGTCATTTTGACACTTTGTTGACATTTGACCGCGTTTTTTTCTCTTTTTGCGTGAAAAGAGCACCAATTTTCTTATTGTCGCCCGGCATACTTCGTGTTTAAACGATATACCTAGTACGTTATTCTACATTTAAATAGACGACTAGCTTTCCGCCCGCGGCTCCGCCCGCGTCCTAATTTAAAAAAAAATTAAAAGTATCCTATAAACCTCACGGAGCCCGAGACCTTTCCAACGAATGCAAAACCTTGGAAATCGGTTCGTGCGTTCTGGAGTTATAGCGTCAGGAAGGAAAACCCGACTTATTTTTATATATATAAGGTCCTAATTTATTAGTCACTTTCCTTTTAACACGTTATTGTGTAGGTCAAAATATATCATTTGAGTCAAAAAAAAAGGTCTTGAAAAATTATAAATTTAAAAGGTCTTGAAAAATTTTGTTATGATATTTTTTCATTAATATGTTGAATAAACCCATCCATTCAAACGTAAATAATAATGGCAGTAGCAGAACGGGCGAGCGGGGAGTGGACGGCTATAATCGAAAGAGAACCATTCCTTTATCTTTAAATGGATTTTTTTTTTAATTTTTTTTAACAAAATTTAATTTTCAGATAATTCATTTTTATGTTGTTTTTTGGAATACTATCAACCTATACAATAACGCCTTAGAAGGTAAGTGACTAATAAATTAGGAACTTATATAGTAGATAAACCCTAATAAGATAAGTACTAGACATGAAAATTTAAACAACATTAAAGTACATAGCCCGGCTTATTTATTAAGCTTAATTATTAATAAATTATTAGAATTAGCAAGCTTAAGTGGCAGTGGGCTGGTCATATCTGTCGTAGAACCGATGGCCGTTGGGGCAGACGAGTTCTACAGGGTGAAATTGAAAACATTCGACAAACTTTCCATGATTACGAAAAACTTTTTCTATGGGACCAAGGTCCATTAATCACGTGATGTTTTTTTGCATTTTTCAACCTCCCTCCCCCTTGGTGATACGTGGTGGGTGAGGTTTAAGACTGACCCCCCTCCCCCACCCAAAACCACGTGTATTTTTAAGTACCTACAAAGAATCTTAAAAAAATTAGAATATTGTCTTTAAATACAGATACAAAGTAAAATCTAATTTTAAAAATGTCTAGACCAGGGGTTCCCAACCTTTTTTTGTCTACTGCCCACTTTAAGAATAAATTATTTTTTAACGCCCCCCTTTTTAAACATACTTAAAAACCGCTAAGTACTTATAACTGATTATTGAAACGCAACTTTATAGTATTCGGACAGAGTATCTTTTATTGAAAATAAAACAAACATAATCAATTCTTATATAAAAACTAATGTGAAGGTTGAATCTGATGCTGTTCAATAAGTTTGTTGATATCAGGTTCCAATTTACTCAAAAACAGCCGCAAGTCGCCACGTTCGGTAACACGCAAACGATTTCTCTTTTTAGTAAGCAGCGTTGCCACAGCACTAAATCCACGTTCACACAAATATGACGATGGGAATGCTATCAAGAATCGTTGAACAATTGACCACAATCCAGGGTACAATTGCATTATCGGTTTTTGTAGCCAAAATTCTTGATATCCATTTTTGAACTTGATTTTTATTTCTTCGTTTGTTGTCAATTCTATAAGTTCTTCTTCCAGCTGAGGTGACATTGCTATGTTGACATTTGAAAATGGATCCAACACCCAGTCTGGTATTTCCAAGTTTAAAATGTCCTGGTATCGTTCGGTGAAGTCAATGTGGAGGTTTTCCAAATGTTGGCAGTAGGCAAACAAGTCGTCGTTACTGCAGGATACTGATAAATTCGGAAAATTGTGAAACTCACGTCTGCCCATATTTTTTTTGTGCAGAAGCAGTTTGGCTGCGAAAGCAGCAACGACATTTTTTGTTTTAATTAAATTTAGTTCATCGCCTTGCAGTTGGAGGTTCACGTCGTTGAACAATTTATACAGGTCTGTCATGTAAGCTATATCATTCTTTGATGTTATGAGCTTGTTGCGCAGTTCTGTATCTTTAGTTTCCAAGAACTCTATCACAGAGTCAAACAGGTTATAAAATCGAATCAGACAATTGCCTCTTGACAGCCAACGAACTTCAGTATGAAGCAACAAACGGTTGAAATCTTCGTCATTAGTAACACAAAGCTGATGAAATAATCTATCATTCAAAGAGCTGCTACGGATTTTATTGAATGCTTTGATGACATATTGCAGTGATTGAAATAGTCGTTCACTTAAGTTTCTAGCAACCAAATGTTGTCTATGAATAACGCAATGTATAGCAAGGACATCTGGAATTTTATTTTTTAGGTACGCTATGAAGCCTTTATGGCGCCCTGTCATAGCCGGAGCGCCATCCGTAGCAACTTGTATAATATTTTTCAAAGGAATCTCTTTCTCTTCACAAAACTTTTCCAATGTATTGAATATGGTTTCGCCTTTTGTATCTGTCTCCAAATTTCTGGCAAACAATAGTTCTTCACGTATTTTCTCATCTTTAATAAACCTCACGTAAGATAGCAACAATGCTTCATTAGTTGGTAAAGTGGACTCATCGAGCTGAATTGAGAATTGACTAGTCCTCAGATGATTGCACAATGATTCTTCAATGTTTTCAGCCATTTCATCAATTCGTCTTTGCACAGAATTATTACTCAAAGGAATTTTTTGGATAATATCTGCGGCCGGTTTATGAAGCACAGTAGTTATTACTTCCTTTATTGCTGGCAAAATTAACTCTTCTCCGATGTTGTGTGGTTTGCCTTTTTGAGCAATTAACAAAGGGATATTGTACGAAGCTCGAAGTCCGTCGTCATCTTGCTTAGCAGCCGCCGAAAATAGTTTTGATACACTTGGCTGAGTATTATGCTTCTTCTCTAGGTCTTGAAAATATGCTACATTCTTGTCTTTCTTATCTGGATGCATTTTATTCAAATGACCTTGCAGTCTTGAAGGCTTCATTGCTTCGTTCGAAAATGTTTTTAGACATAGAAGACACAAAGGCGACGACGGGTTTGTGGGATTTTCAATAAATCCGAATTTAATATATTCCGCAGAGTATTGCCGTCTCTTCTTTTTTACTTCCGACATTGTTTTGTTTTGAGAAATACGTAAGTGGTATAATGAAGTACTGCTTATCTATTATGCGCGAAACCGCAAATGAAAATAAAATAAATTTACGTCGTTTATATAGGATTGCATAAGCAGCACGCACCAACAGGAATAAGACAAACGTGCATAAACTCGTTTATCTCATTCGACGCCCAATCGTACTCGACAAGCAAGAACAAGTATTATAGAACCAGCCGATTGATACAGGAATGTACAAATCGGATTATTTAACAAAAACTTGTTAAAACATGATTGCCCACGGTCTATTATATCGAACCGAGTTTGAGCTATATCTTAATTAATATTAGTTGATGTTCACAAGATGTAGTCGAGAGTCGAGAGCTCAGTCGGTATCTAAGAGTCTTCCTAGCTAGGTAGATGAAATTATAAATCGACCCCAAAGCCCTACACAACGCCCCCTTTTTTTTTCTGGGTCTCTTACCGCCCCCCTTTAGGCCTGCAGCGCCCACAAGGGGGCGTTATCGCCCACGTTGGGAAAGACTGGTCTAGACAGAAATGTTGCAGGTTGTTTTTGACTGGAATAATACTACACGCCCGTTTTTCGGTTTAGAAATCGCGCGTTTGACGAAAAAATAAATACACGTGATATCTTACTACACCCCCCTCCCCCCTTGTGCTTTTTCGTGATTTTTGCTAAACCCTCTCCCTCCCCTTTCGAGCCTCACGTGATTAATGGACGGCCCCCAACTTTCCTAAGAAAAAATAAAAATCTGCTGTTCCATACAAAAGTTCAATACCTACTCAACCAAAATGTATGGAACAACTGATTTTTATTTTTAGTAGTAAAGTTGGTCCCATAGAAAGTTGTTCGTAATGATGGTTATATTCATCTTTCAAAGTTGTCGAATGTTTTCAATTTCACCCTGTAGAATGGAGACCACAAATCGGCAAACGTAGCGTAGGGCGCCCTGTAACTAGGTGGGGTGACGATATTGTAAAGTAGCGGGCAATGGTTGGAGGAGGAGAGCTGAAGACCGAGCTCAGTGACGTGCCATAGGCAGGGACTGATCAAGAGTACTGCAGGGCAATCGCGCTAAAAAACTGGATTGAATCGCAATTGAAACGTAGCTGGGGAGCTACCACCTAAGCGAAGCTGATGCTGATTGAACGAATGGAATTATGTACATTGCTGTGTTTGGTTCATGTCGTTAATCAAGGTCTCCTTATAAAGAAGCAATCGAAAACGTTCCATTCGTTTACCCAGCATCAGCTTCGCTTAGGTGGTAGCATCAAAGCTACGTTTCAATTGCGATTCAACCCATTTTTTTTAGCGCGATTGCCCTGCTGACCGCCCTAGGCTAATTACGAGGACGCTCCTCCGCCAGTTGTCCTTTAATCTGCATGACATTCAACCTTAGGGTGGCAAACCATTTTTTAAGATGACCGTACATAAAGGCAAAGTACCTCACGCATTATCATATGTATGTAGGGTAGATGCAATGATGCTAGATTCGTGCATACGAAGAAACGATTTTGGCGCGCCCCCCCCCCCCCCGATCCTCGCGCCCTAGGCTGCAGCCTAATTAATAGGAGAAGCCTATGTCCAGCCGTGGACTGACACAGGCTGATGATGGTGATGAAAGTAGTTATGTAGTTCTAAATTCATATTATTACAGCCATATTACAAGCCTTGCTAATTCATAGACTTAGACTCGTATGACAGAAGGAGACAAGTATTGATGTATACTTAAGTATTGATTGTCACTTTCTGTCACTATCAAAATGACAAAGACGACTGCTACTTAAGTATAGATCAAAGTCTGAGTAGCTTTCTGTAATACGGACCAATTGCATAGTCATAATTCTTTTAAGAGCGCGATATTAGTGAATCTCAGAGCAAAGTCGCGGCGGACGCTAGTTACGATTAATTAAAACTAGCTTTCCGCCCGCGGCTCCGTCCGCGTGGACTACAGGTTATATCGTGCCCAACTGTGGGATAAAATGTAGCCTATGTCCTTTCCCAGGCTCTAATCTATCTCTTTACCAAATTTCATCAAAATCGGTTCAGTAGTTTAGGCGTGAAAGACGGACAGACAGACAGACAGACAGACAGACAGAGTTACTTTCGAATTTATAATACTTGTATTAGTAAGGGAGTAAGGATTAATTTCATTTCATAATTTCACCGGTGGCATTTTATTAGAATAAGTCGCATTTTAATTTCGGTTTTATTAAAACGAAGAAATATGTTTTGCTGAAGTTAGCTAACTGTCGCTATAATTTGATTAGAATAAATTATTGTTATGGTAAAGTGTTTCTAACCCTCCCAAAAAAGGGGGTGTTATAAGTTAGACACGTGTATCTATTTGTAATCTGTATGCCTATCTGTGGCATCGTAGCTCCTAAACGAATGGACCGATTTCGATGCTTTTTTTTTTGTTTCAAAGCTCGTAATCGAGATGGTTATTAGCTGTATTTGATGAAAATTGGTTCAGCCGTTTAAACGGCTGAACCAATTTCTTAAGAGTTATACCATAAGCGATCAAATCTCGGGGGTGATACATTTTATTTAATCGACTTCAAAAAAGGAGGTTTTATGTTCGACTGTCTGTATTTTTTTTTAAATATATGTTCAACGATTTCTCCGCCAATTAAGGACCGATTTTCAAAATCCTTTTTTTTTCGAAATAGTATACTCCAAAGAGTCCCATACAAATTTTATCGAATATGATTCAGCGCTTTTAAAAAAATCAACAAAAACAAAAAATACTACAAACCAGAACATCATCTAAATAAATGAGTGACATTTTCGTTTGTGGTTATCTGCTAATAGGCATTGTAGTCTGCAAAAAATACTAGTTATCTACTTTGTGCGAACTTTTTTGGGATTGAAGTCGGTGACTCATAAGTTTTTTTAACGTGGAAAATTATTTAGAGTTATACTATATGTGTACTAAGGTCTAAAAAACTGCATAGTATGAATACGAATAATTTTCCACGTTAAAAACGTATGAGTCACCGACTTCAATCCTAACAGTTCGCACAAAGTAGATATCTAGTATTTTTTGTGGACTACAATGCTTATTAGCAGATAACTACAAGCAGAAATGTCATTCATTTATTTAGATGATGTTCTAGTTTGTAGTATTTTTTGTTTTTGTTGTTTTTTTTTAAAGCGCTGAATCATTTTTGATAAAATTTATATGGGACCTCTTCAGGAGTATACTCTTTCGAACAAATAAAGAATTATTCAAATCGGTTTATAATTGCCGGAGTAATCGCGTAACAAATATACAAAAAAAAATAAAAAATACAGTCGAATTGAGAACCTCCTCCTTTTTTGAAGTCGGTTGAAAATATATCGTATTTGTTTTGTCAACGCCATGTTGTTTACCGCTTATTTCCAACACGTGAAATATTTTCCTAAATGGAGATTTGAATTCGGAACATTGCAACTGTGGAGTACTTTCACAGTTCCAATTGATTTGTTTTTAACTGTTATTTTTATTTCTGCCGGCGACGTTTTAAACGGCCAGTGTTTTAGCGATTTTGAAATAGGAAACTTTTGCTTTTGTTTTGTCATTTCCTTTTTCGAGTTTTAGGTTTTATTTTCGGCCTACTTTGTGAGGCTAATGTTGCCACAAGTGATAACAGTGTCAAGACTAATGGAAATAAAACTTAAATTTTGTTGTTTGGCGTCTGTAGTTATTAAATAAAAGATGCAACAAAATCACCCCTATTTACATATTCAACTTTTATTTTTGTAGTTTTCATACTCACGTTTACAGTTTCTTAAAACATTTGATAATTCATTAAAACAAGTTAAATTCCTTCAATATAGATACATACTTATATTAAATCCATCATTCATTAAAAAAAACATAATAATAAAACATTTTAATCCTGATATGCAGTGCCAAATTTTTTATATCATTTATATCTTATATCTTATATTATCTTCAACGATCCTCCATCCTTTAGTAGTTAGTTAATGTACACCGGGCGTGACGTCACCCGATGCAACTAAATGCATTGTCTGCGATGCATTTAGTGCATGACAAATGATGACGTCACCTGCCAAGCGAATGGCTGCCTTAACAGTGTAGCTGATTTACGGACCTGGATATTATATGATGCATCGTATGAACTAGCTTAAGCTTGTTATAATGGCTATGTAATTTACTAAAGGACGCCCGGGACTTTGTTCCCGTGGGAATTTGTGAAAATTATGTAGCATATGTTGTGTTAGTCCAGGGTGTCAGCTACCCGCATACCAAATTGTATTAAAATTGGTCCAGCCGTTTGAGCGTGAAAGAGTAACAAACTTCCTGATGTTGTTTTCGGGTCAAATGTGAAGTGGTAGTTGATCAAAAGGTTCGATTCTCGGTCGGGTCGGGGCAAATATTTGCGTTAAAAGCAGATGTTTGTTTTCGGGTCATATCAAGTGGGAGTGACGCTGCCTCTTGATCAAAGGGTTCTGGCTTCGATTCCCGGTCGGGGCAAATATTTGCGTTTAAAGCAGATGTTTGTTTTCGGGTCATAGCAAGTGGGAGTGACGCTGCCTCTTGATCAAAGGGTTCTGGCTTCGATTCTCGGTCGGGGCAAAATTTGCGTTAAAAGCAGATTTTTTTTTGGAGCTGTTATCATCAGCGAGCAATGACTCCCGTAACTTTTACTTTTACACAGGTATACTTAGTTTTGGGTGTTCTATTAATAGCTCAATCTTATTATAAACTAGCATTCCGCTCGGGACCTAGTTCCCGTGGGAATTCGGAAAATTATGTAGCCTATGTTACTCAGGGACAATGTAGCATTCTATTGGTGAAAGAATTTTTGAAATCGGTCCAGTAGTTTTAAGTTTATTCGTTACATACAAAAAATACAAATCTTTCCTCTTTATAATAATAGGTCTTTACCTATGAAATTGCCGATTATTTCTCTTGCTTTATTTTATTCATAATTTATTTGATTGAACAGCTATTACTTAAATTGTTTTTTATTTAAAACCTTAGCCATACAACGGAGATATTGAGTCAAATTAATACATATTTACTTTATATTTATTTGCTGAAAAAGAAGCTCAAATATAGCTCGTGTCATCCGTTGCCCGTTTCATTGCTTATTTTTGCTGTACCGTTGTTACAGTTACAACTTTCAATAAAGAAAGTATGTTGAAAATTAACTTAATGTTGTCCAAACCTTTCCACAAAAATTTGCTAAATTTGGATTTCGCATTCCCGAGAAAAATTCAAAAACGTTAGTATGGAAAATTCAGTTTTCCAAAAATATTTTATGAAAAACGGCAATTTCATAGGTAAAGACCTATTATTAGTGAAGATTTTTGGAACAACATATTTAGATGCCCTCTCTCTCTCTCTCCATAATAGTTGGTCGCTCTTGGTTGGAATAATTTATTCTTCTGTACCTCTGCTGTAATGTATAAACACTTGCATTAGGAAAATCCATAGGACACCCAGATAATTTATATTTATTTTTTATTTCATCCCGGTTTGAAGTATTCTTGCAATAGTGACGCTTGTTCTTGTTACCCACATCCTATTAGCCAACTTCACCGGCCACAGTAATAAACCATTAGCGGTAAAAAATGTGATTATTTAGCAATGCAAGTCGCAACCAGCTGTGATGCAACTATGCAACTGCATCTATTACATAATGCACTTGCAAAGGATGCACGCGTGGCCTGCTCATTCATTAACAGTCGATAGTCAAGGTTAGGTGTAGGTGAGCACTTTATAATCTGGTTTATGATATTGTTTCTTATGGTCAATACATTAAACAATTGGCGCTTATTGCCGTGTGGTGATCGGTTGAGAATAACACCACCCCATTTATTTTCGTGTGTGAGGCGACTAAGGAAACACAAATGAGACCTGCCTCCTATTAATCCACCCCAGGCAACGACACTTCAGTTTGTTCTGAATCTGAGGCGTCCTATGGTCTCATGCGGTGTGGTAGGCTCTGTAAAGGGCCGTCTGGTTCGCGACCACCCTCCTACCGAAGTTTGCCGCCAAACAGCTTGCTGTGTTCCGTCTGTGCGTGGGAGCACCAGTGTCTTAATTGGCATTTTCTGGGTTAACTCGCTCCATCGTCAACCTCATCTATGACCTTGGTCAAGATTGGGGTCAAGAGTTAACGCATCGCATCATAAAAAGGACGGCCGGTTTGGTCGAGTGGTAGTGACGCTGCCTCTTGATCGGCCGGTCCTGGGTTCGATTCCCAGTCGGGGCAAATATTTGTGTAAAAAGCAGATGTTTGTTCTTGGGTCATGGGTGTTTGTGTCTGTCTTTGAGTGTTCCAAGGGACCTACGACACAAGGGAAAACCTTAATGTGGGCCTTTGAGTGTGAAGCGTTTATTATTTATTTATTTTAAAAAGAACGCTTACCCTTGTGAGATATATTCACAAATAATTAAATTCTAAAACGGGTCTAAATTCGCGTATATACATATATTTGTTTACCTATTCCCGACGTTTCGACGTGGTTGCACGCGCCGAGGTCACGGGTAGACTTGTTGTTTCAGCAAGATGTCATCGGAGTGGTGAATCTACCCTCAAAAAAAAGTTTAAAGTGCTATATTCACATATATCCTCTTGGAAAAGTTCTACTCTGTACTGAGGATTAACTTAAAATTAACAGCGAAAATTAGTGATGTGAATCAACCAACGAAACTGAACAACTTTGCCCAACAAATATGTTCTCAATAAAAAGTCTTTTCTCAGCTTAATTGTCTTTGTATAAAAAGGAGATTGTTACTTTAATTTCATATTAGTTTAGTATTTTTAAAACGCTCACCCGCTCGCCGCTTGACTTGAAGGCACGATAGCTCAGTTGGTTAGAGCACCAGGGGATCTAAGCCTGGGGTCGTGAGTTCAAGTCGCATTCGCGCCGAATATTAATGTTTCCTTAAAAATTATTTCTTAGGTTCCTTAGGGAAAGTTTTTCGGTTTATGAGGATAATCACTCCTTTAA
Organism: Aproaerema taeniolella; assembly: GCA_949987775.1. NCBI lineage: Eukaryota > Metazoa > Arthropoda > Insecta > Lepidoptera > Gelechiidae > Aproaerema > Aproaerema taeniolella. Next base: position 18,030,370 of record OX465258.1, on the reverse strand, counting down.
GTTTCAATTGCTAACGTTAGTCCGTATTACAGACTAGCATTCCGCCCGGGACTTCGTTCCCGTGGGAATTCTGGAAAATTTGTAGCCTATGTTACTCAGGGACAATGTAGCATTCTAATGGTGAAAGAATTTTCGAAATCGGTCCAGTAGTTTTTAAGTTTATTCGTTACATACAAAAATACAAATCTTTCCTCTTTATAATATTAGTGTAGATGTAGAAGAAGACTCAAGGATCCATACCGCCTTTTGTACCCTGACATAACTGTTTTGTATATTGTGATAGGTGATAGCCCAGTTGGTAATGAGCCAGACTTGTAATCCGAAGGTCGTGGGTTCAAAGTTCAAATCCTGGTGCTGGCCTGTACCACTAAATTCGTCTTTTCGAATTTATTTACGGATATCTAATTGTCACTTGCTCAACGGTGAAGGAAAACATCGTGATGGAGCCTGCTGTCCAAGAAAATTATTTTTCTGTAAGACGAGCGGTCCACCAACCCGCATTGGGACAGCGTGGTGGACTATGGACTAAATCCCCTTCGTGTTCCGAAGGGAGGCCCGTGCCCCTCGGTAGGGACGTGTATGGGCTGTGGTAAGAAGATAACTGTTTTGTATTAAAATGTAAATGTACGTTATTTGTGTTGGAGTGCAATAAAGTATATTGTATTGTATACTTAAGTATTGATTGTCTCACTATCAAAATGACAAAGACTTCTGCTACTTAAGTACAGATCAGAGTCGGAGTCGCGTTCTGTAATACGGACCTTAGTCTCTTCATATGTTTATTCGTTTTTTTTTTACCAGCCCGTATACGTCCCCACCGAGGGGCACGGGCCTCCCTTCGAAACACGAAGGGGATTTAGGCCATAGTCCACCACGCTGGCCCAATGCGGGTTGGTGGGCCGCTCGTCTTTCGAAAATATTTTTTTTTCTTGGACGGACGGGTTTCATCACGATGTTCCATTCACCGTTGAACAAGTGTTTTTTTTTTAATTACCATAATGATAATAATTAATGAGTTATTTGTGTATTGTTTCAGGTAAGCCCCGAATAGAGTTATGGTGACGTTCGTGTTGTCTGTTATTAATTATTATAAATTGCAAAAGTCACCTGATTTTGTGGGAAAATACCCGGTAAGTGGATTGTTTTTAATGATGAATTGAATTGTTATTAGTAGAACTACATACATACGCTCACGCCCATAATCCCTGACGGGGTAGGCAGAGCATCAGTTGTTCTAGAACCACTGGATGCCACGTTTGACACAAATTGTGAGGGTTATCAGATGGAACAAGTTGTATAATGGTGAGAGGAGGTCAGCTTTTCGCCCATTATGGGATCATTCAACAATTACGTGATCACCGGAAGGGGGGGGGGTCGGGTGCTTGTATACATCGCATTCTTTGGGGGGGGGGGGGAAGAAGCCATGATTACGTCATCATTTTATAACTTTAATTAACGTATAGCGAAATGAATAAATAAATTACTGGTAACACTAACTATTAGATAGATGGAACGGGATTTCCCCTGCTATAGACAAACTGTGGAACAGTGTGACCAGATTCAGTTTTTTTATACTTTTTCGGCATATTTTATCGACTTTTCCAAGCATCACTATTGCTAATACAGCAAAAATTTTAAACACGGACGGATTATCAAGGCGAGGGGGGGGGTTAAAAACAAAAGATTACGCTGTGATTACATAGAGGAGAGGGAGGGGTTAAAAAAACGGCCAAAAATGATCACGTAATTGTTGAACGATCCCTATACAACAAAATCCTCGCATCCCTCTTACAGACTTGTACTGTATACTTGGGAAGAGTAGGTAGCTGGCACATTGAATTAAGAATTAAGTAGGAAAAATATGGTTTTGATGCGGTTTTTGTTGTTGTTTGAAAGCTGAAATAAAAAATAAAAACGTAATTGAAAAGGTTCTTTACATAGCTATAATTTGATCAAAATTGGTTACGCTGTTTCAAAGTTATAAGCGATAATTTTCAAGGGTTTTTTGAAATTTTACAGTTATTAGACACTTGCTGAAAATGCCATCCTCGTATATCTATTATTTTGAACAATATTCACGAAAACAGATGCCCTTAGATTTTGCTGTGTTAACATTAACATACACGCGCACGCAAATAATTTCAACCAAACATTTAACGCGAAATACACAGGAAAATCAAATTCACTGCTTATCACCACCCGCCACTCACCACCGACACATATCGGCGCGAAAATAATGGCGGCCATGTTGATGACGTCATTGGCGTGCATTATCCTCGGAAATAGATGGCGTTTGCCAATCCGTCTGGCCATTAGCGGAGTGCATATTGCAATTTCAAACTGAATCATGCTCCTATACATACACACGTTTGCACCACCCATTTCTATACCTAACTCCAAAATCAAAAATATTGTATAGAATGGAGCAGTGTTTTTCTATCTTTTTGGATTCGCGACCCCTTTGGATCGTATAAAGTTCTGGCGACCCCCTAAGGTCTCTAAGACCCTTTTATGCTAAATCTATGTACTACTTCGGAGATTTTAAAACACATAATAAAAGAGTTTGCCGCGGGGTAGACGCGGAAGGCGGCGGGAGCCATCACTATACACTGAAATTGTCTTAGTTTAGTGTAAGATTTACACATTTTTGTCTTTTTCTTTTACCTGCGACCCCCCGAGTAAGGCTTCACGACCCCCCTGGGGGTCGCGAATAGATTATAGAAAAAAATCTTTATTTTATAGGACATTCAGGAAGCCACTTAAAATAAGTCAAGATTACATTAAATACATACAAACATACATTAAAAGATTTAAATACATACATACACATTCGTTCTTTTGATCCTACTGACTCTCCGCCTATTTGCAAAGGTGCAGTAAGGTGTCATCCCTACATCCGATCGCTTACAACTTTTTAACGGCTGAACCAATTTTGATAAAATATAACTAAGAAACCTCTCGATTACGTCAGCTTTCAGAATAAACAAACTGCATCGACATCGGTTCATTTGTTTAGAAGCTACAATACCAAAGATAGACACAGACCCACAGATACACACTTCAAACTTATAACACCCCTCTTCTTTTGTCGAGGGTTAACAATTTGTCAATTCTAGTCGGTCGGTATAACCTACTATACGCAGTGTGGAAGTTTTATTAATAAAACCATACTATTGTTCAGATGCCAGAGCGTCAGTAACGCCTAGTCTTTTAAATAAGGCAATGATGTTAGTTACGCATAATGTAAGTGCTCATACTATTTTGATAGGAACTCATGTACATTTTAATTTTACAACACATGTCGGGGTATTAACTTCTTCTTCGCATCGTGTAGGTATAGTCAAGTATGTGGTGAACTTGGCTAACCCTGGTGTCAAAGTTTTCAAACCGCACAATGGCCTCTGACTTGGTTTTAATGACTGTATTCAATCGACGACAGCCGGGACCGACAGCTTCACGTGCCCTCCGAAGCACGGAAACGCTCGCGATAAATTGCCACTTAGGGTATTAACTGTAACTTTAAGTTACTTATTAATCTATTTTATCTTGTTTATTAATTTATGGTTTCCGTATTCAGTCCACAACGATACATTAATTTGCATATCCAAGCATAATTTTGATAACCCGTGGTTTTTATAAACTCAAATATTCAAAAAAATATATAAATCCTTCCCATATTACCTTCCAAATCTCTCAGGAACTCCTTGAAAAACAAACTGAAAGTTTTCCAATATGGCCGCCACAGTTTGCAGAGTACAGTCATAAATCGTGACACAAAAACAACTGGTCTGGGCATCGCCGGCACTTTTATTTTCCGAGATATTAAGTGTATTACACAGAGGAAGGGAATCTGATGGGTGACCAAAGTGGCAATTTATCACGAGCGTTTCCGTGCTTCGGAGGGCATGTTAAGCTGTCGGTTCCGGCTGTTGTCGATTGACTAAAGTCGTTTAAAACCAAGTCAGAGGCCATTGTGCGGGTTGGAAACTCTGACATCAGAGTTAGCCAAGTTCCCACATACTTGACACGATAAGAAGAAGAAAATTTAAGGCAAAATTTTGATGCAAGTTCGCGGTTCAACCATCCGATCCTAATTACCAAAATGACGTTAAGCCAAAATTGTAATAGGGGCACAAAACGATCCCTGGCGCGGTTTGCAGGCGGCGTGCCAAGTCTGGTGCCAAGAGTGCGGGTTCGACACCCGGTTGCTACATCAGCGGCCGAGCAGACAAGCAGGGTTAATGCGGTTTCACATAGATATTTAGTTACGATAAGAATGTATGTTTCAATGATAAATCGCTAGTTGTTCAACTTCGTTCCCGTGGGAATATCGGGAATGAATATACACATAAACTTTCTTCTTGAATATTGAAGACCTTCCTTGTGTAAATTCGTTCAGTTTTTTCGAGTTTACCGCTTTATTATGTTTTCATTCATTCAATACAGAGATAGGAAAAAGCGTGACAAAGGGTTTATTTAACAATCACCTATGTCAACTTACCCTTTTGGAAATAAAAATTATTTATTTATTTATTTATTTATTTTGTAAGTCGAATATATTAGGTGACTTTAAATTAAGGATGTAATAATGTAATAAATTAAGGAGTAAATAAGCCCATGAAACTGAACAACTTCCCTTAGAAACAGAAATAAAAATGCCATCTCTCCATACAACATTTTTTCATATTTCGACCTATGTTCCTTTGGGATAGTTGTTCAGTTTTGTGGGCTGATTCACGTCCTTAACCCTTTTAGCACCAAGATTTTTCGTCAAAAACGCCCACCACACGCCACGCCACGACATGTCGTGGCGTATGGCGAACGCTTGGTGAACGATATTAAAGTAAAAAAATTAAAAAAAAATTGTCTAATATGTCAGACTATAGCGGCGAGGGCACGAAACTGAAACGTCTGATGTATCAGACTTTGGCGGTGAAAAGGTTAATTTTCGCTAGCTAAGTAAAAGTCATCCACTATAAATTTAAACTACTACGGTACACCAACGTCCTTAAGTTGCGAAAATGTCCTATTATACATGAAAAGCACATTTTCTCGAAGTGCTCAAATTGCACTAGCCGCTAATGCAAAAATTGCACTTCTATCGCATTATGCAAGCCGCTTCCAAGTATTGGAAAACACTTAGCTCGTTCCCTATTCAATGTATTGTCTGGCTAGATAATAATCTAAACACTTGGCTATATGGAAATTCACATAGAAAGCTAATATTATTAACGCGAAAGTTTGTATTGTTTGTTAATCTTTCACGCTCAAACGGCTCGACCAATTTTGATAAAATTTGGTATGGAGGTAGCTGACAACCTGGATTAACAGGATAATTTTCCCAAATTCCCACGGGAATGATAGATTGATAGATATATAAACTTTATCGCTTCTTAACAATTTGTAACATTATACAATGTTCTTATGCAATTAAAAATAGGTTAACGAAATATGTGGAGTCCCGGGCGGAAAGCTAGTAAATACATATATACGCTCACGCTAATAATCTCTGTGGGGGTAGTCAATGTTGTCGTCCTGTTCGTTGATCCACTGGTGTCCAGAAGCTTCGTAGTAAATGAAATAGCGAGTTTCTCCTTGTGGTTGTGTGGTAGTGTGGTCTAATGAACGATCCATGGATACAGAACTGCAGCTCGAGCATAACGTCATCGCGCGCGTAATGCATTGCGGTCCTATGTCAAAATGTTAACATTGACAACGCCAGGGGGCGAGCAAGCCTTTGCGCGGGCCCCTCGTGCAATCAAAGTGAAGTTTCACCGTCAGCCGAGTGGCGCGCCGCAAGAGTTTGTTGCGATCACGCTCGAGCTGTTGTATTGCTAATCTAATAGTTTTTTTTTAAATCTTTATTTATTTTAGGGATTTTTGTCTACAAAGACATGTCAATCCCGTCAATCTTAATCTAAATACAATATACACACTAGCCTGACAATAAAATTAATGATGTGATGCAGCCACCATGTCATACATTTGTATGGCTACTTCGGACCAAGGTCTACTTAAAACAGTTTGAAATACACCTACATTATTCTTATTTAAATTAAATTTGCCAATCAATATTTCTCTTTCAACTTTATTTTTTGCACTCCGTAAGGAGATGCACAACATCGTCCTCTGTATCACACACATCACAACATGTTATCTGACAGTTGAATTTAATAACCCTTTTGAGTAACGTTAGTTTACAGTAAATCACTGTGAAGTTAGGGTAATAAAAATATTCGGCGTTTGTGTTACTTGAACCACGACCCCAGTATTAATCTCCTGGTGAGAAAATGTTGCCGCTTGACTTAAAGGTACGATAGCTCAGTTGGTTAGAGCACCAGGAGATCTGATCCTGTGGTCGTGGGTTCAAGTCCCATTCGCGCCGAACATTTTTCTTTCCTTAAAAATTCTTTGTAAAATAAAGACTACCTTTCGGCCGCGGCTCCGCCCTCGTGAACTACAGGTTATATCGTGCCCAGCTGTCCTATATTTCCTTTCTCAAGGTCTAATCTATCTCTGTACCAAATTTCATCAAAATCGGTTCTGTAGTTTAGTCGTAAAAGCGTAACGACAGACAGAGTTACTTTCGCATTTATAATATTAGTAGTGATTATGATTAGTCCAATTCATAATTATTATATGTATATAGGGCTACTTATTTATATATCAAGAGTTCATATCCGTATTCAGAGCCGGCCAAGCGAACTGAACAGCTGTTTCTGACAGTTGTTGTATATGACTCAGTGAATTTTCCGCCATGCACGACCCTAAGGCAACACGCAGGCCGTTGAACTGCGACTAAGTTTTATTTTTAAACCTAGATATTATGCAGAATTGTTTCTGACTTAACTATTGATTTGTTAAACCGCAATTTCTCCCCCGCAAGTCCCATTTTCCATGGGAAAATTGAAGCACATTTTACTGTCTAATTTGTAAAAATTGCTTGTAAAATTCCTAAAAAATTGTTAATATTTGCCTATTTTGCCCGAAAAAGTAATTGAAAAATGCTGAAAGAATGTTTAAAATCAATCTATTCGTTTTGCAGCGTATTCATTACAAGCAAACATACAGAAATATAGAAAAAAAAAACTTTTTTATCATATAGAAGAAAGAGAAAAAAAACATTTTTATAAAGCAGCCGTACCCTCGTTTCAATGAATCCACGTTTGACACAAATTTGTGAGAATAATCAAATGGAACATGTTGTAAAATGGTAAGAGGTCTGTCGCCCATGTTACGGTAAAATCCCACTGATATACTTTGACATTATACCTGGGAAGAGTAGGCACATCCTAAGTTTTTCTTTCACCCCTAGTCCAGAATGGAAGAAAGGTTCTCAATTTAAGATAGCGTTAGGACTTACACAATCTCATGACATAGTTCCTTATAACGGGACAATCGAGTGTGACAAACACAGATTACCAAACTCGCAAACAGTAGAATAACGGCTGCGTAATCGAATGTTCATCAGGCAGAGATTCACGGGCCGTGGACCAATGGCAGGCGGTTACAACTGTGACGTAAACAAACAGACAGACCACGAGGGAATAGGCAGGATCGAATTTAGTTTGAAATTTGGGTCTTCTTCTTACTTTTCCTTATCGTGAAGGTATAGTCAAGTGTGTGGCGAACTTAGCTAACCCTGGTGTCAGAGTTTTCAGGCCGCACAATGGCCTCTGACTTGGTTTTAACGGTAGTCAATCGACAACAGCCGGAATCGACAGCTTAACGTGCCCTCCAACGCACGGAAACGCTCGTGATAAATTGCCACTTTGGTCGCCCATCAGGTTCCCTGCCTCTGTGTACGATGCTTAACCTCACTGATCGGTTGAGATTAGCAAGCGCCACTGGGCTATGAGCGATTTGGGTCCTGCTGTGGTTCTGTTAGGATTAATCTGTACTTCAAAAACATAGTCCACCAGAAAGTTGGCGTGACCACTATTTAGATTTATTTTTGCCTTTAGCCTGATATTAACAAAATTACTTACAACTTCAAAACATTCTAATTTTTTAACCTTTTTTTTTAATTATATACCTACAGGGCTTTAGGTATCTCTCTTTTAACCTCTCGGGTGGTTAATCAGTCCATGAAACTGAACAACTTTCCCAAGGAACATAGGTCAAAATACAAAAAAAAATTTGAGTTCCCATACAAACTTCATCAGCATATAGCGCGTTTTGTATGGAAGATCAAAATTTTTTTTTGTATATTGACCTATGTTCCTTGGGAAAGTTGTTCAGTTTCATGGACTGATTAACCACCCGAGAGGTTGAAAGAGGAAATTACTTAGCTGTGTTTCGCTATACCCTTTTACGTGTTGCCGGGACTCACTTGGGTTGTTATTGTTTTGTTTGACTTTGGATTTAGTTACTTCAAGCAATTATTGGGAATTTGTCACCCTGGATTAACACATAGGCTCGATTAACACATATGCTACACAATTTTCAAAAATTCCCACGGGAACGGTATCCTTACGAGATTGCTGCCTTGGCAATAACGCCGCCTTTTTGTATATTCTTCTTGCTTAATTATATATGCGCTAAAGAATAATTCATTCATTCATTCCCGGGTGAAAAGCTAGTGAGATATATTTCTTCTAAAGTGGGGTTGTTGTAGCTCCCTAATCCCGCCCTGTTGCTATGCCTTGTTACATGTTGCCGGGACTTTGGGTTGTTATTGTTTTGTTTGACTTTGGATTTAGTTACTTCAAGCAATTATTGGAAATTTGTTGCTAGAGAAAGTTTGGTGCATTAATATTAGTTAGAAATGACCAGTTTTACCCTGAGTGGGTTTAACAGGTTAATAATACCTGCTTATAACTATACAACACACACAAAGGAACAAAATAAACCTGTTTTATAACGTTATACACTCTAAGGCCCACACTAAGGTTTTCCCGTGGGAACACCCATTATCCGAAACAAAAATCTGCTTTTTACACTAATATTTGTCCCGGCCGTGAATCGAACCCAGGACCCGTCGTTCAAGAGGCAGCATCACTACTACTTATATTTTGAATTGTGGATTGTGTTTCATCGAGCGACTTTATCTAGAATTTGGGAATTAAAAAAAAATAACTTTTCTTTTTCTACCAAAACTGATAAAAAGAGTAAAAATAATAAAAAATGGCAGTTTTATAATAAGTACTTAGTTAAAAAATTCGAAAAGAAAATACAAAAAACTGAACATTTCTTAGCTCAGTTGAGATAAAACCAAGCCAAAGTCAGACGCTATTAAAACAAAGTTCTCCCAACAACACCACTTTAAAAGCGAAAAAAACTCGTGGAAAAACGCTTTTCCAAAGAGTTTTCAGCCTCAGGCAGTTAGTACTTCTCTCTCTACTATTCCTATTTTACTATATCTCTCTCACTCTTATTTCTCTTTCATTAGTCGCCTGTAGGCGTCCAGCGCGCTCGGTCGCGTCGCGCGTGTAACCGCGTTCCATTTCCGAAAAATGGCGCTAAACCGCTAAAACAAATGAACTTTTTGAACACCGAACGCAGTTTTTTTAAATAATTGAATAGAAAAGAAATAGGCTCATATGTGGATGACTTCTTCTATGATGTTTATTTTGTAAGTGATACCAAACATGGGTTTATAGGTCACTGGTTGTCAAATTGAGGCTGTGGAAGGATATTGTTTTCTGATTCTGATATAAGTATTTGATTAGAAATTGTTAGGTTTTGGTGGTATAACGGTAGATAGGTTTATGTTTGTTTAAATATTATTTTTTCGAAATATTCTCTTATAGCTTACTAGCATTCCGCCAGTTACTTCGTTCCCGTGGGATTTCGGGAAAATTATGTAGATAGCCTAAGTTACTCAGGGATAATGTAGCGTTCTAATTTTTGAAATCGGTCCAGTAGTTTTTAAGTTACAAACGTACAAAAATACAAATCTTTCCTCATTAAAATGGGAAAACTTCTGTATTTTTACATTTCTAATGGGAAAACTCATGTTCCGTGCTGAAAGTCACCCTTTATTCCCAAAATGCGTTAGACAGAGCTACCATTTACGTAAATAACAGTACTTAAGGTTCGTTTTCAATTACTGAAGATAAGGTATTTGAATACCTGAAATATTTATTTTCCAAAGAGTTAAGTAACTTTATGAATTACATTTAAACATATTAAGCCCAGTTGGTAATGATCCAGACTTGTAATCGTAAGGTCGCGGGTTCAAATCCTGGTGCGGGCCTGTACCACTAAATTCGTCTTTTTGGATTTATGTACGGATTTCTAATTATCACTTGCTAAACGGTGAAGGAAAACATCGTGATGAAACCCGCCCGTCCAAGAAAATTCATTTTCGAAAGACGAGCGGTCCACCAACCCGCATTGGGCCAGCGTGGTGGACTATGGCCTAAATCCCCTTCGTGTTTGAAGGTAGGCCCGTGCCCCTCGGTGGGGACGTATATGGGCTGGTAAAAAATAATTACATCATATTTAAATAATAAATATGTAATGTCAATAAACCGTTCTAAATCCAAAATAAAAATGACATCAAAAAAGTAATCTTTTCTTTTAAAGTATCTTCAAAATTAATAATGCTTGGCAAAAAATACTCCAATAATTTTAATGGATTCCTCGTCGCACGGTTGGTTTCATCATTACGTACAAAATTCCCAACTTTTTCACAGAAAGAAAATATTTTTATATTAACTGTAATAACTTCTCTTTTACTTCGAGTTTCTCGCAACTTTACCAAATTATTATGGTAATTTGATTTGGTAGCAAAAGTTGTTGAAAATAAACAACTTTGCGATACCAAGTTGGTTACCGAAGTTAAACTCTGAACTTTAAAGAGGTTTTATTGGTATATCTAAGGCCCGTGTTTAAGAAGGAGACTCAAGTCTTGATCTATACTTAAGTATTGATTATCTATTTTTCAACCGACTTCAAAAAAGGAGGAGGTTCTCAATTCTACTGTATTTTTTTTTGTATATTTGTTACGCGATTACTCCGGCAATTATAAACCGATTTGAATAATTCTTTATTCGTTCGAAAGAGTATACTCCTGAAGAGGCCCCATATAAATTTTATCAAAAATGATTCAGCGCTTAAAAAAAAAACAACAAAAACAAAAAATACTACAAACTAGAACATCATCTAAATAAATGAATGACATTTCTGCTTGTAGTTATCTGCTAATAAGCATTGTAGTCCACAAAAAATATTAGATATCTACTTTGTGCGAACTGTTAGGATTGAAGTCGGTGACTCATACGTTTTTACCGTGGAAAATTATCTGACTACCAAAATGTTAAAGACGACTGCTACTTAAGTATAGATCTAAGTCTGAGTCGCGTTCTGTAATACGATTATTAAAGATTCGATATTACGAGTACCTCTGACTCGATATTACTATCGCTTATAACTATTAAACGGCTGAAGCAATTTTGATCAAATATAGCAAATTAACCTCTCGATTACGTCAGCTTTCAACCAAAAAAAACCGCATCGAAATCGGTTTATTCTTTTAGGAGCTACGATAAAAGGTTCCCAAGGAATCAGGATGTTACGAAATTCTCATAGAACGAAGTGGGCATCCTTTAGCAACTTTTTTTTCATTTTTCCTTGTAGAAAGTCTTTTTCCAAGAAAAAAAAGAGGCTTATGAATCTAAAAAAACCCGCCCCGACCTCAGTTCAAAGAAACGAGACTGCCTTTAATTAGAAGTACTTATCCTTTGTAAACCGATTACGTTTTGTTTGAGACTCCTCTACTCTCATTATTTTCGCATTTTCTTATCTAAAAATAATTTTTCTTTTCATAAGAAACATTAAAATTGATTTTATTAGAAAATTTCAAGAAAATGTAGGTTGGTAACCCTACGATGGGTGAATAAAGCGGGAATTTATCAAGAGCATTCCGGTGCTTCAGAGGGCACATTATACCGGTAGTCTCTACTACAGTCCTTAAACCAAGTTAGAGGGCATTTGGCGGTTTGAAAACTTGAGTGGAAAAGGTCCCCTTGTGGTATAAGCCCGTCTTTGTATCCAATGTCTCTTAATTACTGTCTGAATTGTATTTTTTGTTTTTCAATGAAGGATTTACCGTTTACATACTTACACACTTACATCAGGTTTAGCCAAGTTTGCCACACAAATAAAATAAACAATTATAAAAAAGAATACAAAGAAAGAATGAACTGTTAATTGCGAAATTCCAGCGTAAACAATGAAACGCTTCATTCTATCACACCCGTTATTTAATTTGCATTTGATATTAGCTGACTGCAGCAACACTCGTAATAAAAGGGGGATTGTGTTGCAAATGCATTCTGTCCCGACGAGTCGACGACCGGGAAGGTGTCCCTCTATTTCCGCTTCCGGTGTCGGGATAACAGGGGGAAAAGTCAGCTCACCCTAAGGGGGTGTTCCTCCCCTACCTATTCTGTATTCTCTTTGAGATATTACGAAATGTATCTGTTTTCCGGTTATGTTTTTATTTATGGGCGAGCCGAGATGTGAGTTTGTGTTATTTATTATATTTTTGCTGCTTCTTAATGTGTACAGAGGTGCTTATGAACATACTATGTATTGAATTATTGAGTGTCTTTAATTGAGTTGGTGAATTAAGGATAAGCATCAGCCTACTAAATTGAAAACTTTCCCCAAGGACCGAAAAATGACAAATAACATCTTGAACGATAGGACGATTGCTTTAGTAAGTCGAGTAAATTTTTTTTAAATATAATTTGTAAGGGTTTCATCATCATCATCATATCAGCCTATTGCAGTCCACTGCTGAACATAGGCCTCTCCCAAGGTGCGCCACTTAGCACGATCCTCCGCTGTTTTCATCCAGCCACTACCCGCTATCTTCTTTAGGTCATCTGACCATGAAAGAGTTTCATGAGAGAGAGAAAATCTTCATCTATTTACAGATAGTGACGGCCGTCAGATTCATGCGGGTGATTATTCAATTTATTTCAATTATTTTGGGATTATTTCCCTCTTTAAACCTTCCCGAAACCTTCACAAATCCCATTATCTCCTAAACAAAGTCAAAATAAGCAAAATAGCTTAGCTTAATAACTTTCCCTTTTTTGTACACCTAGCTCTAAGTTTTTAACAGTGAAATTCTTGGCTGAATAAATCTAAATATATAAAAGGAGAAACTGACTGACTGACTGACATATCAACGCACAGTCTAAACGGCTAAACTTAGGCACTTGAAATTTGAAAAGGACGTAGCTTAGGTACCGTAGAGGTGCACTAAGAAAGGAATTCCCGAAATTCCCACGGGAACGGGATTTACCGGGAAAATCCTTTTGTATGAAAAATCTAAACCGCTTAAGTTAGACGCTTAAATTTTTTCATGCAGGTACTTTAGTAAACTTAAAGCTTAGTTGCAACAGGATAAAATAAAAAAAATAAAAAATCAGCTAGTAATTTATATTTTTTATTTGTTTTAGCTTCGTTTCATAGAACATACAGGATGTTACTTAAAATAAGTCAAACTTACATTAAAGGATTTAAATACATACAAATTCGTTATTTTATTCTACTTCTTTTATTTATGTTTCTTTTATTCTTCTTTTATTTATATGGATTTAAATTCGTTCTTTTGACTCTACTAACTCTCACTTATCGCTTGCTTCTGGTCTTCCTCCATTTTACCCAAAATTATTTGTCAACTTGTGTGAGACAGTAGGTCGGGATTACTAATAATTTGTCCCAGTCAGTGTAGGTTCAAATTACTATCCGTCTGATGAAAAGCTTGCGACTATCATTAGAAAGGACTAACTACAGGCTTTTGTCGGTTCGTTACTGTACCCTTCAATTGGGCAGTCAATTTGAGTTTGTTATGCTGTAATATAACAATTTCTAGGAGTTATAATAGAAATCTATGAAAAAAAGCTATTTTATTGACTTTGACTTTAACGTCACCTTAAGACTCTTTTGATGAGTGAATGTTCTTCATTATAACTCCTAGAAATTATATATTTTATGAATAGATTTCTATGAAATAAAGCAATTTTTTTGACTTTGACTTTAGGGTGATTCTCTGTAAGGATGTTTTTCGCTGTCCCAGGCTTTTTTTTTATGAAAAATTATTATTAAATAATTAAATAAAATTTATTATGAAAGTAAAAAAATATTTCTATTTGGAGGATTGATTACGAAGATGAAACAAATTTTAGTTTTTTTGTTATAAAGCCCTAAACTACCGAAATAACAGTCCCCTGGGCTGTCCCTTTCTCAGAATTGAAACTTTAAAATTAAATTTCAAGTTATTCGTCGATGTTATACAATTTGGTGTGTAACATTTATAAACTTAATTAGTTAATTAACTATCTTATCAAATAAAAAAAAAGAAAATTTATTTATTTCATTAAATATATTAAATCAAAGTTTGTCCCTGGCATTTTGAAGACAGTCCCCTGCCAAAAGTTTAAAGCCCAAAATAAAAAAATTCAGCGCGCTATTTTATGTTCTGTAGGGTTTATAAGGACTTAATTATCCTTAAGTTAATAACCGTAGTGGTGTTAGCGCTTTATCGCCATTTTATTTAGTGTCAAAACACCGTTTGTATTGGAAAAATGTGTCTGGGCCACTTCGAAACTCAGTCCCCTGGTAATGATTTTTATTAAGAATTTATTTATAAAATTTGATTTATAAGTCTTGAGATTATACTAATTAATGTAATTATTCACTGAGAACTCAAAAAGTTGAATGCATTAAAATAGTTTGCTTGATTTTTCTCAATTTGATCAAAATAAACAGTCCCCTGGCAAGAGTCCCCTGTCATTTTATGTAATGTCATCCTATGTTATTTTATATTTTTCAAAAATTCAATCGGCTTTGTATTAATTATCATTAACCTGATAATTCTGTAGCCTTTGGTAATTTTTTTAAAAATAAAAACAAAAATAATTTGGTTGGACAATTTTGTACAGGTTTTGAACATCCTTACAGAGAATCACCCTTTAACGTCACCTTTAGACTCTATTGATGAGTGAATGTTCTTCATTATAACTCCTAGAAATTATATATTCTATGAATAGATTTCTATGAAATAAAGCTATTTTTTTGACTTTGACTTTAACGTCACCTTAAGACTCTTTTGATGAGAGAATGTTGTTCATTATAACTCCTAGAAATTATATATTCTATGAATAGATTTCTATGAAATAAAGCTATTTTTTTTACTTTGACTTTAACGTCACCTTAACCACCTGACTTTGACTCTTTTGATTAGTGAATGTTCTTCATTATAACTCCTAGAAATTGTTATATTATGATATTGGCGACTTCGCCATTCTACATTTATATGACATAGAACATTGAGAATGTTACTTAAAATAAGACAAAGTAGTGAATCACATTTGTATTTTTAACTTAGCGTCTATTCGCAATTCCTCAGAGAAAAATAGGCAAGAAACACGGAGGGTCGCTCTTTTCAACTCAATCGTACAGGTATAAATTTCCTTATTTTAATTTACTTAATATCTTGTCTAACAAATTTATCCGAAATTTTATAATAGCCCTTTTTACGAAGTTTTCGTTTAATTATTGTCTTAAATTTTTTTAAACATGGGACATGGGAATCTTATTATAGAAGCGTATACATTGACCCATAAAACAGTTTGTTACTTTGTGGAGAGACTGTCTAGTAAATTCAATTTATGTTTTGGTTCTAGTAATTTAAATTGTGCCTATTACAATTATTATTTGTCTTGAACAGTTGTTCATTTTTCTTTACATATAAAATATTATTGTATATATAGCCGAAACCAAATAATTTGAAATAGTGTCCGTTCCCAAATCAGTAATTTCATCGACCGAAAGTTATTGTTTCATTTTCGAAGGGAGGCCCGTGCCACTCGGTGGGGACGTATACGGGCTGGTAAGAGATTACATACATGTATTATACATACAGAGAAATGCTCTCCTCAACTAATTGGTGAAAGAAACGTCGAAGAGGGAAGATTTATGTCGACCATTTACCGAAGGTGCGACAGGGACGCAAGAAAAATGACCCAATCTAACCGCACCCTTGTCTTGTAGTGGGTTATCTGAACAATTTGTTAAATGTTCTGAAGGGTTCTGCGAAATCTTGTACTTTTGCAAATTACATGCCATGGGATGACGTATTATTATTACAGACAGACAGAAACCATTTTCACTAGTTTTAAACATATTATAACGGGTGTTCTACAAGAACCGGAGAATGTTAAACAATACAGGGTGTAACAGAAAGGTGTAGTCATATTTCAGGATGGTGACCAGCCAATAAAACTGAAAAACTTTATCCAAAGAATCTAATTGAAATATATAAAAAAAATTCGGCCTTTCATACTAAACCTATTAGCTGATCGCACAAGTTGTATGGAGAGGCAAAAATTTTTTTTGAGGTTTTAAATAGGTTCCTTGGGAAAAGTTGTTCAGTTTTATTGGCTGGTCACCACATCCTGAAATATGACTACCCTGTATATTAAAAGCAATTTTAATCGACTTAATAGGATTGGAACTTTGCTAATTACAAATCTAATAGACAAAGAACAGTACCTCTTCCTTTTTTGAAGTCAGTTAAAAATTAAGAGGTCCATGACGTTTTTTAAGCCATATCCGTTAGTTACGAATGGTTATGTTTTTCATACGAAATATGGTAAAAAAGATTAAAATAATACATATTATTATAATTCTTCATATTTCTCCATAACATCAGAGATACAAGTATTTTTGATTTAAAAAATAATTAAGAATATAATTTCAATTGCGTACTTCATTCGCAAAATTGCCTAACCAACACTATCTCTACATTAATATGTGTATAATATTATTATAAAGAGGAAAGATTTGATAGTGTTTGTTTGCTTGCATTGAATGGGCCTGAGTAACATAAGCTACATAATTTTCCCGATTTCCCACGAAAACGAAGTCCCGGGCGGGAAACTAGTAGATATAAAAAAATAACAACACAAACTACAAATGGATTACCTCTGTTCAGAGAGCCCTTGAATCGTGTAGTGGGTTAGTAAGTTTATGTATCGTACGGTTTATACGAGCAAACACTAAAGAAATACTCATTACTTTGCAACAAGTAATATGAGTCTATAGTTCTCCGTACGAGACACAGATGGCGCTAACCTACAAGCACAACGTATGTGCTTAGTAAGGGAATAAGAAATTTCGCCGCTTGACTTGAAGGCAAGATAGCTCAGTTGGTTAGAGCACCAGGACATCTGATCCTGGGGTCGTGGGTTCAAGTCCCATTCGCGCCGAATATTTTTCTTTCCCTAAAAATTATTTGTGAATATCCCTCACGCGGGTAAGCGTTTTAAAAACACTAAATACTCATTATTTATTAAGTACTTGTTGAATACAGCTCTAGTCGTCTATAAAATATTTACACCTGTTAATCTTATTCATTTTTAATCCCAAATAAAAAAGGGGTGTTATTAATTTGACGTTTGTATCTGTGTGTCTGTCTGTGGCATCGTAGCTCCTAAACGAATGGACAGGTTTCGATTTAGTTTTTTTTCTTTGAAAGCTGACGTAATCGAGATGGTTTTAGCTTTATTTGATCAAAATTGGTTCAGCCGTTTAAAATTTATAAGCAATCGAGTATAGGCGCTGATACAATTTTTTTAATTATAATTTTTTTTTAATAAAATAAACACTACACACTCAAAGGCCCACACTAAGGTTTTCCCTTGTGTCGTGGGTCCCTTGGAACACACATAAAGACAAACACAAACATCCATGACCCGAAAACAAACATCTGTTTTTTACACAAACATTTGCCCCGACTGGGGATCGAACCCAGGACCCGCCGATCAAGAGGCAGCGTCACTACCACTCGACCAAACCGGCCGTCATTATAGAGTTATACATGCTCAATATAGCTAACACGGCCCGCGAGAAACTCGGGCGTCTCGCCATTCAGATGACGGTAAAACTTCACTTTGATTGCGCTAGGGCACCGCGCTTGCTCGCCCTCTAGCGTTGCCATTTCAACACTTTGGCATTTGACCGCATTGTTTTCATTTTTTTTTTACCAGTCCATATAAGTGCCCGAGAGGCACGGGCCTCCCTTCGAAACACGAAGGGGATTTAGGCCATAGTCCACCACGCTGGCCCAATGCGGGTTGGTGGACCGCTCGTCTTACGAAAATGAATTTTTTTGGACGGGCGGGTTTCATCACGATGTTTTCCTTCACCGTTGAGCAAGTGATAATTAGAAATCGGTACATAAATCCAAAAAGACGAATTTAGTGGTACAGGCCTGCACCAGGATTTGAACCCGATTACAAGTCTGGCTCATTACCAACGGGCTATCTCCGTTTTCACATTGCCACTTGGCATATGTTCTAAATTTTCTTTCACTCCTCATCAAACAATCCAGCTTGAAAAAATTGTAGTAGTTTCAACAAAACCATTTTCCATGAGTTTGTGCCCTGCTAGGTGACAGAGGGGTAGGGGTCGGGGTGCCACGACGGCGGGGGGCGGGGTGCTCAATCAAACCTTCAATTATAAGTCCTCAACACGACCCGACCTTTTTTAATCGATATCCAAAGCAAATGGAAACCAGAATTGGTTTCCGTTTGTTTGTGTTGCCTTTCCTATGATAATGACAGGGTTTTTAATTGGCCTGTGTCTATGCTTAACGCAATTGATAAGCAAACATTTGATGGGTGACCAATGACCATGTAACACATACGCTCGAATCTATAATCCCTATCGGGGTACGTAGGGCGTCAGTGGTTCTAGAATCACTTTTTTATTTTATTATAAGATGGGTTAACTCTTGACCTCAATCTTGACCATAAAGTTCATAGATGAGGTCGACGATGGAGCGAGCTAACCCAGAAAATGCCTATAAGACACTGGTACTCCCTCGCACCGACGGAATATAGCAAGCTGTTTGGCGTCGGACTTCGGTAGGAAGTCGCGAACTTAATGCTACGTTTGGCAAAAACCTATGACCATGTAACAACAATTTATAACCAAGCTTAACTTTTGTAATTAGTCTAGCGTTTGTATCCCAGAGGCGATTGCTGATCCGAATCGATCAGTTAGGTCAAGCAACGTACACAAGGGCAGGAAATCTGATGGGTAGCTAAAATGGCAATTTATCCAAAGCGTTGCTATGCTTCGGAGGGCACGTAAACTTGTCGGTTTTAGCTACTGTCGATAAGCTAGATCTGAGGTCATCTGGCGGTTTGAAAAAATTGTCTCTGGGGATAGTGCCGTTAACTGTATGGGGTGACTTTGAAACTTTAGAGGGTGATTCTTCTCATGAAACTGAACAACTTTCGTTAAGGAACTCATATACATCATCTCAGCCTATTGCAGTCCACTGCTGAACATAGGCCTCCCCCAAGGTGCGCCACTCTGCACGATCCTCTGCTTTTTTTAATCCAGCCACTACTCGCTGTCTTCTTTAGGTCATCCGACCATCTGGCTGGGGGGCGTCCTAAACTACGTTTGCCAAGACGTGGTCTCCATTCGAGAACCTGTCTTCTCCAACGCTCGTCGGATCTGCGACAGACATGGCCAGCCCACTGCCACTTCAGCTTGCTACTCTTTTGGATTATATCCATCACTCCGGTTATATCCATCACCATTATACAATTCTAAAAAAAAGATGTCGACTTCTCATACTAAGGCAATCACCTTATCGCTCAATTTACTTTCATGCTGAACTGGGAGTGAAAGAAAAACTTAGAATGTGCCAGCTACCTACTCTTCCCAGGTATATAATAAAAGTCTGTAAGAGGGATGTGAGGGATTTGCTGTAAAATGGGCGAAAGGCTGACCATCTCTCACCATTATGCAACTTGTTCCATCTGATAACCCTCACAATTTGTGTCAAACGTGGCATCTAGTGGCTCTATAACCATTGATGCTCTGCCTACTCCGTTAGGGATTATGGGCGTGAACGATTTTTGAAGTGAAAACTTCTTTAGCGGCGTTGTGCACTTTGAAGTATGGATAAAAAATGTTAAACTCGCGTCAGGACACGTTCGTAAGACGGAGGGAGAGTAGACCGCAAGGAAGTAATTTATGTTGAAGTTTTTACTTCTGCCGGCACTCCCGGAGTGCAACCCGTTGTTATTAAGGTTCCGTACCCAAAGGAAAAAAACGGGACCCTATTACTAAAGGCTCCGCTGTCCGTCCGTCTGTCACCAGGCTGCATCTCATGTACCGTGATAGTTAGACAGTTGTAACTTTCACAGATGATGAATTTCGGTTGCTGCTATAACAACAAATACTAAAAAGTAGAATAAATTAAATATTGAAGGGGGCTCCCATACAATAAACGTGATTTTTTTTCCGTTTTTATAGAGTTACTGGTTTTTATAGAGTCCGACTGACACTTGGCTGGTTTTATAGGTAATGGTACGGAACCCTTCGTGAGCGAGTCCGACTCGCTCTTGGCCGATTTTTTTTATTTTTTTTCCCCAAGGAGGGGAAAGTTGTTCAGTTTAGTGGGTTGATTCACACCCTTAATTTTCGCTAACTTATTTAAAGTCTCCCGTATAATAACTTAACTATACCTTCACACTAAGTAGAAGAAAACCATACCTCATCGAAATATTTTCAAGCTCCAAGTTGCAGTTTCTCTAATTACATTAGATAATTCAATTTACCCCAAGAAAAATACGATACAAAGTTTTCAGAGATATTTCCTTATTTGACTGGATGCGGCCCCTTGACTGATGGCCTTAATACGGACCTGTACTGTCCGTCGTTTGTATTACACGACCCAACGTAATGTGATGAGATGGACAAGTTAGTTTTATGTTTATACTTGTACCTATATAATAGTTACACAGTTTCTATTAGAGAAAAAGCTTGTTTTTGATAGTACTTTATTTGACAACTAACTATCTGCCCGGAACTTTTTTCCCGTGGGAATTTTAGTATAATTAAGAAGTCTATGTATTATTCTGATGTCTAAACTGTATTACTGCAAAGTTTAATTAAAATCCGTCCAGTAGTTTTTGCGTGAAGGAGTAATAACATCTATCCATCAACCTACTATATAAGTCGGGTTTTCCTTCCTGACGTTATAACTCCAGAACGCACGAACCGATTTCCACGGTTTTGCATTCGTTGGAAAGGTCTCGGGCTCCGTGAGGTTTATAGGATACTTTTTATTTTAAAAAAATTAGGACGCGGGCGGAGCCGCGGGCGGAAAGCTAGTCTTATGTAAAAAATACACTTATAAACATTTTCTTCTTCGATTGTAGACTATTTCTATTAAACTCCTTGAAAAATGGCCTCTACAAAATTCTGATTTTGCAAATGTCTGCAAAAATCAAAATTAAAATGTAGAATGGCGAAGTTCACAATGTCAAGTTAGGAAACTCCGGGTTGTAGTACGTCAGAGCCTCGTCCGTTGATGTATGTATGTATGTATTTATTGTATGTATGTATGTATGTATTTATTCTTTATTGTACATACATGAGTATAAGTTACACAAGACACAATATAAGAAAAACAGTACAAAGGCGGACTTATCCCACAAGGGGATTTCTTCCAGTCAACCTAGTAAGAGTTTATTTATTCTTTATTGTACAATGATAATACAGAGGATAACAAGTTTACAGTAATAGGAAGTTTACAAAGGCGGACTTATCCCACGAGGGGATTTCTTCCAGTCAACCTAGTAAGAGTATTTAAGAGAACACAGTACTACTCGGCGTAATGACAAATTAAATATTTTGTACACAAGAAAAAAAAAGGAAAAAAAAAGAAGAAAAACATATCAGTCAGTAAGTAGGTAGGTACTTATTTAAAATTATATTATAATTATAAAAACGAATATTATATAAGGTCCTAATTTATTAGTCACTTACCTTCTAAGGCGTTATTGTATAGGTTGATAGTATTCCAAAAAACAACATAAAAATTAATTATCGGAAAATTAAATTTTGTAAAAAAAAAAAGAATTTTCCATTTAAAGATAAAGGAATGGTTCTCTTTCGATTATAGCCGTCCACTCCCCGCTCGCCCGCTCTACTACTGCCATTATTATTTACGTTTGAATGGATGGGTTTATTCAACATAGTAATGAAAAAATATCATAACAAAATTTTTCAAGACCTTTTAAATTTAATATTATGCTTTTGTTTTTTGACTCAAATGATATATTTTGACCTACACAATAACGTGTTAGAAGGAAAGTGACTAATAAATTAGGACCTTATATTATGTATAAGTTTATACTATAATGAAAATATACTACAAATACATATAAATAACATATATGCTGATCAGCAGGGTGCACCGCTAGCAGGTGAGGGTGACGATTTTGGAGCACTAACATGTTACCCCACACACTTTTGAATAAAATCTCAATTACTATAAGAATAAAACCACACACTCCAGGTTATAGACTATTTTATTTAGGCCAGTGTTCACCAAAAATTTAACCAACGGTTTTTTTTATTTTTTTTTATTATAAGATGGGTTAACTCTTGACCTCAATCTTGACCATAAGGTCAAAGATGAGGTCGACGATGAAGCGAGTTAACCCAGAAAATGCATATAAAGGCACTGGTACTCCTACGCACCGACGGAACACAGCAAGCTGTTTGGCGTCGGACTTCGGTAGGAGGGTGGTCGCGAACCAAACGGCCCTTTACAGAGCCTACCACACCGCATGAGACCATAGGACGACACCTCAGATCCAGAAAAAAATGAAGTGTCGTTGCCTGGGATGGATTACTAGGAGGCAGGTCTCATTTGTGTTTCCTTAGTCGCCTCTTACGACACCCACGGAAAGAGATGGGGTAGTGTTATTCTCAACCGATCACCACACGGTTTAAAACCGGTTAAACCGCGGTTAGAAGCTAACCAGACAAAACGTCAAAAAAATGTATGAAAATGACATCGTCAAATCTCTGGTTAGCTGCTAATCGTTGGTTAAATCTTTGGTGAACACTGGCCTTAACGCTTCACACTCAAAGGCCCACACTAAGATTTTCCCTTGTGTCGTGGGTCGGATACATTAACGAGAAGCCTGTCTGTCAATGTCATTTTTCAAATATCACGTGCCACACAATGACAACACGTGCTCACTGTCACGTAAATATGGAAAATAGTGCGAATCCGAATTTAAAACACGAAAATTATAACCATAAACTTAAATCTCTTACGTTCTGTAGAATAGCTATAGCTGGACAGGTCAATATAACTCTAAGATTAAAAATCTTGTATCACCCGGACATTTATCTACACTAATGTTAGGGACCATCCACATAATTACGTCACACGTTAAGGGGTGGGGAGGGGGTCGACAAAGTGTGACGTTGTGTGACAAGGGGGTGGGAGGGGTAATAAGTTTCGTGACGTCACATTTCAAAATGTGTTATGAGTATCAAAACGTGTTAACTATTAACGACAAACTTAACCTCCTCAGTCCCAAGCACTCTTTTTACGTTTTTACTTTGTTTGAGACAATGAGTTTTGAGTTCCCCAAAAAAAAACAACTACTAAGTACTGCTTTTATTAGAAAATTACAAAAAATAGAAAATATGCAAAACAAGTCTTACAAATGTGACTAGCTGTGACAAGGAGGGGGAGGGGGTCAAAAAATCATGAAATTCGTGTGACGTAATTTATGGATGGCCCCTTATAAAGAGGAAAGATTTCATTGTTTGTTTGCATTGAATAGGCTCCGAAACTACTGGACCGATTTCAAAAATTCTTTTATTATTAGAATCCTACATTATCCTTGATGAACATAGACGACATATTTTCCTGAAATCCCACGGGAACGAAGTCCCAGGCGGAAAGCTGTTGCTTATAACTTTAAAATGGCTTAATCAATTTTAATAAAACGAAGCTAAAAATATCGATTGCGTCAGCTTTCAAACAAAATAAGGGATGTTATAAGTTTGACGTTTGTATCTGTGACCTGTGTATGTCTGTGGCATCGTAGCTCCTAACTAATGAACCGATTTTGATACGTTCTTTTGTTGGTAAAGCCGTTTGAAAGTTATAAGCAACTAGCTTTCCGCCCGCGGCTCCGCCCGCGTCCTAATTTTTTTTAAAATAAAAAGTATCCTGTAAACCTCACGGAGCCCGAGACCTTTCCAACGAATGCAAAACCGTGGAAATCGGTTCGTGCTTTCTGGAGTTATAGCGTCAGGAAGGAAAACCCGACTTATTTTTATATAGTAGATTAATGTCGTGTCGGGGGTGATATTTTTTAAATTTTAGTGTTATTATTACTAAGCATGAATCAACGAACATGAAAAAAGGTGTTACAACTTTAAATATAATAGTGTATTGTGTAATTTGTATTGTGTTGCGTGCGACTAATCTTTGACTGTAATATCTGATAGTCCACCGGAACTATGTAAAGTCCTTGGGGGCAATAAGGCTAACTTTTGAAGTAGATTAACGTGAACTTGGAAGTAGCGGAGATTTCTGATAGTGATAAGTAGAAATGAAAAGGAATGAGAAGGAAGTACCTCTTGTAAAATATTTATGTAACGGCTTTTTTTATTCGAACCTGCGACCTCGAAATAAAATTAATTTAACTGAAATTTAGTGTGGTAAATGTGGTTAGTATTACAATCATTAGATGTTGGACCATATTTTGTCCGTCAAAATTTATCAAGAATAGAATAGAATAGAATATTTATTAGTGTAATACAAACAAGTTATACATTTGCGGTTGTAGTTGCTTCTTAAAAGACACATTGAATGCTGCCTTTACAGGCGTGTACACTATTGGGCAATGTGACAAATTATACAGATTTTCTTATCATTAAATGACACATAAATTAAATAATTATAACAATGTTAACCAATTAAATCAATCAAAATCAATGATAATTAAGTAACACTATAAATAACAGAATGTCATCTAGTTTGCTATATTATATAATCATATTTATTTATTATTATAACCTAACCTACTTAAAGCACTAAATAACCCAGAGCAATTATTTGCAGTCAAAATATTCCTGTAAATTGTAGAAGCAGTTCACGACTAGCCAATCCCTGACAGACTGTTTAAATTTAATAAAATTTAATTGTTTAAAGGAGTCCGGAAGCTTATTATAAATTTTTATGCACATATGATATGAATTATTGCTGACTAGTGCTAATCTTCTTGGGGGCAAATACAATTTATCTCTATAATATGAACGAAGAACTCTGTTACTCATACTTTGGTTCTGTTGAAATAGAATGCTGTTCTTATAAACAAAAATGCAAGTTTCGAGTATGTACAAACTTGTGAGTGTTAAAATACTATACTTTTTAAATAATGGGCGACAGGAATCCATCTGCCCTACACCAAACATTGCACGAATACACTTCTTCTGCACTCTGAAAAGATTCTGTAAATCACACGAATTACCCCAGATCACAACACCTAAATAGTTACAAACTATACTAAATAGTTTACAATATAAATAATAAATTTGGCAAGTATTCAATAATATTCTAAATTCATTAAGGTAAATGTAAAAGTTAAAATCAATTGTCCAAGCGGTGATAGTCCAGATGGTAATGAGCCAGACTTGTAATCGGAAGGTTGCGGGTTCAAAACCTGGTGTGTACCTGTACCACTAAATTCGTCTTTTCGGATTTAAGTACGGATTTCTGATTATCACTTGCTCAACGTAGAAGGAAAACATTCATTTTCGAAAGACGAGCGATCCACGTCCTGCATTAGGCCAGCGTGGTGGACTATGGTCTAAATCCCCTTCGTGTTTCCAAGGGCGGCCCGTGCCCCTCGGTGGGGACGTACGTATATGGGCTAGTAAAAAGGTGAATTCTTTTCGAGGCATTGAGTTGTATCCCGAGAGGAGAGAAGGATTCTAGATTAGAATCCTGAGCGGGTCGAGGGATACAAAAGCCGAGATTAATTTTTTTTCACGTGTTAGGTACTCTACTTTTTACCATTGACTACGAGAAAAAGCAAATAATTACTCTGTGACAGTAAATTATCAACAATAGCTGCTGCTTTAACGCGAAATGCCTCTGGAACGAGAGGTTCACTTTCATCACTGGATGTCGAACTCATTTTATGATTTTGAGACAAAAACTTTTAACAGAAACTTGTAATTGCATGAAAATTGCACAGAAAATTGGTTAAATTCCTTATTCTAAATTTAAAAATTTTAACCGAGCCATATTCAATACGTTTTATAGTGAGAGTATGCAACCTCCTTGCACGTTTTCTTTTGTTTTCTTACTAAAATCCGTATATTCGCGCATGTTCCAAATTGAAAATGTTTTATTCACTCAGTGAAATAAACAGCGTTTTATTCACTGTTTTTGAAGAATAACGGCCCCTTTTTCAAGGGGCAATGGTAAAAAAAATTGTCCAATCTAACTATGTATTATGTTATGTTCTTCCCATTTAATTTTCGCTATTCCGCTTTAACTAACTTATCGAAGTGAAAACACTTAGTAGAATGGCCATGACACTCGCCTTACATTAGTTTTGCGGCGTCGTCGTGTGCCGTGCACCGACAATCTCATTAAAGAACTCGGCTATTTCTGGACTAGCACTAACTTCTACTAAACTAAGCTACTAATGCTACTATAGAACTCGCCTGACCTTAATATAGCGCTTTCTTGCCAATTTATTGCATCCTGATTACACTGTTAATGTCAGATTGCGATAACGGTGTTAAAAAACATAAGATCGAATTGAGAACCTTCTCCTTTTTTTGAAGTCGTTTAATATTACAAATGCGATAGTAACTCTATCTGTCTGTAACGCTTTCACGCCTAAACTACTAAACCGATTTTGATGAATAGAAAATGTTTTATGAAATTGGATAATACACAACATACAAAAGGTTACAAAAAAAAGGAGAATAAAAAGAAAATAAACAACTAGAGTTATGTACCGCTAATAGGTACTAATTAAAGCCTGTGAAATGAAAATAAAATCATAATATATAAAACAAAGTCGGGTTTTTTCAAACACTTATAACAAGAGAACGGCTGGATCAATTTTAATAAAATTTGGTATGGTGGAAGCTGACACCCTGGATTAGCACATAGGCTACATAATTTTCTCAAATTCCTACAGGAACGAAGTCCCGGGCGGAAAGCTAGTATAATATAAATACACCTAAGTACATTTACCTAGCCACCCACTTGGCACAGATTTTGACAAACATCCTATTTATATAGTGTTATATAGGGAAACCATACAAATATCTTGGAGGAAAAATTCCTTGCGCCGCCATACTATGTATAATACCATCATGCGAGTTAAAATATGGGAATAAAGTGAGCATTTTGATGCGATTTTTGTGTTTGAAAGCTGACGTAATTGAAATGGTTCTGGCCTATATTTGATCAATATTGGTTAATTTTATTATTTTACTAGCATTTCAACCGGGACTTCGTTCTTGTGTGAACTTTTTTTGAAAATTTTTCAATATTTTTAATCGTTATTCTGCTATTCGGGACGGAGACAAATACAACAAATCAAAAACCGTGAAAATCGGTTCTCGAGTTAGAAGTGTTCGAACAAACCCGACTTTGTTTTATAATTATGGTGAATACTCATAATTTTATTCAATTTATACAAAATTCGATTAAATGTTATAAATAAATAAATTGTTTATTCATTTCCAAAAGGCATTCATGATTAGCATTAGAAACTACAAAAATATTAAAAATAAAAGCAAACTTAACTAATTGATTAGGTATACGCCTGAACTAGGTGAAACCTGTGTTTCAGGCAATATACGATGGGCTGGTACACAAACTAAATCAAATTTATTTCTGATTACAAATACCTATTATATGACTAATGCATATAGGATGCGTGCATATATGTGTATATTTCTAACAATAGTAATAATTATGACAAGCCAAATATCCCGCGCTTAAAATAACTTTTAGTAAAAAAAAACTTTTGAAATATATCCAGTAGTTTTTGAGTTTATTCCTACAAACATACAAAAATACAAATCTTATCTCTTTTTAATATAAGTGTAGATATCATCGATTTAGACGTTTTTTCGTATCATCGCTCTTTTCGATAGTGTCTCGAAAATTCAGCTCACAATTTTGTTCATTTTCTGCTCGATTGGATGCGACTTTATTCGATGAAGGGCAGACAGACAACCTATCAATTAATAATATTGTTCATCGACAAATTTCTGTTGAAAAACTTGAGACGATGGGGAAATTTTGTAAAGTAAAATAATATCGGATCTCCTTATCGTGTAGGTATAGTCAAGTGTGTGGCGAACTTGGCTAACCCTGGTGTCAGAGTTTTCAAACCGCACAATGGCCTCTGACTTGGTTTTAACAACTGTATTCAATCGACAACAGTCGGGACCGACAGGTTACGTTTTCCGAAGCACGGAAACGCTCGTGATAAATTGCCACTTTGGTCACCCATTAGATTCTCTGCCTCTGTGCACGTTGCTTAACCTCACTGACAAGCCCCACTGAGCTACGAGCGCGTCATAATTTTGGATAAATTTTAATTAACGAAAATTAAGTATGTCCACTAAACTAAAAAACTTTCCCCAAGGGTATTGTTATAATTTTTTTATAATTTTCACTTCCACACAAGTTGAGCGATCGTCTGACTGCGTAGTAATGGAAGTCGAATTTTGTTTTTGAATATTTCTTAGGGACCATCCATAAATTACGTCACACGTTAAGGGGAGGGGAGGGGGTCGACAAATTGTGACATTGTGTGACAAGTGGGTCGGGGGGTCATAAGTTTCGTGACGTCACATTTCAAAATGTGTTATGAGTATCAAAACGCGTTAACTTTTAACGACTAACTTAACTTCCTCAGTCCCAAGCACTCTTTTTACGTTTTTACTTCGTTTGAGACAATGAGTTTTGAGTTCCCAAAAAAAATAACAACACTATTAAGTACTGCTTTTATTAAAAAATTACAAAAAATTGAAAATATGCAAAATATGTGACGTCACGCTAGGGAGGGGGGAGTCTTACAAATGTGACCAGCTGTGACAAGGAGGGGGGAAGGGTCAAAAAATCATGGAATTCGTGTGACGTAATTTATGGATGGTCCCTTATGGGTTCCTTCAAATCAAATCAAATATCTTTATTCGCTGAAATGTGGTAAATACAGTTGTCTTTAGGTACATTATTTTGTTCGCACATTCAAGCTGTCACCAGCATGTAAAATGGAACGTTGCAGTTACATTTTTCACAATATATATATCTATGTATGTGCAAGACAACGAGAAATGAACCATTCCTTGAGTTTATTAATTTTCATTAATGGTGGTCAACATATTATGGAATTATTAGAAATGTAAAAGTATTAAATAGAAATATATCCTTGGGGAAAGTTGTTCAGATTCATGAGGAGAATCAACTCCTAAAGTTTCGCATCTAAAGTCACTCCTTAGACAGCCATATAGTATTCTTAATCTAATATAGAGCCTTGTTGTACACTATGTAATTGTACTGTATGTCTCTGTATGCAAATGAAGTATCTTGTATTGTATCTTGAAGCTTATATACCACCTTTATTATCTTAACTCCTAATTGGTCCCTGGTGACGCAAATAACTGTGACGTCACAGCTCGCGTGCCTATTCGACGGCCTCGACTTAATAGTGGTTAGTACTGGCCAGTTACATTCGAACTGTGGAAGCCATACGTTGTCCCTTGAAATTTGAACTTTTTGTTTGTCTTTTTTCTTTTTCATTCGTTTTTTAAAAGGGATTAGTTCTTTTCGAATAGAAGGTGTTTTGAATTCCATGATTTATTTTTCGGATGACGTTCAGTTTTTAGTGTCACAGTTTTCTTATGAGCTTTTCAAAGTCT
This sequence comes from Aproaerema taeniolella, assembly GCA_949987775.1. Lineage (NCBI taxonomy): Eukaryota > Metazoa > Arthropoda > Insecta > Lepidoptera > Gelechiidae > Aproaerema > Aproaerema taeniolella. The sequence goes on along the minus strand of OX465258.1, from coordinate 18,000,607 downwards.
TCCATATTCCTCAATTCGGCAACGGTGTTTTGAAACATACAGCCAGTTGGAGTGAAAAAGTGAAATGGTGACGGGAAGGGGCAGTGTTTGTTAGATGTCTCGGACGTGAAGGTTATGGTGAGAATGGGCATCATCATCGGGACCTGCGTTCCTGATGCTGAGCCGGATGCTGCGGCGTACGGGGCGCAGATGAGACCGCCAAGGAGGGTCCTCTATGGTAAATTGTTCTGATAGCTATTTTATCTACTCATATGAGGTCTTTGTTCCGTTGGTGTAGGCAGACCAACCTAATAAATTTCTAATAAAACCTCTTAAATAAACCGTTAACCTTCTACAAAGAATTTTTTGTGAAAGAAAGTTATCGGCGCGAATGGGATTTGAACCCAAGACCCCAGAATAAGATCTCCTGGTGCTCCAACCACTGAGCTAGCGTGCCTTTAAGTCAAACGGTGAAATACCTACAGTATTAATGGCTTCAGTGTGCCTGGGAAGAGTTGGCAGCCTGAACTTTCGAAGATTTTCTTTCACTGTCCAGTCTGAAAGACATCTTAGCTGTTTAAATATTAAATTTTTAATTCAATAGCATAGTTCAATTTTTTTTTTATTGACGATTTTATGTGTGCGACAAGTTCACAGCACAACACATGTCGATGTATTACACAATTTTTTTTTTATTATAATTGTGTTTGTACTAAACTAGCTGATGCCCGCAACTTCGTTTGCGTGTTAATTTTTTTTTGTACAGAGTACACAGATTGAAAACATCTATCTTACGTGATTTAGATTTTTACGTACAAAAGTTTTTTCCCGCTAACTCCCGTTCCCGTGGGAATTTTGCAATATCCTGTTGCAACTAAGCTTTAAGTTTACTAAGGTACCTGCATGCCAAATTTCAAGCGTCTTACTTAAGTGGCTTAGATTTTTCATACAAAAGGATTTTCCCGCTAATTCCCGTTCCCGTGGGAATTTCGGGAATTCCTTTCTTAGTGCACCCCTAGGGTACCTAAGCTACGTCCCTTCCAAATTTCAAGTGCCTACGTTTAGCCGTTTAGGCTGTGCGTTGATATGTCAGTCAGTCAGTCAGTTTCTCCTTTTATATATTTATATACTAAATATCCTTCTATCTCATTAATAATTTTGGACGTTATTAGTTGTAGTTTCAAGAGTTTTTTTTCAACCTTTCAGCTGTAACCTAATTAGACTTAAGTATGCTTAAACTGTGCTATTATTTTACAAGTGTCGCCTTGGTACAAGAATCTTAAGGTTACGATGTTATAGACTGTGTTTCTTTGCAGTTTTTTCGACCTAGATATTTGCAATAGTTTTTTCTTAACGCGATTCGTTTCGGTCCTTCGAGCCGGAATGATACCTATGGATGAGTATGGCAGTACAGACTGTTCTCTCAATTTTATTTATTTATTTTATTCTGAGATGGGTTAACTCTTGACCCCAATCTTGACCAAGGTCATAGATGAGGTCGACGATGGTACGAGTTAATCCAGAAAATGCCTATTAAGGCACTGGTACTCCTACGCACTGACGGAACACAGCAAGCTGTTTGGCGTCGGACTTCGATAGGAGGGTGGTCGCGAACCAGACGGCCCCTTACAGAGTCTACCACACCGCATGAGACTATAAGAGGACACCTCAGATTCAGAACAAATTGAGGCGTCGTCGCCTGGGGTGGATTAATAAGAGGCAGATCTCATTTGTGTTTCCTTAGACGCCTCTTACGACACCCACGGAAAGCAATGGGGTGATGTTATTCTCAACCGATCACCACACGGTATTATAATATAGGATAATATGTGTAGGGATATAATTCACTAGCTTTCCGCCCGCGGCTCCGCCAGCGCGGACTACAGGTTATATCGTGCCCAACTGTGGGATAAAGTGTAGCCTATGTCCTTTCTCAGGCTCTAATCTATCTCTGTACCAAATTTCATCAAAATCGGTTCAGTAGTTTAGGCGTGAAAGACGGACAGACAGACAGAGTTACTTTCGCATTCATAATATTAGTAAGGATTAGCGGACCTTTTCGTAAGTGCCCGCAGCTAGACTTGTCAATCGTTCCCCCATGCCTAGCCCACCACCCACACATCTGCACCTAATTAATTTATGAAAAGCAATAAACGCGTAATTTTGTAAACCGCATAAATCCTTTTATTTGAACACGTCCTTTTGATTACCTACTAACTACAGACAGACTAACGCGGCTGGGGACTTTATTTTATAGTATAGTGTCCTAGTTTTCCGCCCGGGACTTCGGGAAAATTATGTAGCCTATGTAGTGAAGGAATTTTTGAAATCAGTCCAGTTGGGTTAGGTCTGTATCACAGAAAGCTACTCAGACTCTGACCTACACTTAAGTAGCAGTCTTATTGTCACTATCGTGATTCTTCTTATCGTGTAGATATAGTCAAGTGTGTGGCGAACTTGGCTAACCCTGGTGTCAGAGTTATCAAACCGCACAATGGCCTCTGACTTGGTTTTAACGACTGTAGTCAATCGACAACAGCCGGGACCGACAGCTTAACGTGTCCTCCGAAGCACGGAAACGCTCTCGATAAATTGCCATTTTGGTCACCCATCAGGTACCCTGCCTCTGTGTACGTTGCTTAACCTCACTGACTGGTTCAGATCAGCGAGCGCCACTGGGCTACCAGCGCTTCATACTTAATCAACACTTAAGTATAGAATGTATTCGTTACAATCTTACAAGAATAAAAATCTTTCCTCTTTGTAATATCAGTGCAGAAGAGTATGCTTGACATTGGATTTTGACTATATTTGTTGCTAGGAACAAACTCTACACAAATCGGATTATGATGGTCCAACGGACACGCGATCACTTGTTGATCTATGCTGATACGGAAGGAACAGTATTGATCGCATGTTACAATTCACACCGTGCTACCCATGCGTGGAATGGTATATCTGTATGTATGAGTGCAGTGTACTATTTACATAAGTACCTCAAGGAAGGAGGTAATATTCCACGTTAAAAACGTATGAGTCACCGACATCAATCTCAACAACAGTTCGCACAAAGTAGATAACTAGTATTTTTTGCAGACTACAATGCCTAATAGCAGATAACCACAAACGAAAAAGTCACTCATTTATTTAGATGATGGTCTGGTTTGTAGTATTTTTTGTTTTTGTTGATTTTTTTAAAAGCTCTGAATAAGTTTCGATAAAATTTATATGAGACCACCTCTGGAGTAAACTCTTTCGAACAAAAAAAAGAATATCCATAATTTCCGGAGAAATCGGTGAACATACATACCTCCACCTTTTTTGAAGTCAGTTAAAAAATACGGACAGAATATGAATAATTGCGTGACTTTAAATTAGTAGGAGAAAATAAAGATTTTGAATCAGCAAATTTAATTTTACAATAAAAAATAAATAAAAACATACAATACAAGTTTCTTCAAGAAACATAGATAGAATTACGAAAAGGAAAATTGTCTTTGACAGGATGGCTTTGACAGGGAAAGAAAAAAATGGTTTTAAAACTTCATATTATTTTACTAATTTTCTTCACTAAGAAAAAACACACTGCCACATTTGTTGAAGCGCTCGCAGCCCAGTGGCGCCCACTGATCTCAACCGGTCAATGAGGTTAAGCAACGTACACAGAGGCAGTGAACCTGATGGGTGACCAAAGTGGCAATTTATCACGAGCGTTTCCGTGCTTCGGAGGGCATGTTAAGCTGTCGGTCACGGCTGTTGTCTATTGATACAGTCGTTAAAACCAAGTCATAAGTCATTGTGCGGTTTGAAAACTCTGACTCCAGGGTTAGCTTAGTTTGCCACACACTTGACTTCTTATACCTACACGATAAGAAGAAGAAGCCACATTTGTATGTCAGATCACATGACGCTTTGCCTACTCGGTTAAGGATTAAACGCATAGAAAAATTTACGTCAGTTTGCTGAGTTTTTTACGGAGTTTGCTATTGCTACTATGAGTGTATGAGTAATCAAAAATTTAGGATTTGAATATGAGGTGGCTTCGAGAGAACACTTCCCATTTTCCTGTGGCAAAAAGTAATATCGAAAGTCCTGTATCAATTACTTGCTGACTCAGCAAAGCGCAGCTTTAATTATTAGGCTTGGAAATATGAAATTATACACGAAAGTTCTCTTTGTGATATAAACAAGAAATAAGGCTGTGGTTCTTCTTATTTTTATCGTGTAAGTATAGTCTAGTGTGTGGCGAACTTGCCTTACCCTGGTGGGCACGGGCCTCCCTTTGAAACACGAAGGGGATTTAGGCCATAGTCCACCACGCTTGCCTAATGCGGGTTGGTGGACCGCTCGTCTTTCGAAAATAAATTTTCTTGGACAGGCGGGTTTTATCACGATGTTTTCCTTCACCGCTGAGCAAGTGATAATTAGAAATCCGTACATAAATCTGAAAAGACTTATTTAATGGTACAGGCCCGCACCAGGATTTGAGTCTGGCTCATTACCAACTGGCTATCACCGCTTTCATAAGCACGGAAACGCTCGTGATCAATTGCCACTTTGGTCACCCATCAGGTTCTCTGCTTCTGTGTACGTTGTTTAATCTCTGATCGGTTGAGATCAGCGAGCGGCACTGGAATACGAGTGGAGTACGCTAATTCTTAAAATATGCCGTATGAAAGTTGTTATTTGGCTATCTATTAAAGGGACTAAGTGGAAAAGGTGATAAAACAAAGTACCCATAATTTATTAAAGCAGATATAACATACTTTTGCAACTTAACAAGTAATTTAATAATGTCCTTAATTTTACGTCGATAAATTAATGATTTACATAAATTAAGCTTAGGAATTATAAAAAGTAATACTAAAATATATTTATTGTTACTAACTTAATTTCTAAATTTTTAAATATTTAGAACTTCGCTTTTCGCGTCAAGGGTAGTACTTTGTCAAAATAGAGTTATACAAGTAAATCTAAGCAGTTTCATCAACTTTATATAACAATACGTAAAACAACTGACTTCGATTCAAACAATGCCTAGAAGGAGGTAACGACAAACTAAAACAAAAACATCATCTATCTATATTTAAACAACTTTAGTTGGCCGATTTTTTAAATTACTTTTTTGTTCTAAAGAGTTTAAATAAAGTTGACGTTTTAGTTTGTGGATATCTGCTGATAGGAATTTTTTGGATCGAAGTCAGTTGATTTACGTATTGTTATGTAAAGTTGATGAATGAAACTGCACAGATTTACTTGTATAACTCTATTCGACAAAGAACTCGCGTAACAAACATACAAAAAAACAGACAGTCGAATTGAGAACTTACATACATACATACGCTCACGCCTATAATCCCTAACGGGGTAGACAGACCATCAGTGGTTCTAGAACCACTATATGCCACGTTTGACACAAATTGTGAGGGTTATCAGATGGAACAAGTTGTATAATGGTGAGAGGTGGTCAGCCGAACGCCCAATATACAACAAAACCCTCGCATCCCACTTACAGACTTTTACTGTATACCTGGAAAGAGAAGGTAGCACATTCTCAGTTTTTCATTCACTCCCAGTCCAGCATGGAAGATTGAGAACTTCCTCCTTTTTTTTGAATTTAATAAGAGCGACTTATATAGCGCTTCACAATACATTTTACACCTTATCAATTACCTTTCCTTTTTCATAAACACATAAACATAAAATATCTTAGGTATTGGTAAAATTATTATACGACACGTGTTTTGTTACATAACAACATACAAATGGAATTACTTATAAAAACAAAACTAAAAGTACAACAATCAATTTCCATTGGACGAAGTATACAATTTCCACTTATTTTAATTGAATCGTCTGTCACTTTCTAAATGTCCAAGTCAACAAGGCTCCATGTGGCGATAAAGCTGCCAAATACCAAGGATTAACAAAATAGAGTCCTTGAAAATGTTATTCCATCACAGGTAGCTTACAGATCTTAAGCAAAACCCATCTTTGAAGTAACTTCCCTTCTTTCACGGAAGCAGGTATATCTTTATTTTTCTACTGTCGTGTATGCTTTGCATTATCAGTAATTGACCAGTCAGATCTCATTGCATCACTTACTTCTAGGGTTATCTTGACCAAGACACTTTCACAGATGATCCATCAGGTCCTTGAAATACTGAAGTTTCACTCAAGACGGCATTGCCATGAGCAGGAGGAGGCTCCACTACAACCGACATCTCACTTTTATGGTTCGCCGGGGGTTGTCCCATGTCGCTTTTTCTAGCGCTATTGCGTCTTAAAACATTTTTCGGCACACCAACATATAAATAGAAGTAATCAGGAGATTTGGTTGAATCCATGTTGTTGTTGCAGTTTCCGTTATAGCAATTCCAACCGTTTCTCATATTCTGTACGATATGAGCGGTCTGTACCGGTGGCCCTCCTACCTGCTGCACATTCCCATTCTGATAACCGTTCAAAATTTGTTCAATGTTCACACTTTGGCTAGGGCCACCGCTTCCACCCGGTCTGAAGTTTACCATTTGCCAGTTTTGCGTTGCAGGTGTACACGTAGTAGAGTCCCATGAGCTTGGCTGATTAGAGGGTGGAGTATTATTAATAGTTACGATTGATGTAACGGGGGGCGCAGGTTGACTAGCGGGGGCCCCCGGTGGACCAGCGGGGCCGTAAGGGCCAGCGGGTCCAGCAGGGCCAGCTGGTCCAGAGGGACCGGACGGCCCCGAGGGTCCGGATGGTCCGGACGGGCCCACGGGTCCTTGAGGCCCGACTGGACCTTGAGGACCTTCTGGTCCAGGCGGTCCAGGAGGCCCAACCGGTACAGGAATATTTTTCACTATTATTTTTCCCTCGATTTCTATCGGTATATCTATGGGGATATATTTTGTGCTATGCTTAAGTTTATCGATGTCCAAGTTATTAATGGGTGTTTGGCTATCTTGCGATTTATTTTCTGAGATAGGAGTACTGAGCCAGGGGAAACACGGCAAATTACATAACGGGGCACATGCTACACAGGGACTCTGACAACCGTGACAGTTACTGGCCGAGTGATGATGATGTTTTGTCATCTTGTCTACGCCTGCCGTTGTTCCTTCGGCTGAAGAGCAGAATGGCGGAACTGGGCAGCCTGCAGGCCAATCTGTGAAATTAAGGCGAACGCTGGTTAACCTACACGATAAAGTTAAACCTACCAAAAAGTTTGAATTTTGGTTTATTGCAAAGTTAAAAATTTTACTGTTGTGAATGATCGTAGAATTATTGGCTACACGATGTACTTTCTATATATTTTAGGTTGATTAAAGTAGGGTCTGTTACATTTGAGAGTATTTGTTTACAATCGTATCACGTACTTTCCAGTGGAACCGCAGTTTCTTGCTCTGTTTGTGCTTCGGCCGGTACTGTAGCTATATCCGTATTTTCTAGTATTTCGATGACGCCATCTCCAACATCTTCAATCTTATCAACCTCTCTTAAAGCTCCGCTTGTTGTTGTGTGTACTTTGCGAAAAAGGTATTTGTGAGCGTATACAGAGGATCTCTTTGGTGAGGCGATGGTTGTCGTCAGTACGATGTGATGTGTTTCTGCACCCTGTAGATATGGGGTGGTTAGCTTGTCTTTTCTTCTGTCTCGACACTCTTTGCACATTGAACAGTACACCTGAAAGTCATACAGTCTCTTTAGCTAAGTAGGTGTCTTGATGTGTGTGTGTAGTGTTGAGTGAGGGTGTCACAACTTTGGTTAAATGATTTTTCCTTTTTTCTTCTGTTTTTTAGTCGTTCAGAAAATTTTGCTGGAAATACAACATGATAACGAGGTCGTAGTGTTAACGTAGTGTATTTTATGGTAATGATGACGCTTATTTAAGTAAAAGTGGTGGATTACTTTTTAAGTTTGTAAAGGTATGTGAATGTTTAGACGTAAAGACGAATTGACGAAGATTATTTAGATTCTTGAAAATTATCTACACTTCCTAGAGTATTCATGCGATGATTACTCTAGGAAATAGTGCCTATTTGTTTATTCTTCCTTCTGAACGGAGGATTGTCGTTGAAATTCACAGTATATCCGGAGCACCGGATATACTGTAAAATTCAACCGCTTGTGGACCCAACTCGGAGCAAACACTCACTACGTCCGTATCCGAGAAAACGACACACTTCATTGTCTCACTTCATTGGAATTGGAGGACGAGAGAAAGATGTACAGAGGCCAGAGCATCAGGTTACTCCATGTTTCTTGCAAAAACATTGTTATCGTAAGAGCACACAGTGCAAAAAAGTGACCACTAGACTTTAAATCTTAGGCTGGCAAAAATCTTGCTAATCTTTTCGTTATGCTCTCATAAAGTCTTCCACCTGGTCATGACTTCCGAAGGACTATGGGGCAGTCCGCAAAACGACTCCGTTAGATTGGCCAGACCAAAGACAACCGTGCCAGATTTTTCGGATAAAGTGGACATTCAGTGTGAGTTTGAAACAACCCCGTAGACAAATGCCTTATAGAAACACGATTTAAGAGACCAAGGCCTTCATTTCATATCACAAAAAACCGAAGACCTGCACCAAGGAGATTTAGTAAACGCCTCCGATAGTGCGATCGATGTAACCAAGTATTTGGCAAGCAAGATTTAGGTGTCGTCATCGAACGCGTAACCAGTAGAGGTGCATTGAACATACATTAGTTCTCACCATAGCTGAGGTAATACATGTTTTCTATGTTGCTTGCGAGAGAGAAATGGAACTAGTGACGTAGACATAAAATTTGTAGAGCTAATAATAATAAAATTAAAAAATACTAGGGACCTGACCGCGCGCCGATTTACAAATATCAGTGAGAAACGATCGCCCTATGTTGCGCCTCTACTGGTTTAGTGCTCAAAACAAGAAGAGGAGACAACTCGATATGCTGGCTAACATGATTCGGACGAAGTAGGTTTGGAAAGATAGTTGTGAAATGTACTTCTAGAATGTCAGTGGGTTCGTCCCCAGCGCGGCATTTCCTGCAGGCGTTCTTGCACTCGATAAATGATGAAGAGGTTCGGATGTGGATGGACAGTAGTGAAAGCAGGAGCAGCAGGTACGCATTCATTGTTCTAGAAATAAAAGTAGCAGCATGTTAATGGTAATAGAATCTACGTACACTAATTTGAATATGGCACAGAATATTTTGTGCTGTGTGGTGACCCGTTGAGAATAACACCACCCCATTTCTTTCCGTGGGCGTCATAAGAGGCGACTAAGGAAACACAAATGAGACCTGCCTCCTATTAATCCGCCCCAGGCAACGACGCCTCAATTTGTTCTGAATCTGAGGTAGGCTCTGTGAAGGGCTGTCTGGTTCGCGACCACCCTCCTACCGAAGTCCGACGCCAAACAGCTTGTTGGGTTCCGTCGGTGCATAGGAGTACCAGAAGCATTTCTGGGTTAACTCGCTCTATCGTCTACCTCATCTATGACATTGGTCAAGACTGAGGTCAAGAGATTTTTGATATAGACAATTTAGGATTCGGTTGTTTCCTTGTTTTTCTGACGGAAGAACAGCGCTGTCCTGTGGCAGCATACGCTGAGTGTTTTCTTTGTTTTTATTATTAGTTATAAGTTGTTTCGAATTATTTTATATTGTTGTGTATGTATAACTGTGTTTTTTAAAAAGATTTTACATATCTATCCTTATCGTGTAGATACAAATTAAGTGAATGGCACATTACTTGACACGTACATGTTTTCCTGTTTCAGCGTTTCCTGTAGGAATTCTGGGAAATCTTTTCTTAGTGGTCTCCTTCGTAACCTAAGAAACGGTCATGCCACAAACATCAATCAGTCAGTTAGTTTCTTCTTTTGTGATAGAGATGTGTAGATAATACGAAATAGCTTAGCCGTCTTTTTTTTCTTTATTATTTATTTAGGGCTTGTTATATGGCGTAAATGTCAGTCCTTAACCTATTTAAACTATCACTCTACTTTAATAACAATATTATTGGCTGCGATACAGCCAGGATCGGATTCCGGCTAAATATCATTAAGGACCCCAACCTGCATTTTATCTAGGCTCAAGCATTGGAGGATGTTCTCCTTTTCCGGCTCGTTCCGGACACATTCATGCAAAATAGCTTAGCAGGCTTCAGCAGGGCAATCGCGCTAAAAAAAGTGGATTGAGTCGCAATTGAAACGCAGTTTGGTTCATGTCGTTAATCAAGGTCTCCTTATAAAGAAGCAATCGACAACGTTCCATTCGTTTACCCAGCATCAGCTTCACTTAGGTGGTAGCCCCCCAGCTACGTTTCAATTGCGATTCAATCCACTTTTTTTAGCGCGATTGCCCTGCTGTACGCATACACTCATTTCGTAATTTAATTAAACATCATCTATCTAATTCAAACCTCGCACCGCGCAATAATCTCTTTATCTGTAGTTTAATTATAATTAAATTTTTTAATGAACCCTTTTTACCTTGTGTCTATGACTTCATTTGTAATCTGAATCCTTCTTTCGGTATACTTCAAATATCGCTCATTTCATCAGAATTATTTTAATCTTTTATTATTTTTACCGAAATATTGTAATTTATACTTTTGTTTTCACAATTGATTTCTTGTAGTGGAGTAAGTTGTTGTACTTTAAGTCAGTTATATAAAAAAATACTATAAACAATTTATTGGTGCATATGAAATAGTTTATGTCGAAATGTTATATAACGTACCGAACAATATTCTGTGGAAACCTAGAAGCATTGAATCTTGGTATTTATTTTATTTTTCACCCGCGACATCAAAGAGGTGTGTATCTGTCTCTGTATGCTTGTGTATAGCTCCTAAACGAATGGACCGATTTGAATGCTGTTTTTTGTTTGAAAGTTGACGCAATTTTTGGTTAATGATTTACATGCGTACAACATAAGTAATCGATATTTTTCTTAGCAATATTTGATCAAAATTGTTTTAGCCGTTTTGAAGTTAAGAGCAATACATATTTGATAATAGAAATAAGCATAAAATAACAGTACAATTAATTATAGAGTTATTGATTATTTTTTTATGCGTTACTGTTAGGTTACTGTGTGACGGCCGGTTTGGTCGAGTGGTAGTGACGCTGCCTCTTGATCGGCGGGTCCTGGGTTCGATTCCCAATCGGGGCAAATATTTGAGTAAAAAGCAGATGTTTGTTCTCGGGTCCATGGGTGTTTGTGTCTGTCTTTGTGTGTTCCAAGGGACCCACGACACAAGGGAAAACCTTAATGTGGGCCTTTGAGTGTGAAGCGTTTATTTTTTTTTAAATGTCATCCAAAAAATTACTTGCAGTTTGGCTGCAGAAAAATATCTTCTTACGTCATTATTTCATATCGTGGTAGGCAGCGCATCAAGTGGGTTATAGTATAGAGAACATAATATTGAGTGACTTTCGCCCATATGCAGAGACCTCCATTAAACTTAATGCTACTTTAAATATCATACTGTCGCTTTCCGTGTTATTGACGTAAATAAGGACGACAATAGATTTAAAGGAGCTTTAATTTTAATTTAATAAGCGTTTCAGCAACTGAGTTTTTAGATTTTAAACAACTTTTCGTAAGGAACACAGGTTCCTTACGAAGTAAGAATTTCGCCTCTCCATGCAACTTGAGCGGTGATAGCCCAGTTGGTAATGAGCCAGACTTGTAATCGGAAGGTTGCGGGTTCAAAGCCTTGTGCGGGCCTGTACCACTAAATTCGTCTTTTCAGATTTATGGACGGATTTCTAATTATCACTTGCTCAACGGTGAAGGAAAACATCGTGATGAAACCCGCCCGTCCAAGAAAATTATTTTTCGAAAGACGAGCGGTCCACCAACCCGCATACCCATCCAAAAAGTGCACAACGCCGCTAAAGAAGTTTCCAATTAAAAAAAAATACAACTTGAGCGATCAGCTGATTTTTAATAAAGGTCCCAGCTACCTACCTACTCTTCCCAGGTATACAGTAAAAGTCTGTAAGAGGGGTACGAGAGTTTTGCTGTATAATGGGCGTAAGGCTGACCACCTCTCACCATTATGCAACTTGTTCCATGGTTCTAGAACCACTGATGCTCTGCCTACCCCGTTAGGAATTATAGGCGTGAGCGTGAGTATTTGTGTATGTTCCTTAGGGAAAGTTGTTCAGTTTCATGGGTCTACCCGGCCACTAAAGTTTTTCTAACTAATATACAGGTTGAAAAAGAACCTCCTAGCTTTATTGAAAATCCTGAACCAGTATCACTTACTGAACACTTTTTATTTATTTTTTATTTTTTGGGGGGGGGGATATTTTTTTTCCTAAACGTAGACTCCACTCAGGCGCACCCTCCGAGCGCTACTCGCATTCCTCGCGTGATTGGTGTAGGAGTAATGTCTACGTTTAGGCAAAAAATGAACTTTTCCCATTGATAAAATATTAAAAAATATATTTTTTTTTTTCATAAATGTTTTCTTTGAGTGATACTGGTTCAGGATTTTGAATATAGCTAGGAGGTTCTTTTTCACCCACTATAGTCACCCAATATACCACCAACCCATCTAAATTACCTTTTAAATGAACTATTGTACACACAGCAGCACGTCAAGCCATACTTGTTGACTTCACGTCGTCCTTATTTCACTAGTAATAGCGTCGGCTTTCGTAGTGCTAATGGGTTGCCTGACATGCTGCTCTCTGTACTTTCCAGCGATAAATAATTTACATACTCGTAGGTACACACGGCGACACATCAGGCTATACAAGTTGACCTTGACGTTCGCCTTTATTTCGCTCGTAATAGCGCTTACTTTCGTAGCGAAAATGGGTAACCTGACGAGCTGATGTATGTACATATAAATATTCTATCAATCAATTAGACTGTAACCACGTGCGACGGTGTAGCCTAGGTACCTCATAAACCTTGACATTGATTAATACAGCACTTACAGGGTAGGTAGATAGTGTCAGCACGCAAGTCGATACTTTCGATAGCGGTCAGGTGTCGTGTTTTATCATACCATCATCATATTGTGACGGCCGGTTTGGTCGAGTGGTAGTGACGCTGCCTCTTGATCGGCGGGTCCTGGGTTCGATCCCCAGTCGGGGCAAACATTTGTGTGAAAAGCAGATGTTTGTTCTCGGGTCATGGGTGTTTGTGTTTGTCTTTATGTGTGTTCCAAGGGACCCACGATACAAGGGAAAACCTTAGTGAGGGCCTTTGAGTGTGTAGCGTTTTTTTTTTATTTTTTTTTATTAGTCTATTCATTCTAGATTTCAATGTATGGGCAAAGCGGAAAAAATTATAATTAAGTTTTATTGATGTTGGGTTATACCTATAGGTGAGTACGTTATAACACACAACTCTCCCACCCCCGCCCCCGCACCCTGCTTCACCTCCACCCCCTTGAAAAGTGTCCCGTTTTCCATATTTTCGCAATTTTCAGGAAAACGATACAAGCTAGGACAAAATGGCTATAGACTAAATTGTTTATTGATAAATTACCTATAAATAAGTGCAATTATTCATTTTGATACGACTTATAGTTTCCGAGATATGATGTGTCAAAGTTTACTAAAAATCTGCGCGCAGCAGTAATTTAACATCTTTTGGTCCCGGCTGTTGTCAATTGACTACAGTCGTTAAAACCAAGTCAGAGGCCATTGTGCGGTTTGAAAACTCTGACACCAGGGTTAGCCAAGTTCGCCACACACTTGCCTATACCTACACGATAAGAAGAAGAAGATATTATCATCATATTCTTCCTTACTAATATTATAAACGTGAAAGTTTGTATGTATGGATGTTTGTTATTCTTTCACGCTGTAACGGCTGGACCAATTGTGATAAAATTTGGTATGGAGGTAGCTGACACCCACATAGGCTACACAATTTTCCCAAATTCTCACGGGAACGAAGTCCCGGACGGAAAGTTAGTTGCTAATAATTTCAAAATGGCTGAACCAATTTTGATCAAATGTAGCTAAGAAAGAATGTTGATTACGTAGTCAACTTTCAAACAAACGAAACCGCATTGAAATCGATACATTCTTGTAGGAGATACGATGTCAAATTTATAACACCTCTCTTTTTTTGTCGGGGTTAAAAACACTACCCTCTAGTTGTAGAAAGACAGGGATATTCATGTACAGAAGGCCGCACATCACATAACCACATGCATGCGCTCTGCGATATTACAAAAAGGACGTTTGGCAATAAAAAAGGGTAATCTGATTCGCTGCCCTCTGTACAAAAGTCCTAATTGTAATTGAACATGTGACAAACGACAATAGGTCGTTTAGGTCGAAGGACAGACATGGACACAATACACAAATTATATCTTATTGCTTTTCCTTATAAGTATGCATGTTCGGCACTGTCCTGTTGTGCTAGCTAGCATAGGCAAGTGACATAATTTTGTCTCATGTATCTCGGTCCGATCTCTCCTTCTAAAAAAAAATATCTAAATTACTCTAAAATAAAACTGCAGCTATAACGTTTAAACGGCTGAACCAATTTTGATCAAATTAAGCTTAGAACTATCTCGATTATGTCAGCTTTCAAACAAAATAAACTTCTTCGAAATCGCTCTATTAGCTTAGGAGCTACGATGCCACAGACAGACACAGATACACACGTCAAACTTATAACACCTCTCTTATTTGTCGGGGGTTTAAAAACTATCAAAAGCGGTCCAATCGCGCTTTGGAGCTACGATGCCACAAGCCACAGACAGACACACAGATACAGAGAGATACAGATATATACACAACCCCACAGATACGTCAAACTTAAAATTATAACACTGTTTTTGTGTAGTAACTTCCGAAAAAGATAGATAGATGTAATTATTTATTGCACACAATCACAAAAAAAAGTTTTACATACTTAACTAAACAAAAGTGCGCAGGGGCGGCCTTATTGCTAAGTGCAATCTCGCTAAGAGATTTCATACGGATGGATGGGTTTCTTAAGATTTGATGGACACACCTTTTTATTAACACGTAGCAGACCATAACCCACACTAGGTCAGACTTCCAGACCAGTCTAGACTTCATCGTATTGCTATTTCAGGAGTATCCCAAGGGACCAATTTAATGTTTACTTAATGTTGTCAATCGACAACAGCCAGGACCGAAAGCTTGACGTGCCTATCGAAGCACGGAAACGCTCGTGACAAATTGTCACTTTGGTCCCTGCCTCTGTGTATGTTGCTTAACCTCACTGATCGGTTGAGATCCTGGTTGAGCCACTGGGCTACGGGTGCATGCAGACAAGTCTAGACTTCATCTTATTACTATTTCAGGAGTATCCCCAGGGACCAATTTAATGCCACATTTTACTGTGTGAGCGTGCGTGACTCGACTGGGGAATCTGTTTGGGATTTCAACAGTATTTGTAGAGGTTTATCCACTCGTAAATTGAAATTCGTAGGTTTATTTGTTTACTAGCTTACCGTTCGGGACTTCTTTTCCGTGGCAATTAAGTATTTTCAGAAGTAATTAGGGTCTGATTCTTGCCATAAAACTGAACAACTTTCCCCAAGAAACCTATAAGAAATAGTCTTCATACAAAGACAAACCAGCTGATCGCAAAAGATTTTTTTTTATTATGAGAAGGGTTAACTCTTGACCTCAATCTTGAGCAAGTTAACCAAGAAATTGCCTATAAGGCACTGGTACACCTACGTACCGACGGAACACAGCAAGCTGTTTGGCGTCGGACTTTGGTAGGAGGGTGGTTGCGAACCAGACGGCCCTTCACAGAGCCTACCACACCGCATGAGACCTTAGGACGCCACCTCAGATTCAAAACAAACTGAGGTGTCGTTGCCTCAGATGGATTAATAGGAGGCAGGTCTCATTTGTGTTTCCTTAGTCACCTCTTAGGACACCCACGGAAAGAGATGGGGTGGTATTATTCTCAAATTTATTTTCGCTTACTAATTTAAAGCCACCTAATGTTAGAAGTATATCTGTTATCTGCGTATAACACCCAAAGTACAAGCCTGCTTAGTTTGGAGTTAGATGGCGCTGTGTGAATTATTAAAGAATATTTAATTATTACTAGCTGTCCGCCCGCGACTTCGTTCCCGTGGGAATTGACCTGGTGGATTTTCGTTTAAAAAAATATATAAACCTGGTTTTTATAATAAGGAACACAACAAAAAAAGAATCATCCAAATCGGTCAAGCCGTTCTCAAGTTATAGCGTGACCAGAAGAAATAGGGATTCATTTATATATAATACTAGCTTTCCGCCCGGGACTTCGTTCCCGTGGCACTTTTTTAGTTTTTTTCTTTCATAAGAACCTTCTCCTGACAATAAGGAACACAACAAAAAAAGAATCATCCAAATCGGTCCAGCCGTTCTCGAGTTTTGCGCTTACCAACACATTTTGCGATTCATTTTTATATTATAGACTAGCTAACCCGGCGAACTTCGTAAAGCCTTATATTTTTTTTCGTATTTTCTCACCTTTTAAACCTTCCCTGAAATAGCGAGACTAACAAACAGCAATTCATTTTTATATATGTATTAGACTAGCATCCGCTCGGGACTTCGTTCGCGTGGAAATACGGGAAAATTATGTAGCCTTTGTTACTCAGGGATAATGTAGCATCTTATGGTGAAAGAATTTTTGAAATCGGTTCAGTAGTTTTAAGTTTATTCGTTACATACAATAATACAAAAGTGTAGATAGATTCTAATCCTGAGATTGTTCTTCTATCATTTTTATACTCTAATTCTTATGCTTAAAGTATACATAATCAAGTATTCTTTACTCTATTCTCCTGTCATTCAGTCTTCACAAACACCCTCAGCCCACATTCAGCTTAAAAGATTTGTAAGCAGGTCACGTACTTACGAAGGCTTTGTTCCATTACGGCCTGGCTAATAAAGGGAGCCTTCCTTTCCGGCTTAAGACAGCCATGTATACGACCTTGAACTTGAAACGTGTCGGGATTTTTTTGTTTAAGGGATGAAAGGGTGTTAAGTTCAGACTACAGCGCTTCATTTTTCTTTTTTACATACATCATAGCCTGATTACATAAAAAAGTGCTTTTTATTCATGCCACCAGTGGCGTAGCTAGGTAACCAAGGGCCCTGTGGCAAATCAAAAAATGGGGCCCCACCCCACTGCTATCTAAACTGGTTTGGTTTTATCAAGTAAAAATATTAAATACTAGCCTTTTCCCGCGGCTTCGCTCGCGCAAAAATATTTCTTGACTCGAATTCACAATAAAACGCACATCGATGAATAATAAACGCACATATCGCTATCCGTCAAATTGACAACACTGCTAACACACAGAAAGAATATAGGGGAATTCCCTAAGTATAACTTTCAAACTCTCAACTGAGTTGCCATGATTAAAGTCGGGTCATATTTATTTTGAAAATGGGAGAAATTTTCAAAAGTTCAGTTCGATAGAGATTTTCTGGTAAGGATTCGAGGGCCCCCTGAGCTTGAGGGCCACAAGCTACCTTGCTACCTTGCCACTGCATACCACTAAATCATTTTAACGTATATACTTAACACTAAGTTGGATGTAATATACTTAACACTAAAATATAGCTTCAAAAAATTGGTTCCCAGGCCCTAAAACATATAAACTAAATTACAATAACACCTGATTAACGTTGTCTGTCTGTGTGTT
This sequence comes from Aproaerema taeniolella, assembly GCA_949987775.1. NCBI lineage: Eukaryota > Metazoa > Arthropoda > Insecta > Lepidoptera > Gelechiidae > Aproaerema > Aproaerema taeniolella. Next base: position 17,982,993 of record OX465258.1, on the reverse strand, counting down.
CCAGGTATAAAATGTCCGGTGTGCAGCAAGTTCGTCCTGCCCGACGACATCGAGTGCCACCTGGTCATGTGCCTCACCAGGCCGAGGCTATCCTACAACGGTAAGATGAGCCTTTATTTATTTTACTAGCTTTTCGCCTGCATGGACTACAGGTTATATGGTGCCCAGCTTTGGGATAAAATGTAGCCTATGTCCTTTCCCAAGGTCTAACCAAATTTAACCAAAATCGGATCAGTAGTTTTGGCGTGAAAGCGTAACAGATAGACAAACAGAGTTACTTTCGCATTAATTGTACTAGCTTTCCGCCCGCATGGACTACAGGTTATATCGTGCCCAGCGGTGGGATAAAATGTAGCCTATGTCCTTTCCCAAGGTCTAATCTATCTCTGTACCAAATCTCATCAAAATCGGTTCTGTAGTTTACGCATGAAAGCGTAACAGACAGACAGATAGACTGAAAGACAGAGTTACTTTCGCATTTGTAATATTAGTAGGGATTTTATCAGCCCATATACGTCCCCACCGAAGGGCACGGGCCTCCCTTTGAAACACGAAGGGGATTTAGGCCATTAGTCCACCACGCTGGCCGAATGCGGGTTGGTGGACCGCTCGTCTTTCGAAAACGAAATTTCTTAGACGTGGGGGTGTCATCGCGATGTTTTCCTTCAACGCTGAACAAGTTATAATTAACTAGCATTCCGCCCGGGACTTTGTTTCCGTGGGAATTCGGGAAATTTTTGAAACCTATGTTACTCAGGGATAATGTAGCATTCAAATGGTGAAAGAATTTTTGAAATCGGTCCAGTAGTTTTGAAGCCTGTTCAATGCAAACAAATAATCAAATCCTTCCTCTTTATAATATTAGTGTAGATGAAAAATCCGTAAATAAATCTGAAAAGACGAATTTAATGGTACGGGCCCGCACCAGGCTTTGAACACGCAGCCTTCTGGTTAAAAATCTGGCTCATCACCAACTGCGGTATCACCGCTAGTGCTTACCACACATACCACAATACTAATAGATAATTATTCCGTGCATTTCCAGAGGACGTCCTGTCAGACTCGAAAGGCGAGTGTGTGATCTGTTTGGAGGAGCTCAGCGCGGGAGACACCATCGCGCGCCTGCCCTGCCTCTGCATCTACCATAAGGGGTATGGCATCCTTTTTATACTACTCATTATCATCATGAGGCCTGTTATATCTAACAGTAGAAATTTCTAAAATCACAAACTAACGGCTAGTTTCAATTTTTTTTATATTGTTAGGATCACTACCAGTATTGTATATCCAATCATCCAAGATTTCAGCTTCGAAAGACCTCTGCTAACTTTGCAGCACTCAAAAAACCATGAAATATTCGGACTTTTTTTGGTATTGTCGATAAAGTCCTAAATTATGCGTTTAAAATTAAAATATATACGTTTTTAAAGTAGGCCGAAATAGCGAGAACCAGCTCTGTACTAACCGAGTAAAGAAGATATTTTAAAAAAACTGATAAAACATAATGGCTTCCAAATATCAAACGAATACGTTTTGCTTAACGCAATATTTTTAACCAAAAAAGTGCGAAAATTTCATTTTGACTGGCGTAAATTTCAACCGCAAGACGTCCACTGCTGGACATAGGCATCCCCCACTGATCTCCACCTCGATCTGTCCTGCGCCACCCGATCCAGCGGCTTCCCGCAAGCGTTATCGTTAAAAACTTATCGTATAAGTAGGTGTAATCAAGTATGTAGAGACCCTGGAATCAGAGTTTCAAACCTTGGAATCAGAGTTTTCAAACCGCTAATCGTTCCCGGCTATTGTCGATTGGTTACGGTGGAACGATTGTTAAACGTACCCTCAGAAGCATCGAAAATATCAAAATTTATAAATAAGGTTACCTAGACATTGAAGAACATAGTAAAACTTAGCGCATCTTATAGGAACAGCCAAGTGGTCAACTCAAAAAACCCTAGTCAAGTGTTAGTGCACTAAGAGGAAACACAAGGAGGCTTATAGCTTAGATTTAGGTCATAGATAGGTCTTAGCCTAGATACAGGGCAGCTGGTATCTGCTGTGCTGCCTAGATATAAATCTGTAATTTGATATAATTGGATAGGATAGCTTGGATCATCCATCAGTGGTTACGGGTTCAATGCCTGCTCTTTTATGATAGTTTACATCATCATCATCATCAGCCTGTATCAGTCCACTGCTGGACATAGGCCTCTCCTATGCCACGCCACTGAGCTCTGTCTTCAGCTCTCCTCCTCCAACCACTGCCCGCTACTTTACGAATATCGTCACCCCACCTAGTAACAGGGCGCCCTACGCTACGTTTGCCGATTCGTGGTCTCCATTCTAGAACTTTTCTGCCCCAACGGCCATCGGTTCTACGACAGATATGACCAGCCCACTGCCACTTAAGCTTGCTAATTCGCCGGGCTATGCCGGTAACTTTGGTTTTCTGACGGATTATTTCGTTTCGAATTCGATCCCTTAAAGAAATACCGAGCATAGCCCTTTCCATAGCTCGCCGAGCGACCTTAAATTGGTGGACTAGTCTCACTGTGAGTGGCCACGTCTCGGCTCCGTATGTCAGTTAACAATTACTGCAATTAAATCTGTGTTTTAGAGATCATATAACCCGAATCATGCGTCCTGAGCGCTTCTCTTCATCTTTTATACTGCGCATCACTTAGGGTAGTTTGCTACATCCTCGACCTCATCTTCGCCCCTGAGCTGCATTCTCGTCAAGAGCGAACGCATTCGTTATAAAAAAAAAACAAACTCAAGAAGCTTATCATAGTAATTGTGAACTTGAACGACTACCCCGCATGGTTTTACCTTTCCATTTTCACAGTTACCTATACCCTTTTTTTGAAGTGAAAACTTCTTTAGCGGCGTTGAGCGCTTTGAAGTATGGGTGGAAACCCGGACGGATGGCAGCCCTATGGTAAAATTATCTCTGTGACAGATGTCAACGATTATTCGCACATAGTGCGCAAATACCGATATACTATTTTACTGAATAGAAAGTAGACAGTTTGCTCGAGTGGAAAAGTTGCCAGATTGTAAGCAGCAGGTCGAGGGTTCGAATCCTGAGAGAATAACGGACTCTTTTTGTGTATTTTGTTTTAGTTCCATATTAATGCACAACGTTAATGTTTAAGTTTTCACTTCTGCCGGCACTCCCGGAGTGCAACCCGTTGTTTTTTTCTTTTTAGCCTGTCAGATCCCACTGCTGGGCAAAAGCCTCTCCTGCTTTACTCCATGTATCGCGGTCCTGTGCTAACTCCGACCAGTACCCTATAAACCCTTTTATTTAATACTAGCTTCCCGCTCGGGACTTCGTTCCCGTGGGAATTCGGGAAAATCATGTACCCTATGTCCATTACGGATTATGTATGAATGTAATGGTGAAAGAATTTTTGAAATCGGTCCAGTAGTTTTTAAATTTATTCGTTACATATAAAAATACAATCTTTCCTCTTTATAATATTAGTATGTCTAGCATTCCGCCCGGGACTTCGTTTCCGTGGGAATTCGGTAAAATTATGTACCCTATGTTCATCACGGATAATGTAGGATTCTAATTGTGAAAGATTTTTTAAATCGATCCAGTAGTTTCGGAGCCTATTCAATGCAAACAAACAAACGAATCTTTCCTCTTTATAATATTAGTATAGACTAGCATTCCACTCGGGACTTCCTTCCCGTTGGAATTCGGTAAAATTATTTAGCCTACGTTACTCAGGGATAATGTAGCATCCTAATGGTGAAAGAATTTTTGAAATCGGTCCAGTAGTTTTTAAGTTTATTCGTTACATACAAAAATACACATATTTCCTCTTTATAACATTAGTGAAGAAAATAAATAGATACACTCATAATAAAATTTATTAACAATGTTTCTTTATTGTTTCAGATGTATAGACCAATGGTTCGAAGTAAACAGATCGTGCCCTGAGCACCCAGGCGACTAGTTAGCGCCCCCGACACCGCCCGTGTGCCATGTGCTAGTGATAATGATACAGACAGACTGTGGCGTATGCCTTGTACATATATAAAGCTAGTGAGATATACCATTATAAATAAAGACTATCATATGGGAAAATTTCTTGGTGGAGTAATTATGTAATAATATTATGATTATGTAAATTTTACATCGTTTTTTTAGTTGGACAATTCGATAGTTTTGTTTTTTTTTATTTGATATCTATAACGCTATGTGTATCGTAATTTTATCGCGAGAAAAGTCAGTGTAAGGCTAGTGTACAATCCAGCTACTAATTAAGATATACTTACAAACATTTTAAAAGTTCATGTATACCTTTTTATACCTATCCATAAGATTTGCTATGCTGTTGTAAATTTCCTTCATGTCGAAAATTACATTAGATATTATTGAAGTTATGACATAAATGAACAAAGATTAAGACAGACAATCTATTCATTTATCAGTTAATGTCTTTGTCTCTCTGTGTACACACGGCAGCACATCAGGCTATGACGTCGCCAATAACTCGCTCGTAATGGCGTCGGCTTTCGCAGTGCAAATGGGTAACCTGACTTGCTGCTGTGTGTACGCACGGCCGCAACTCAGGTAACCACACGCGTGTGCTCTGTGCTGTTGTGATAAGAGCGGTTTTGCAATGAAAATGTAGTAACCTGATGCGCTGGCCTCTGTATATGAAATATTTGATTGAATTTTCGTAAGGTAAATATGCTAATTGCTTACAATTATTTATCTTGGGTATATAGTTCCCTTCAGTTAAAATAATTTCAATAATAGCATAAATTATATGATTACATGTCTACTAGATATGAGTGGTGTTTTTATGGGAGTTATTATAATTGTGAAATATTTATGTAACTCGGCCAATTTGTAACTTTTTATAACAGCCAAATGGTTAATTAATGTAATCTTTGATGTATATTGGAGGATTTCAAATTAGGGGCCATTCATTAATAACGTCACGCGTTAAGGGGGAGGGAGGGAGTCGACGAAGTGTGACATTGTGGGAAAAGGGGGCGGGAGGGGTCCTACATTTCGTGACGTCACATTTCAAAATCTATGAAATCACAGTGTTTTAACACGAACTTTGAACTATTAACGAAAAAATCAAAAACATAATTTACAATACAAATGGAAATAAAACTAATTTCGGAACTAATTTCATTAATTACTAGATGTAAATTTGCAAAATATGTCACGTCACACTAAGGACGGGAGTCTCACAAATTTGACCAGCTGTGACAAAGACGGGGGTGGGTCAAAAAATCATGAAATTCGTGTGACGTAATTTATGGATGGCCCCTTATTTGGTTTAAATTAAAGATGTGAATAAGCCAGCTAAAGTGAACAACTTTCCCTGAGGAACATAGGGTGAATTATTTTTAAAAGAAATTCGCCTCTCCGTACAATTTAGTAATCAGCGGATTGCCTTAGTATGAGTTGTCAAAACTTTTGTTTTTTATAATTTTAAATGAGTTCCTAGAGAAAAGTTGCTAATTTTCATGGGGAGAATCCCCTTAAAGATTCAATAACTGATTTAAATTCACTCCATAGAATTAGCATTGTGTATAAATCTGTAACCAAGATCCAGTTGACTTTTGAAGGACAGCAGTTTTTTCAGAGTAATTTTACTTTTTTTCCCACAACATATACGTACCCACTGAAGGGCACGGGCCTCCCTTTGAAACACAAGGGGATTCAGGCCATAGTCCATAATTTTACTTACGAACTGGAAATAAATCTTATTCACTAACTGCGATCGCCAACGCGTGGCGATTGTGGCATTTTCTCCAAAGACAGGAGAGCCAAAAACAGGCTGGGAAAAATAGGTGGGGTTGTTATAAGGTTTGTTGTGATTTATGGTAGTCACGGGTAGGGCTGGTAGGGCCATTCAAGTATTACCTAAGCACTATATGGGAGTTGGGGGTCTTTGCTTTGCTTATTTTTGTTGACATGTATATAGATGGTGTTTACGTCAGTAGCTCAGACCATACATTCTATAGACGGAGCCGGCAGCGTGCCCCTTTTAGATAGCAATAGTTTACCCCTTCCCTGCACCCAACCATACTTCACTGTACAAAAGCTGTACAACAACTTAACTAATGGAGTCTCTTTTCTCACAAATTCACCACAAAAACGAATAAACTTTATGCACAAAACCTTAAAAACCCTAATGACTGACAGAAGCTGCAGATCAAACGCTTTGTTTGTCACGAATTGAAAATCGTGACCTCAAAAAATGGGTTACGCAGAAAGAGATGCCGTTAAACTAACCTATCTCTTACTATCTTGTAGGAACTCACATGTTTGCATCTCTTTCAAAAGTGCCGTGACGTGATAAGTACTCCGTCTATAGAGTGTATGGTCTAAGGTCAGTAGTAGTTTTTTTTTTACACAAATGGTAACTCACACAATGTCTATGCTTGAAAACAAAACGCATTTTTGGGGATTCCCACAAAAATTGATACGTTTAGGCCCTGACTGGCTCGGGTTCCGTGACGCCATCTCTTAGCCATTTAACAATGTCGTTCTGTTTCCTCAATTAAAGAAAGAAAAAAAAAACTTTACCATAAATAATTCTAAGGAAAAAAAACGTTGGGCGTGAATAGGTCTTGAACCCACGACCCCAAGATTAGATCTCCTGGTGCTCTAACCAACTGAGCTATCGTGCCTTCAAGTCAAGCGGCGAAATGTGACGTTGCCTCTTGATCAACTGGTCCTGTGTTCGATTCCCGGGTCAAGGGTGTTCGTGTCTGTCCTTGTGTATGTTCCAAGGGACTCACAACACAAGGGAAAACCTTGAGTGTGGAATATTTAGCGTGTAGCGTTTTTTTTTTGTTTAATTTTTTTAATAGATAACTTCATCCTTATCCTAAAGCTGACTGTAGGTACAGAGGGCCGCACACGCACATCAGATTACCACATTCATACACTCTGTGCTGTTGCGATAAGAGCGGTTTTGCAATAAAAATGGAGTAATCTGATGCTCTGGCCTCTGTACATACTATAATGTGATTTTGTGAATAGGAAGAAACCTTGCGGCCTCTCGTGGACGCCGCTAATCATTTGTAAATAATATTTTAACTTGTCAATAGAATGCATATTGTATAATGTAGTCATGGCAACATTAGTTTTAAAACGGCGAGTTGCATCTCGTTTTAATTTGTGGCAAGTGTTGACACACTGTAAAGGGTTTTCCAATAAGAGGTGTTATTTTGAATAGCCCGCTATTTCGGTAGATGTCACTTTTGAAGCTGTCATTTTTTGACATTTGACAAGTAGAAACTGCCATTAATAAAAATGGAACGATACACACATCAACAACGCTATAAAAATTGTGAAAATTTGGAGACGAAACCCCGAACATTTTTGGGTCGACGTGAAGCCACCTTGTCGGACCGCAATACAGAAATTGGTGGAAAAATTCGAGCTGTTGGGACAAGTTAGTGATGTGAAGAATAAAATCCATGCACGTCGCTCAAGAACAGCCGAGAATATTGTTGCTGTAGCCGAAACGAACCGTCTCTGCCAAATTATCACCATTTTTATTGTGAATTTTAATAATTTCAATGCGTTGTTGAAGCGTGTATCGTTCCATTTTTATTAATGGCGTAGTTTCTACTTGTCAAATGTCAAAAAATGACAGCTTGAAAAGTGACATCTACCGAAATAGCGGGCTATTCAAAATAACACCTCTTATTGGAAAACCCATAAATAAAGGGTTTTCCAATAAGAGGTGATTTAAAAAATTGTTAGCTGATGTTTTTTTGCCAAGCTGTATTTAATAGTATTATCAATATATGTATTGGAAAAAATGATGAATTTTTCCAATACATATATGGAAAAATTCATCATTTTTTCCAAATATCATTTAAATTTCATCACATGAGTGGTTGTAAATTAGTGAGCGTAAATCCCCTTCGTGTTTCGAAGGGAGGCCCGTGCCCCTCGGTGGGGACGTATACGGGCTGGTAAAAAAAATGTGATTCTCTCAGCCCATGAAACTGAACAACTTATTACAAGAACAATGGTCAAAATATTAAATATCAGCGTATTCCCTTATGAGAAGGCGAAAATGCTTTTTGAGAATTTCATATAAAATCCCTTAGAGAACTTGGTTCAGTTTCACCCTAAAACGCTAACTAAATTGAAGTTACCCCACAAATGATTATGATAACTTTAAGGTCCGTATTACAAAACGCGACTCAGACTCTGATCTATACTTGAGTAGCAGTCGTCTGTGTCATTTTGATAGTGAAATAAAGAAATAATCAATACTTTAGTATAGATCAAGATTTGACTTTTCTGTAATTAAGTGGATACTTAAGTTGCTTAGCTACTTTTGTTGCGGACTGTACAGAGGCCCGCGCATCTGGTTACCCCATTTTCAATGCGAAACCGTGCTTATCGTAACAACATAGAGTACACGCGTGTGGTAAACAGATGTGCGGCCCTGTGTACACACGGCAGCACATCAGGCTATACATATTGACTTTGACGTCGCCCTTTTATATGTTGTAATAGCGCCGGGTTTCGCACTGCAAATGGGTAACTTGACGTGCTGCTGTCTGTACATAAATGGTGAAAACTGTCATTGGATCGGAATGGAAAGACGTGAAGGTATAATGGGTAATATGAGTAGTTGGATTGTGTACTAGTGTAGAAGTTGGAGTCAACCCGGGTTACTTTAGACCCCGTTCTGTGATTAAAACGGTTTACATATCTGTTCTGTAAGCTTATATTATGATTTGATCTTTTCCATCTTGATAATAAAGTTGATTTGTTTCTAAATTTTCTAAGGTTGTTTTTTTTTTTGTACTCATCGAAAAACCAGCGGGCCTAATTGTATATGCCAACTAGCTTTTTCCCGCGGCTTCGCTTGCGCAAAGAACTATTTTAGTCACCCTTATGTCATTCTTGGCCCCTTAGGGAATGATTTTCGAAAAACCGTGAAATACATATCCATTTATTTGCTTCAAGGTATATCTTGACGAAGTTTTGAGTCAAAATGCCCAAAAAAATTAATTCTCCAAACTTTGAAACCCCATTTCATTAGGGGTTGTATTTCCAAAAATCCTTTCTCAGTGCTTGCCTACGTCATAAAGGAAACCTTTTTGCCAAAGGGGTTTGATCATTTTGGCATAGTGGTAACCAACTCCGAAAATTTTGGAATTTTCAAAAAAAAACTTTTTATAACTTTTCCACGCAGAAAACGAAAATTCAGTTGAAAAAGCAACCGCTCACGCCGAGTTCCCGCCAAAGACCGACATTCACTAATGTTGCTGTTCACTTGACAGCTCAAGTACTCACGAGTGAAATGTAAACAAATGAGGCAAAAATGGCGGCCGGCCACGCTTCATACGTAGACAGAGAAAAGGTATAGACTGCGGCCGAGCGTGCCACCGAAAGGAACAGAAAATATTAGTACTGTCGTAGTCGGCCGTAGTACTGCGCTTTAATGACCTATAACCCGTACGAATTAACTGTGCGCTGTACTGTTAACACAGCGCGAGGTGCACAGTTAATTCGTACGGGTTACAGCACAATAAAGTGCTGGCCTTGAAAAAACCGGCACGCGCTAAGGGACAAAAAATGCCCAGCATAATCTCTTTTTTTCACGTGCAATTGATATAGTTTTGTCCTTATCTGTGCGACCGAAAAAGAAGATATCCAGCAGTCTATACCTTTTTCTCTGTCTACGGCTTCATAAGTATGTATACGTCAAATATTGCGCCTCCATATAAACAAACACTACATACTCAAAGGGTTGGCCCGAGACGAGGCTATTTCTACTGACCTTTTTTTTTTTAATTTAGTATGGGCAAAGGATTATATGAATGTACAGCCACTCTTTTTTTTAAATTTAATACTGGCAAAGGTGTAATTCATTATACAGCCACTTGTTAGGGTTCCGTGTCTAAAAGGGTGTGTCCGTCCGTTCGTCTGTCACCAGGCTATATCTTATGAACTGATGTAGCTAGACAGTTAAAATTTTCACAAATGATATATTTCTGTTACCGCTATAATAATAACAAAAAGCCAAGTGCGAGTCGGACTCTGGCTCCCATACAAAGCTTTGCATTTTTTTAACCAAAATACTCCCGAAGAATTATAGTTTGCCTTTGGTGTTGGGTAAAGTTTCAGGCATTCTATTTTATTCATAAAAATGCACTTTATGAATAGGCATACACAATGCACGAATATGCCCATTTTCCATGCCTTTTACGGATGCTACACTGTGTCTAGCCGACGACGCGGTATCGGCATGGCAGTGGCAAGAAGACTGCTTTCGACACCCAGAAAGCTTTTCTAGAAGTTTATAGTTTAAGCTTGAAGCGCTCGTAGCCCAGCGGCTCTCGCTAATCTCAACCGATCAGTGAGGTTAACGAACGCACACAGAGGCAGGGAACCTGATGGGTAACCAAAAGAGGTAATTTATCACGAGGGTTTCCGTGCTTCGGAGGATACGATAAGCTGTCGGTCCTGGCTGTTGTTGATTGACTACAGTCGTTAAAACCAAGTCAGAGGCCATTGTGTGGTTTGAAAACCCTGACACCAGGGTTAGCCAAGTTCGTCTCATACCTACTTGACTATACCTACACGATAAGAAGATAGTTTAAGCTTTTGAAAAGCTCCAGCGATATCAGCTCGGAATCAATAACAGTGTTGGAATATTGTGTATCTTTTAAACTGTAAAATCGATAGTAAAATGCTCACAGGAACTTGAATTTGCTATCAAAATGTTCGTGATTGAACACTCTCGATAAGTAGTTAACGTATTTTTCGATTTAAGCTGTTACCTTTCCATAAATCTCATTTTTCTAACTTTCGAACATGTTTTTACGCACGCACGCTTTCATAGTCCGTAAACTTTGTGTATCGACACTGTTCGCACTGCTGGCCCAGGCCTGTTGAGAGACGGAGATGGCACTATTCCTATGTGTGCTGCCTTTATCGGGTGCTGTAGTCGCCTTAATCAGCAGTAGATATTAGTAGAAATAGCCAAAACAAACAAGATTGCGGCCAATTTTAAAGATTTCTACAATCATTCATGACAAAGACCGAGACGCTGTTATAGTAATTTCATTAGTTTTTGTTTCGTTTTACTCGTCACTAATAACAACCGAAAAAACAATCTGTCAACTCGGTTATTTGGCGCTATGTAACATTATAGAGTGAGACAAAAATCATTTTTGAATGGACTTCTCTTTGGTCTCTTTCTTTTTTTAATGACTGAACGCTTTTCGTGTGAAATAAGCGGACCGTGGGAGGTCAGTGAAAATAGGATCAGCCGGGTTGGAAGCGGTTATCGCATTTAGCATTACGCGAGTCCTGTTTTCCTTCGAGATTTCATTCAAAATTGAATTTTATTAGGTCGATGTATCGGAACAGGGTCTATCCCAAAATTTTCTAAGTCCCCAAGCAAAAAACAAAAAATTTTTTTTTACCCCTTATAATAAGCGCCCCCCAAAGACTTAAAAAAAATTCGAAAATTTTATTGCCGGAAATGGAGAGGACCCTTCTAGGAACAACGTTTGTATGGGCCACTTTTTGATTGGGCCCCAACTGGGGGGCCCAGGGCCCTCCACCCTGCTGAAGACATGGGGCCCCTCCGGTATTTTGAAATGTTGAGTTCCTATACAAACTTCATCAGCATATAGCGCATTTTGTATGGGAGATCAAAACTTTTTGTTCGTTTTTTGACCTATGTTCCTCGGGCAAGTTGTTCAGTTTCATGAACTGATTTAGCACCCGAGAGGTTGAAAGAGAAGCCCGCTTGCACGCACGATTAGAATGTTCCATCTCTTTCATATCGCCTTATGCACTCTCTAGGGATATTGCACAATTTTTCATACAAAAGAGATATATTTGAGAAGCTATTTAAAAAAAAAGATACAATTTTCAGATGAGCAAGTGATAAACCTTAATTTCCAATTCAAATGAATTTTGTTTTACTTGAAAGTAAAAACGTGTATGAAAATTGAAGAATATGCCAATTTTTTTTCTTTAGTTAGTATGTCTAAAGATTAAGGATGTCTAAAGATAACTGTCTGGAATTAGGTTAAGGATGTCTAAAGATAAACAGCTTCTAGAGATATTCATTTAAATAGTTTAAGCTACTTAGAGAATAAAAGTATCTCTTTTTCTTATCACTGATATATTTATATATCCGATACATATCGGAAATTTTGATATTTAACATAAATATCGAATTTTTACGAACTTTAACACTTTGACAGTAAGATCCGGATCTATACTTAAGTAGCAGTGGTCTTTGTCATTTTGGTAGTGAAATAGACAATCAATACTTAAGTATAGATCAAAACTTGAGTCTCCTTCCATACGGGACTTAAGACATGGTCGGCCAAGAAAGTGGTGTATCAGTTTTCACAGAACTTCCCGTGTAACCAAAATATCGCTAAGGTTTACGATGTAACAAAGAAAGAGATAGAATGATGACGTATTATGATGCAGTTATAATGAGATGACGTATGGAGTCAAAACTGTCAGTTTTTTTTTATTTTTTTTATTTCACTTAATTTTGCATCCACAGACTTGATGTCCTGTCATCAAGTCTTGATGTCCTGTCATCAAGTTTTTTTTTAATTTCACTTAATTTTGCATCCACAGACTTGATGTCCTGTCATCAAGTCTTGATGTCCTGTCATCAAGTCTGTCATCAAGATAGTAAACTGTCAGTTTACGATTTTGCTCAATGATTTATATTGATTTTGCTAATTTTTTTTTATGACGTTTTCAAGCAGTACTTTGTATGTTCTATGAAATAAATATTTTTGACTTTTGACTTTGATTATTGCAAGGGAAAATCAACCTTGCGGTTTTACGTCACGCAAACGAACTTCAACCTTATATAGATAGATAAATAGATAAACTCTTAACAATTTGTAACATTCTACAATGTTAGACCGCAGGGTGGTAGACCACATTTTTGGCCGACTACGTGTCTAGTCCGTGATAGTCTGTATGTAGTTAATCCGGTGTGTAGTTGTCTGTTTGTCCGTCTGTGTGTCACCGCATAAAGGTGCGATGCCGACCGCGCGGGGCCCGGCCCATGCCCCAGCCCATGCCGCCTGTGGATATCAAATATATATGTTTAACATGAAAATAGTAAAAACTAAATATTACAATTTCACTAGTGAAATTATAATCACCCGCAACTTTGCAATTTGCCCAGTAAAATTTGGAAATTTCAAGGGCAGCTTGAAATTAAGGTAAATAAAGCTTTTTTAGGTTGATTATAAAAGATTCCGTCAAAAGGCAGTTTACAAAGTACGAAGGGATTATAATCTTACTAAGTAAAATGACAATACTACGGTGGTAAATAAGGACAATAAAGTTCAATGTCAAAAATAGGGTCAACTGGTCGTCGACCTCATCTATGACCGTGGTCAAGATTGGGGTCAAGAGTTAACCCATGTCATAATTTAAAAAACTGGTTATAGAAAAAGGTACATGGCGTTCTGCCTACCCCGAAAGTAGGGTTCGAAATTATGAGGTATTTGTTTAAAAAAAAAGAAAAGAGATGCTCCTTCTGGCACTGAAAGTGAAACGGGTAAAAATCATTTACCCATTTCAGTGTAAATCTATATTTTTCAACTCTTGAAAAATGTTTTTGGATTGTGACTGGTTATGAACAGCATTTGATACAAAAATAGTGTATAAACATGCTAATCGTATTTATTTCATTTTATAATATTTAAAAATTATAATCAGGATAGTTATTAAGATATTTTTCAAGGATAATTATCACTTTGAATCCTGTCCGCAAGGGATTACTGGCTGACATGGATATATATGTAGATTTTCGACTATCATCTCGTTTACAATAACCTCCTTTCCACCTTAGTATCATAAATTACTGAAAATTACTGAAAAGCTACTTAAGTTCTTACCCATCATATACTGAGAGGTAGGAGCAAAATGGCCGAAATGTTGCGCACCCATCTCCCATGCGCCGCGACCGCGACTGAAAAAACATAATACATATATATATAAATGATTATGTAATAAATAATTTTTCACGTTATAAAAACGTATATGAGTCACCGACTTCAATCCCAACAACAGTTCGCATGTCACTCATTTATTTAGATGATGTTTTTTGTTGATTTTTTTAAAAGCGCTTAGTTGTTTTCGATAAAATTTATATGGGACCACCTCTGGAATATATGCTTGTGAACAAAAAATAATTTTGAAAATCGGTCCATAATTGGCGGAGAAATCGGTGAACATATAAAAAAAAAACATACAGTCGAACGGCGGCCGGTTTGGTCGAGTGGTAGTGACGCTGCCTCTTGATCGGCGGGTCCTGGGTTCGATCCCCAGTCGGGGCAAATATTTGTGAAAAAGCAGATGTTTGTTCTCGGGTCATGGGTGTTTGTGTTTGTTTGTCTTTATGTGTGTTCCAAGGGACCCACGACACAAGGGAAAACCTTAGTGTGGGCCTTTGAGTATGTAGCGTTTATTTATTTATTTATTTCTATTTATAGTACCTCCTTCTTTTTGAAGTCGGTAAAAATAAGTAGCGGGTTAGGAAGGTGCAGCGTAGGAAGGCCTCCCACAAGGTAAACACACCTCATTTAAATTTTTATAAAAAAAAAGTATAAAATGTGTGTGTGAGTGTGTGTGTATGTACTCACAGATGCCGGTAGTGGTGGTGCGGCGGGCCGGACGCGAAGCGCGCGCCGCCGCCCGCGCCGCGACGGGCGCCTCTGGAATACAAAAAAAATAATTCTAATTTTGAAAAACTAATTTTGATTTAAATATTTTTTTTTCTGTATTCTTTATACAATTTGGTTACACGTGAGTGCAAAAGATAACAGGTAGTCGTTTATTGAAGTCGTCCACGTGTAGTGAGGGGGGGGGGGGCGCGAGGTGTTGTGTTGTGTTGCGGTATAGTACAGTGAGCTGGTGGTACAGTATAGTGACCTGGTGGGCGGGTGGTAGGGCTGGTGTAACGCGGTGAAGTCGTCCACGTGTAGTGAGGGGGGGCGCGAGGTGTTGTGTTGTGTTGTGTTGCGGTATAGTACAGTGAGCTGGTGGTACAGTATAGTGACCTGGTGGGCGGGTGGTAGGGCTGGTGTAACGCGGTGAAGTCGTCCACGTGTAGTGAGGGGGGGCGCGAGGTGTTGTGTTGTGTTGTGTTGCGGTATAGTACAGTGAGCTGGTGGTACAGTATAGTGACCTGGTGGGCGGGTGGTAGGGCTGGTGTAACGCGGTGAAGTCGTCCACGTGTAGTGAGGGGGGGCGCGAGGTGTTGTGTTGTGTTGTGTTGCGGTATAGTACAGTGAGCTGGTGGTACAGTATAGTGACCTGGTGGGCGGGTGGTAGGGCTGGTGTAACGCGGTGAAGTCGTCCACGTGTAGTGAGGGGGGGCGCGAGGTGTTGTGTTGTGTTGTGTTGCGGTATAGTACAGTGAGCTGGTGGTACAGTATAGTGACCTGGTGGGCGGGTGGTAGGGCTGGTGTAACGCGGTGAAGTCGTCCACGTGTAGTGAGGGGGGGCGCGAGGTGTTGTGTTGTGTTGTGTTGCGGTATAGTACAGTGAGCTGGTGGTACAGTATAGTGACCTGGTGGGCGGGTGGTAGGGCTGGTGTAACGCGGTGAAGTCGTCCACGTGTAGTGAGGGGGGGCGCGAGGTGTTGTGTTGTGTTGTGTTGCGGTATAGTACAGTGAGCTGGTGGTACAGTATAGTGACCTGGTGGGCGGGTGGTAGGGCTGGTGTAACGCGGTGAAGTCGTCCACGTGTAGTGAGGGGGGGCGCGAGGTGTTGTGTTGTGTTGTGTTGCGGTATAGTACAGTGAGCTGGTGGTACAGTATAGTGACCTGGTGGGCGGGTGGTAGGGCTGGTGTAACGCGGTGAAGTCGTCCACGTGTAGTGAGGGGGGGCGCGAGGTGTTGTGTTGTGTTGTGTTGCGGTATAGTACAGTGAGCTGGTGGTACAGTATAGTGACCTGGTGGGCGGGTGGTAGGGCTGGTGTAACGCGGTGAAGTCGTCCACGTGTAGTGAGGGGGGGCGCGAGGTGTTGTGTTGTGTTGTGTTGCGGTATAGTACAGTGAGCTGGTGGTACAGTATAGTGACCTGGTGGGCGGGTGGTAGGGCTGGTGTAACGCGGTGAAGTCGTCCACGTGTAGTGAGGGGGGGCGCGAGGTGTTGTGTTGTGTTGTGTTGCGGTATAGTACAGTGAGCTGGTGGTACAGTATAGTGACCTGGTGGGCGGGTGGTAGGGCTGGTGTAACGCGGTGAAGTCGTCCACGTGTAGTGAGGGGGGGCGCGAGGTGTTGTGTTGTGTTGTGTTGCGGTATAGTACAGTGAGCTGGTGG
Organism: Aproaerema taeniolella; assembly: GCA_949987775.1. Lineage (NCBI taxonomy): Eukaryota > Metazoa > Arthropoda > Insecta > Lepidoptera > Gelechiidae > Aproaerema > Aproaerema taeniolella. The sequence goes on along the minus strand of OX465258.1, from coordinate 17,966,646 downwards.
TACAGTATAGTGACCTGGTGGGCGGGTGGTAGGGCTGGTGTAACGCGGTGAAGTCGTCCACGTGTAGTGAGGGGGGGCGCGAGGTGTTGTGTTGTGTTGTGTTGCGGTATAGTACAGTGAGCTGGTGGTACAGTATAGTGACCTGGTGGGCGGGTGGTAGGGCTGGTGTAACGCGGTGAAGTCGTCCACGTGTAGTGAGGGGGGGCGCGAGGTGTTGTGTTGTGTTGTGTTGCGGTATAGTACAGTGAGCTGGTGGTACAGTATAGTGACCTGGTGGGCGGGTGGTAGGGCTGGTGTAACGCGGTGAAGTCGTCCACGTGTAGTGAGGGGGGGCGCGAGGTGTTGGGTGGTCGGCAGCGGAATGCGTCGCCGCACGCGCCGTGGTCGGAGCGCACACGGGTTAACGCCACTGGAAATAAAGAAAAAAAATTAAATTTAAAGATTGTAACTTAAAAAAACATTATGACTCCCCGACATTCGATAGCTGGAGATCAGCCCTAGTATCGATACAGCCAAAGTAGTAAATTTAAAGGTGGTTACACAAGTAACCACCAAATCTCAGCAGCGAATCTCCTGTTATCTTGAGGCTAGAGATCAGCCCTGGTGTCCCTACAGGCAAAGTAATAATTTTAAATGTGGTTACACAGTAACAAGGTCGCTTGCTATCTTGAGGTTGGAGATCAGCATTGATGTCTCAACAGCCAAAGTAGTAAATTTAAAGGTGGTTACACAAGTAACCACCAAATCTCAGCAGCGAATCTCCTGTTATCTTGAGGCTAGAGATCAGCCCTGGTGTCCCTACAGGCAAAGTAATAATTTTAAATGTGGTTACACAGTAACAAGGTCGCTTGCTATCTTGAGGTTGGAGATCAGCATTGATGTCTCAACAGCCAAAGTAGTAAATTTAAAGGTGGTTACACAAGTAACCACCAAATCTCAGCAGCGAATCTCCTGTTATCTTGAGGCTAGAGATCAGCCCTGGTGTCCCTACAGGCAAAGTAATAATTTTAAATGTGGTTACACAGTAACAAGGTCGCTTGCTATCTTGAGGTTGGAAATCAGCATTGATGTCTCAACAGCCAAAGTAGTTAATTTGAAGGTGGTTACATAAGTAGCCACCAGGTATTACCAGCAGGTCCCTTATCATCTCGAGGCTGGAGATCAGCCCTGGTGTCCCAACAGCGAAAATAGTAATACCAGCAGGTCTCTTGTCATCCTGTGGCTGGAGATCAGCCCTAGTGTCTCGACAATCAAAGTAGTAAATTTTAAGGTGGTTATAAAAATAACCAGCAGGTCTCTGGTCGTCTTGAGGCTAGACAACAGCCTCAGTATCTCTACAACCAAATTAGTAAATTTAAAGGACCAGATCTTACCAGCAGGTCTCTTGTCGTCTTGTGGCTGGAGATCAGCTCTAGTGTCTCGACATCCAGCCAGTCGTCGCACAGCACTCAGGATGCCTTCGGCGCCGCCGCTGACTGACAAATGGCTATTTGCTATCTCCAAGATGTCACATGGCATCTACAATCGTATTACGGTTGTGTTGTTATACATTAGCTTTTTGTAGATAAATTAAAAGTTAGAAAGAGCACAGAGTGCAGTATTAAAAGTTACCATGTCACTTTTTTTTTATATTATAAGATGGGTTAACTCTTGACCTCAATCTTGACCATAAGGTCAAAGATGAGGTCGACGATGGAGCGAGTTAACCCAGAAAATGCCTATAAAGGCACTGGTACTCCCACGCACCGACGGAACACAGCAAGCTGTTTGGCGTCGGACTTCGGTAGGAGGGTGGTCGCGAACCAGACGGCCCTTTACAGAGCCTACCACACCGCATGAGACCATAGGACGACACCTCAGATTCAGAAAAAAATGAAGTGTCGTTGCCTGGGATGGATTACTAGGAGGCAGGTCTCATTTGTGTTTCCTTAGTCGCCTCTTACGACACCCACGGAAAGAGATGGGGTGGTGTTATTCTCAACCGATCACCACACGATAACTTTCGTTCCGCCAGCCCACCGCGCTGCTGTATAGAACTGATAATGTTTTTACCGTACGCAAACTTTACGCTTTTCGGTGCATAGGTAGGTACCACAAGTAGCCCAATCGGCTTACAATTCAAATCGGATTTAATTCCTACAAAAGGTTTTTTTGTTTTAATAGCTTCATTTGTTGCCAAATAAGACTATCCTAAGTTTTCCCTCTCGGCGGAGGTGTGCATAAGTGGTGGGGGGTAAAGATGTACCCAAAAAGGGATATTTTTGCGATTTTTCCTTCTGGGTGAGCTTGCTACATCCTCGACCGCATCTTTGCCCTTGGGCTAGATTGTGGTCAAGAGCGAACCCTTCATTAATAAAAAAAAAATGGTTCTGATCCACTGATGTATGTATGTACGATACGATATAAAAGCTTGCTTTAGAATGGGAAGTTAGATTCAAGAGAAGTCAAGAGTTAACCCATCTTATAACTTAAAAAAAAGAGAAGTTGAAGTTTTTTTTTAGAGAATTTTGTATGGGTTCTTGGGAATGTTCTTCAGTTTCTTCAGGAGAATCACCCTCTAAATTTTTGCTAACTAATTCATAGTTACTCAATATATCACTCACTACTTGTTTATCACAGTGAGTGATAACATTATCATTTACAAAAAGTGTTTAAAACCCTGCTGAAATTTTTGTATTATCAATTTATCACACTATTGAAAAAATTTCAAATATGCAAAAGGAATAAATTATTTCCACATACAGGCTGTTATACCTACATATACCGGTCGAAATCATTATTTTCCTTTTAGCATCGCTGTAGTCGGGTAACAATCACTTACCAATTCACTGTCATTAACATCATCCTCCCCACTCACAGAGGGCACGTTCAGCCAGTAACTAGTGGTCAGCCGTTCATCACTAGCCTCCCCTATCGCGTAAATAGTGCGCGCCGCAAACTGAGCGACTAGCGACTCCGGCGCAAGCGGGGCGGGGTCAACGACCTCTGGCATTGGGGAACTGACTTCTTCTGTGGACTTTAGCTTCTGAAGATGTGAGGATAGGAATAATGCGTTTGCTATCGCGTCTTCGTCTGCGTTGCGCTCCTGAAAAAGATGTGAAGAAATATTTAAAAGTCTTGTATCACTGTGTGATCTTGTCTGCTCTATGTGCGAAAAAAAAAGACATAACTGTATTCACTGATACAATACATCACACAGATATAAAAACAAAAAGAACTTTAAAGAAACAACACTTAAAATTATAAAAAAAATTGGCATGAGCTATTGCAACGGTGAAGGGACTCTAATCTCGTATTCTATGTATAGAAATAATGTATTTCATTAATTATACAAACGACATTATCCTTACAAGGAATCCTCAAACCGATAATGCTACACAACATAAACATTAAGTACAGAGGCCAGCACATCATGTTACCGCATTTTTACTGCAAAACCTTTCTTATCACAACATCACACAGTGCAAGCGTGTGGTGACCTCTATACATTCATGATATACACAACATATTCATCACAAATGACAGTTTCGCGGACGCTAAAGTGAAGTTTCACCGTCATCTGAGTGGCATAACGCGCGAGTCTCTCATTCCTAAGTCTTTTGCTTTGGTTAATTGACTGGGTTATTAATTCATTACGCAAACAAGTCTAAGGTCCTTATTACAGAACGCGACTCAGACGATCTATACTTAAGTAGCGTCGTCTTTGTCATTTTGATAGTAAGAGAAAGAGACTGTAATAAAGGCCAGCTCACTTAAGCTTTGTTTTAATTTGGTTCTTTTCTTTTCACTCAAAAACAGTCGAACGAATGTTTGTGAAGCGAAACGAATCGTGCTAAGTTAATAATAAGGCCTTGACGGCCGTTCAAAAATTGCCATAGCGGACGGTATTTCACGTCCACACGGCGGGGTATTGGTAAAGTTTTCAACTAGCAATAATCGCACCTCGGATAAACCTCATTGGTTACGATATTGCCTCTGCGCAAAGTTAACAAGAACCAAAAGCTCGCGACTGGCCATACTTTCGGAGGAACAAAACGATACCGCGTTGTAGAATACAGACTGCGCCATCTAGCGGTGGTTTGGGGGAACTAAACTGACAGCATGCGCGCGCCGCCCAAGATATAAATAAATATTAAACGGTTATCAATGTCACGATTTTGTTTTTGTGTGAATTTATTAATTTTTGTTTTGTGTAAAGTTTAACTGACAAGTATATTTTATTAACTTGGGATTCCTGTAAAAATAAATTTATTTGTTTATTTAATATTTGGAAAACCAACAGCCTTAGATACAGAGTTATTATAACAAAAATAGCGCCAGAGGGCCAATTACAGGTCTTCGCCAATAGAACCAGATTTTAATAAAAAAACAAAACACATAATAGGTGCTCGCATAGACCGCAACGCATACCCAATTAGGAAACATAACAGATATTTATAATTGATACAAAATTACATTAGTACAATAGTTCTCAAATGCTTTCGAAACAATGAACCGCAAGCTAGTCTTCAAAAAACCTGTTACTCAGCTGACGACTAACAGTCACCAAACTAGAGTTAAACAGATCGATATCGTACTCTTTAGACAGCTCGTTAAATTGCCTGCATGGTCGCCACATAAACGTGCTCTGTCGATAATAAGTAGAAGTAGAGGAAAGATCAATTGGTGTGTTATGTCTTAAAATAGTGGATGGTACTCTCAGATTAATAGAAGATAAAAGATCAGGACAATCAATTCCGCCAGATGCTATTTTTAATAAAAACAATAAATCCGCAATTTCACGTCGCTTACTTAAAGGAAGGAGGTGGTGCATTTTACACATAGACTCATAGTCGGTGGAATCGTAATGTTGGCGTACTTTAAAGCACAGATATTTAATCAACTTCCTTTGCACACGCTCAATTCGAAATATGTATACATATTCTAAATTGCTACGCACAAAGGTGCAATACAGAATTTTAAGAGTTTAGCCTTTGTGAAATCCCAAGAATTCCTCTTAATAAATCCCAACGCTTTAAAGGCTTTAGCAACCACATGATCTACATGCCCATCAAATAATACACTACTCAACAAAGTCTAGGGAACACGCACGATTTTTCATACAACAGAGGCCTCTTTGAGAAGCTGTGAAAAGTATTTAAGACACGTATTTTTAATAAAATCTTTAGTGTGAGCAAGTTCTATACCCGAATTTAAATTCCTATAAATGAACTTTATCTAGCTTGAAGTTTGTGAAAAAGAGACGAAAATGAAAATTTAATTTCACCATTTCCATACTAAAAGCAAAGAAAAACTGCGTTTTCATTTTCATTTTTCCCTCTTTTCCACAAATTTCAAGCTAAATAAAGTTCATTTATAGGGATTGAAAATTCAGGTATAGAACTTGGTCACACTAAAGATTTTATTAAAAACACGTGTCTTAAATACTTTTCACAGCTTCTCAAAGAGGCCTCTGTTGTATGAAAAATCGTGCGTGTTCCCTAGACTTTGTTGAGTAGTGTAGTTTGGAATCGTGAATCACACCAAGATCGCGAATGACTGACTGTTTTTGAAGTAGCTGATTGTTCAGTTTGTAGTCATCTTCTTATCTTATATATAAAAATGAATCACTAAATCTGTTGGTAAGCGCAAAACTCGAGAACGGCTGGACCGATTTGGATGATTCTTTTTTTGTTGTGTTCCTTATTGTCAGGAGAAGGTTCTTATGAAAGAAAAAACTAAAAAAGTGCCACGGGGACGAAGTCCCGGGCGGAAAGCTAGTATGTAATAGAATTACGTTTGCGTGTAAAGGTCATATAATTGCATTTGCTAGGATTCAGATCTAAGTAGTTAGCCTTGCAATAATCCTCGAGTTTGTGCAGATCAATCTGGAGCGCCTCAGCGTCAGCAATGGAAGTAAATATACCTATGCTATGTAAATAAATGAAATTTTTAGATTTGGAAATCTATTTTAGGCAGCCATTTTGAAGAATCATAGTTTTGGTTGTGTGTAATTCAATACAAGTTTTAGTGGAAAGGAAACTTATCGTACTGAGATATTGTATTTTTTGTCGCCATAATATTATTAATTTTAATATTAATTTTTAAAAAAACATGAATATTATATTGTAAGTAATCGTAAAATGATCGCATTTGACATTGTATTTTAGTTTTAAGAGTTTTAAGAAACACTGAAAATTTTTGAGCCGAAACACCTGAAGCACTAAAAGTTTAAAGTCGAGAAAAAATAATGAGAAAAAATGTATGAGAAAATCATACATTTTTTCGTATAAGAAAAAATAATTTCGTCCAATTTCCTTGAAACTTGGTAGTAATTGTGTTCTTCAACACAATTCGTGAGACCAGTTTTTTTGCGTTTTTAAATATTCATCCTTTAAGACCTTAGACGTTAAAAAGGGGTAACAGACTATTGAAAATTTTCAAAAAAATATACTTAAATTCCTTATTTATGTTCTTAAGAACAGTGATCAATAAGTCATCTTGTAAGAAAGGGCAGGTAGGTGGTAGGTAATAGGGCACTTGATTATAAGAAATAATTTACTGACCTTCAATATTTTCTCCAGCGTTAAAACAGGATCATCTTCTTCAGATGGAGAATACCCAACCAGATCAGCCATCTCATTCATCGTCAGCACCGACTTCCTCCCCACTGGCCCCTCTCCTTCTTCCGCCTTCAAAATCCTGATCAGATCTATATACAAGCTCAAACATTCTGCCTTGTCTTCTCCTGGCCCTTCCAAAGCCCATCTGAAGTACTTCCCCAAAGATTCCTTTCTCTTCGTGATGAATTTCCTGAACTGCTGAAACCCATACTCGTGTTCCGTCAACACGAAATACGCTCGAAGAATAGCACAGGCCACAGCACAAGTTTTCGTCGTGAATTCTAAGCAATCCGCCGATGCGTCTAAGAAAGCAGCTAAAGCGTCTTTATTCGGCAAGGAATTTGCTAAAATAAGATCTGTAGATGCGGTTAACGGTGTTAAAGTAACTTCAGCATCGCATAACGCTGCTAGCGCGTGAGCAGCGAACTCTTGAGCGGCCGAGTGGTCGCTTGCTGCATTTGAAAGACTCAAAATTCCGCATAGTGCTGTCTGAACGTCCATGGATTTTGGGCCACCCGCACTCATCGCGTGAAGTACCGCGCATTTCACAGGAGCATGTGACACTAAACACGCTAAGAACCCTAACACTCTCGCGCCACTAGCAGACGCCGGTTCATTTGGCTTCAATTCTCTTATAACCGCACCCACAGCGGCTTTAGCAACTGTTGCTGCTGTGTTCGGCGCCAAATCCGCTATTTGAACGCAAACCCTTCTCAACATGTGCACTACTGGTCTGTAAGTCGACATACAAATAATCTGAATCATGTCAGTCAAGTCATTCGATAGAGCGTGAAGATGCGCAGACCAGAGCCGTCTTTCGTTAGATGCGTCTGCTAATTCTCTATCAGTAGGTGGTAGTTTTGTTTGCATTGGCAAAGGTAGAGGTAAGAGCTCAGAGAATACTAAAAGTCCTGGTACGAACGTGTAAGGAGCTGTCATTGTGTAGGAAATCACTTCAGAGCATAAAGAAGTCCAAGGACCGCGACGTATTGAATCGCCGTCGTTGGCATCATCCGCAATGGGCTGAGCATATGCTAGCAAAGCTCTTACGGCTGCTTCTGCCGCCTTAGCCGCTGTTCTATATCCAACTGATCCCACAGGAAACGCTTTCACAATTCCATAAGTCTTCAGTAAAACCGGAGCAGCCGTCAAATCCCTGAATCGTGGTCCGCGGCATCTTACAACTCTGGCTAGCATTTCATCTAACAGTCGCAAGCAAGGTAAGATGATTTGAGCAAGTTGTAAGCCTCTTGATGATGAGAAGAATGACGTGTGCATACTGGGTTGGTCGAAATGCGTCGCCAATCGGTCTAGGATTCCCGAAAGATGTGCTACGCCGTCCAATGAAAATAGCTGCAAGACGTTGTACTTGTATTTCAACTCAACATATTCATCCGTAGATGACTCGCTCGCTATAGTAACGTTTTTGTCATAGTCTGATATGCAGAAGTGTCTTAAAATTCTCAAACATGTCATTAATTCGCCTGGTAAATCTGGGGAATGTTCTAAACTCGCTTTTAAGATCTCTACACATTCAACCATGTCATCTCCTGATAAGAGATTAGTTTTTTCAACAGGTTTTAAATAGGGAATGACTTCTTGTAAAACACTCGAGACGCTTGGCTCAAATCTGTCATGTTCCCTTGAAACATTAATAAGTCTTTGACCATATTTCTTCAAGAAGGGTACATTTGCTGAATAACGGACTGCGGCGACTATAAGTTCTATCGCATAACCTTTAGCAGGAGATTTTTGCTTCGAAGGAAATTCACCTTTGCTCTTACTTTTCAAACTATTCTCAAATACTTCCATTAGACAATCAGCGTGGTCTCCCATCACGACAACCTCAGGTACAGCAGTTTTTCCAATGCTGCCGAAACTCAAGCAGTATAAAGATTGCAGTCTATCAATCAATTCGTTTTCGTTTGCCTTGCCTGCTTGCAAATCACTGATTGAATAAAGATAGTATAGTGCTTTTAATCTGTACGCCATTTCTAGACCCAAAATTTGAAGATCGCTATATGAACTCAAGTCATGAGGGTAGATGAATTCTTCATTTTGCTGTCCGTAAGGTTGCACCAGAGTCCTAAATAGAATTTCACTCATCTCCATATTCTTGTATAAAAAGGTTAGACCGTTGTGCGAATTTATCAATTCATATATCAGATCATGGATCGGACTAATGACGACCAAATTGTTGCATGTTGTAGGACAAGTTAATAAATATAAGCAGACTTCTAAAATGTGGTGAATGTTGAAAAATTCCAGCAAGATTTCATTGGAGCACTCTTTGTTGATTTCGAATTGAGCTGATACAGGTAGAAATCTTTTCGGTTGAGATAGATGGAAGCACTGTGAACGATACATGTATAATGCCTCAGACATTGCATCAACTGTGAAATCTATATCACTTTCAGACAGTTCTACATCTTGTCCTTTTTTTTGTTCAGCTTTGTCGTTATAATTAAGAACTAAGTCGTGCAATTTTCCCAGGACTTCGTAAATGTTAAACTTTTTGATCAAAGCACTGATGGAAAACTTGATTCTGGCCAAAGGATTTGTCTGCATAATATATATGAGAGCTTGATAACCATTAATTGGTTTTCTGTCAGCATCACTTGCCTTTTTATCGAATTTGGGAAATATTGCTTCTTTCATGAAGTGCTCAATTGCTATTTTTGAAGACAAACATGCATTTAGTGTCTTCAGAATCATTAACCGTATGCTCAGTGCCATGTACTCTTTAGAATACATCTCCAATAGTAGCATAGGAAAATCTATGCCAATGTTTAGCAATACTTGCATTACTTGTCCATTATATTTGTGAGCAGTCAAAGCTTCCGCAAGTCTAATACCGCATTTCATGTGCCGTATCTTGTAAGTTGGTTGCTGTTGAGCTAGTGCGAAATCAAAATTAAGTCCGATCTTACAAAAAGCTATTACAAGGTTGTAGATATCATAAAACTCGTCACTTTCATTCTTTTCCATATCCTTTTTAAAAACACGAAGAATTATATCAGTGTTTTTGCAAATGGTACTTAAGGCAACTGCTAATTGTTCGCATTGATGTACCCAATCTTCTCTAGCCGAATTGTCGATTTCCACAAATGTACTAGCCAAGAATTTCTGCTCTCTTTTGCTTGCAGTTTTTGTCATTTCGTGTATTTTGAACAAATCGGCATTAGCGTCACATAATTCGTCAAAAGATGCATTATGTACGTGTTTGATACCTTCCGTTTTGCCACTGGGTGTATGCTGAATTCTGTTCACAAATTCATACTTTGACCATTCAACTTTGTAGGGATTGAAGTATTTAATAATATCTTCAACGTTATCATAATCATTGACGTCATATTCGACGTCCATATAACCTGGACCTTCCAGGTCATCACAGATATCCTCATCAGAGAGAATAGGTTCAAATTGCTCTGCATCCATAGACCTCTCTTCTTCTGGATTGTGAGCGGGCGATTCTATTTCTTTGGGAGGCGCAGCAGTATCCACTATTTGGACAGTCACTAGGCTGGAATGTTGAGGTTCAACGAATGGCGGATTTTCAACCTCTTGTGAAGGGCTTCTAATAGAGGTTTTGTGTCTATAGCTCTGGTGGTAAAAGTCAACACGAGGTATCTGTTTGCTACTTCTATCGTAGTCTATATCTTCTGATCTGATTGAGTTAATGGGACTGGAAACTTCTCCTTCTCCCCTCGGTGACAAAGGCCGCCGACTGCTCTCGCCGGGCGGTGTCCTAGGTCTTTTCCTAGGATCATCTCTACTCGGTGATCTACTACTGTAGCTCGAAGTTCTAATACGACTGTAAGGGGAGTGTCTCTTTCTATCATATGGAGGTTGTTTCTCGTAAGAAGGAGCTCGTCGCTCATAAGACGATCCTCTGCGTTCGTAAGACGGACCACGTTTTTCGTATGAAGTTTTTCTTTCGTAAGACGGTGCGCGTTTGTCGTACGGTGAGCGACGTTCGTAAGAATCTCCTCGGGATCGATCGTAGGACGTTTCTCGATGACGGCGGTATTCGTCTTTCTTGTACGACCCACGATCCCAATCTCTATCGCTAGATAGACGTCGATCAATGCTGCGTGAGCGTGAACGACTGAGTGGACGATACTCTCCTTTCACTACATAGTCTCTCTCACGACTTCTGGATCGCGAATGATGCCTCTCCAAGCGATCCAACTCTCTACTCCTATCTCTTAGTCTGGAGGATTCTCTACTTCGCCTATCAATCGAACGTCTACGACTTCTACCATCTCTTCTATCTCTGTCCCTCTCATGCTCAATTGATCGTGGACTGTGTCTCAAATCCCTGTCTCTTTCACAGCTCAAATCTCTCTTCTCCCACTCATTGTCCTCCAAATGGTGGTAGGTCCTGGGGTCTTTTGGAGGTTCATTGTCGTAATAATCACTTCTGTATAGCTGAGGATCGTAATTTTCTTGATAATTGGGTCCGTAGGCATCAGGGTTGGCAGTGGCAACGTTGCTGGTGTATGAGGGTATTGGGTTGGAGTTCTCCTGGTTCCAGTCTGGTGGTGGGACATTGGTTGGTGGTGGTACCTCTCTAGCAATGGTTGGTCTCGGGACATTTGGAGATGGGTTGACTCCTACTGGAGTCTCACTCAGGACTTGAGTTAAGTTGCCATAAACTGCCAATGTGATTGTTGTGTACCAGCCTGTAATTAGAGAAATTTGCAATTTAATTTCAGGTATCACAGAAATTAACATTTCTACACACAACAGCCGCAGAAAATAGGTGACTGTAGTGTAGAAACCAGTTTGACAAAAGGAAAAAAAAAACATGTCATTTGTTAATTTTCAATGCCAGCAGTTTCGGCGTGATTACAAAGTATTTTGTCCTTATCAGCTGAAGATTTTTCACTCACAGCACTATTTAAATGACAATTTATTAGTGAATGAAAAATAATCCTAATGTATTACAAAAACAATTGCGTTTGTTTCCCTTCAAAGAGTTATATTACCACAAGATCTGCTTTAATAAAGTTTCCAGATTCAAGGCATAGAATTTTTTTTAATACCATATTGTAAAGTAATTTGAAATTATTTATTTCAGATAAATTACATCAATAAAAAACAAAATTCATTACATGTCAAAAAATTAAATTAAATACAATAAAATAGAAATGTCCAATAATTGGTAAATGTCAACTATGTGTAGGGAGAAAGGGTGGCCCTGGCTTGCAGTCCAACCCACCACTGCAACATAGGAAACTAGCCAAAATATCGACGATCATATTGGTAACAAATATGCTAACCATGCTGACGTTTGCCGGGCGAGCTAAGGGAATGCGGGGGGAAGCAGATGGGGCCTCGCATTCCAGCGATGCGTCAAGTTAATGTGACCGTGTTGTATGTAAGAAAATTCGAAAGCTCATATACTATATTTTATAAAGGTAAAATAACAGTAATAATTATGATTTTTGAAAATCTTAGAAAAACGTGTCTATTGACTTTTCTGGGATATTAGATAAGTAAATACAATTAATAAAGTATCAAAAAAAAACCAATTTATTATTAAATAAATAAATAAATGCTACACTGCGACACAATCTTATTTGAACAAGGGTAACAACTTAACGCAAATACTCAGAGAGAAAAACTAACCTCGCAAAACAAGCCCGTCAGTCGGTATTCTAGGTTGATCTAACCCTGAGCCACACTCCATGTGTATCTGTCCATTCTGGCAATAGTCCACACTGCCCAGCGCTTCAAATGTCGACGCTCCCGGCTTACTCAAGTCATTCACGAAGAAATCTATGTGGAACTTAGTAGGGTTTGTAGCGCCCAAGCGTACACCTCCCGGGAAATCGCCTTCTACGCGGGCTCCCAAAGGAATTATACGGATTTCACGCACATACACTGACTTCGGAAACTGCACCAAGTCCAGATTCAACTCCTGTAATCGTATAACATAAATAATTATCAGTAAAACAGTACAAATATGAAAAAAAAAAGAATTTCAATTGAAATGTTACTTTACCTCACTAGTGTCGTGAGAAAACGTATCGAAGAACAAAAGATCTGGCTTCTCGTTGACGGCCATGTCGTTCATTAGCTGAGCGTGATGTTTCTTAGATAATTAGCATCCTTTTTATAACATAAAATTCGAAGAAACACAAACTCAGCACCACACACAAATCTCAACACTCGCGTCCAGTGTTGCCACATGAAGTAGACGTGAAATCTGTATTTTCATTACAAAAATCCGTATAAAATCCGTATTTCTGTTTTCATTGAAATTCCGTATAAATATCCCGTATTATGATTGAAATTCCGTATGAATTCCGTATACAAATTAAACGTAACATTTTTGAGTCAAGATTTAAATCAAAAGAGGGTGAATTCCCTAAAAGTTGTTTAGTAGTAGCGGGTCCATTATCGTCGAGGTACATAATTTATTTCTTGGTTTCGTCTTCATTGAAGAAATTTTGCTCTACTGCCACACTACAGTAGAGCAAACTCACCAGCGTTGTGACGAAATTGGTCAAAATTAGGTAAAGAAGGCCTTTTGAAGCTAATTCTAATTCTGTGTTTAGAGGAAGTCCGTATAAAAATCCGTAATCTAGATTCATCCGTATTGAACTTGCAAAATCCGTACAAATACGGACAAATCCGTATATATGGCAACACTGCTCGCGTCGTTGTCTGACGTTTTTGACGTTTAGCTGTGGTGTTGCAACAGTAAAATAAACTTTGAAAGTATGCTATTTTTTTAAGGCTCTGGATACCTCAGATTTGAATAAATACATACATACGCTCACGCCTGTAATCCCTAACGGGGTAGGCAAAGCATCAGATTTGAATAATACAAATATTGGCTTAACATCACTTTTCCGGAACTTGTAGTTCACCGTTTTGAAGATATTAGCGGAAAACTCAAAAGTGGGAACTTTCATCCCCCCCATGTTTACTCCCTAAGCACCCTGAACGAACAGTTTTCTAAGGAAATCGCTTAGGTTCCAGCTCACGCGCTCTACACCTCACGCGGTCATTCGTCGTCGAGGAGACTACCAATGATTAAGGAAAATAGAGACTACTAGTTGATAGTAGTTATGAGTAGATTCCACCATTTAATGTATCATTAATGCAGGGCTGTAGCTAGAGTCGAATTTGAGGCAGGGCAGCATTGGTTACAGGTAGGGCGGAAGTAAAAAATATAGCATCATAGCATTGGCTAAGCATACAAGAGGGGTCAATGTTATCTTCTTTAAGGGTATTTAACGATAATGTTAGTCTATGTCTATGTATGTTGTCTTTGATTACTGTGTAATATGGCGACTATTGTAATGTGAATAGTATTGCAAAAAATTCCAATTAAATACCAGGCTATTACCTGACTTCTCGTTTATTTGCTACAGGTTATGGGCCCAGTACAAAGTCTGTTGCAGGTAGGGAATCCAATCCCGCAAACGCGGGATCCCGCAAATGCGGGATCCCGCACCTTTTTTGCGGGATTGAAAATGCGGGATTAGTCGTGCGGGATCCCGCGTTGGATGATTTTTTTTCAATTAAGAATTAAAAGTTTGTAAATTGGGCTGATACGATGCTCTGATTATTTATTAGATAGTAAAGCCCCATTAATAAGTATTTTAAGACTTTTCCTATGGAATACGTGACTTTTCTATGGAGTTTTTAAAGAAAATAATGTTGTTTTCAGTCTTTATTTTATAGCTAAATATAGTTTTAATTTCTATTTTGTGTTGTGTAAATCCTGTAGGTATTGAAACAGAACAATCGAACAATATACGTGTAATTCAGAAATGAGTCATTTTTTTTAAAATAACTTCACATCACAATAATGTCTATTTGAATATTTTTGATTATAATTTATTTTTGAGTAAGAAACTAATTTTTCAAAACTGCGGAAAATTTGGATATCCGAAACGCGTTGCTATTGGTAAGAGTCAATATGACGTCAAAGTTCATGACAACAAAATTACTCAAATGAATTAATACTTGTATATTACTGTACTTATATATTATTGTTGTATATGTATACTTGTATATTAGTTGAAACTTTAGTCAAAATATATTAAAATCCACAAAATAGTCGTTAACTGTCATGCTAATCGCGCCAAAATGGTGGCCGTTTAAAGTACCCGTGTCAGCTAGCTACTTTTAACTCACGAAAAAAAAAACTGATGTATACCTAATTACTTTTCATAGTACATATTTTTTAACGATTATTTAGCGATGTAAGGTATTTTTTTATTCTTTATTGTGCATGAGCATAAGTTTTACAAGTCACAGTATAAGGAAAATAGCACAAAGGCGGACTTATCCCACAAAGGCATTTCTTGCAGTCAACCCAATAAAAATAATAAAAAAATATTAATATTTAAAAAAAAATACACGCATATTCCGTCGATTAATTATTGTTAGAGAAAGTTATTGTGTCATTTGTGTCTTAATTGTTATGTGAAAAAGTACGATACAAAGGTACAATATTTTTTTTGTAAAAGTTTTCATACTAAGTTAAACGAGTGAAAAAATCCTTTAATTATTATTAAAAACGAGCGTGAGTTTAGTTTATAAAGAGTTAAAAAGTTCAAGTGAAGTATGGAAACATTTTTTAAGACTAATAAATGGGCTTAAAACAAATAAAATATAAAAAAATCTTAATCCCGCAAATCCCGCGGGATCCGCGGGATTGATAACCTCAATCCCGCAGGCGTGCGGGATTACGATTTTGATGCGGGATTGGATTCCCTAGTTGCAGGGTATAGTAAAGTATTTTTCGTCGAGATTGGATTGAGTAATACGAGTTCGTCGTGCTATGGAGATGGAGCAGCAGCCTTCGAATTCGAATTTCGCGGGCTTAAAGCTGACTGGTGGAGAAAACTGGGCGGTGTGGAAGTTCCAGTTCGAAATTATTCTCAGGGGAAGAGGATTATTTGAGATAGTCAGTGGAGTTGACAGCTGTCCATCAGAAGAAAAAGCACAGAAAGAATGGGCGAAGAAAGATGCCAAAGCTCAAGAGCTTATAGTGACACGTATGGATTCTGGTCCGCTCACACATATGTTATCATGTACGACGTCTGCATCTATGTGGACTAAGTTGAAGTCGGTGTATGAAAAAGAGTCCCTTGTGAGCATCCACCTTTTACAACAGAAGTTCTTCACTATGGAGTTTAAGGATAATGTGTCAACATTTATGTCTAAGTTGGAAGAAATACGAATGAAATTAAAGCAATCTGGAGAACCAATTTCTGAAAAAATGGTCATAACCAAAGTTTTAATGGCATTGCCAGAGAGATATAAGAATTTTCGCTCAGCTTGGGAATCAGTTCCTATTGAAAAGCAAAACTTGGATGAACTGAATTCAAGACTATTAGTTGAAGAAGAACGTTTTGATGTGAGCGAGGATACAGTTGCGTTGGCCAGTGTACACAAGACGAATATGAAGTGTTATACTTGTGGGAAACAAGGCCATATGTCTAATGAATGTTTTAGAAATCAAAAGAAGAAGACATTCGGACCTTGCTTCTACTGTAAGAAAAAAGGCCATGTTGTTGCGGACTGCAAGGCGCTTAAAGCAAAGGAAATGCGCGAAACAAAGCCTAGCTCACGTCGTGATGTGAATGCGTTTATGTGTTTTAGTAACAGAAGCACTCCGAGCCTTGAAAAACCTTGGTACATGGATTCAGGAGCTACTGAACATATGTGCGGTGACAAGTTATTGTTTAAATCATTATGTGAAGAGAACGGTTTCTGCAAAGTAACGGTTGGTGATGGAAAGTTACTAAGTATTATGGGCAGAGGCAAAGTTGAAATGTTTGCCTGGAACGGCGAAAAGTTTATAAAAACCATTTTGTCAGATGTGCTGTATGTACCTGAATTAAAGTTCAATTTGTTTTCAGTGGGATCTGTCTTAGACAAAGTCATTTCGTTAATTTCGGACAAAGAATATTTTAAGTTTGTTAACCAAAGTGGGGAAGTTCGTGCGATAGCAAGAAGATCTGAAAAGTTATTTCAAATGATGTTTACATTGTATGATACAAAACCAAAAAGTTTGTTAATGAAACAAAAAAGTCCAAATGAGTGCGACATGCACACTGACATGAGTGACATATCACAATGTTTTGTTAGTTCTGTTATGACAGAAAAATTGAATTTCTGGCACAAAAAACTTTGCCATCAGAATTTTCAGTACGTAAGAGAGTTTTTAAAGAATAAAAACATTAGTTTTTTAGAAGAAAGCGATAATACTTGTGAATCCTGTCTGGCAGGCAAGCAGCACAGGTTGCCTTTTCCAGTTAGTTTGTCTAGAGCCTCCGATCGACTGGGGCTTGTGCATGTTGATGTTTGTGGGCCGATGGAAAATGTTTCTTTGGGTGGGGCAAAGTTCTTCCTCCTTTTAAAGGACGATTACTCAAGTTATAGAAAAGTTTATTTTCTAAAACATAAAAGAGAAGTGAAAACTGCGATAAAAAACTTTATTGCGAGTTCAGAAAGAGAAACAGGTGAAAAACTAAAAGTTTTGAGAAGTGATAATGGTATGGAATTTGTCAATGATGAGTTACGCACTTTGTTAAGCGGTTTAGGTGTCAAACACGAGAAAAGCGTAGTATACACACCTCAACAAAATGGGTGCGCTGAACGCGAGATGAGGACACTGGTTGAGGCTGCTCGGGCAATGATATCAGGTATGCCTAAACACTTTTGGGCTGAAGCCATAAACACGGCTGTCTATACGTTGAATCGTACAGGACCTAGCCACGTGAAAGGAAAAACTCCATTCGAAGTTTATCATAACAGGGAGCCGTCAATTAATAAACTACAAGTTTTTGGTACTCGTGTTTCTGTATTGATACCTAGTGCGAAGAGACAAAAATGGGACCCAAAAAATAAGATGGGATTATTCATGGGCTATGACACTGAGGTAAAAGGTTACAGAATATTTGTTCCGCAAAGCGGAAAAATTGAAATTCACCGAGATGTGGTTTTTCTTCCCTCGAATGATTCTCATATGGTAGGAAAGAATAAAAATGAGAACTATATCGAGCAGATGGTTGAAGAAACTGAAGAAAATGTAACAAGTGAGGAAGAAGAAAGTGAGGAAAGTAATTTCGAAGAAGCTGTAGAGAGTTTAGAAGAAACTATTGAAGAAGAAGGCCAAGCAAGTGGATACTCGCTGCGTCCACGAGAATCTTTGAGACCTCCGAGGTTCTTGCAAAGTTACGAAATGAGCCTTATCAGTGATACCAATGATCCAGTTACCTATAATGAAGCAATTTCGAGTTCTGATGCTAAGCAATGGATAGAGGCCATTAATAAAGAAATAAATTCTTTAGAATCAATGGAAACATGGTCAGAAGTACAACTTCCAACAGATGCTAAAGCTATCGACACAAAGTGGGTGTTTAGAACGAAATCGGATGGCACAAAAAAGGCTAGACTTGTTGCTAGAGGGTTCCAACAAGATTATACAGGAAATGATATCTTCGTATATTCGCCTGTCGCTAAAATGACCACCGTAAGAATGTGTTTATCGCAAGTTATAACAAATAATTGGCATTTGATACAATCAGATATACCTACCGCTTTTCTTAATGGTTATCTTGATACGAATGTTTACATAAAAATACCGGAAGGTATAAAAACAGCAGAAAGCTCAGAGAAAACTGTTCTAAAACTAAAGAAGGCGTTGTACGGTTTAAAAGAGTCTCCAAAATCGTGGAACAAAAGATTTGATGAATTCTGCCAAAAAAATTAACTTAAAAAGATCAGAGTACGATATATGTTTGTATAAGAGTGATAAAGTATGGTTATTGGTCTTTGTAGACGATATACTTATATTAGGAGAAAAGAATGAAGTTCAAAAGGTAAAGGAACAACTGATAAAGGAATTTAAAGCAAAAGTTTTTGAGAAGATAGAGAAGTTCCTTGGTTTAGACATTGTAAGAGAAGAAACTAGAATGATTGTTTCTCAGAAAAGTTTTATAACTAAAGTACTTGAAAAGTTTGGGATGAGTGCATGTAAAATTGCTAAAACTCCTATGGAAATAAACTTCACGGTCTCTGAAAAAGAAGATATAGTTAACAATGTACCATATAAAGAACTTATTGGTTGTCTTACGTATATTACTGTAACGAGACCAGATATCACTTTTGCTACCTCATACTTAAGCAGGTATATGAGTAAACCTACGAAGACAACTTGGGAGGCTGCTAAAAGAATTTTGAGATATTTGAAAGGCTCTATGGATAAAGTCTTGTTGTATACTAGATCGCCAGGTAATAAGATTACTAGTTATTGCGATGCAGATTGGGGAGGAGATCAGACTGATCGCAAAAGTGTAAGTGGAATGATTGTCTTTCACAACAATAATCTGATATCCTGGACGTCTAAAAAACAGCAGACAGTTTCGTTGTCATCGGCGGAAGCTGAATATATTTCTGCATCTTTATGTATTTTTAACTAATTCTGAAGTAAGCATATTGACATCAAGTATAATTTCGTAAAGGACTTTGTTATTAAAAAACTTGTGACAGTTGAGTATGTACAGACTGAAGAAAATTTAGCGGATATGTTAACGAAACCGTTAAATAATGTAAAGTTTAATTGTTTATGTGATTGTTTATTTAAGTAGTAGAAATGTAAAGTTTAATTGTTTGTGTGAATGTTTATTTAAGTAGTAGGAATGTCAATTTTATGTTTGCTTTAGTTATTCAATTTCTAGTTAAGTGTTATTTGGTTATTTTTTGTTTAGCAAACTAGAAATTGAGGGGGGGTGTTAGTCTATGTCTATGTATGTTGTCTTTGATTACTGTGTAATATGGCGACTATTGTAATGTGAATAGTATTGCAAAAAATTCCAATTAAATACCAGGCTATTACCTGACTTCTCGTTTATTTGCTACAGATAATTCCGTGTAAGTGGCTACATCAAGGTTTTCAGTAGTCTTAATCACCAGCAACGACTTATTGACGACACCATCCTTGACGTAACGTATTGCTAATGCAGTATTTTCGCGGTTATTTTTATCTCTCCTCCCATCTTCCATTAGAGTAAGCCATTTCACGTCAGATTAATTAATATCCCATCACTACAATTTTTTTTTATCTAAAACTATATGAACACACAGTCACATAACATGTTCTTTCTTTTAATATGTACCTATTTCAAATTTAAATTTTTTTTTAGCTTATTTTTGCTGTTAATATTTGTTAGTACTATTAAGTACTAAAGTTAGCTATGTTTGTTAGTAATGGAAGAGCGGTGACTCCTGAGACAGGTAATGAGCTTACTAGGTAGTAGTCTCCTGCCACTAGTTTTAAGCTTACACTTTATTATAAAAAATTTATTCATTTATTTTATATAATTATAATAATTTATTTTAGTTTTTGGTATTTTTAAGGGAGGGCATTGTGATTTTAAGAATAGTAAGAAAAAATCTTTATTATATAGGACATTCAGGATGCCACTTAAAACAAGTCAAGATTACATGAAATACATACACAAACATTAAGGCGACTACAGCACCTAAACTACGATTTTATGATGCGTAGATAAGCATGACGCACTGCATTAATCGAAGAAAAAAAAATACTAAGGTAATATTCAGGACATATACTAGATAAGTAGTTTGCTGAAAACATGATTCAGCACTTTTGGTTCGATAGAAAAAGCTCACAAAGTCACCTCTAAATACCAATATTGTGTACCTTTTAAGCTGTAAATACGATACTAAAATGTACACAGGATCTTGAATTTGCTATCAAAATGTTCGTGATTGAACACTCTCGATAAGTAGTAAACGCATTTTTCGATTTAAGCTGTTACCTTTCCATTAATCTCATTTTTCTAACTTTCGAATATGTTTTTACGCACGCACGCTTTCATAGTCCGTAAACATCATGTATCGACACTGTTCGCACTGCCGGCCCAGGCCTGTTGAGAGACGCAGATGGCACTATTACTATGTGTGCTGCCTTTATCGGGTGCTGTAGTCGCCTTAAAGGATTTAAATACATACATACGCATTCGTTCTATTGACCCTAATGACTCTACGCCTATTCGCAAAGGAGCAGTCTTCCCCAGGGAAGAACAGACAAGAAACTCTGAGGGTGCTCTTTTTAATCGCATTACAAAGGAGACTGGTCATGACCCATAAAAAATTACCCCAGCCCTGGCGCTAAAGAAAGTTATCTTAGAATTTTTGTTAAATCATAAATCTAAAAAGTCCTCAACTTTTTTTCATTTACATATCTTTAGAAAAAGGTTTTTTTTGATAGATAACTATATAATATAAACTTGAATATCAAAAATAATGTGTAAAATATAACATACATTCAACTTCACGCCGTATCCCTAACGGGGTGGCAGGGCATGGAGGTGCAACAAAGTTTGAAATAAATATTCACCAGTATAAATATCATGCCTATAGGCACCTGGACGCCATGTTTCGCGTTGTTTTTGGACTTAAAAAAACAAGGTAAAAACAAAAAAAATTTAACAGATTTTAAATGAAGTTTAATTTATTTAAGAATTTTATGTTGTAAAGTGCTACATTTTCAAAATGATAATTACAGATGGGTATAATACCTATGAGTATAATAGTATATATTTTTTAAAGTATAAAAAATAAACCAAAACTTAAAAATATGCAAAATAAAATATTGTGCCTTATCATAAACACTGCGCAATTTTAATATGTTCGCCACTGATTTCGGACATGCGGACTTTTTAGATTTGCTTTACCAAATTTTACGAAAATTCTGACATAAATTCATTTGCGCCGTGGCCTGGGGCTAAGATGACCAGTCTCCTTTTCTTATTTTAACTAATTCTGAAATAACTCTAGAGCTGAGCCATGTATTATATACTAAGTCCATGAGCTGAGCAGTTTATTCCCATGCCATGGCTGCTTGTCAGTTAGGTAATCAGAAATTTTGTAATATCCCTTTTTGCAAAGTTTTTTGTTTAATTACTGTCTGAAATTTGTTTCAAGGTAAATTTTGAATGCACATGAGAATCTTATTATAGAAACGTATACATTGACCTATAAAAGAGTTCGTGACCTTGTGGAAACGACTGTCTAGAACCTACATCTAGTTTATGCTTGGTCCTAATATTTACATTGTGCCTATCGCTATTTTTCTTAAACAAATGTTAATTTTTCTTGTCCCACAATGCCCCCCTAGCTACGGCCGTGAAATGGCTCTGGTGGTCCTGGGCTCTGAGTGCGTGCTTTAGTGTATGCTTATAAGATTAAAGATCCGCCACTGGCACAGTTGCCTTTAATTTTGATTTTGGTATTTTTGCAATGATCCTGAAAATAGGTACACACGGCAGCACATCAGGCTATACATGTTGACCTTGACGTCGCCCTTATCTCGCTTGTAATAGCGGCGGCTTTCGTACTGCAAATGGATAACGTGATGTGCTGCGTATGCACTATGCACCTACCATCCATCTGGGCCCCGATTCTGTAACTTCAGTTGTGTGTCGATGGAATGGTCACCATTTTATCAGTTCAGGTGGTGAAACTGAGAACTATCCAAATTTCATACATCTAATAACGGCTGCTTTGACTGATGGCGCCACCACCAACTTAATTTTCAGTGGTTTGCAACTTTATGTTCGGTTGGCGGTGGCGCTGCTGCTAGTCGGTAGTTGTCAGCAAGTATATGAAAATTAAATAGTTCTCAACTGCGCCTCCTGAACAGATAAAATGGCCTCCATTCCATCGACACACAACTGAAGTTACACAATCGGGGCCCTGGTCCTTTTCAATCGTTCTAAAGTTAAAAGTTTAAAATACATAGCTTCATTTCATAGAATATACAGAACTTTGCTTAAACATGTAAAATATGGGTGAAACACATTTAGCATTTTTAACTTTGCACCTATTCGCAAAAGTGCAGTCTTCCCCAGGAGAAGAATAGGCAAGAAACTCCGAGGGTCGCTCTTTTTAAGTCAATCATATTTCTAATTATAATTGACTCTGAATAACTCTGAAGCTGAGCAATTTATTCCCATGGTTTCCGTTTTCTCCGATTTTCCTGTGACATACATATCTGCCTACCCCATGTGTCTCTGATAACGGATGTAAGTATAAACAACAATATTAGACATTTTAACCGTGTGGTGATCGGTTGAGAATAACACCACCCCATCTCTTTCCGTGGGTGTCGTAAGAGGCGACTAAGGAAACACAAATGAGACATGCCTCCTAGTAATCCATCCCAGGCAGCGACACTTCATTTTTTTCTGAATCTGAGGTGTCGTCCTATGGTCTCATGCGGTGTGGTAGGCTCTGTAAAGGGCCGTCTGGTTCGCGACCACCCTCCTACCGAAGTCCGACGCCAAACAGCTTGCTGTGTTCCGTCGGTGCGTGGGAGTACCAGTGCCCTTATAGGCATTTTCTGGGTTAACTCGCTCCATCGTCGACCTCATCTTTGACCTTCTGGTCAAGATTGAGGTCAAGAGTTAACCCATCTTATAATAAAAAAAAAATTAAAAAAAAACATCTACCGGGATTTTGAGAAATCGCTGGTTATCACATTTCCCTGCGACATATATAAGTCTGACGATTTGAATGTGGCCGTACGGGAGATAGACAAATAATAATCTTCGCGTGGGTCAGATAGTCAGAGGTGGTGCTAATACTCGAAAGAAGCTCAATTTCAAAAGACAGACAATTCAAACGTTACGAAAGCTCCTAGCAACTTTTAGAAAATGCAAAAAAAAAACTTCCACTTTGAAATGCTCGAGCGCTGATCGTCTTCAATTGGAGGATTTTAATGGACTTCGCTATACTTAACTCGGCTAGGCACACGCTGCTGGAACCCATTGAATTCATAAATGGTTATTTTTCCTGCTCAAGGCATTACTTTAATTTGTGGCCTAAGGCTCAGTATAACGCGTTCCCTATGTAGGCAAAACACGTTCCCTGTGGAGGCGGTGTGATACATTATTTCTATTTTTTTCTATTCTATTCTATCCGCCGAGTACTTGTCGATGTCGATATGTCTGCCGTAAAACACTCTATCCGTTTTTTTTTCAACTGTCCCCATTCGAAGCTGGGCGGGTCGCTAGCCCCCTATCCCTATTAATATTATAAATGCGAAAGTAACACTATCTGTCTATCTGTTACGCTTTCACGCCTAAATTGCCAAACCGATTTTGATGAAATTTAGTACAGAGATAGATTAGACCTTGGGAAAGGACATAGGCTACATTTTATCCCACAGCTAGGTACGATATAACCTTTAGTCCAAGCGGGCGGAGCCGCGGGCGGAAAGCTAGTTGTATATACATACAAGGATGAAGCTAAAATAATGTTGTAGTGATAGACACACACAGTTTAGGTGATAGATAAAAAAATCAATAAATACATTTCATTTCAAGAGGTATTTAATTTTATTCAGATAAATGGTTTCATTAGTGTTCCTCATTCATGGTACATGGAGTTTCCATATTAAATATTGTATAATGCATGAATAAGTAATATTAATAAATATTACTATTACTATGTCTGTCTAGATCCTTGAATCACGGGCAATTACGTCCCGGACCTTTGGAAGGCGTGCGTGGGGCCGAAGCCAACACGTAGAGGCCCGTTAGACAATTTAATTTAGTAATGTGACACCAACCGGCAGCTACCTCTGTATGCACTATAGAAATGCACCCAAAGACAACCCCCGGTTAGTGCAGGACTAACTATTATTGTTAATAGAATCATTTTTATAAATGGAAAGTAATATTAGGTCCATGCATGGATGTAAATGCAAAACATAATAATAAGTTAAATAGTGGTTAAATAGGTACAGTCAAGAGCCGGTCACGCTTTATACTACCAGTTTAAGCTGAGCTCTGATTTATACTGCGCGCCATACAATGCAGGGCCGGTCCAAAGTTCAAAGTGTCAAGCTTGATGTGCTCTTGAGTGTACTGGTATTCTGTTGGTAACCAAAAAAAAATGGTTGGGTTAGGTTATGCACTTACAGGTCACTTATTTTTTCTATGTCTATGAAATCATGGCATTGGTTGTTGTTATTTAATTTATCCACAAACTTCCATATTACCAGTAGAATTTATCCCGTTCGGAAAAGGCAAAGGAATCTATGTCCATGATGACATAATAGATGATGATGATAAAATGTCATAGACATAGAAATAAGTTAAATACCACTAGACTGGCTGTTGTCAAATCAAAAACGAGACCATTTGATTTTCGCCATTTTGGCGCTGTAGGCGGCAGCGGCAGAAAACCGAACTCGACGTAGTGAGGCCAAAAGTCGATTAGTCGATGTATTCCCATCGGGGTAGGCAGGCAATCAGCTCAAGTTGTACTTTGCCTTAGTGCTTAGTACTTTGCCTTGGCAATCGGCTCAAGTTGTACTTTTAATAAGTAAGGACCAAAAGTCGATAAGTCGACTATTTATGTTCTCTAGCGGAATGTAGAGCTTAATTTTTTCTATTTCCCCAAAAGTATGTAAGTATAAGATGATCTGTTTTTCTTACAGCAGAGCGTCAATTTTGCGTAAACAATAAAACCATTTTCTCACATTAGTGTCTTATTTTCTAACATTTACCATTTGATAACGGTCAAATAATAAGAAAACAAAAATGCCCATAGGCGGCCTTACGGCTTTTTTGGCATGCGTTTCGTACCAAATTACCAGTAAAAGTAGAGAAAAAAAATTCGAAGTAGCTAAGAGACCGTTTTCTTGATTACTATTTGGCTGCAGTCTACAACTGGCGCTTGAAAGTAATGTATATTTAAGTAAAATATAAAAAGTAGCCCAAAACTACAAAGTGTTTATAAAAGTTTATACAAAGGGTTAACCCGAAACAAATGCAAAAAAAAATAAGTACACCAACAGACGCGACTCTAGGTCCAAACTTTCTAAGACATTCTAAAAATACTTATAACCATTTTCAATCTAAAAATCGATGTGGTTCTTAAAATTAAAAAATAAATTATAATTTGTATCTTATGTAGGACGTGCATTTTGGTGTATTTAGGGAGACAGAAAAATATATTTAGGTCGTCATACAAAAGTACAAATATTGATTTTATACAGGGCTTTAGGTAAATCTCATTCAACCTCTCGGGTGCTAAATTAGTCATTACGAAAAAAAATGGAGTTTCCATACAAACTTCATCAGCATATAGCGCATTTTGTATGGGAGATCAATTTTTTTTTTCGCATTTTTACCTATGTTCCTTGGGGAAGTTGTTCAGTTTCATGGATTGATTAACCACTCGAGAGGTTGAAAGAGATTTACCTAAAGCCCTGTATATGAGATGACTTATTAATTATAAAGTGAAAAATGTAGTCCTAAGGAGACTCCACTTTTTGACGGCTCCCTATTAAAATAAAGACTGCACCATATTTTTTAGTAAAACATTTAATTACTTTATATTTGATTTTACGTGTTTCTTCTTACAATTTAAAACAGTTTTATTGAACTTGAACACTACCATGTTTCTGTTTTTACAGCCATAGACTATACTGACTTAATAACTACAGAAAATCATAAAGTAGCAGTTAATAAAAAGAATGTAACCAAAAAACTTATGTTTTACCTGCTTCTAATAATGTAGAGCTTATAATACAGTTCTGCTGGCTGCTTTCAAATACCAGAAGCCAACTGTGCACTATTTACACGTTATAAAATACGTCCACTGTTACAGCAAATTAAAATAATGTCTCATGAGCCATGAACAAATTTGTTCTGTGGCGGGCCCAAATAATTTGCTGTTTTTTTTTGTTGAGTACCCATGATTACTTTTATAGGGTGATATAGTAGACTACAAAGTTATAGTTTCGCCATATCCGTCTACTCGCAATTTTCTAAGAGACCCTTGTTACTACAAAACTGTAATCACACCTTAGTACCTAAGCTTTTCAAGATAACAAGTAATGTTTGATTAATTTACGCGTCGCTCGACACGCTCTGTTCTGCTATACAGGCTGCTATCAAAGACCAGAAGCCAACTGTGCACTATTTACACTTTATAAAATACGTCCACTTTTACAGCAAATTAAAATAATGTTCCATGAGCCATGAACAAACTAAAGATTAAACTTATTTCCAATACAATCATATTTGAATCTTTGCGTTAGTTTCAAAAAACAATAATATTTAAAGCTGTGTTACTTTATAAAAAGTTAAAGTATGTAATTTTTCAAAACTGGTACTCTTTTTTTCAGTTTTGAAATATTATTCAATAGTTCATAAAGCCTACTACTATCCCTTAACGGGGATCGTGACATGTTTCTAGTAACCCTTATGTAGAACCTTTACCTTGAACATTTTCTTCAAATATTGTAGGAACTACCAAATTTTAACAATTTCCTTCTTCCTATGAAACAGTTAGGGTCAAAATGCTTCGAACATATTTCGTGGCTTTTCTTTGATGTCCAATTCTTCGAAACATTCATATTTTGAAGCCATTTTTTTTAAAAAAAACTTCGTCGATTGGAAATCTGTTGTAAGAAATTTGGTTGGTTAGGTAAGATTAGTAAACTCTTAAATATTTATCTAAAAACATTCAAGAGCGTGTCGAGCGACGCGCAAATTAATCAAACATTACTTGTTATCTTGAAAAGCTTAGGTACTAAGGTGTGATTACAGTTTTGTAGTATCAAGGGTCTCTTAGAAAATTGCGAGTAGACGGATATGGCGAAACTATAACTTTGTAGTCTACTACATACCCCTAAAAAAGTAATCATGGGTACTCAACAAAATAAAAACGGTTTTGTTTGCCATTGTACGTAACATTAAGTAATATTTTACACTAATATACCTATAACATGTTTCTATCGACATTGTTTTTATCGACTGTCTTTGGAAGCACTAGTGAAATAAAGCAGGCGAATCAAGCGAAATTGAAAATGCGAAAATTTTATCTTTTATAATCATTTTAACATTACTATATATATACTTAGAAAAAGAGGAATGTCTTCCCGACAATTTCTAATCATTTAAAGTAGAATTAAGACGTTTTAAAACAACATTTTTCAATAAAACAGTTTGTAAAAAAACATACTTGTACATTGACCGATTATCTCCTCTTTTCTGTTTATATTTACAAACCAAGCATATTCTCATGGTCACAAAATTGAATATTAATAAAACTTTATACAAAAATTCACTTATTCTTTAAAATTTTAACAAAATTTTCATATATTTCAAATTGTTTACAATTTACTGCGTCAAGTTCCGTTCAATTTGTCACTTTCAATGCGTCCTAAAGAGAAATGCTGTAATTTATAGAGGACTGCCAGTCCATACACTTTATGTCAGTGTAAAATGTCCATACAGTGTCGCCATCAGCAATCAGCTCTGATTTCGTCCTTTGCCTATCTTGAGTGATATAAGAAAACAACTACTAGGAACTATTCTATGTAGTCTGTGGTACTATTTTCGGGTAGTTGTATGTCTATGGTACTATCTATGATCAGTCAGTTTCATTTTTCAGAGACGGTAAGGTAAAAATAAATAAATTATGTAATGTGTAGTTTAAGTAAATCATAATGGAATGACTTGAGCATAGCAGAACCCATATTTGTTTCAAAATTATTGATGGATGTGTTGTGTCTGTAAAAATAAAATGTCTTTCAGTAAAATATCGACGAAAAAAGCAAAGTATTACAATCCTAGTACTATCTGGAAGAAAAGCATCAATAATATTTTTAAGAATTATGAAAGGAGTGTCAGCGTTATAACTATATACAGAGCTACTTGTCCTACCCCAACAACTTCCACGATAGAGCAAGATTCGGGAATGTACTTTACATCAGGTTTACCGTCTCGAAATGAAACAGCACGCAATACAACTGGAGAATCACAAAGATCTGCTGCAGAATCGATGGGAGACACGACTCATGCATCTGAATCAACTATAAGTGAGAAAGTACAAGCTACGTCGCGCCCAAGAAAAGCAGTTACTGTGTCAAGTTCTATTGTAGTTAAAAAAACTTGGCAGGAAAATGATCCCAATATAGCGATAGCTCTACCTGAGTTAAGATATCCAACAGATTTATCACTACCAGAGGTAAAACTTCCGATATACTTAACAATGCCTGAACTACCATATCCAGACATGAAAACAATGATAGATTTTACAAACTGGCTTAATCCAAAACCACAAAAAAGGAAGTTCATATGGGCGAGACGGCGGAAAAAAAATAAAAAAAGTATAAGGGGATGCACTGAAGATGCACAGAAGAAATTGATGAGATGCTACGACAAGTACATAAAACGCGCCCACCGAGAACTTATCAAATCGAATCTGAAGCCTAGTGCTTCATCGCTCAAGGTAACAGTCAGTACATTTTTTGAAAATCTATTGGATCAGGCACAACAACCAATTGCAGACAAAACATTCTGGAAAAAGAAAGATGTTCATAAAAAACCAAAAATACGGGAATCAGTTGTAAATAAAACAAGTTTTAGAATCCCTATACATCAAAATCTAGCTCAAAAGAAACGAGTTCCTAAAAAACAGCTTTCAAAGACAAGAGTAAATAAAATTAAAAGTTTTCGGAAACAACAAATTCCAGAAAAAACAGATTCAGAAGCAACACCGAAAAATAAAAGATCGTGTCCACCAAAACAACATTCAAATATAAAAGTAAATAAAATAAAAAAATTTCGACAGCAAAATGTTCCAGTGAATTCAGATTCAGAAACAACACTGCAAGAACAAGCTTTAAGTGAAAACTTTTATGATACGATTATTTCAGGGAAAAGAATTGTACATGAAAAAGTCCCAAAGAGGTGGAAAATACTAAAAAAAAGCGTATCGTTTTCGGAAAGTCAGAAGAGTACAGCATCAGTTAAAAAATTAAAACCAAAAAAAAATCCGAGTGTTACAGTTTCACGAAAAAGAAATAAATTTAAAGCATTTCGAAGAAAAATATTCCTAAAGAACAACTACATTTCTCGTGCTAAAAAAGCAACTAACAAAACTATAGAAGCGATTCCACGAAAATATACGTCAAAGACAAATGTAAGTAAAATAAAAGGATTTCGAAGACAGAACTGTCCAGAGCCATCCGATTCAGATTCAACACATTCTATAAAATTATTTGTAGAGAAAAAAGGTTCGAATCTGCTCATTGTAGGAAAAAAAACTTTATGTGAACAAGTTCCGAAGACGCCAAAAGAAATTAGGGAAAAATCATCTTGCTCAGAAAGGCGACAAAGTAAGGCTTCAGTAAAAGAAATAACACCTAAACCTTTTCTGCGCACAACAGTGACACCAAAAAAATCAATAACAAGTCAAACAAATGTAGCTAAAATAAAAGAGTTTCGAAGACATAAATATCCAGAGCCATCCGATTCAGATTCAACAAATTCTATAAAATTATTTGCAGAGAAAAAAGAAAAAAGTGATCAAGTTCCGAAGGTGAAAAAAAAATTTAAGGGAAGTTCATCCTGTTCGGAAAGACGGCATAGTAAAGCTTCAATTAAAGAAATTACACCAAAACCTTTTCTGCGTACAACAGTGACACCAAAAAAATCAATAACAAGTCAAACAAATATAAGTAAAATAAAAGGGTCCCGAAGACAGAAAGGTCCAGAGAAATCAGATTCAACATGGTTTACAATATCATTATTAGAGAAAAAAGGAACGGATTCCAAGACTATCATTGTAGGAAAAAAAAAATTAAGTGAACAAGTTAAGAAGGTGACAAAAAAAATTAAGGACAGCTCATCTTGTTCGGAAAGACGAAAAAGTAAAGCTTCAATAAAAAAAATACCACCACATTTTCCGCGTAAAATAGCTATACCGAAAAGGTCTATAATAAGTCAAACAAATGTTAATAAAATAAAAGGATTCCACAGTCAGGAAGGTCCAGAGAAATCAGATGCAGATTTAACATGGTCTACAAAATCTACAACTGGAGGAAAAAAGATTTTAACTGAACAAGTTCCGAAGGTGACAAAAAAAATTAAAGGAAGCTCATCTTGTGCGGAAAGACGAAAAAGTAAAACTTCAATAAAAGAAATAACACCAAAACATTTACCGTGTACAACAGTGATACCGCAAAAATCAATAACAAAAAATACAAGCGTTAATAAAATTCAAGGATTCCGAAGACAGAAATGTCCAGAGACATCAGATTCAGATTCAACATGTTTTATAAAATTATTTGCAGAGAAAAAAGAAAAAAGTGAACGAGTTCCGAAGGCGAGAAAAAAAATTAAAGGAAGTTCACGAAAATGTGAAGCTCCATTAAAAACATTATCACCGAAACATTTTCCGCATAAAACAGAAACACAAAAAAAAACATTAGCAAGTC
Source organism: Aproaerema taeniolella (assembly GCA_949987775.1). Taxonomy (NCBI): domain Eukaryota; kingdom Metazoa; phylum Arthropoda; class Insecta; order Lepidoptera; family Gelechiidae; genus Aproaerema; species Aproaerema taeniolella. The sequence continues at coordinate 17,935,743 of OX465258.1, read as the reverse complement.
AAACAAACGTAAGTAAGATAAAAGGATCCCGAAGAGAGAAATGTCTAGAGAAATCGGATTCAGATTCAATATGGTCTATAAAATCATTTTTAGAGAAAAAAGGAAGTCAGATGAACACTTTAGGAAAAAAATTTTTAGAGGAATCAGTTCCGGAGGTGACAAAGAAAACTAAAGGAAGTTCATCTAGTTCATTTAGTTCAGGAAGCCGAAAAAGTAAAGCTTCAAGAAAAAAATCCATAGCAAGTCAAACAAATTTACAAGAACAACTATCTAAATATATTGCAGATAAAGAAACTTGTACGGATGACACAACTTTAAGAAAGAAAAAGTATAAAAAACTTAAAGGAAAGAATAAAAATAATTTGAAAAAAATCTTAAGTTCTACTAAATGTCATGAAAAAATCCACAGAAACATTTTTGGAACTTGTGCAAATGTAAAGCCAAGAAAACAATATAAACCAAACTTATTCCGAAAAGTAATCCGTCCAAGAAAAACATTTTCACAAGATCAATTTACGATTTCTCAGGAAGAAACTATATCTTTGCCAAAAAAAAATATTTCTGCATATGATAAGTTAAAAGAACACGTATCGTTTTCAAAGTCACGACGAAGAAATCCAATAATAAAAGTCTCACCTACAGACCTTTCCAGGAAAAAAGTTTCAAAAAACTTTGCTTTGGAGCCTTGCCTTGAGGAATGCTTATCATTTTCGAACATGCAAGAAAGACAAGTTCCAATAATAATAATTTCATCTAAACAAATTCCAAAGGTGTCAAAGAAAAAACATAAACCGAAAACATTTCGACAACAAAAAATAAACCGAAAAAAAATGTCTACAAAAACATCACATTTATCGATTGAAGTTTCCACGTCGTCTTCTTCGGAAAAAGTTTCAAGGCAAAGGAAAAAGACGAAGAAAAGGCCTAAGAAGAAAATGCTGAAAGAAATTGTCCCAAGCCCAAAAACTGATAAGTCCAATACGTCACAGCTTGGAACTTCGGAGCTAGAAAAAGAATTACGAATACTTTTACAAAAGAAAAACCCAAAGAAAGAAAAACTAAAGGAAATAGCCGTGACTTCCGAATCCAATGAGTCAGAATCATCAGAGCTCAGAACTTCGGAGCTGGAGAAAGAATTAGGAAAACTTTTAGAAAAGAAGAGCCCAAAGAAAGAAAAACTAAAAAAAATAACCATGCATTCCAAAACTGATGAGTCAGAATCATCAGAACTCGGAACTTCGGAGCTGGAGAACGAACTACGAAAACTTTTAGAAAAGAAGAGCCCAAAGAAAGAAAAACTAAAAAAAATAACCGTGTATTCCAAAACTGATGACTCAGAATCATCAGAACTCGGAACCTCGGAGCTGGAAAAAGAATTACGAAAATATTTGGAAAATAAGAGTCCAAAGAAAAAAAAACTAAAGAAAATAGCCGTGACTTCCGAAACCGATGAGTCAGAATCATCAGAGCTCGGAACTTCAGAGCTGGAGAAAGAATTAGAAAAGGTAATATCCAGAAAAATAAAGAAGGAAAGCCTGAAAAAGGAACTAAAAGAGTCCAGAAGTTTGGAGGCTGAAAAAGCTTTAGCTAAAATATATGAGAAAATGAAACCGATGGAAGAGACTGCAACTAGTAACTCTAAATTATCGGAGTCCGAAACGTCAGAACTAGAAAAGGAATTATACAAAATATTTAAGAGAAAGATCCCGAAGAAAAAGAAATCGGATCTAAGAATTTCAGAGCTAGAAATTCCATTATGCAAAATGCTGGAGAAGATGAGACTGATGGAAGAAACCTCGAGTTCTGCAACTAGTAAATCTGAATCAACGGATCTGGAAATTGACGAAGCCAAAAATATTAAGGAGGAAAACCCAAAGAAAAAAAGATTGAAGAAAACAGCCTCAACCTCTGAAACAGATGAATCTAAATTGTCCGTGCCAGGAAGTACAGACCTGGAAGAAGCGATATCTAAAATGTTAAAGAAGGAAATGGAAATAGCCAAAAATATTAATGAAGAAATCCCGATGAAAGAAAGATTGAAGAAAATAGGCTCAACCTCTAAAACAGGTAAATCTGAATTGTGCAAGCCAGAAACTCTACATTTGGAAAAAGCCATAACTAAAATGTATAAGAAGGAAATAGAAATACCCAAAAATATTAAGGAGGAAATCCCGAAGAAAGAAAGATTGAAGAAAACAGCCTCAACCCCTAAAACAGGTAAATCTCAATTGTGCAAGCCAGAAAACCCACATTTGGAAAAAGCAATATCTAAAATGTTAAAGAAGGAAATTGAAATAGCCAAAAATAGTAAGGAGGAAATACCGAAGAAAGAAAGATCGAGGAAAATAGCCTCAACCTCTAAAACAGGTAAATCTGAACTGTCCGTAACCCCACATTTGGAAAGACAAATTTCTAAAATGTTAAAGAAGGAAATCTCTAAAAAAGGAAAACTTAAGAAAACAGTCGCAACTGTTGAATCTGGTGAAACAGAGTTGTCAGAGCCTGGAACATCAGAGCCTGGAACTTCAGAGCCTGGAACTTCAGAGCCTGGAACTTCAGAGATTGAAAAAGCAATATCCAAAATATTTGAGAAGTTAAAACAGATGGAAAATGTCGATACGCCTGAAACAGGTGATTCTGAATTGTCAGAGCCAATGCCGTTGGAGTCTGGAGTAGAAAGCCCCAAAAAATCAAAAGTAAAATTTTCCAGGAATATGAGAATGTGGCAATTATTGAAAAAAATACGTGATTCAGACGTGGCAAGCTCCTTTTCTGACATCCCATTAACTGGTGAGAAAAAGAGGGAGACGGAAGAAACATCAACAGCAGGAACAGAAATAGCCGAAAGTGCAACAAATACTGATACTGAAACTAGCTCGTCCATAAATGAAGCTGTCAAAAAAAGAAAATCTGAAGAAGGTTCAGAATTTTATAGGAGCACGGTACCAGAATTATATTTAGACGACAAACAAAAGATATCTCGTGTTATACAAGAACAGCAAGGTATGATAATTGCCACGGCAGCGCAAGACAATGTAAATATAGAACGACGTTTGGATGATGCAAGGTCTCTGACTGTCAATTGGGTTAAAGAGACAGGCGTGAGGCCCTTTTCAGGATCAGTATTTGCGAACCAAGAACCGACAGTGCTACGAGTAGTACAACCTAAGAAAAAAAGTCGATCGGAGCTGATCGCAAGAGATATGAAGGTAATATTTATTTTTTCTATGGGTTTTAAAATTTAAATTAGGGGGTGATTCATCTTATAAAACTGAACAACTTTCCCTTTGGTATGGAGAGACAAAACAGTTTTTTATATTTCAGACTATTTTTTAGGCGACTTCAAAAAAGAAGGAGGTTCATGTTCGATTTGCTCCGCTGAATTATAATATACAGGGTGGCCCAGCGGGCGACGTCCAAAAGAAAAATTTCGATGCTCTGTGCCAGGGGGGCATTCAGATCACCCCCATGTATGTTCCGCGATTTTTTTGTAGTTTAGAAAATGAATTTTTCGAAATTTTTCACCCAGCATCGATTTTTTTTTCTCTTTATGTTTAAGATTATTTAATTTTTTTTATTGGTTGATTATGAAGGAAATATCGGCTACCATTTTAAAAAATTGAATGTCCCTCGACATTATGGAAAATGGTTTTTAATTTAACATAAAAGTTAAAATAGGCACTTTAGCGAAATCTTTTCAAAACTTCAAGTTGGTAAAAAATTTATTGAGATGGACCTGCAGGTTTCAATCAGCTTTTAAAAACGTCGGAAGATATACAGCTTTATGAAACAATACAAAAGAAATAGCACTTGATGGGGCTTTTTTACGAGTAATTCGCATCATCATCTAGACATCTTTAGACCTGTTGGCCAAAAGGAATACGGGCTTTGAGGGTGTCCTCGTTCCCGGGCTTCGTCTCAGGGGGCAACTACCCCCTGGTTCTGGGTGGCGGAGCTGTAGGGATCCTACAGTTCTGCGCCTTCAGCTGCGTCTTCTTCGTCTTCGTCTTCTTCCTCGAGCCCAGCAGGGGGGCTCGGCGCCGGGGACTGGCACAGTTCACGAGGCTGTGCTAGCCATGCGACGTTGTCCGGAGGGAGAGTGTGCAGCGGGGCGATGTTGTGGAGTCCATCGTGGGGTCCATTGTCGGCGCGGTCGAACATACGACGCGCCAGCATGCGGACGAACTCATCGATGGACTGGACGCCCAGGTCGCCTGCGATGACGTCGTTCCGGACATATCTGCCGGCGCCGGTGATGGTACGAAGCGTGAGGCTCTGCTGTGCTTGGAGGCGCTGCTTATTCATCTTGGAGGCGAGGGCGTATCAGGCCGGTGCTGCGTACGTCAGCCGGGATCTGACGTACACCTTATACAGCTTCACCTTCGTGCGAAGGGGAAGGGAAGTAAGGATGGGGCGCAGCATGGCACGTACTGCCTTAGCTTGGCACGGGAACCGATCACCTTTTCGAAGAATTTATGTCCGAATTTTATTTGACTGAAAACGGTTAACCTGCGTCTTTTTTGCTATATGCTTCATATGCCATATTTTCAGATCATCGAAATGCCATTAGACAAAAGTATCATTTTACCGAATTATGTTTCATCCATTTTCAAAATAACTTTTTACTGTTGGTCGAAGTTTCTTTTTAGCATTAAACTAAGGTGAGTGGGGCAAAGTGCGCCATACTTTTTTCAACTTTGACTTTGAAGAAGTGTAACTTTTGTTTAGATTCACCGATGACAATTATCGACTTTATTTTAGAATCTGTGATATTTGGGAACAACAACGGATGTAGTGTCAAAGGAATCTGTTAGTAAAATACCGTCTTTTTTCGCAAAATGCGGAAACATGTACACTAGGCGCACTTTGCCTCCAAAGCGGCTAAGTGCGCCAGGTAGTCATAAAACGCAACAATGAAGCATTACAATAAAAGCAACCTCATTTTCTGCAAGAAAACATGCTACCGAACACATTACTTGTAGTTTTTTTTTGCTAACCAAATTCTAGAAGATTCTGCGGTGTCAAAACCAAATTTCGGATAAGTGCGCCATATGTCTGTAAATCAGGGGTTGACAACTGTTTTTGTTTTGAATAATGGATACCTACTGGTTATAACCATATAATGTATATTAGTGTTTCAATTAAATAATTTGGTCAAGAGGCTTTAAAAGATTCCTCAAAACTACAATGATAGTTAAAGAGGTAGTTAAGTACCTAATGGATATTTATTTGTAAAAAAAATCTTCCATGTAGCAATTCATGGATACCTGTTGGTCGAGATATACATATGAAAGAAAAGGGTCCTATTGTGACGCCTATTGGCCTGTGAGTTGTAAAATTAAAGACCAAAAATATTGCAATCAGTATTTTTTTTATTCAGTACGTCTGTTTATTTAAAAATTGTTAAAAAACCTTGAAGGTTATAAAACTTTCTGTATAAACATTTTTCTTGGTATGTTAAACCTTGACGCAGCTGCGTATCCTGATAGCCTGCCTGACTGCACGGCTTCAACAGCTATATTTAGAGCTGTTTTTGTATATGAAGGCCCGTCTTTTTCCCGTACATAGCGCCCCATCTTTTTCCCGTACATAGCGCCCCATCTTAAACAAAAATCATAAATAGCAAAACGTTATAGAGAATTTAAACACACTAACTGACTGACTTATTGATATATCAACGCAAATTGATATATCACTGATTAATATATCATTCAGGGTAGAAGTACTCAAAATACCGGAGACAGGAAACACTCCTTTATCGTCAAAAATATTGTCAACTAACTTTCCGCGCGGGACTTCGTTCCTGTGGGAATTTGGGAAAATTATGTAGCCTATGGTACTCCCCAAGTTCAAATCTATCTCTGCACCAAACACCAAAATCGGTTCAGTAGTTTTTACGTTTATTCGTAACATACAAAAATACAAATCTTTCGTCTTTATAAAATTATTATATAGTGTTTAGTGTAAAAAGTGTAGAAAACTGCACTGAAAGATTTAAAAAGAAATTGTTGCTACACAGGAAAATCTAACCAGTTTTTTCTCATTTGAAATGGGGTATACTTAGTTAGATAATTATAATTTTACTTATGTTTTTAATAAAGATTAATAAATTAAAAAAACGCGCCATTAAAAGTCTACCTATCTATATACATATATAAGTCAAACGCACAAATGTTAAGACAACCGCGTATTAAATAAAATCAGGTTTTAAAATGTTTGCTACCTCTGGATTGCGGCGAAGTGCGCCATATATGGCGCACTTAGCCAACTTGAAAAATTTTAGGTAAGAATATTTGATTTCCAAAAAATATGTCAAATAAACACGATAGAAGTGAAATAAAGTCAAAATCCTAAAGTAAAACAATTAAATTGTGTACTTACCTCAATTACTTCTTGTTCCAAACTTATTTTTTTGGTATTCACGAGGATTACTATTTTGACGTCATGTCTGCTAACAACTTTGAATCACAGTGAAAGAAAAATGGCGGATATCTATTACCTGTGCTACTAGAGACATCTATGACAATTACAAAGAAGTATATTTTAGTACATGCTATCATGGAAAGATGTCGTTCCTAGTATCCTATTAGCAGTTTTTGAAATATTACTAGCAGGTGCACTTACCCGCTAGGCGCACTTTGCCCCACTCACCTTATTGACCGAGTTCTCTTTTGAAATTTTTACTGTTGGCCGAAGTTTTTTTTGAACTTTTTACTTTCGGCCGAAATCTTTTTAACTTTTTTCATTTGCCTCTCTTTAGCTTCAACGAAACAACAAATGGGACAGGTTAGAACATGTTTTTTGTATGCTTGCTTGCACGCTGTATGCTTGCATGTTGCATGCTTGCTTGATTGTAGCTTGCTTGCTTGCAAGGGGGTGCGGGGGCGGAGCCCCCGAGGGGGGGCACGGGGGGCGAAGCCCCCCGCAAGAAAAACAAAAGAAACATCACTCAAACCGACGGTCTAGGTTTGGTTAGGTTAGGTTATGATTCTGCATGCCTGCTTGCTTGCATGCTATAGGTTTGCCTGTTTGCATCCCTGCTTGCTTGCATGCTGCATACTTGCTTGCATATTGCATGCTTGCATACTGCTCTTTGCTCTTTGCATACTGCATTTATTTTGTAATATTTGCATGCTGAATATTTATCGGCTAAGCATGTTGGCCTCAGTTTATATAAATTGTAACATCTTTATACCATGTTTATTGCAAATAAATAACTATGAACTATGCTTGGTTGCATGCTGCTTGCTTGCTTGCATGCTGCTTGCTTACTTGCATGCTGTTTGCTTGCATGCATGCTGCTTGCTTGCTTGCATGCTGCTTGCTTTCATGCTGCTTGCTTGCATGCTGATTGCTTGCACACTGCGCGCTTGCTTGTTATAAGTAATAACTACTATCGAATGCTTAACTAAAATAATACAGTGGTGTAATGAATGTTTGGAAAAAAAAATAAGGCAAATGAAACGGTGGTGTAATGAACATATGTGAAAAAATATCATGGCAAATAAAACGGTGGTGTAATGAAGTGGTGGCCGAGCATAAAATCGCCAAAAAGTTTTTCGGCCAAATAAAACGATGGAGTAACGGAAAAAATCGAACTAATAATAGGTCAACTGATACAGTGGCAAACGTTATGTCGGCGAATTAAAAAAAAACGAAAAAAAAAAGTCGAAAAGTTTTCTGTCAAATGAAAATCGGTCAACATTTTTTCGAACTTAAGATAGGTAACCGCTTGGCACAGTAGATGATCCACCTGTTTCCCCATGTTCAGGCGATCATCCACCGTGCAGCCAAGGTAACGAACGTGCGACTCCCACTTTATGTTGGTGCCGGCTAGGGTAAGCGGGGCAGGTCTGCGGCTGGTGGGCCCGATGAAGAGGGCCTGGGTCTTACCAAAGTTGACCTTCATCCTCCAGTCGTCCAGCCAACGTGGTAAGACGTCCAGGACCTTCTGCAGTCTCCTCGTAGCGATGCGGGGGCTGCGAGAAGAGGTAAAATAAGCGCTGTCGTCCGCAAACAACGCCAGTTCCACCCCTCTCTCACCTTCCTTCAGCTGGCTGTCGGGAACTGTGGGGATGTCATCAGTGTAGACAGCGTAGAGGGTCGGGGACAATACGCTGCCTTGGGGGACTCCTGCTTTAATGGGGCGTGGGGTGGAGACTTCCCCCTCCACGGCCACAAAGAAGCTGCGGTCGCGGAGGAAGGAGTCAATCACCTTGATGAGGCCCCTTGGGATGGTAGTGTTGTTGAGTAATTCGCGTTTAACGTTAAACAGGGACTATCGTAGTCGGTTTCCCAGAAGTAATTACTAGAACATATTGTTTCTGAAAATACCACAGACATGCCCAAAAAAGTTGGTAACACGCATGTAAATGAACCTTAGACAAATTACTTATAACGGTTACTCAATCTTCACGCTATATTCCTTGTGGGACACAACTCTTGCTTTTCCTTCAGTCATCGATCGTTTCTTACGATCGACTTCAATTACTCAATCTTCACGCTATATCCCTTGTGGGATTAGGAACGATCAATGACTGAAAGAAAAAGCAAGAGTTGTGCCCCCCACCCCATAAGGGATATAGCGTGAAGATTGACTTATCGTTATAACTTGTCTAATAGACGGAGATCCCAGGGCCGCCAGACCTTACTTATTTTCTCATATAAACCAAATGTGTGGGAAATAGTAGTGCTAGTACATACTAGTAATGTATGAATACCAGCTAATATGGGCTGACGGCCTATTTTCAGCTATCAGGTCAGAACCTTCCAAAAAGGTACAGCTATCAGGTACTTCCAAAAATTACTCACTTGTCTTGAAGTCTGGCTGCTGATGTCTTATAGAATATGATTAATATTATATATATATAAGAAAGTCGTGTTTGTTACAACACTTATAACTCGAGAACGGCTGGACCGATTTCCATGGTTTTTGATTTGTTGTATTTCTCTCCGTCCCGAATAGCAGAATAACTATTAAAAACATTGGAAAATTGACGGGGAAATTCCTACGGGAACGAAGTCCCGGGCGAAAAGCTAGTTAAATATAAAAATTAATGTTCAACACCGCCAGACACTCTCCGTCGGCTGTAATTTCTGCCAGACGCTTTACAGTTCGCAAGTAAATTATGCGATTATACCTACAATCTGAGCCGTGATTTTTGTATATTATGATGTTCAGGGATCTATAACAATACTTTTTATAGCACCCAGACTTCAAGATAAGTGAGCAATTTTTGGAAGTACCTTCAGAACCCGATAGCTAAAAATTGACCGTCGGCCCTGGTTAGCTGGTATTCATACATTACTAGTACGTACTAGCACTACTATTTCCTACACATTTGGTTTATGAGAAAATAAGTCAGGTCTGGCGGCCCTGGGATCTTGGTCTATAAGGTTCATTTACAAGCGTGTTTACAACTTTTTGGGCATGTCTGTGGTATTTTCAGATACAATATGTTCTAGCAATTACCCTGCTTAACGTTGAACGCGAATTACTCGTAAAAGCCCCATTAAGTGTTTTTATTTTTTATTTTTCGTAAAGCTGAACATCTTCCGAAATTTTTAAAAGCTGTTTGAAAGCTGCAGGTCCATCTCAATCATTTTTTTACCAACTTGAATTTTTGATTGGCTAAAGAGCCAATTTTAACTTTTAAGTTAAATTTAAACCATGTTCCATAATGACGAGGGACATACATTTTTTTTTAATGGTAGCTGATATTTCCCTCATTATCTACCATATTTTTTTTTAATAATCTTAAACATAAAAGAAAAAAAATTAAAATCGATGCTGGGTGAAACATTTCGAAAAATTCATTAATAACTTCTAAACTACAAAAATCGCGGAACATACATGGGGGTGATCTAAAAGCTAGCATCCAAATTTTTCTTTTGGACGTCGCCCGCTGGGCCATCCTGTGTATTATTATTAGAATTTTTTTAAATGTTTTAATTGCATCGAATGTGTCTCCTCTCTCAACTACTCTGAGGTAGACTGGAAGAGATCCCTTCAGGGATAAGTCCTCCTAATGCTACTTCCGGGCACCCTCTAGTGTTATACGTAAACACCCAAACTTCTCACAAGTACCTACTTGAAAATTAATAAAAATATTTGTATTGGTCAGGAATCGAACACCTTTATATCAGTAGGCAAATTACCACCTTCGAATAAACCCCATGACAAGTGCAAAATTTTCCCGTTGAAACTTTATTCCAAATTCAAGATTATTGTCGCAGTTTCATTGCGAAAACTGAGAGAAATGAAAACTTCTGTAAATACAGGTAAAGTCCGTTTTCCTTGTTTTGATTTGGAAGTGTTACTTTCCTGAGAGCGAATTCTCAGGAAAGTAACAAAGAATTCCTTCAACAGGTGATCCCGTCTTCAGACATAGAAAGTTATTATAAAAAGAAGACACGGAAAAAGAAAAAAAGGAAAAAGAAAAAAAAAGGTAAACCAATCTGCGACCTGCGCTGCCAAGTACCACCTGAACTACTTCAGTTTCGCTTCAAAGGACCATTCAAATGTATCATGTTGAGAGACGAAGGAGATTTCATTCGACTACCAGAAATAATGACAACCTTGTTAAGACTAGCATTCATTGCGCTGGGTCCTATTGTGACTACTTTCTGGTACTATGGATTGAGTTTACCGAAATCGAAAACCACTATTTCACTACATATTTATTATTCTGTGATTGGGGTAAGTTACTTTTATACTAAGATAGATCCCCACCGAGAGGCACGGGCCTCCCTTAGAAATAGGAAGGGGATTTAATAATAATAATAATAATACGTTTATTTCTTCAGAACAGCACACACATACATACGTACATTTAAAAAAGTTCAAAATATTCTTATCCTATTATACAAGTTTAAGGTTGCATATGTCTGCCGCAGTGAGGAAAAAGGCCTGGGCTCAGCGACTAATGCCAGACTGATTATCAGGCTGGCAACACTGATTTTCAGCCCTCGCCCAAGTGAGATGCGAGGGACAGAGTTAATACTGTATAATGTTAAGACTACAAATCTAGGGCCTAATTCAAGTGTTAAGTGTCTGTGTGAGTGTAATGAGGTGTGAAGGTGCAGTAGATGAAGGTATGTTAATATGCAGAAACAGAAAATTAGACCATAGTCCACTCACTGAGAGTTGGTGGATCGCGCTGATAGCCCGTTCTTGTCCTGAAACATTGCGGAACACATCTTTGATCGCCTCATTTGTTACAAAATGAGGTATTAGTCGGGCAGAGTTAGGTTTTGCGTCAAGGAAATTGTAACCAGCAATAAAAAAAAATTTCTTTAAATCTTTGCATTAGTATAAACATATTCATTTCGTACAACTTTAGAGTTGCAACGAAAGTTATTGAATTTCGAAAAAATTGCCAAAAAACACGGTTTTTTGCGGATTGCGCAAAAACTACCAAACCGGTCGGGACTCAACAAAACTCATTTTGTTCGTCTTTTTATTGCGGTTTTTTGTAATATAACACTTTTTACCGCTAGGCGCGTAGTTTACCGGTAAGTAAATCGCAAAAAACCTTTTTTGACAGTTTTGGACATTTTTTTACAGCCGCGCTGCAACTCTAAAGTTGTACAAAATCAATATGTTTATAGTAACGCAAAGATCTATAGAAAATACATTTTTAATTGCTGTTTATAGTTTCACAGATTTTAGCATTGTGATCTGCTAATTCTGCCCGACTAGTATGATTTCTACAGTACCGTATCAATAAGTACAACTTTTAGCTAACCTACTTCCTAATAATTATACTAATACTACAAATGCAAGTAGTTTGTGTTGAAGGATATAACGATGGATATTTGTTATTGCTTCACGCAAAAACTACCTGACAGATTATCATGAAACCTTACAGTAATATAGCTTAACCTCTATTCGGAAATGTCATGAAAGCCCCTCCCCCCGTCTTCTGCAGCAACCGGGAGCCGGTCGCTCTGCAGACAGGGGTATTCTGATTGGAATTTTCATTCAAACTGGAATTACTTTGATTTTAATTAGAATTATTCATATAAGTGATTATAATATTAAAGAGAACTAACTATTATATATGTTTTATCAATTTTTTTCTGTATTATATTCAAATACAGCTAAACAATGAGGTTATAAAAAACTAACCTAAACGATAATAACCCTATTTTGGTTTTTCTTATAGAAAAAAAACCTCTAAATCGTTTTTAATGCTCTATTTTATTTAATTAGACTGTTCGGTTAAACAAAACAACGATATCAAACATGCCCATACATTTAAACCACTTGTTTACACATCAGAATAAATATGGCCTACATAATTTTTCCGAATTCCCACAGGAAAAAGTCCCTGGCGGAAAGGTAGTAGATTTATCCCAATTTCCAATACTTTACACTCGCGCCTGGAATAATTAATTGGGCAAACATTCGAAAGATTGTCTTTGATCAAACATAAGTGTAGTGGTTGTCAGGCTGTTAACCTTTAACTACCGTCGCGCGGTCTCACAGACCGCTGCGGTTTTCAAAACTGCTAGATTGCACTGTTCTCCGCCGCCCCCCGACTTGAGCGTCTCAGTACCTTCGAGTTCAGTTGCGCCGGCGTCATAGCGGGTAGTAGTTGTGTCGCAGCGTGCAGTTCTCGTGAGTAATTTGGGTTTAAAGTTGAACCGCGGTCTCTGTGACCGCACGTCAGAGATGACGTAACTTTTTTAAAGGGTAATGTTAATTTGATATTTTGTTTTGTAGGTTTGATTTAGTGAGAAAATGTCACATCCTGGATCATCAGGGACAAAAAAAAGAAAAGCGGACGGTTATTTACAAAAAAATGTGGGTAGTAAGAGATTTGCTATCACAGACCCGCGTTTAGGTGAAATGTTGGAGTCTGTGATAAATGAAGACGAAAGTGGATCAGAAGCCGATAACATTGAAGAAGATTACGTGCCACCTCAAAGCGATCATGATACTGGCAGTGAAACTGAAGAGTCAGATTCAGGTGAACAAGTTCAACCAGATATTGAGCCCGGAGACAGCTCGTGGGAATCTGATGAGGAAATACCCTTATCAAACTTTGGATATTTTTACGGGAAAAATAGATATAAATGGTCTAAAACACCTCCAAATCGAGCGGTGCGAATTCAGGCACATAACATTGTCCAGCGCCAAAGAATTTGTCACGACAACTTGTATTAGGACACATGAAGCGAAGAATCTGTACTAGAATACCTCGTGAGCTGAAGATGACTTTGACACGGATTCTTGGTGCTGATATGCCAAACCAGGAAGAACCTGATGTTCCTGCACTAAATCAAAGAAAAACATGTGCCTTTTGTCCTCCAAAACTAAAAAGAAAATCATCCTATAAATGTAATTATTGCCAAAAGTAAATATGTTTGCAATGTGCCCAAAAAGTATTTTTTTTTCTATGACAAAATGTATTCTAGAATTTTTTTTCTTTTTATTTGTTCATTGAGAAGAGAAAAAAGACTGTTTTTTTGTTGATTTTTAGTGAATTTTATATTTAAGTCAATTGTTTTTGATCTCAAGTGTAATTTCACGCAATTTACGAGTCTAAAAAGTTAAATAGAGTAAATAAATATAAATAACTGTTAATTCATACATTGTGGTATTTTATTTATTCAATTACATTTATTTGTTTACAAAATATTCAAAAAAGTTCGTTAAAATACGATAATTTAAATTTTATGAGCAAAATAATATTGCGGTCTCAGTGACCGCATGTCGGCGACAGCGTGACAAAAAAACCATGACGGTGGTTAAAGGTTAAAAATAGCTTCACAATAATCAAGAAGCCCAGTTGGTAATGAGCCAGACTTGTAATCGGAAGGTTGCGAGTTCAAATCCTGATACCAGTAAATTCGTCTTTTCGGATTTATGTACGGATTTCTAATTATCACTTGCGCAACGGTGAAGGAAAACATCGTGATGAAACCCGCCTGTCCAAGAAAATTCATTTTAGAAAGACGAGCGGTCCACCAACCCGCATTGGGCCACCGTGATGGACTATGGCCTAAATCCCCTTTATTTTTCGAAGGGAGGCCCGTGCCACTCGGTGGGGACGTATATGGGCTGGTAAAACAAATCAAGAAGGTTACAGTTGCAGTAGACTACTACAGGTGGGGATCCTGGTGGTCTGAATATAATTATTAGTTATTACAGTCTTGTCCTGAAACAGTCACCCCAACTTATAATAGGTTTCCTCTTGACTACAATCTAGTCCAAGGGCGGAGATTATTTTTAAATGTTTTTTTTTTAATCCAGAGTCTAAACCATGTAATTTTCTGTTTCTTGTATTGTAAAATCCGTAATTGGCTTTATGTTAAAAAGGCTCAATAATTAAAATGAGGCTACTAATTCTTCGTGCAGCCGCTCTATCAATTTAATAAAAGTACATTGATTCTGCACAATATTATTTTATGTCAAGGTGTTTTCCAAATGCGGCAATGTACGTCATCGTTAGTCGTTCATCGCTTTTTAACCCTCGACAAAAAAGAGGGGTTTTATTAGTTTGACGTGTGTATCTGTGATTCTGTGCATCTGTATGTCTGTGTATTTATGTGTCTCTCTGTGGCACCGTAGCTCTTAAGCGAGTGGACCGATTTTTTTGTGTTTGAAAGCTGACGTCAATCGAGATGGTTCATAGCTATATTAATCAAAATTGGTTCAGCTGTTTAAAAGTTAGAAGCAATAACTGCTTTACCACACAAAACATCAAAACATGGAGCGATTTCGACGCTTAAAAGAATAATAAGCGGATGTCGGGGGCAGCCCCGTATTTATGATTTTTTCGAACCGGAGCAAAATCTTTATAGTGGCGCCCCCTCCCTTCCGTGTTTGAGAAAAACTGTTAAAACTGACGAATGAGTAGCATTTTTTGTGACATTTGTGAAAATAATAATCCTTTAATAAATTTCAACCTTTTATTATCTATTAGCTAAGTAATAACTTTCATTTGTGACACAAAAAACTAACTTAGTATGTGTTCAAAAACTAACTGGGCGTATGGAAACACAAAGTTTGTTTTTCAACCATATAATATTAAGATTCGATAACTTGATAAAAACCTATGAGATCGTAGGAAAAGGGCTTCACTTGTTCGATATTTCGAATTCTTGTCTCAAGGATTTGGCGCCCCCATGAAACTGTCGCCCGGGGCAAGTGCCCCGGTTTGCCCCCCCTTAGATCCGGTGCTGGTCGGGGGCTATACAACATTTATATTAGCTAGTTCCTTTCTGCGTTGTGTCCATAACTGATATCTTTATTTGTTTCAGTATTACCTTTTCATACCATTGGCGTATTTACTGAATAATAACTACAACTTTTCCAAGACGATTTTCAAGCCTTCTCAAAGAAAATGGCCGTACTTCTTGTTTAAGGTGGGGGGATTATTTTTGGGACTAATGGGCACTTATCTTGGGTTTGCGGGGCAAGTTACTTCTACTGATGATTTTACAGGATACTGGCACTTTATTTTTGGTTAGTTTCTATCAACAGAATCCCTGCTAATATTATAAATGCGAAAGTAACTCTGTCTACAAATCCCGTCATGTAAAAAGGCCGCTGAGCTATCGTGGAGGGGATAAGTTTGTCCCCTTCATACCACCAATTTCGCCAAGTTTGTCCCTTTCATACGCGGACTGAGCAGGTTTTTTTTTTCTAAATGACTACACTGTTGGCCGCTGATGGCCTTGACAGCTTCACCGAGAAAGTGGCGAGCGCAGATGGCTCTCAGCCCAAAATTTTAAGTAACAGGCCTAAGGGTGCCCCCTGTGGGGCTCGAACCTCGGCTTAGGGCGTTACTGCGAGGGAAACGTCGGATATACGTTTGTGGAGAGAAGCGGCCAGGTACGTACCGGTACCGCGAATCGGGGCGGAGGTGATGGGGTATACGCGACGAAGGTCCTCGCTGGCGAGGACGGAATCTCGGTCTGTGTGGTGTACGGGACTCTGCGCGTTGTTGGTCGGCCTGAATTGCAAGGGTGATGGGATCGTCCAGGTCGTTGAGGACGTTCCTCGGACGGCGTTTGCGGGGGTTGTTGAGGACGGGGTCATAAGTGGCCGCAGCCACCGCCAGGGGATTGGGGTGGTGCGGGGCAGAATCAAAGAAACGGGTGTAGGATTGCTTAAGGTACTGCGAGATGGCCGGCAGTGCATCGCCAGCGGCCTTTGTACGTTACGGGATCTGTATCTGTCTGTTACGTTTCACGTCAAAACTACTGAACCGATTTTAATGAAATTTGGTACAGAAATAGAGACCTTGAGAAAGGACATAGGCTATATTTTATCTCACTGCTGGGCACGATATAACCGGAGCCGCGGGCGGAAAGCTAGTAGTATAAGGCTCCGTTTATACACAAGCGATGTGGCGCGGCTACGCTGCGATTAAGCAACGTAAAATGAATCTAAATAGTTCTAGCAAAGGTTTTTTTCGTCCGTCGCTCCGTCTACAGGCGACGGATGTCTCTTCGCGCTTCTATTTCCGCGCCGCCGCGCCACGTCGTATGGTTTCTTTCAATGATATTTTACCAAGACTTATTTAAAACTTACCGTGTGGTGATCGGTTGAGAAGAACACCACCCCATTTCTCTTTTTGGGTGGCGTAAGAGGCAACTAAGCAAACACAAATGAGACCTGCCTCCTATTAATCCACCCCAGTCAACGACACCTCAATTTGTCCTGGCGTGGTAGGCTTTGTGGAGGGCCGTCTGTGCTTCGCGATCACTCTCCTACCGAAGTTCGACGCCAAACAGCTTGCTGTGTTCCGTCGTTGTGTAGGAGTACCAGTGCCTTATAGGCATTTACTAGGTTAACTTGCTCCATCGTTAACCCCTTAACTATTATAATAAAAATATAAAAAATTGAAACGAAAACATAAATCCGTCGAGTAAAAATGTTTCCATTATAGACAGACTGTCACGCTAATGAGAAATGACCTACAGCGCCTTTGAAAGTTTCTCTTAAAAATTCATTCCAGTCCGCAACCCCATTCTGAACATTATTATTTAACTTTCCACGCTGAGAGTGAAAGAAAAACTTAGAATGCCATTCTGATCAGAACTCCTTACTTAGGTACTTGCAAAACGCCTTTGTGTGCGAATTGCCTAAGAAGCATAATAGCAAAAGTAAAAATTTAAAAATGTCTAAAACGGAAATTATCTAAACATCATATCGACTAAAAAAATGCCTTAAATGCGAAATGCCTCAGAATTACAACGTCTTGAACGCCATCTACAAAGCAGAATGACTATAATGGCTATTACAAGAGAACAAAAGACGGGAATACCTGATAGATATCTATGTAATGTCTTCGCGTCATGATAATTTGAGATGTCGGTAACTCTAACATTTAATTTCAGTCTCACATTTTTGCCCTAATTTAGTTTAATTTAAACTGTTTACTATCCTAAATGACAAATTCTCAGTAATTTATTTATACATAATTACAAATATTGCTACAGCTAACACTTACAGTACACCACCTAACTTGAACACACACAAAAGCTGATACATATTTCTTATAAGTTACTTCATTACATTTTTGTTTTAACCGCAGGTACGCGCGAAAAAAATAATATCTCTAGGCACAGCTGAAAATCAGTTTGTTGTCTGTCGTAGACAGCAAGTTTGCTGAGTTCTGTGTCCTATTTGCTTCTACACACATATTTCGTTAACCTTTTTTTAATTAATTGTTTAAGAACATTGTACAATGTTACAAATTGTTAACAAGCAATAAAGTTTACTGTTGGTCGCCTTACTCGGGGGGTCGCAGGTAAAAGAAAAAGACAAAAATTTGTAAATCTTACACTAAACTAAGACAATTTCAGTGAAAAGGCTGTGCCTGTATAATGATGCCTCCCGCCACCTTCCGCGTCTACTCCGCGGCAAACTCTTTTAATATGTGTTTTAAAATCTCCCAAGTAGTACATATATTTAGCCTAAAAGGGGCTTTGGGACCTTAGGGGGTCGCCAGAACTTTATATGAATTCAAAAAGATTGAAAAACACTCATTTAATCTTTCAGGTACTCTCGCAACTACTTTCGCCATGACTCTAGACAATGCTGGAATAATTTTACTATTTATGAAAAGGAAGAAGACCAGCTTCAGATCGAGATTAATGTACTCACTAAACTTGCCTTTAATTTTAGCAAGCTGTGCCTGTTTCCAATGTGTGATACGTTCAAGTAATTTTCAAAAATTTCTTCCTAGTTACACGTATATCGCTCTATTGTCCTTGTTAAATTTTTTCGTTACTTTTATGTTGTTATTTGATAATTTTAACAGAGCATATAAGCCGATGATTTAAATACTGTAAACTGACTTGTAAATTGTGAATTGCCGCTTTTTTATCACGTTGACAGACTTTTTTATAAAATTAATGCAACCTAACCTAGTTTATAATTATAATTTAATTACTGAAATAGTAGTAATTACGGTTTTCAAAATTTTCTGGTGACATATTCAAGTCTAGTCAAAACAGCTTCATTTTATAGAACATTCAGGTTGTTATTTATAATAAGTCAAAGTAGTGATGTACATTAAAAGATTTACATATAATTAGTTCTTTTAATTAT
Organism: Aproaerema taeniolella; assembly: GCA_949987775.1. Lineage (NCBI taxonomy): Eukaryota > Metazoa > Arthropoda > Insecta > Lepidoptera > Gelechiidae > Aproaerema > Aproaerema taeniolella. Next base: position 17,917,172 of record OX465258.1, on the reverse strand, counting down.
ATGTATTATGTATGTAAACTCTTTATTGCAAACTCTTATAGACTAATACAAAAGATACATAGATGTGCAAAGGCGGACTTATCCCTGAAGGGATTTCTTCCAGTCTACCTTAGAGATGGCAAGAGAGAAACATATTTGGTGCGGGTTACAACGCAATAATGTTTGCATTACTACCAATTAATTAATTAATAAAAAAAACCAAAAAAAAAACAAGAAACTAACATATGAAACCTATTTCTACAATAGACAAACAATAATATAATTATATGTCATAATATACACATCAATATATATATATATATATATATATATATATATAAATATACTGCATAATATAATATACATAATAAATAAATCTATGTTCAGACGCACTTACCTACAAGTTACAAAGCATTAGCTATCAGGAGCCGAAGGAAAACCCCAGAATTTTTTTACCGACTTCTGAAATGAAGCCAGGGAAGGAGCAGCCCTAAACCGACTTCTGAAATGAAGCCAGGGAAGGAGCAGCCCTAAAGAATATGTCTTACGTATAAGTCAAAAGTTTGCACTAAAATGCCGCTAGATGTCTCACAGGCAGAATGTGCGCAAATATAAGATCGCGGTATTGAGATTTTCGCGGCCATGTATATGTACAGCAAAAATTCTCAATAAAATCGTTCAGTGAAAAGTTAAAATAGCGAGCTCATCTATTATAGTACATGGTCCTTCGAGCCGGATGTGTATGCACGTATTGTAAAGTTAAAATAGCGAGTTTATCCATGACCGTTTATTCGCAAAGGTGCAATCTTCCCCCGAGAAGAATAGGCAAGAAACTGCGAGGGTTGCTCTTTTTAAAAATCTCATAACAAACTATGAGGTCAAACAACGAACACAGAGGCAGGGAACCTGATGGGTAACCAAAGTGGCAATTTATCACGACCATTTCCGTGCTTCAGAGGGCACGTAAAGCTGGTGGTCTCGGCTGTTGTCGACTGACCTACTGTCTTTAAACCAAGATCAGTTTGGCGGTTTGAAATTTCTGACACCAGGTTTAGTCAAATTCGCCACATACATATATACGATAGAGAAGACTAGCGGGAGCTCAGAAGTAACCTAAAATTTTTAATAATTTGTTAACATTTTATATAAAAAACTTAAAATTAAATTGAAGTTTGATACAACAAACCACGGTACAAATTCAAATAAATGATTAATTAAACGCATTCAGAAAAGGATTTCGATCTTTTTATCCATTGGTTGCTTAATTTTTATTTTTTGGGTAAGGGGGAATCATCCAATGAATTTGTCAGGGACCTCAGATGGTGCAGTTACGTTACGCCACTGGGAAATACCATTTTATCCGAACAGAAATAGAAATTAAACAATACGTAAACAAAATCCCTTTATCTTTTTATTAATATTTTTAAAACGATGCGGTTTTCCTTATCGTACCCGGCACAAACAGGTACCTACGAGTATAACCTGAACTAATATCTTTTACTATGCTAAATACATTTAAAATGTCCGACTTAATCGTACCTATCTTCCTCATACTTCTTCTTATCGTGTAGATATATAGTCAAGTGTGTGGCGAACTTGCTAACCCTTGTGTCAGAGTTTTCAAACCGCACAATGGCCTCTGACTTGGTTTTAACGACTGTAGTCAATCGACAACAGCCGGAACCGACAGCTTAACGTGTCCTCCGAAGCACGGAAACGCTCGTGATAAATTGCCAGTTTGGTCACTCATAAGGTTTCCTGTCTCTGTGTACGTTGCTTAAACTCAATGATAGGTTGAAGCGCTCGTAGTCCAGTGGCGCTCGCTGATCTCAACCGATCAGTGAGGTTAAGCAACGTACACAGAGGCAGGGAACCTGATGGGTGACCAAAGTGGCAATTTATCACGAGCGTTTCCGTGCTTCGGAGGGCACGTTAAGCTGTCGGTCCCGGCTGTTGTCGATTGACTACAGTCGTTAAAACCAAGTCAGAGGCCATTGTGCGGTTTGAAAACTCTGACACCAGGGTTAGCCAAGTTCGCCACACACTTGACTATACCTACACGATAAGAAGAAGAAGAATGATAGGTTGAGATTAGCGAGCGCCACTGGACTACGAGGTTGCTTATACTGCTTTGTGCCCTAAGCTCCTTTGTTCCAAGTCTCCCACTTAAGGCGACTACAGCACCCGATAAAGGCAGCACACATAGGAATAGTGCCATCTCCGTCCCTCAACAGGCCTGGGCCGGCAGTGCGAACAGTGTCGATACACGAAGTTTACGGACTATGAAAGCGTGCGTGCGTAAAAACATGTTCGAAAGTTAGAAAAATGAGATTTATGGAAAGGTGACAGCTTAAATCGAAAAATGCGGTAAATACTTATCGAGATTGTTCAATCACGAACATTTTGATAGCAAATTCAAGTTCCTGTGTGCATTTTACTATCATTTTTACAGCTTAAAAGATACACAATATTGGTATTTAGAGGTGACTTTGTGAGCTTTTTCTATCGAACCAAAAGTGCTGAATCATGTTTTCAGCAAACTACTTATCTGGTTTATGTCCTGAATATTACCGTAGTATTTTTTTTCTTCGATTCAATGCAGTGCGTCATGCTTATCTACGCATCATAAAATCGTAATTTAGGTGCTGTAGTCGCCTTAATAGATGGCGCAATTTTAATAAGCGGTGATAGCCCAGTTGGTAAAGAGCCAGACTCGTAATCCAAAGGTCGCAGGTTCAAATCCAGGTGCGAGCCTGTACTACTCTAAATTCGTCTTTTCGGATTTATGTACGGATTTCTAATTATCACTTACCTCAATTTTCCTATTTTTCGCGGACTACAATGCTTATTAGCAGATAACCACAAATGAGAAAGTCATTTAATTATTTAGATGACTTATTGGTTTGTAAATATTTTTTGTTTTTGTTGATTTTTTTATAAAGCGCTGAATTAATTTAGATAAAATTAATATGGAACCAGCTCAGGAGTATACTCTGTCGAACTAGAAAAGAATTTTGAAAATCAAGTGACAATTGGCTGAGTTATCGCGTAACATACCTACATACAAAATAATAAAAATAAACATACAGTCGAATTGAGAACCTCCTTTTTTAACCGACTTCCAAAAAAGAGGAGGTTCTATGTTCGACTGTATGTATCTTTTTTTATGTATGTTCACCGATTTCTTTGCCATTTGTGGACCGATTATCAAAATTCTTTTTTTGTTCGAAAGAGTAAAGTCCAGAGGTGGTCCCATTGTCACCATGTCAGGATGTGATGATGGAATCCCATGGAAGTTGAGGGAAACCCTTGAATTCAATGACACTTACAATGTTTCTCATGGTCTTTGTCTTGTGTTAATTACACTAAAAAATGGGAAAATAAATAAACTTTTTAAGAAAAAAAATTAATTTTCTTTAAACAACCAAAAAATAAAGACAAAAATAGCATTTGATGTCCTACATAGCACCTACTGGTCTGTTTGAAGTCGGTGCGAAGGTGACCTATCAAGCTTATTTTGCTTGGCACCGACTTCAAACAGACCACTAGGTGCTACGCAGGACATGAAATGATTTCATCTTTATTTTTCGTTTTTTTTAAGTCTGTTTAAGTTTTTTTCTTAAAAAGTTTATTTTGAAGTCTGTTGAAAATACCCTCAGCCCATTAATAACTCCGTACTTATGGAAAAACACAGTCCGATGAAGTTGTCATCAAAACTGCACAATTCGAACGGCAAATAAAAAGTGCCTAATCGGATGTCTCGTTTCCGCAAATTTAAAAGCCTTTATGAGTGAGCGAGAGCCTTCAGTGTTTGCTAGCCGGCTACCTGCAGAGTTTGTCGACCACCTGTGTGAGTGGGGATGCCAGCGTAAAAGAAACTCCACTGAAATGGGAAAATGAAATTGGTGTCGGGTAATATTTTTGTGTTATTTTCAACGTAATTTTTTTCTAAAACCCCGAATTAAATCGCTATCTGAATTTTAAAAATCTATAATCAATCACTAAATCATCACAAGCAAATAAAATAAACAGATAAACTTAATTTTCTGCTCGCACGTTTTGCTTTCTTTTTATTTTACTTTTTTTATCTATTGAATTTTCATAATATAGTCCTTACACACTACAAAAAATATTACACAAAAAATCGAAACATTGGGGCTGTAGCAGCTTTATAGACTGAGATCCCAGAGCCGCCAGACCTTACTTATTTTCTCATAAACCAAATGGGTGGGAAATATTAGTGCTAGTACGTACTAGTAACATATGAATACCAGCTAACCTGGGCCGACGGCCAATTTTCAGCTACCAGGTTCTGAAGGTACTTCCGAAAAATTTTCACTTGTCTTGAAGTCTGGGTGCTGATGTCTTATAGATTATATATAATTAAATATAAAAATTAATTATCAACACCGCCAGACACTCCGTCGGCTGTAATTTCTACCAGACGCTTTACAGTTCGCAAGTAAATTATGCGATTGTAACTAATATCTGAGCCGTGATTTTTTATATGCTGTTCAGGGAACTGTAACAATGTTTTTTGTAGCACCCAGACTTCAAGATAAGTGAAAATTTTTGGGAAGTACCTTCAGAACCTGGTAGCTGAAAATTGGCCGGCGGCCCAGGTTGGCTGGTATTCATACGTTACTAGTACGTACTAGCACTACTATTTCCGAAACATTTGGTTTATGAGAAAATAAGTAAGGTCTGACGGCCCTGGAATCTTAGTCTATTATATATTAAGGTACTATGTAAAAGCCTTTTCATGGCTTTCCATGTTTTCTGTGTAATGTTTCAAAAAACGCGCGAAAAATTTCAGTCAACATTTTCTTGTAGAGTCAAAAGATTTTTAATTTTTAATTTTAGCAAACTTATGCTATAATGTAAGTACTTACTAAGAGTTTATAAGAACGTTCAAAACAATATTTCTTTTGTTTAAGAATAAATTAATAATAATACAAGAAACATGTAAAAAAACGATGATAGTAAGTTCTTACTTTTAAAGTAAAAACGATAAAGGTTCTTAAAAAAATGAAAAAATAAAAAAGGCTTCTCGGGTAAACTGAAGGCTTGCGCTGGCCACCCCACCTGCGTTGGTAGTTGCCGGCCGGTCGCCAGTCGCTTCGCCGCGTTCACGCCGCTTGCCAGTTTACGCGGCTTCGACACCTTACCGAACTTTCTCACAACTTTCCAACGTGCCCCCATTTAACTTTTTAAATTGAGAATCCGAAGAAACAGGCAAGATAGTTTTATAATTTTACTTTTTTCAAATTGAGAAACGGCCAGTGTGAGTGAAGTGGTGTTAGTGTTGATGTGTCAGTGAAGTGGAAAGATGCAGAGCGCCTTGGGGGCGTTCTGGTTGCTCCTGGTGCTGGCTGCAGCTGCGGCGCAGACAGACACAAGGCATTTATCAGGTTAGTACAAGTGTTTTACTTTTGAAAGACCTAAACACCCCTTTAAAACACCTTAAAAGTGCCGAATAAGAATCTGCGAACGCAGTCGTTTAATGTTCTAAATTCAAAGTTCAAAAGACACGCGGCATTACCTACTTATGAAAACGAAAACTAGGCTCTTTATTTTTTAACTCTTTTGCCTGCAAGCGAGAAAAAACGCCAAAGTAAACGAAATAGCGACAACAGCAGCGTCGAAGATGAAAACTTTCTAATAAAAATTTTGAAGGTAGGTCAATCACCGGAAGAAATTGCAGTGGATCATTAAGTTCCCTCATGTACACAGTTAATTTTCGTGTAGAATTGTTGAACTAGCATTTAACTTTTATGTATTCAAATCTTATTTGAGGTAAATAACTGCTAGATTAGGTAATGAAAAGGTTTAGGTATTGTCTTAAGCTACGTGTTAGAGTAGGTAGGTAAAAATGTAGTTCCTCTTTAGTTCATTCCTATTGATGAATAAGTTTTCCAGAATATTTTCTCGTTTTGAAGTAAAATATACAAGTGTTTCCAATAGTTTTGCGTGTATTGGAGCGTGACTGAAAAAGTAAACTATTTTGCTTATTTTGCCGTTCAGAAGACATCAACGGGCGCCGGCACGGACAAGTACAGTTATGCTTTTGTATGACTACAGTGGACAGTTTTTTTAAAGTCGTAAAATAGCACATTGAAGCAAGAGAATCTAGATGACTAAGTAGGTAATTTTATGAAGAATAATATACTTGTTTACATCAATTTGTTGATGCAGATTCGTAGACATTGGTGACATAAACTTTATAAAATAGAAAAACCTTTTTCTACAAAATTAATTAGAAAAACGATATCTTTTGTTCAGTTATTTTAAAATTCTCGACAGGCGATAAACTCGAAAGTACATACCTACAGGTACTTTAAAAAAACGAAAACTAGCGCGAACTAGGCCTTTGTTCTAGATACGACTAAATCTTATTGTAGCTAACTCGCGTTTTTTTTAAAATAAAATAAGTCTAAATCTTACTGAACTTACAACTTGACGACTATTCTGTACCTATAACGAAGTCAGAATTCGGTAGCAGAAATTTGTTAAATTAAAATAGGTGGGTAGATAATAAATCTTTAAAGCAAGCACCTAAGTACCTCGCCAATGTTTTATAAGTATAAAAAATGTTTTTGCAAATATTTTGCGTCTCATAAAAGATTTCTCATAAACATAGTTACTTAGATATATTATATCTACTAGGTAGGTACCTAGTGCCTACCTACCTGCCTAGTTACCATTATTTTTCCCGTTTCCAGTTGGGCTCTCTTCTGCCGACACCCACAGAAAACGTCAATACCTAAGTTGATTTTCAAATGTCAAAAACGGGATAGACACTGTTTGCTGAGAGACACTGAAATTATAAATGTTGTTTGACCCCCGTCATTGTCCGGTTTGACAACTCTGACACCAGGGTTAGCCAAATTCGCCACACACTTGACTATACCTACACGATAAGAAGAAAAATATTTATCAACCGCACAAGTACACCAGAGTACATTCGTTAACGTTCTATCGACATTGACCAATGGATAACTAAACGGGCCTTTCCGGAGTACCGCACAATTGTCACATGCCATTACAATATGAACCTTGTTTGTTTGTGTTCAAGTCTATTGTTGAGTGGCAAGGTGTTCGTGTGAACAGGGATCTTGGTACTTTGATTGTAAATCCATTGGTTAAGGCTCGGAGACAATAAAGATGATTTTGTATGCGTTTATCTTCACGCTGTACAACTTGCCGGGTAGAATAGAATAGAAATAACTAGCTTTCCGCCTGGGATTTCGTTCCTGTGGGATTGTGGGAAAATTATGTAGCCTTTGTGTTAATCCAGGGTGTCAGCTACCTCCATACTAAATTTTACCAAAATTGGTCCACTCGTTTGAGCGTGAAAGAGTAAGAAACTTCCATACACGCTCACAAACTTTCGCATTTATAGTATTAGTAGGAATTAGTGGGATTTATTGCTTTTTCAAAAAGAAAAAAAGAAAATCAAACTGTACTTATACCACCATGTACAGTCAACGGCACATCAGGTTACCATGAACTGTCAAATTTCGCCAATGGATCCATCATATCAGCTCATTGCAGTCTACTGCTGAACATAGGCCTCCCCCAAGGTGCGCCACTTTGCACGATCCTCCGCTTTTTGCATCCAGCCGCTACCCGCTATCTTCTTTAGGTCATCTGACCATCTGTCTGGGAGGCGTCCTACACTACGTTTGCCAAGACGTGGTCTCCATTCGAGAACCTGTCTACTCCAACGCTCGTCGGTTCTCCGACTGACATGGCCAGCCTAGCCCACTGCCACTTCAGATTGCTACACTTTTGGATAATATCCATCACTCCGGTTTTCTGTCGGATGACCTCGTTCCGGATTCTATCCCTTAGCGAGATCCCGAGCATGGAGTGTTCCATAGCTCGCTGAGGACGTGCAATCGGATAGTAAACTCTTAACGCTTGGAGATAAAATTGATTGAAGAAATTTGCTGCTGTTGTCCCTGTACCTTAATATAGTTTGTGGATCACTATGGTAGGCTAATTTTCTATCGAATTCTTCGAAAAATAGTGTCCACGCTTGTGATTTTGCCGATGTACGGACGGCCGCAACTCAGGTAACCACACGCGTGCACTCTGTGCTGTTGTGATAAGAGCGGTTTTGCAATGAAAATGGAGTAACCTGAAGCGTTGGCCTCAGTACATTTATTCATCTATCCATACGCTTACGCCTATAATCCCTATAGGGGTAGGCAGAGCATCAGTGGTTTTAAATCCACTTGAAGCCACGTTTGACATAAATTCAGGGTTATAAGATGAAATATGATGTATGTGGTGTGAGGTGCACAGCAAAACCCTCGCGTCCCACTTACTGACTTTTACAGTTTATCTGGGAAGAGTAGGCATTTTCGAATTAAAACATATAATAGCAAAGTCGCCAGTATCAGTAGAGAATACGTCGAAGCCTCGTCCGTTGATCAGCAGAGTGCAACGCTAGCAGGTCAGGAAGACAATTTTTGAGCTCTAAAAAAGCCGTGATAGCCCAGTTGGTAATGAGCCAGATTTGTAATCCGAAGGTCGCGGGTTAAAATCCTGGTGCGGGCCTGGACCACTAAATTCGTCTTTTCGGATTTATGTACGATTTTCTAATTATCACTTGCTTAGCGGTGAAGGAAAACATCGTGATGAAACCCGCCCGTTCAAGAAAATTCATTTTTGAAAGATGGACTACTGGTGGACTATGACCTAATCCCCTTCATGTTTCGAAGGGAGGCCCGTGCCCCTCGGTGGAGACTGGAGACATATATGGGCTGAAAATAAAATAAGAAAAAAAAGTTCTTATTACGACATGTACTGGCCTAGAAAGACTATGTTTTTCTTATTAAAAATCTTTAATTATTTTCAAGATTACTAATCTGACATCAGCAACAGAAGTAGAGAGAAAATCGAAAATAATTAAGAATTGCAAAAACCTGTTTTAAATGTGAAAACCTGTCTGTATCAGCTATACAGTTTATAAATTATAGATTTTGCGGTATTAGTTATAGTATACTTCGAAAGTTGAAAATATGTACTTATTTTAAATAATATTTATTATTCTTGTGATAAATCTAAAATTAAAAAATTGTACCACCCTCGACATTCGATTGCTTATAACTTTTAAACGGCTGAACCAATTTTAATTAAATATAGCTAAGAATACTCTCGATAACGACAGCTTGCAAACTAAAAAATCGCATCGAAATCGGTCCATTCGTTTAGGAGCTACGATGCCACAGACAGACAGACACCCCTCTTTTTTGGGGAGTTAATAAAGAGAAGGGCTTCACTATCAACGACCTGCCCAAACTCTTGGATCAATAAAATATATTAGGATAACTGGAATCTTGGACCTATATAGACAAAAGTTCCTTTAGTCCTTTGGGAAGAAACAGGGTGGTGTTGTTCTTGACCGATCAGTCTGAACACACGGCACGGGGCTATAATGCCTATGTTATGGCTAAAAGCCGAAGTGCGGTTACATCTTGTCTAAGTTTGGCCAAGATTTAGGAATAAACTTAAAACCTAGCCTAACATACATACATACATACGCTCACGCCTGTAATCCCTAACGGGATAGGCAGAGTATCAGTAGTTCTAGCGAACTACTTAATGTCAGGTTTGACACAAATTGTGAGGGTTATCTTATGTAAAAAAGTTGGTGACAGGTGGTCGGCCTTTCGCCCATTATACAGCAAAACCCTCGCATCCCACTTACAGACTTTTACTGTATACCTGGGAAGAGTAGGTAGCTGGCATATTCTAAGTTTTTCGTTCACTCCCAGACCAGCATGGAAGTAAACTGATAAAACTAGGTTCAACCATACTTCGGCTTTAACCTCAACAAAAATATTAATCGGAATCTGTATCTTGTATTTCTGTGTGATCTTACCTGTTCTATGTGTGGTGATGACCGAAATAATAAATGTCTTTCTTTCTAAGAAAACAACACTTCTTCTTATAGTGCAGATAGTCAAATGTGTGGCGAACTTGGCTAATCCTGGTGTCAGAGTTTTTAAACCGCACAATGGCCTCACCGTTGAGCAAGTGATAATTAGAAGTCCGTACATTAATCCGAAAAGACGAATTTAGTGGTACAGGCCCGCACCAGGATTTGAACCCACGACCTTCGGATTACAAGTCTGGCTCATTACCAACTGGGCTATCAATTATCACTTGCTCAACGGTGAAGGAAAACATCGTGATGAAACCCGCCCGTCCAAGAAAATTCATTTTCGAAAGACGAGTGGTCCACCAACCCGCATTAGGCCAGCGTGGTGGACTATGGACTAAATCCCCTTCGTGTTTCGAAGGGAGACCCGGTGCTCCTCGGTGGGGACGTATATGGGCTGGTTAAAAAAAAACCAATGACCTCTGACTTGACTTTAACGACTGGAGTCAATCGACAACAGTCGGGACCAACTGCGGAAATGCTCGTGATAAATTGCCACTTTGGTCACCCATCAGTTTCCCTGCCTCTGCCACCTATATGCGACGAAGAAAACAATACTATAAATTAACAAAACAAATCACCACTTCTGGGAATTTCCCATTTACCATAGATATCTCATTATAAATTATAGACGACGGATGTAGAACCAGTAACATCTAATCACCGACACAACTGGTAAATACCTAAGTTGGTACTAAACAAGGCCATATACTCGTCTCTCTTACTCGCGATACGTGTGGCAAGGAGGCAAGACAACAGGTTTGGCTTGCCTTGAACTTGTATAACCGCTATGCGTACGCGCAAACGCGCATGACACTGTGATATGTCGCTTGTTGCGAATTTTGTAAAGCCTTCCATGCGTGGTCAGTGCGTCAAACGTACATACATACATATAAACACAAATTCATACACACATTGTTTTTCGTGGTGCGTTACATGTTAATACTTTTACAAAGAATTTTTAGGGAAAGGATGGGTTTGAACACCAGGAGATCTAACCCTGGAATAGAATAGAAAAATCTTTATTTTATAGGACATTCAGGATGTCACTTAAAACAAGTCAAGATTTCAATGAAATACATACAAACATACATTAAACGATTTAAATACATACATACGCACTCGTTCTTTTGACCCTACTGACTCTACACCTATTCGCAAAGGTGCAGTCTCCTCAAAGAAGAACAGGCAAGAAACTCTGAGGTTGCTCTTTTAAATCGCATAACAAATAATTTTAACTAAATCTGAAATAACTCTGGAGCTGAGCAGTTCATTCCCATGGCTGCCTGTCTGATAGATAATCAGAAATTTTGTAATAGCCCTTTTTGCAAAGTTTTTGTTTAATTACTGTCTTAAATTTGTCCAAAGGTAAATTTTGAATACACATGGGAATCTTATTATAGAACCGTATACCCATAAAAGAGTTCGTGACCTTGTGGAGACGACTGTCTTGTACATCCAGTTTATGCTTGGTCCTAGTATTTATATTGTGGTCGTGGATTCAAGTCCCATTCGCGCCAAAAAGAATTTCTTTCCTTAAAAAATATTTGTGAGTATCCCACACGCAAATTGATATTTTTATTTGACTTTTTGCCATCATATGTGACTGAAAATAGAAAGAAACAACTTTGGAGGTAGTCGTTAAGGTTCACAATTAGTGTGATGAACTATTGTAAATAGCTCTTAATGACTACCCCGAAAGTTAAACCTTTTACTGAACACAGTCACATATAATAGTAACTTTTTGTACTACCTACTACGCATCTAGGTTACCTTTCGTGTTCCAAAAATATTATTGAATTATATTCTAGACATTGTAGTCGTTTATTCGATACAATCCATTATACTGGGTGAAAAAGAACCTCCTACCTTTATTCAAAATCCTGAACCAGTATCACTCAAAAAAAAAAAATTATATATTTTTTCAGTGGGAATAGTTTATTTTTTGCCTAAATGTAGACATTACTCCTACACCAGGCACGCGAGGGGTGCGGGTAGCGCTCGGGGGGTGCGCCCGAGTGGTGTCTAAGTTTAGGAAAAAAAATCCCCCCCCCCCCAAAATAATAAAATAAAAATAAAGTGTTCAGTAAGTGATACTGGTTCAGGATTTTCAATAAAGCTAGGAGGTTCTTTTTCAACCTGTATAATGAGTTTAAAAAAATCAACTGACATAGATTTTATCGAATTTACCTAATTTAGCGCTTAAAAAAAATGCTTACACATATTAAAAGATGACGTTTTTGTTTGTGGTTATCTGTTGATAGGCATGGTTGGGATTGAAGTCGGTTGGTTCATACTTTTTTAACTTGGACAATTATTTGACCTTAGGGGCCCCGTCCATTAATCACGTGATTTTTTTTTAGAATTTTTCAACCCCCCTCCCCCTTGGTGATAAGTGGTGAGGTTTAAGACTAAGACCCCCCTCCCCCACCCAAAATCACGTGTATATTTAGTACCTACAAAAAATCTTGAAATTTTTTGAATAGTATCTTTAAATACAGGTACAAATTATAATCTAATTTTATTCTTAAAATAAAGGACCATGATAAAAATGTATAACAGAAATGTTGCAGGTTGTTTTTGACTGGAATAAAAATAATATTAAAGGAATGGTGTAATCATGCGAAAAACATTATATATTGTACTGGGCACAGATTAGCAAGACTTTCTTCAACACTAACAACTGGATAAGGCATCTTGCAAGTCAGTTGTTCGCACTGTGCTTACACCACATACGATAGGTTTCAGAAAAAAAATTTTTTTTCCTATACAAAAAAAAAATGATGACTCAGCACACCTCTCCTAAGGGAAACTTTTTTAGGAACGAAGCGAGGCTCGTGCCCCTCGGTGGGGACGTTATATGGGCTGGTAAGAAGAATTGTAATTTATGTATTATATGTTTTGTTCTTGTGTTCCTTCTAAGTTTGCTATGTGTAGTATTTTACCTTATTAATTGTTCATGTGCGATGGGTTTCTACTTCAGTATCATGGGAATATGTGGCAGAATATCAGCGGCTTCAGCCTTCTTAAGGCTGAAGTCAGTCTGAAGTCACATACCGTTTTGTCCTCTGTATTATTTATCTTAGAATGTTTGTTTTACCCCTTTACAACCGACTTGATATGATAGTGAGACTTGATTTTCTAAAATTCTGGCGCGTACGCGAATCAACTTTTCGAGACACAACCGGCGTCGATCGTTCGTGAGAGTATCCTTTTATTGGAAAAAACGCGCGCGGGCCCCATGCGAACAAGTTTGAATCTGTATGTCGCCCATAATCACAGCGAAGGATGGCTGCATTTTTTGGCGCGCGAACTCGCCCGGGTAAGTAATTAGTTTTTCATTAAATTAATGCAATGTTTATTGTTTTGTTTATGTGATTTACTTCAATAAGTGTTGTTTTATACCTAAATGTATGTAATTTGAAACTAGCACGCTGACTTAGGCGTATATTGTGACTCAAAATCAAGGACGCACGATCGTGTTGGTTAGGTGATACGTACTAAATAGATTTTCATACATTTTTGTACCTAAACATAATTTTATGTATGTATGACTGTTTAACAAGGTTTTTTTCCTAATTTTTAGGAATACCCCTCAGAGATGACCAAGTCGCAAAAATATTATCAGAAGGAAATGACTCGGAAATTGAGGAATTTGCCGATGACGAGGAATATATTGTGGCGAGAATTTTAGATCACCTAGAACAGAGTGGATCTGGTTCTGGCGATGAGTCCTCCGAAGTGGATGAGGCACCACCACCTACCCCAACACCATCCAGAAGCAGGAGATCAACTAGAGGCAGATCAGGCAGGAAAACATCAAGAGGACTGGCTAGTGCAATCTTTTTTTAAATGTTAATTATGTGAAACATACTCACTATTACTAAATAATAATATCTCATGTGATTCCAAATTAGGTTTAAGTAATTTAAGGTAATTTTTATATTGATTTTAAAGTTTTATACCAAAAAAAGATTAATAACCTAAGTAAGGAAGAAATATTTTAAGTTTTCTAATAAGACTGTTGATTTTTTGTTAAAAACATTGCACCAAATCTTTAATAACTCATTATTAATATTTTTAATAAATGACAGATGATTATAAACACGGCTTTATTAATTTAATTTTCATTTAATATCAAAATATATCCCCAAACTAGACAAAACTCACATCTCGAGCTACCCCCTAAGCCCCACGCTCGTGAGGGTATGTTTTCAGGAAACCAGAGATTTCAGGATTTTTTATTTTATTTTTTACATGATACTTAGGCAACAATGAAAAAGTTATGTGAATTTCAAAAAAGTCTGAGTAAATTATTTTCTTCGGTTGTAAAGGGGTATGTATTTTTATGGACAAATAAAATCCGTTTATTATTATTATTCACTCGAACTTTAAAGAGACTCGGGTTATACGAAATACAGACGCAAGCAGAGAATTCCATCTTAGTGGTGCGCAGTATAAAAGATGAAAAGAAGCTCTGTACGGATTCGAAGAGTTTCGACAAGGTAAGGGTGGTACCCAGTTGATAGCCCAGTTGGTAATGAGCCAGACTTGTAATCCGAAGGTCGTGGGTTCAAATCCTGGTGCGGGCCTGTACCACTAAATTCGTCTTTTCGGATTTATGTACGGATTTCTAATTATCACTTGCTCAACGGTGAAGGAAAACATCGTTATGAAACCCACCCGTCCAAGAAAAATTTTCGAAAGACGAGTGGTCCACCAACCCGCATTGGGCCAGCGTGGTGGACTATGGCCTAAATTCCCTTCGTGTTTCAAAGAGAGGCCCTTGCCCCTCGGTGGGGATGTATATGGGCTGGTAAAAAAAAAGGGTAGCACCCCGCGGTACAATAGCTCCAATCCAGCTCATCCAAGCCAAGAATCAAACTTTCATTCAGCTTAGGTAAGTCCGTCCGTAACATATAGGAAACCTGCCTGTTACCGATTAATTAAAAAGTGCAATTAGCCGACACGCGAGGTAGGCAGTGATCGGGTGTAGAACGCAGTTAAAGTTTGCTAGCAGTATGGCTTGTATAGCATCAATGAAGAAAGAAGAAGAAAAGAGAAAAACATGTGTGCAATTCACACGTGGTAGAAGTGAAACCTTCACAAACGTACTATCTCATGTTCTCCAACTGAATTTACGTATCTGTCTCTTTTTAACCGACTTCAAAAAAACGAGGAGGTTCTCAATTCGGGTGTTTTTTTTATGTTTGTTACCTCAAAACTCCGTAATTTGTAAACCGATTTCAAAAATTTTTTTTTAGTTCGGAAGCATATCTACTTCCAGATTGGTCCCATAATTTTATCGGCGCCGGTTTGAACAGGACCTAGTTAATGAAATAAGTATTCGCACAAGCTTTTTGGCAGTATAAAAACTAAGATAGTTATGCCATGCGAGTAATTGTTCGGCGCCGACGTAAAAAAAAAAATTCCTCTATTTAACATATTTCGCTATGAATTCACCTATTTACTGTTTTACCCGTAACCATTACTTACTCGTGAACATAGCTTAAAAAAATTATTTCACCCTTATTGAAGGCGGGTCAATTTTTTGTTAAAAATATTTTATTACTATCGCTTTTTCGTTTCATCGACTGTCAAATCACAACGATGCTAAAGAAGTTTTTACTTCAAAAAAAAAACGCTACACAATCACAGGTCCACACTAAGGTTTTCCCTTGTATAGTCGACGGCCTGTTTGGTCGAGTGCTAGTGACGCTGTTCGATTCCCAGTCGGGGCAAATATTTTGTATAAAAAGCAGATGTTTGTTCTTGGATCATGGGTGTTCGTGTCTGTCATTATGTGTGTTCCAAGGGACCCACGACACAAGGGAAAACCTTAATGTGGGCCTTTGAGTGTGTTGCGTTTTATTTATTGACTAAACGGTTTTATTTAGCTTGCCCTGTTTGTTTATATATTTGGGTCAAATCTAGTAATTGAAATTTGATCCCTCTTCCTATTGACGGATCTCAAGTATAGAATTTCTAAATATTTGTGTTGGACGGGAATCAAACCCGCATCCTTCAGATCATTAGACAGACCTATCAGTTCAGTCAATATCTTTTTGTGTTGCTGCCAAGCAGTTGCATTACTGTTATTTAAATATTGCACTACATTAGATGCGCACACGCAGTGAAAACGGACAAAAACTCAGCGTACTCACACGAAACGATTGCTTTCATAACGTCTTCTACCATTTAAATATTTCTTATTATAACTATAAAATTAAAAAAATATATATTGTATCACCCTTTACATTCATCGCGTTTAACTTTTAAACGGCTGAATAAAATATTAAAAAAACCGCATCGAAATCTGTCCATTCATTTAGGAGCTACGATGCCACAGGCAGACACAGATATACACGTCCCCTTTTTTGTCGAGGGTTAATTAAAACAATATTGCTTAAATAGTACTTGTAGGTAGCGACGCTGCCTTTTGATTGACAGGTTCTAGGTTCGATTTCCAGTCAGGGAAAATATTTGTATAACAAGCAGATGTTTGTTCTCGGATCATGGGTGGTTGTGTCTGTCTGTGTTCCAAAGGACCTACCACAGACCTATATCGAGATAGACGGTAAAAGTTTACCTACCTAGCGTGTAAAAAGTGTGATCTACGGTCACAGTTTTGTCCGACTTAAGTCAGTCCGCTTGAGACCTATGCCGTAAATGATAATCGATTTTAATCGGATTTACATTATTGTTTTACTTAATTAAGCGCCTTTGAATCGTTTCCGCGCGGTCTTGATTTCCCAGCACTGAATCTTGATCGTGACGTCATTTTAGATACCAAAAATTCGACACGCTAAGTTCTCATACAGTTTGAAGCGCTCTTTTCGTCTATCTCGATATAGGTCTGTGGGACCAACGACACAAAGGAAAACCTTAGTGGGGGTCTTTGAGTGTGTAGCGTCCAAGTTATAATAATAATAAATAAAAAACGTTTATTTTACCATGCAGCACACAGATACAAACATTTAGACGATCACAAATGACATAAAAAACACAGATTTAAAATAAACAAACATACATACAATATAAACATATTAATTTGCGTATGGATGCTGCAGTGAGTAAAAAGGCCTGGGCTCAGCGATTTTTTGTCAGTCTGTATTTCAGACTGGCAACACTGATTTTCAGCCCTCGCCTGTGAGTGGAACGCGGGGTGTAGAAATAATAAGGCTGTTGTGTTGTGTTGTGCGTGTTATGGTTGGTTATGTGTGATGTCTAGTGTGTGATGGTGAGGTGCGGTGTGTAAGGGAAATATCAATAAATTAAACAATTAATTGAATTAATAACTATTATCAAAATAGTTAAATAATTGATCCTTGATGGAATTGCCAGTTATCGTTTGAGAAAGCTTCTTGGGATACCTGACTTTTGTATTGCAAGTAAATGCTCCTTAAATTTTGTTTTGAAGTTAAACTTCGAATTAAGATTCCTAATGGGTGGGGGTAGGTCATTCCATAATTCCAAGTTCACCACATACTTGATTATCGACAAGGAAGGCATCGATGGATGTTCAATAATTCAATAAAATCCAGTAGGTATTTAACATTCAAAACACTCAGGAGATGTGCAATGACCTCACATATTTCCTCGTGATCTTGAAATAAAAACGCATTCCGAATCGTTTATCAATTCCTATGCTAAACACCTGCATTCTGCATAAAAATAAACCATTCAATTAAAGCGACCGTATTCCGTTTACAATAAGATTGAAATTATCAAACATCCAGCGCACTTGAGTTTACAAGTTTATTTTACTTTTCAACCGACTTCAAAAAAGGAGGAGGTTCTCAATTCGACTGTATTTTTTTTTTGTATATTTGTTACGCGATTACTCCGGCAATTATAAACCGATTTGAATAATTCTTTATTTGTTCGAAAGAGTATACTCCTGAAGAGGTCCCATATAAATTTTATCAAAAATGATTCAGCGCTTTAAAAAAAAAAACAACAAAAACAAAAAATACTACAAACTAGAACATCATCTAAATAAATGAATGACATTTCTGCTTGTAGTTATCTGCTAATAAGCATTGTAGTCCACAAAAAATACTAGATATCTACTTTGTGCGAACTGTTAGGATTGAAGCCGGTGACTCATACGTTTTTAACGTGGAAAATTATATAGTAAAAGAACCTTAGACCATACACTCTTATAATGACATTACTAAGATAACTGTTCATTGAAGCGCTCGTAGACCAGTTGCTGATACCAACCGATTAGGTAAAGCAACGTACACAGCGAACCTGATGGGTGACCAAAGTGACAATTTATCACGAGCGTTTGCCTGCATCGGAGGGCACGTTAAGCTGTCGGTCCCGGCTGTTGTCGATTGACTACAGTCGTTAAAGCCAAGTCAGAGGCCATTGTGCGGTTTGAAAATTCTGACACCAGGGTTAGCCAAGTTCGCCACACACTTGACTATACCTGCACGATAAGAAGAAGACTGTTCATTGCTGGATAGATTGATCTTGGTTGGCAATTGACAAAATGATTCTGGGTATGTTAGTCGTGGTTTGTTAAATGATGCTTCTTAGAATTTATATGAAATGATGTCATTTTGTTTTTTTGTGGAATTTCTATCTCTGTGGCCTGCAAATTGCATATTTCGTTCGTTTATAACTGATAAGTTAATTTATTAGTGTGTAGGTATATAAGATAGCTCTAAAATAAAAATAAAAAAAACACTGTATCACCCCCGAAATTAGATTGCTTATAACTTCAAAACGGCTTGTTTTTTGATAATTGATAATAAACTTTATTTGACAGAATACATGTTTGACAAGGTCTTAAAACTTTTCTTCTTATTATTAAGCGAATCTGTTTAAATATACTTATTTAAAAACCATTTCTATTACGTCAGCTTTTTAAACAGAAAAACCGCATCTAAATCAGTCCATTCGCGTAGAAGCTACGATGCCACCAGTACAGACAAAGATACACAGATGGAACTTGTAGTCGGCTTAATTCACCTGACTTACACCTGGGTGAATTAAGTATACTGTTAGTATAATTAATGCACTCAGGTGATTTAAATAGATACACAGATACACACGTCAAACTTATAACACCCATCTTTTTATGGCATGTTGTAGAATATTAAAAACAAAAAACTGACCAACATACTAATATTTTTAACATTTGCATTCTTTATATGAATTTACATATAAGCTGAAAACACTGTTTTTTTATTTATTATAAGATGGGTTAACTCTTGACCTCAATCTTGACCATAAGGTCAAAGATGAGGTCGATGATGGAGCGAGTTAACCCAGAAAATGTCTATAAAGGCACTGGTACTCCCACGCACCGACGGAACACAGCAAGCTGTTTGGCGTCGGACTTCGGTAGGAGGGTGGTCGCGAACCAGACGGCCCTTCACAGAGCCTACCACACCGCATGAGACCACAGGACGACACCTCAGATTCAGAAAAAAATGAAGTGTCGTTGCCTGGGATGGATTACTAGGAGGCAGGTCTCATTTGTGGAAAGCTAGAATACAATAAAATGACAAGCTTATGTTATGTTTACAAAACAGTAAGCTAATAGCGAAACCTGTGTATTATGCATAAGTAAATATCATGTATGTGTTTTGGTATGAGTGATTTGCTTATGCAACTTATTAATTACTTTTATACAGTTTATACAAAGCAATTGTTTACTAAGAATGATGGCTGGTATACAAATTACTATTACATTTCTACATTGTTTGTTAAATCAAGAAATGAAAGTATTAAAACAAAAAACAACTGACAACAATTAAAATACATCATTAAAGTAAATGTTATTCCATACATGTATCCATACACTCAGACAAATGTTGCATAGAAAAACTCACGCGTCACGCTACTCAGATGACGGTGAAACTTCACTTTGATTTCGTTTAGGAGCTACGATATTACAGACAGACACAAGATACACCTCTCTTTTGACATTGGAAATGTCTTTTCGTTCGCTCTAGTATAGGCTCCGATTTCACGAAAAGTATAAGGGATTTCACGAAAAGTATAACCTTTTTGAAAAAAGTCAGAACGACACATTTTCGAATTCCGTTGATTCATTTCCAATGTGCTCGATAGTTGTGTGAGGCACGAAATCTGTGATTTTTTTCAACAGGGGTTAAAAAGAATCGATTATGAAAACACGTTTTTTTACGAAATAAGGTCCGAAATACACATAACAGCGTAATTAAAACACCTAATAGCGAAACAAAGCGCATTTCACCCTGACCGCGCAATTTGTAACCACGTTCTGAGTTGGCCGTAGTTTCTGACAGCTCTGAGCCCTTTCTCTTAGTGATTAATGGCATGTGGAGCTATTTAGGTGTTCGGCAATACGCGATCGATTCTATTGACGTTCCTAATACTATGGAATTAAAGTAGAAGTCTACAAAATTGGTTATTTACTAGGTTTGGAGATCTTTTATTTTATACTAGCTTCCGTCTCGGACTTCATTCCCGTGGGAATTCGGGAAAGTTATGTACCCTATGTCCATCACTGATAAAGTAGGATTCTAATGGTGAAAGAATTTTTCAAATCGGTCCAGTAGTTTCGGAGCCTATTCAATGCAAACAAAAAAACAATCAAATCTTTCGTCTTAATAATCTATATCTATACATATTATAAAGAGGAAAGATTTGATTGTTTGTTTGTTTGTTTGTTTGTTTGCATTGAATAGACTCCG
Organism: Aproaerema taeniolella; assembly: GCA_949987775.1. Taxonomy (NCBI): domain Eukaryota; kingdom Metazoa; phylum Arthropoda; class Insecta; order Lepidoptera; family Gelechiidae; genus Aproaerema; species Aproaerema taeniolella. The sequence goes on along the minus strand of OX465258.1, from coordinate 17,896,547 downwards.
AAACTACTGGACCGATTTGAAAAATTCTTTCACCATTAGAAAGCTACATTATCCCCGATGGACATAGGCTACATAATTTTCCCGAATTCCCACGGGAACGAAGTCCCGAGCGGAATGCTAGTATTAGTATATACAGGGCTTTGATCTCCCATACAAAATCGCTATGTGCTGATGAAGTTTGTATGGGAACGATGAGAATTCAAATTTTTTTTTTCGTATTTTGACCTAGTTCCTTGGGGAAGTTGTTCAGTTGCATGAAATGATTAACCACCCGAGAGGTTGAAAGAGAGATACCTAAAGCCCTGTATATTAGTTGACTTTTAACCTTATTTTCCCTAACTACACTGGGCGTCAAAAATAAGTAGTACACTTTTCAAATTGCAATTACTCCTAAACTATAGTAGTTACACTTATGAAATAAAAAGCAGTTTATAGTAAACTTAACGAAGTTTATTAAAGTTATATTTTATTTGGCATGAATAAAGTTCCAAACTTAAAATTAAGATAAATACTAAAAAGTATCAATTTTTAACGATATGTCAACCACTTAATTTTCACGTTTTGGAACTTTTTCACAATTTAATAACTTGTGTTGCCGCCTCGGGCTCTAATTACAGCTTGGATCCGGTTTGGCATGCTGAACACTAAGTTTCGGAGGCGGTGTTGGGGAATATTTTCCCATTCTTCTATCAGCGCATGTTTTAGAGCCCTGAGTGTGGCAGGAGGTGGACTGCGCCTTCTGACTAGCCTCCCAAGCTCATCCCAGGCGTGTTCAATCGGGTTGAGATCTGGGCTTCTCGATGGCCAAGCCATCAAGTTGATGCCAACCTCCTGAATGTACTCTTGTACGTGGTGAGCAGTGTGTGGCCGGGCGTTATCATGCATTAGGATGGCTCCATCACCCATATTTATTAAATATGGCCCTGCATACTCGTTGAGGATCTCCGAGGCATATCTTTCACCAGTCAAAGTCCCATTTTCTATTACCACAAGCTCTGTGCGACTCTCTGAAGAGATACCAGCCCATACGTGTACAGAGCCCCCGCCATATTGGACTCTTTCCGAGATACAAGCTTGAATGTATCGCTCACCGGGTCGTCTGTAGACTCTCCGCCGTCCATCTGAAGTGTATAAAGAGAATCGAGACTCATCTGTGAATAAAACTCTAGCCCATTCTTCTTCGCCCCATTGTACGTGTTGACGGGCGTAGCGTAGTCTTGCTACGCGATGCTCTGTCTCAAGTTTGGGGCCATTTGCTGGTCTTAGAGGCTTCAGGTTAGCTTCAGCAAGTCTTCTTCTCACTGTACTCTCACTGATGTAGTCTGTTCGGGTCCGAAGAAGCTGTTGCTGAACCTCAACTGCATTAAGGTGTCGATTTCTTAACACAGTGGAAACAATAAAGCGATCTTCTCGGGTACTTGTGCACCTGGGTCTGCCATTACCTCGTCTCCTTAGATGGTTTCCAGTCTCTTCGTACCTTTGCTTTACTCGCTGAACCGTTCTTAAAGTTACACCCACCCTCCTTGCAGTACGACGCATACTGATGCCCACTTCGAGAAAAGCTAAGATTCTTGCACATTCTTCTGGTGAAAGAGGCATGATTAGTCAAATTTACTCTCTGAAGATACCTATGCTTTTCAATTACAATTGCTTTATCAGCAGCGAATGTGTCAAACACAAAAATCCTAAGTAAGACAACACCTTTCAACAGTTTAAAAAAAGTGTTTTTATTTATTCGTTTTTTTTAAAGTCAAGCATTATAAGTTCTTATAATGCATGAAGTTTTTATTGAATAAGATAAAATTTTCTTTTTAACCTTTTTTGTTTCAAAGGTCTAAGTTTTATAGTTTGGGAGAAATCGCAATTTTAAAACTGTACTACTTATTTTTGACGCCCAGTGTAATTAAAACATAATGCACCACGTATAAATAAATATTCTAGGTCAATTCACACAGCGCCGCCATCTAACCAAATACTTGAAAAAATTTGAAATATTTGTGTCGGTCCGGAACCAACCCGCAACCTTCAGATTCTACGCAATTTTTTATAACTCAACTTTTTTTTTACATTGATTATCAAAAGAAAAGATCTATATGTTATGTCAAAAAAAAGTCAAAAATTGCTTTATTTTCATAGAACATACAAAATGTTTCTTAAATGTTAATGGCAACTAAAGGATTCACAATACACATCCATTAGTTGCCATTAAGTACAAAATCCAAGTACACACAGCAGCACATCAGGCTACCCCACTTTTACCTTGAGCTCGCCCTTACTGCGCTCGTGATAGTGATCGTTTTCGTATTGAAACTGTTTAACCTATGTGCTGTTGTGTGTACATATTTTAGTAAGTACATCAAAAGTCACAATTGCCGCATTAGAAAGGTACCTACGACTATTTCGACCATTATTTAGTTATTTCAATGGTTTTGTAGTAATTCCAAGACAATCACTGGTGAACCATTGTGAGGTACGAGCAATTGAGCAGGAACGGTTGTAGGCAGGGCCGTGTTATGTGTTAGGCCCTCAAGCTAATCTAAGACCTGTGTTGGATTACCTTTTAGGAAGAAAAGTAATGTAAACTGAAAACCCGGATCCCGATTGACCTAAAACGTACTAGTTTTCCGCCCAGGAAGATTAGGAATTCGTTCTTGTAGGAATTTCGGAAAACTATGTAGTTTGTGTGTTCTTCTGATGTCTAAGCTACATCACAGGAGAGTTTCATCAAAATCCGTGATGTTGTTTTTGCGTGAGAGAGTGACAAACATACATCTATCCTCACAAACTTTCGCATTTCTAATAATAGTAGGATTACACAGTTGCGTCCCAGATTCTTGGTTACCTATGTTTTCAAGATTTAAGCACTAAATGTCTAATTTTTAAAATGACAACAGCGTCGCAAATGGGCCTTTGTATAATTCGGAAACGGCACGGCAAAATTGTATAACCATTGCCCCCTATGTACATACTAGTGATACTAGAAACTGGGGATATAGGGGGTAAAATGGTAATACGCCGTGCTGTGCCGTGCCGTTCAAATAAATAAAAAGGTCCATTAAATCGTTTCCCAAAACGTTTAACTCTAAAAACGCCTAAAATTACACCTTTATTTGTGTTTACCAAGAAAATTCACAAGAGAAATCTTGGGTGTTGGTCTGCCAATGCTATTTAGGGGCCCTAATCCCTAACTCCGTCTCTGGATTCAGTTAAAGTACAGTTACGTGCGGTTGGCGACCTCTGACACGCGAAGAGAAGCGGCCAGAGGTGTGCAACCTGTTATTTATAGTTTTCTACACCGCTATTAAATGGAATTCTTTGTTTGAAGATCTATTAGTAGAACAATAAAGTTACGCTTAATTTGCAGAGATGAGTAGGTAATAATTAGTAGGGCTTTAGGCCATAGTCCACCACGCTGCGCTGGCCTAATGGGGGTTGATGGTCATAAATACTCTATAAAATAGTACATTATGCTACAAGTGTGCTAAGTTAGATATTACATTAGAGGCGAGTTTGGAGCCCGAGCCGAAGGCGAGGCCTTAACGGAGCCGAGAATGTAATATCCAATGCGCACGCGTGTCATACGACGTTTTTCAACACATTTGCGAGGAAAGAAAGAAATAAAAACGTTCCTTTAATATTGACCGCAACAAGCTATCACTTGCATGTTGCGCCTCTGAAAGAATTTCTGGCGGTGTACCCATGTAGGTTTCTTTTTTTTAAAATTAAGAATGAGTTCGCTCTTGACCACAATCTAGCTCAGGGCAAAGATGCGGTCGAGGATGTATAGCGAGCTCACCCAGAAGAAGCCTATTCACTCGTACTTTAAAGATATTCGGGTTGTATGAGCTCGGAAATACAGACGCCGGTAGAGAATTCCACTCCTTGGCAGTGCGCAATAAAAAAGATGAGGAAAAGCGCTCAGTACGTATCCGAGGTATCTCGACAAGATAAGGGTGATACCTCGCAGTGCGTCTGGACGTCCGATGGAAGAAAGGGGCAGCGGAATGAGCTCATGCAGCTCCTGAGCACACTCCCCGAAGTACATCTTATAAAAAACACATAGGCAAGCTACTTTGCGTCTTTGGAGCTGTTCTGCACTTGAAGAAGACATTTTTTGTGTTGTATTTCTGACAATAATAACAATCTGATGAATACAAATGCCGTTTGTGAAAACCAAGTGAAAACATCTGAAAAGAAGAGGCGCGATTATTTTTTTCTTTTTTCGTTCGCATAATGAGATTCACATTGACAAGTATGCCATACAGCCAAATAAAAATAAAAAAACTTAACTATATATTTTTCACGTTTTAGCATAAATAAATGATAATTTTCTGTTTAATTTAAATGATTTAGTGGAATTATATTTTTATTTACAAATAGTTTAATATTTAAATATAAAATAACATCTGATCTCTTTGCTGAAATTTAGAAAAAAAAAACATAACGTACTAGTGCTTTATTTTTATTACTCACGGGCTGGGTAATACATATCATTATGAACCTTAAAACAATAACAAGACCCACTTTATGAGTAAATGTGTTGAAAAGATAATTATTTGAGGCGTTTTTCAAATAAGTTTGTCCGTGCCACGTTAATTATATATGAAACTTTTATTTTGAAAAATATTTGTATTCGTCAGCTGACCGAGTACGATAATGACAGCTTTGCGACAACACCGCGGTCCTATGTCAAAATGTCAACATTGACAACGCTATAGGGCGAGCAAGCCTTTGCGCGATGCCCTCGCGCAATCAATGTGAAGTTTCAGCGTGAGCCGAGCGCGAGTTTGTCGTTATCGTGCTAGAGCTGCAGGAATCGAACACCTTTAGTTGGAAAATTACCACCTGAACTATAAGTTACTATTATTTTTTTATGTAGGTACTTTTGAGAAAAACTTACTTTGATGTGTTGTTGTTTGTACACATTATTTAACCCCCGACGAAAAAAGAGGGGTTTTCTGTGTACCTGTGACACCTGTGTGTCTGTCTGTGCCTTCATAGACAGACACACAGATTGCCTTCATTGATTTTTAAATCAATTAATTTAATATAATGTAGTACCTAATGTAAGTTTTTTTGTGTGCAGAAATAAACAATTCATTCATTCATTCATTCATAGCTCCTAAACGGATGGACCGATTTTGATGCTGTATTTTTTATTATTGTCTATATTTGATCAAAATGGTTCCGCATGCACGCATACACAGACATGCTCACGCGCGTAACTCTAACGGGGTTCTAGAACCACTAGATGCCACATTTGACACAAATTGTGAGAGTTATCAGACGGAATAAGTCAAAAGTCTTGAAATTTTTTTCAGCTATTTAAAAGTTATGGATCATCCACACATTACGTCACAGCGTATGGAGGAGGGGGTGGGTCATACCAAACGTGACAGTACATGTTAAAGGGATACCAAAAAAGCGTGACATGGGGGGGAGGGGTTCAAAAAGTCGACATTTTGCGTGACGTAATATGTGGACGGCCCCTTAAAGCTGTCAATATCGGAAGTTATATATTTTTTATATTTCGAGTTCCTGAAACAGAAATATGTGAATGCATTTTTTTCCTCCAAACATTTAATGACTTTCTTACGTAGTGTTAATTTAACAGTTAATTAATCCTCGATTAGATGGGTCGATAAAATGTTTTTAATTAATTACTTATACGTTTGCGTAATTAAAAGAAAAACCCACTTAATGACGTCTGCTGTTGCAAGTTTTTTCTAAAAAAAATAACCAGTATCTAATAATATAACAATTCTTGTTATTTATTGTTGTGTTTAGCAGCTGATTTTCCGAATGCACACGAATACACCCAGTAGGCCGAGTACGATAGTGACAGCGCCGCGACAGCACTATGTCAAAATGTCAACATTGACAATGCCATAGAGCGAGCAAGCCTTTGCGCGGGACCCTCGCGCAATTAAAGTGAAGTTTCAGCGTGAGCCGAGCGCGAGTTTGTCATTATCGTGCTAGAGCTGCAGTTGCAAAAACATCCATTAAATTTAAAGTTACTTTGATTATCACACTGTCCCTTTCCGTCTTGTTTACGTAAATAAAGAAGCTTTAGTTTTAACTGAGTGTAACTATGATTAATTAGATTTACACACATCAACACGGTCTAGGGATATTGCACGATTTTTAATACAAAAGAGGTTTTATTTATTTATTATAAAATGGGTTAACTCTTGACCTCAATCTTGACCAAGGTCATAGATGAGGTCGACGATGGAGCGAGTTAACCCAGAAAATGCCTATTAGGCACTGGTACTCCTACGCACCGACGGAACACAGCAAGCTGTTTGGCGTCGGACTTCGATAGGAGGGTGGTCGCGAACCAGACGGCCCTTTACAGAGCCTACCACACCATAGGACGACACCTCAGATTTAGAACAAATTGAGGTGTCGCCTAGGGTGGATTAATAGGAGGCAGGTCTCATTTGTGTTTCCTTAGTCGCCTCTTACGACACCCACGGAAAGAGATGGGGTGGTGTTATTCTCAACCGATCACCACACGGCAAAAAAGCTTCTCTGTTTGAGAAGCTATAATAGCATACTTGAGATACATGGAAGGCTATATCAGACGAGCAAGTGCTAAACCTGAATTTTCAATTCTAGTCAATAAATTTTGTTTTACTTGAAATTTGTGAAAACGTGACGGAAACGAATACCGAAAATGCAGTTTTTGCCTGCTTTTTGTTTAAATAGTCTAATTTACGCTTTTTTTTTCATTTTCGTCACGTTTTCACAAATTTCAAGTAAAACAGAAACGATTGATTAGAATTGAAAATTTAGGTGTAGAACTTGCTTGTCTGAAAATTATAGCCCTCCATGTATCTCGAGTATCACTGTATCATCCTACTAAATCCTTACTAATATTATAAACGTGAAAGTTTGTATGTATAGATGGATGTTTTTTACTCTTTCACGCTCAAACGGCTCGACCAATTTTGATAAAATTTAGCATGGAGATAGCTGACATCCTTGATTAACACATAGGCTACATAATTTTCCTAAATTCCCACGGGAACGAAGTCCCGGGCGGACAGCTAGTTATGAAATATGCGAAAGTTTTTGGGGATGTATGGATGTTTGTTACTCTTTCACGCTCAAACGGCTGGACCAATTTTGATAAAATTTGGTATGGAAGTAGCTGACCCCCTGGATTAACACAAAGGCTTCATAATTTTCCCGAATTCCTACGGGAACGTAGTCCCGGGCGGATGCTATCTCATTATAAACATGATTACATATGTTTCATCTATTAGCCCTTAAAAAAAATCGCTTACGTTAACAAGCTGTAGTTACAAAGTCATTCCGTTCGTCAGTCACACTGTGTTAATGTACAGTTCATTCATACATCGATTCGATGCGCATGCGACTATCGACGTCCGATAACATCGACTCTTTCGTAAACAATGTCATATTTCAGTTGACTTAATAACACAGACTTAAAAGGTAATCAATTGGTTCAGATTTTTCTTTCTTAGAAATTAATACATTTGAATTATTATTTTTCTTAATTTCGCTGTTGTATCGTCCTTACTATGTATTATACTAGCTTCTTCTTCTTCTTATCGTGTAGGTATAGTCAAGTGTGTGGCGAACTTAGCTAACCCTGGTGTCAGAGTTTTCAAACCGCACAATGGCCTCTGACTTGGTTTTAACGACTGTAGTCAATCGACAACAGCCGGGACCGACAGCTTAACGTGCCCTCCGAAGCACGGAAACGCTCGTGATAAATTGCCACCTTGGTCACCCATCAGGTTCCCTGCCTCTGTGTACTGTGATATGCAGACCTTCATGGAGGATGGCCTTTCTCAATCGGTCATTTCGAAGAAGATTATTAGAATATCATTTTCAAAGGTTTGAAATGGTATTCGATGTCAACATTCGAAATGATTGAAGATCTGGTCTTCCGTCATTCATTGTAGAGAGCTCGCGAAGTAATTTCATGTATGCGATCATAGGCGTGCAAATAGCACTTTTCCAGGCGTACCTACATTGAAATGTGAATTATGAGTGAATAAATAAATAAGTGTCATAGAAATTGAATAGAAGTGCCTGTTTGTTATTCGTAAATATACAACTCGCAGAAGAGCTACTATAAGTACGTATTTCATTCATTGCCCCCGGACGAGATGATTTTATAGCTATTTATGAGGTAAAGTTGCTTAGATTTAAATAAATAAATAATAAAAAATGGTCATCTACCTCATTGAATTTGAGAAAGGAACATCCGTCGCTTCCAAATTCAACATTCAACAAATCAAAGCAAAGCAAATTCGGTTAAAAATGAGCTATAGGTCAGGCAATGCTTTGACAACAGACGCGGCTTGCGCGAGTTGGATCGAACAATGGTGCGCGCTGCGTACCAGGCGGTGCCAGGCGACGCGTGCGCAGGCGCGCCTTACGAGCTCACTTGTTATGCCATGCCAGTGTTGCCACTTAAGCGACCTTTTGATATTTCTGGCGAAGTTTTAGATGTTTCATTAGCGATAAGTATCTTGATTCTTTGTGTTTTCTGTTCACGTGAATTAATGTTTTTTATCTGTCTATGTAACTGTAAATCTTGCGAATTTTCAATAGATGACCTTGTAGGTGATAAAAATACGATAGTTTCAGCTTTCTGTGCTATATTAAAAATTTGGCTGTGTTTTTACGATATTTTTTATACTCATCTAAAACCCATTTTTTCCAAAATTTAAAAATAAAACCTTTGCCTAAATTCCTATATTTTTTAGATGACATACAGTTCTATTCAATTCAAAATACTTTTATTACAGTGAACATTAAATAACTTAAATTACGAATTAATACTAATATTAAACTACGTATTATTACACTTATTTATATATGACCTTCTTAGGATTAAGATGAGAATTATCTAGCTTCCATAGAAATAGTTAGCTAAGTATTATTTTTTTGGAATTATCTTGAATTTGCGAACTGGCAACACTGTAACTGTGGTATGGCGCCCCTTCGCTTGTGGATGTATCAATGGCCGTATAATGTGTTCTTGTTTTTAGAAGTTTTAGAACTATTTTTTTCCGTATTACACTAAAGTATATGTATAATAATAATATTATAAAGACGAAATGTTTGATTGTGTGTTTGTTTGTTTGCATTGAATAGGATCCGTAACTACTGGACCGATTTGCAAAATTCTTTAACCATTATAATGCTACATTATCTCTGAGTAACATAGGCTACTGATTCCGGGCGGAAAGCTTTTTATCTTTACGAGTATTAAAAAATGCAGAGTTCTGTTCTGACTCACTAATAACGCTTTTGGACCTAGAAAGCTGAAATTTAGCAAAAAGATTCCCTTAACGGTGTAGGCAAGGAATGAGGAAGGATTTTACAAAATTCGAACGGGAACGAACAATTGCCTACGATCAATTTGTTCCTTACTTGAGAACGCTTTGACCGATTTTTTTGTTTTAAACCCTCGACAAAAACGAGGGTTGTTATAAGTTTTACCTACTATGTACATTGTGTGTCTGTCTACATTATTGTAGCTGCTAAACGAATGGACAGCTTTCGATGTTCTTTTTTAACTTTAGGGTTATAGTAATTTCTAATGTTTGATATGTTAGATAAATAAATAAATAATAAATAAACGCTACACACTCAAAGGCCCACACTAAGGTTTTCCCTTGTCTCGTGGGTCCCTCGGAATACACATAAAGACAAACACAAACACCCATTACCCGAGAACAAACATCTGCTTTTACACAAATGTTTTCCCCGACTTGGGATCGAACCCAGGACCCGCCGATCAAGAGGCAGCGTCACTACCACTCGACCAAACCGGCCGTCAAGCCGGCAGGGTTGTAGTAATTTCTAATGTTAGACATTTGTTTTTTTTATTATGAGATGGGTTAACTCTTGACCTCAATCTTGACCAAGGTCATAGATGAGGTCGACGATGGAGCGAGTTAACCCAGAAAATGCCAATTAAGACACGATAGGATTTACTCATATGTTAGATAGGATTTACTCAATTGAAACATTCCTTTATTTTATTAAAGAATTTTTTTTAAATACGCTTGCCACACCTGCGAACTCTACTTAACTGTAAAAACTGTAAAAAATCTTTATTTAACTGAAAGTTATGTAACAATACAATGAATTATGAAGCCTGTGGTAGTAAAAAAACTGTGCTACAGACTTCAGAAACTTACATGACGTTAATGTTAAATAACTAATAATGACAACATTATTATAAGTATTAATTAATCTCCTTAGGTAGCACAAACAATAGGACACGGTTGAATAGTTCCACTATGAAAGCAGTATTATATTACAAAGAGTTAAGAGCCAAGATCAACAAACTATTGCCTAACGTGCTGTCAAGTATCAACATGGGTTACATTATAAAATACGAGCATTCCGCTCGGGACTTCGTTTCCGTGGGAATTCGGGAACATTATTTAGCCTATGTTACTCAGGGATAATGTAACATCCTAATGATAAAAGAATTTTTGAAATCGGTCCAGCAGTTTTTAAGTTTATTCGTTACATACAAAAATACAAATCTTTCCTCATTATAAAATTAGTGTAGAGTTATCCATAAACATAAAACCTTCTGTCCTTCCTGTACAACGTCCTCAAGAATCCCTCCTCTCCTGATTTCCTTCGTTCCCGTTTCCAACTGTTACCTCCTGATACTCGTCCACGCCGCTCCTGTAATACCAACGTATTGCAATGCCCCTCGGCTAGCACAAATTTTCGTTTTAATTCTTTTACTGTCCGTGGAGCACGGATGTGGAACAAACTCCCGACAGCTATACAAGAGAGTCCATCTATACATTCCTTCAAAAATAGAGTCAAAGAATACTACCTGTCCCAACTGTAATGAGCAAATTATATATTATGTATGTATGATTTATTATATTTGTTTATATGTATTATATATGTTAGTATATATATTATTTTTATTTCATTATATTTAAGTATTAATAATATAAGCCCTTCTCTTATTTGGTATTTTCTTACGTTGTGCGCAATTCTCTCTTCCCGTCTCGTACACTATTTCTCACCGATTAGGTTGGCTGGAAGAGATCTCTTCTAGAGATAAGCTCGCCTTTGTACACTATTTTTTATGTAAATTTTTTCCCTACTGTGTTTGTGCAATAAAGAATATATATAAAACATCATAAATTCATAACCTAAATTAAAAATTGCGTAATTACTTCCCGAACGTAATGCTGACGCTTTAGCTGACTGTACGTGCTAGTTTCTTTGCTGACTGTGCAACCAAGTTACACACAAGTAGGTCACGAGGTACTTGGCACGTTCAATGTCAACATAACTCGAATAGTGACTCGGAAACTAAATAAATGTAGAACAAACCTTAGAGGTATGGCAGAGATGTTTTGGAATTGTTGGTTCCTTTCGTCAAAATCCTCTTACCAGCCCATTTACGTCCCCACCAAGGGGCACGGGCCTCCCTTCGAAACACGAAGGGGATTTAGGGGATTTAGTCCACCACGCTGGCCCAATGCGGATTGGTGGACCGCTCGTCTTTCGAAAATGAATTTTCGCCCGGTTTCATCACGATGTTTTCGTCACAATATGCATTGAATTTTCATTTAGTGACATAGCGTTCTGTTCGCGACTTCGTCCCAGTATTTTCCAAAAATAGTTTTCATAAAAAAATTACATTCATAACTCTAAAATTAAATAAATGGCGGAGAGATCGGTGAACTTCCATAAAAAAGAAAATACAGTCGAACATAGAACCTCCTCCTTTTTTGAAATATGTTAAAAAATGATAAGTATTATAACTCTTAAACGGCTGAACCAATTTTGATCAAATGTAGCTAATAAACATCTCGATCACGGCAGGTTTCAAACAAAAAAGGCATGAAAATCGGTCCATTTAGGAGCAAAAATATACACAATTACACACGTCAAACTAATAACACCCCTCTTTTTTGTCGCGGGTTAAAATTGTGCTTCCTACATTTATACTAAACTACTTTTCCTCCCGGGACTTCGTTCCCGTGGAAATTCGGGAAAATGTTGTAGCCAGGGTATCAGGTACTTCCATACTAATTTTTATCGAAACTGGTCCAGCCGTTTGAGCGTGAAGAGTTAACAAACTTACACACACACTCACAAACTCTCGCCGTTATAATATTAGTGTGTCGGGATGATGTGACTAATCATAAACTATGTTATACATATTATGAGCACACAATTAATGTTTACTAAGTATAATATCTTCTCGTGGCTTTGTTTTATTATGCTTTCAAGGTACCCCACCATTTCTTCCATGCTGGGCTTGGAGTGAAAAAAAACTTAGAATGTGCCAGCTTAGAATCTGTAAGAGGGATGCGAGAGTTTTGCTGTATAACGGGCGAAAGACTGACCATTTCTCACCATTATAAAACTTGTTCCATCTGATAACACTCACAATTGTGACAAATGTGGCATCTAGTGGTTCTAGAACCAGTGATGCTCTACCTACCTCGTTAGGGATTATAGGTGTGAGCGTATTATATCCCACCGTAGAGCGTAAAGCGAATATCTAGTAACTTAATATAAATCATTACTTCATAAAGAGGTCTTCTACTTAGCCCACTACGACTAACTTTGTGTTAGAGTTTCAAAACCGCCTAATTGACTTTATTTTTTTAAGAGCACGCGTAACAGCTTGAAGATGAAGCGCTCGAAGCCCAGTGGCTCTCGCCGATCTGAACCGATAATTGAGGTTAAGCAACGGATACAGGGGCAGGGAACCTGATGGGAAACGCTCGTGGCAATTTAACAAGAGCGTTGCCTTCTGTTGTCGATTGACCACAGTCGATAAAACCAAGTCAGAGGCCATTTGGCGGTTTGAAACCTCTGACACCAGGGTAAGTCAAGTTCGCCACACACTTGACTATACCTACACGATAAGAAGAAGAAGCTTGAAGATTATTCAAACAAGTAGTAACCATAGCAACACATATAACGGTAGTTAATGATGAACAAACAGATGGAGGACTAATTATATTGAATCAACATCACTGGGATGTGGAGATATCTTTGTCAGTCGTTTTCTTATCCATCCCGATTGCTGGTTCGTATTAACTCGTTGGCGCGGGGCGTGCCACGAAATCTACAGTAATATTATAAAGAGGAAAGATTTGATTGTTGGTTTTTTTGCATTGAATAGTGTCCGAAACTACGGACTGATTTGAAAAATTCTTTCATCATTAGAAAGCTACGTTATCCCTGACTAACAAAGGCTACATAATTTTCCCGTGGGAATTCGGGAAAATTTTGTAGCCTATTTTACAAAGTCAAAGTCAAAAAAGCTTTATTTCATAGAATGACATACATAATGTTTCTTAAAATATGTCTAAATAGCATTTTTAACTTAAAATATGTCTAAATAGCATTTTTAACTTTGCGCCTATTCGCAAAGGTGCAGTCTTCCTCAGGAGAAGAATAGGTTACACACATACATACCTACACTCACGGCTATAATCCCTAATGGGTTAGGCAGAGCATCAGTGGTTCGAGCGAATTACTACGCCTATGTTACCCAGGGATAACGTAAAATTCTAATGGTGAACGAATTTTTCGAATCGGTCCAGTAGTTTTGGAGCCTATTCAATGCAAACAAACTATCAAATCTTTCCTCTTTATAATATTATTACGGACTAAGGAAACAAAAATGAGACCTGCCTCCTAGTAATCCATCTTATGCAACGACACCTCAGTTTGTTTTTAATCTGAGGTGGCGTCTTATGGTCTCATGCGGTGTGGTAGGCTCTGTAAAGGGGGCGTCCATTAATTACGTGAGGTGTTTTTGGCGATTTTTCGACCCCCCCACCCCCTCTGGTGAGATGTCGTGAGATTTGGCTCGACACTCCCCCTCCCCCTTTTGTCTCACGTGAGTTATATGAAAATGTTTTAGTGTAAATACGTTAATTGGTAATTTTAAAACTTACAAAAAATGCCTAATTATTTTAAAACTTTTAATAATCGAACAATAAAAAACATAGCAATTACCAAATTAAATTTAAAAAAAAAAAGATTTTTCTAATTCAGTCGACGGGTACTCAGAGTGGCTACTGGAACAACATGGTTTAGTTGGTTTAACTTAGCTTTCCCACAATTTAACACTATTTCTTTTGGGGGAAAATATTACGTGGTATTTGTAGAGACCCCCCCTCTCCCCCACGTGAGATTGAGTGAGATCCGGCCCGACCCCCTCCCCCCCAAAACGCCTCACGTAATTAATGGACCGTCAAAGGGCCGTCTGGTTCGCGACCACTCTCCTACCGATGTCCGACGCCAAACAGCTTGCTGTATTCCGTCGGTGCGTGGGAGTACCAGTGCCTTAATTGGTATTTTCTGGGTTAACTCGCTCCATCGTCGACCTCATCTATGACCTTGTTCAAGATTCGGGTCAAGAGTTAACCCATTTCATAAAAAAATTTATTGTGTATTTAGGGCATAATATGCCAGTGTATAACTAAGTGTGTGATGAACTTGACTAACCCTGGTGTCAGATTTTTTAAACCGCCAAATTACCTCTGACTTGGTTTAACGACTGCAGTCAATCGACAACAGCCGGGACCAACAGCTTAACGTGCCCTCCGAAGCACGGAAACGCTCGAAATAAATTTACACTTTGTGGTCACCAACCAGGTTCCCTGCCTATGTATGTTGCTTAACCAATGTAGAGAAGAATTAGATACGCCTAAAACTTTAAGTCAAAGTTAAACTTGAAAAATCAGTCATTAATACCTTAAGCTACATGGCCATAGTCTCAAAATGCACAAATAATATCCTGTGACCTTCATTGACTGTACCATTTGTCTTAGCTATTTAAAATTCAATACAACTGAGTAAATAAAACATGTTTAAAACAATACGATACTAATGTAGAATTATTTATGTATTTTGTTGATGAATTGATGATCCAATTTTGATGTCTTGTAAAATTAGTTGATTGCTAACTTTCCGCTGTGACTTTGTTCGCGTGGTAAATTAGCCTAGGTCACTTTAAGGGCACAAAACACGGACAGTTCAGAAGTTTAGCTTCATACAATGCGTGCTTGTGCGACATAGGCATACCAGTTACTTTAAACCGACTTCAAAAACCTCCTCCGTTAACAATATTTACTTTGTGCGAACTATTTTTGGGATTGAGTCGGTGACTCATACGTTTTTAACGTGGAAAATTATCACTTATAAACATCTGTAACATTATCTTCTATTTTTTTTAAATATAAGATGTGTTAACTCTTGACCATAAAGGTCAAAGATAAGGTCGACGATGGAGCGAGTTAACCCAGAAAATGCCTATAAAGGCACCGGTACTCCCACGCACCGACGGCACACAGCAAGCTGTTTGGCGTCGGACTTCGGTAGGAACCAGACGGCCCTTTACAGAGCCTACCAAACCGCATGAGACCATAGGACGACATTTCAGATTCAGAAAAAAATGAAGTGTCGTTGCCTGGGATGGATTCCTAGGAGGCAGGTGTCATTTGTGTTTCCTTAGTCGCCTCTTACAACACCCACGGAAAGAGATGGAGTGGTTTTATTCTCAACGGATCACCACACGGCTCTTTTTCAATGGTTCGTAATGTCACATAAAACAGAGTAACTTAGAATATTGGAAGTAAACGTTTATTCCAGAAACGCTCAGCCCACTCAGCTAGATTAGATCAGGTCTAAGATTAGATTATTAGAGCGATATAGAATGCCTGGGTCTAGACCAACGCAGTACTAAGATCTAGTTAGCGGTAGATCCTTCCTGACTAAGTTACTAACGCGAAAGTTTGGTATGTTTCGATGTTTGTTACTCGTTCACGCTCAAACGGCTGGACCAATTTTGATAAAATCTGCAGTGGCGGTAGCTGACACTCTGGATTAACACAGGCTGTATAGTTTTTCCAAGTTCCCACGGGAACGAAGTCCCGGACGGAAAGCTAGATCTCTTTATTGAACGAATCATACCTGATTCACAAAACTATGATGTTTATACTCTCATGTAACCTCCGACGTAAAAACAAGGGTGTTAATTTTATTTTGTGTATGTCTGTGTTTCTGTCTGTCTATGACATCGTAGCTCCTAAAAGAATAAACCGATTTTGATTCGGTTTATTCTTTTAGGAACTTTTTTTTGAAAGTATATAATTATGTATTTATATATATATATGTCTTATTTTTATGTAATAAATTATTTGTATATTTATACAATATAACATACTATACCTTTACATTATTTGTATATTAAACCTTTGTACATTGAATGCTACCTGCCGACTACTCCTTCCTCTCAAACACTCAATGGGTTGACTGGAAGAAATCCCCTTGTGGGATAAGTCCGCCTTTATACTGTTTTTCTTATATTGTGTCTTGTGTAACTTATGCTCATGTACAATAAAGAATAAATACATACATACATACATACCTAATTGAGATGGTTCTTAGATATATTTGATCAATATTTGTTCAGCCATTTAAAAGACTGCTTTACCGCAGTAACTGCTTTACCATAAAACATCGAAACACAGATTAGAAAAGTAATTTTGTTGTTTTTAAATCTATGTCCATACAGCCATTTTTAAACCTTGTCTAAGTTTTAGTTTTATTTTTTGCGGTAATTTCCAAAATGTTGGGGGTCATAATTTTTATTTATTTATTTATTTATTTAACAATTAATTGCACACATGAAAATCAAATACACTGGGCGTCAAAAATAAGTAGTACAGTTTTAAAATTGCGATTTCTCCCAAACTATAAAACTTAGACCTTTGAAACAAAAAAGGTTAAAAAGAAAATTTAATCTTATTCAATAAAAACTTCATGCATTATAAGAACTTATAATGCTTGACTTTAAAAAAAACGAATAAATAAAAACACTTTTTTTAAACTGTTGAAAGGTGTTGTCTTACTTAGGATTTTTGTGTTTGACACATTCGCTGCTGATAAAGCAATTGTAATTGAAAAGCATAGGTATCTTCAGAGAGTAAATTTGACTAATCATGCCTCTTTCACCAGAAGAATGTGCAAGAATCTTAGCTTTTCTCGAAGTGGGCATCAGTATGCGTCGTACTGCAAGGAGGGTGGGTGTAACTTTAAGAACGGTTCAGCGAGTAAAGCAAAGGTACGAAGAGACTGGAAACCATCTAAGGAGACGAGGTAATGGCAGACCCAGGTGCACAAGTACCCGAGAAGATCGCTTTATTGTTTCCACTGTGTTAAGAAATCGACACCTTAATGCAGTTGAGGTTCAGCAACAGCTTCTTCGGACCCGAACAGACTACATCAGTGAGAGTACAGTGAGAAGAAGACTTGCTGAAGCTAACCTGAAGCCTCTAAGACCAGCAAATGGCCCCAAACTTGAGACAGAGCATCGCGTAGCAAGACTACGCTACGCCCGTCAACACGTACAATGGGGCGAAGAAGAATGGGCTAGAGTTTTATTCACAGATGAGTCTCGATTCTCTTTATACACTTCAGATGGACGGCGGAGAGTCTACAGACGACCCGGTGAGCGATACATTCAAGCTTGTATCTCGGAAAGAGTCCAATATGGCGGGGGCTCTGTACACGTATGGGCTGGTATCTCTTCAGAGAGTCGCACAGAGCTTGTGGTAATAGAAAATGGGACTTTGACTGGTGAAAGATATGCCTCGGAGATCCTCAACGAGTATGCAGGGCCATATTTAATAAATATGGGTGATGGAGCCATCCTAATGCATGATAACGCCCGGCCACACACTGCTCACCACGTACAAGAGTACATTCAGGAGGTTGGCATCAACTTGATGGCTTGGCCATCGAGAAGCCCAGATCTCAACCCGATTGAACACGCCTGGGATGAGCTTGGGAGGCTAGTCAGAAGGCGCAGTCCACCTCCTGCCACACTCAGGGCTCTAAAACATGCGCTGATAGAAGAATGGGAAAATATTCCCCAACACCGCCTCCGAAACTTAGTGTTCAGCATGCCAAACCGGATCCAAGCTGTAATTAGAGCCCGAGGCGGCAACACAAGTTATTAAATTGTGAAAAAGTTCCAAAACGTGAAAATTAAGTGGTTGACATATCGTTAAAAATTGATACTTTTTAGTATTTATCTTAATTTTAAGTTTGAAACTTTATTCATGCCAAATAAAATATAACTTTAATAAACTTCGTTAAGTTTACTATAAACTGCTTTTTATTTCATAAGTGTAACTACTATAGTTTAGGAGTAATTGCAATTTGAAAAGTGTACTACTTATTTTTGACGCCCAGTGTAGATTAGTAGAAGAAAAGATAGATGACACAATAGGTATAGCTTATTTCTATTTAGAAATTTCTTCCAGCAAACCCAAAGATAGGAAATGTGAAACATAAACTAGCAGATAGTCGTGCGCGTTATACGAAAACCAATAAAAAAAACAAACATACCAAGCAAATATATATATAAGTACATATACAATGCTTGAACCTTTCAGTTATTACAAGAAGAAAGATAATACTCTTTATTTAATTTTAGAGTTATAATTTATACAGGGATATAGGTAAAACCTCTCGGGTGGTTAATCAGTCTATGAAACTATTCGAAAAAAATATTTTTGAGTTCCCATGCAAACTTCATCAGCATAATAGCGCATTTACCACCCGAGAGGTTGAAAGAGATTTACCTAAAGCCCTGTATAAAAGTTAATATATCTACTGCTTCGTTTTCGTGTATATTGCTGTAAGTCTGCATCAGACAGCCTCTTGTAGGCGATTAACTGGGTTAAGGGATACAAATGAGCCGTACTTTGGTAACTGATTCAATAGACCTCTGTGATAATAGTGTAAGGTGGTATAATAAACGCTGCACAATTAAAGGCCCTCGTTTTGAAGTTGTATTGTGTCTCTTGCCAAGACTTAATAAATATCCAGAATAAATTGGAAAAATGTAAAAACCTAATATAATTTTACTAGTGAAATTATAATCACCCGCTACGGTACAATTTGCCCTGAAAAAAAAAACGGGTTGCACTGCGGGAGTGCCGGGAGAAGTGAAAACTTGAACATTAACGCTGTGCATTAATATGGAAATAAAACAAAATACACAAAAAAAGTTAGTTATTCTCTCAGGATTCGAACCCTCGACCTGTTGCTTGTAATCTGGAAACTTTTCCACTCTACCAAACTGTCTACTTTCAATTCAGTAAAATAGTCTGCGGTATTTGCGCACTATGTGAGGATAATCGTTGACATCGTTGACATCTCTACATCTTTACAAATTACTGAGAGATTATTATTTCCTAAGTAAAATTTCAATATTATCGGTGACATATACGAATTCTTGATTCGTCCAGGAATTAAATATTATAAATCTAAAGATTTCCTACTGAGCCTGTCAAGCCTGAAGTGTTGTTGGCTGTACGGAGCGATGAAATAATGGATTAATAGAAACAACGGGAAAGGGTGTTCCCTAGGGAATGGTGTCGGAGCATTTTATTATTAACCTTTGAAAGCGGTTTTCGAAGAAAGGATGGAAAAGTTAAGAAAAAGTAGGGTAGGGATTATTTTTTGTAACCCCCGACAAAAAAAGGGGTATTATAAGTTTGACGTGTGTATCTGTGAGTCTTTCTGTGGCATCGTAGCTCCTAAACGAATGGACGGATTTCGATGCGATTTTCTTCACAAACGATCTGTGATGAAAGAAAAATAAAATGTTTGGCGGTTTTTTTTTATAGAAAGCTTAGACATGATCAAGATGGTTCTTGGCTTTATTTGATCAAAATTGGTTTAGCCGTTTTAAAATTATAAGCAATCGAAAGGCGTTGTTATTTTTTTTTTTTTTTTTTTTGTTTGCCATGATCGCGTAGAATTTATACTTCAGACTATGTTGTTTTTAAATACAAAAACTGTTATTTTGTTACTTCGTCGTGACAAAGTGTTTGTCGTGACTTCTACTGGTTTTAACATCTATGTATACCTAGTTAATATGTATAGTTGGTATTTGTTTAACAAGGTCAAGATATAGAAATAATAAAATAAACGCTACACACTCAAAGGCCCACACTAAGGTTTTCCTTGTGTCGTGGGTCCCTCGGAACACACATAAAGACAAACACCCATGACCCGAGAATAAACATCTGCTTTTCACACAAATGTTTGCCCCGACTGGGGATCGAACCTAGGACCCGCCGATTAAGAGGCAGCGTCAGTACCACTCGACCAAACCGGCCGTCATTAAACACAAAACCTGCAGCGGTTAAAAATAAGTAAATAAGCGGCCGAGGTTTCTCAGGAGGCGCCATTCTTGGATTGTCATATTTTTGCCAAAAAAAACATGAATTTTATGTGTTGGTGATGCCATCTTTTGCATTTTATTACTAAATATTTTATTCATCTCATATACGTCCCCACCGAGGGGCACGGGCCTCCCTTCCGTGCTTCGGAGGTACGTTAAGCTGTCGGTCTCGGCTGTTGTCGATTAAATACAGTCGTTAGAACAAAGCCCGCCTTTGTGCGGTTTGAAAACTCTGACACCAGGGTTAGCCAGGTTCACCACACACATGACTAAACCTACACGATAAGAAGAAGTTTATCTATGTTCACAGGTAGGTATAAGTAAGGTACACATGGCAGCACAACAGGCTACACATGTTGACCTTGACGTCGCCCTTATCCCGCTTGTAACAGCGCCGGCTTTCGTATTGTTAATGTGTTACCTGACGTGCTGCTGTCTGTACATACATACTTTGTTTAGCCCATAAGATTTTACGTGTTGTTTATGGGGTGTCAAAGGCAACTGCGCAGTTTGTTGCATATTCTAAACACGTGGCGTCTAAGTGATATCTTAATCAACCAATACTATTGATGGTTAATAATTAATTAAACATGACTTAACTGAATAATTTTCCACGTTAAAAACGTATGAGTCACCGACTTCAATCCCAACAACAGTTCGCACAAAGTAGATAACTAGTATTTTTTGCAGACTACAATGCCTAATAGCAGATAACCACAAACGAAAATGTTACTCATTTATTTAGGTGATGTTCTGGTTTGTAGTAATTTTTTGATTTTGATGATTTTTTTAAAAGCGCTGAATTATTTTCGATAAAATTTATATGGGACCACGTCTATACTCTTTCGAACAAAGAAAGAATTTTGAAAATCGGTCCATAATTGGCGGAGGAATCGGTGAACGTATCTTCTTACCAGCTCATATACGTCCCCACCGAGGGGCACGGGCCTCCCTTCGAAACACGAAGGGGATTTAGGCCATAGTCCACCACACTGGCCCAATGCGGGTTGGTGGACCGCTCGACTTTCGAAAATGAATTTTCTTGGACGGGCGGGTTTCATCACGATGTTTTCCTTCACCGTTAAGCAAGTGATAATTAGAAATCCGAAAAGACGAATTTAGTGGTACAGGCCCGCACCAGGATTTGAACCCGTGACCTTCCGATCACAAGTCTGGCTCATTACCAACTGGGCTATCACATTTAAAAAAACATACAGTTGAACATAGAACCTAATCCTTTTTTAAAGTCGGTTAACAACTTAGATGAGTAGCTATAATTTACATTTTTAACTGTCTTCGAAAAAAGAGGAGTTCAACTTTGTTTTTTTTATAGGTTTGTTGACGCGATATTTTCGGCGGGTTTTCAATATGGCATCGTAGCTCCTAAAAGAATGGACCGATATGGATGCGGCTTTTTTTTTATAAACTGACGTAATCGAGATGGTTCTTGTCTATATTCCACCAAAATTGGTTCAGCCGTAACAAGCTATTTATGTAACGGCAATTTCGTACGATTACAGACACACAGATAAGTTCCAGGGTTTGTCAATGTTTGCCATAATCTTAATAATTTTCCACGTCAAAAACGTAAGAGTCATCGACTTCAATCCCAAAAATAGTTAAAAGTAAATATCTATTGACAATAATAGGGCTTTAAAATTATTTATATTGAATAATATTAAGGAACACACTAGTCGGAAAGACAATTTTTTCGAGAGTTTCCCTCAATTTCTTCAGGATTCCACCATCAGATCCTGGTTCCCTTACCATGGGACTACCATTGGGATACTCCCTTTCCAACAAAAAAAGAATAATCAAAATTGGTTCATAAACGACGAAGTTATCCGCGGACATACATAAAAAACCTCCTCCTTTTTTGAAGTCAGTTAAAAAGAAAGGAATTAATTGTATATTCTCTTTCTCATGTATGTCTGGTATTACTAACTAGTATAAATTACCTAGAACCAGAAACATGTTTGGTATTCCCGTCTCCATCGCCTGCCGTGTTAATAAATGTTAACACATGTTATTAACAGTCTTCCGTTAGACTTTGACTTATTAAAACTTCGTCGTGTCGTCGAGGTGTATTAATATCGGAGACATTTTGGAAAATATCACAGTTATGAGTTGAAATTAAAGCTTACACATGCATACGCTCACGTTTATGATCCCTAACGGGGTAGGCATAGCACCAGTCGTTCTAGAAAAATTTTTTGTCCTTTCAATAATATTACCTGGAACTTAGAATCCAATTTAACCCAGGCGTACTGTAAACGGCAGTTAAAAGGACCCATTACTACAATCAGATTTTTTTTATTATCGTGGTAAATAAGTAACCATAAAAAACGGGTTGCACTCCGGGAGTGCCGGCAGAAGTGAAAACTTGAACATTAACGTTGTGCATTAATATTTAATTTTTTTTTTTATGCTGACACCGGATGACAACTTGACTTTTACAGTTTTAATTTCCTTTATTTATCAAACACCTCCCCGTGACATCTTGACTTTTACAGTTTTAATTTCCTATATTTATTAAACACCCCTTCGCCTTACGGATTTTTTTACATTTTTTACCCATACTTCAAACTTCACAACGCCGGTAAAAAGTTTTCACTTCAAAAATTGAGACAGATCTTCACTTTAATGTCAGTGATATTAACGTTGCCATCCATAACATCAACGATGATCTCAATCGGATCTGTTCCTGGGCTGATTCCTTTGGGTTGCTTGTAAACCCTAAAAAATCACAGGCAATGTTAATTGGTAGTAGGTATATGTTAGGCCAAGTTGTTTTGGATAGTGTGCCCTTGATTACCTATAGAGGA
The DNA here is from genome assembly GCA_949987775.1 of Aproaerema taeniolella. Lineage (NCBI taxonomy): Eukaryota > Metazoa > Arthropoda > Insecta > Lepidoptera > Gelechiidae > Aproaerema > Aproaerema taeniolella. The sequence continues at coordinate 17,873,462 of OX465258.1, read as the reverse complement.
TCTCCTATTGAGTTTACCAACACTGCGAAAAATCTTGGTCTTATGCTTGAATCCAATCTCTCTTGGTCAGCGCATGTTGCTGGACTCAGTAGGAGAGTTCACTTTTCAATTCACTCCCTCAAACGCCTCCAAAACTTTTTACCTTTAAAAACCAAGATCACTCTCGCTCAATCCCTTATCCTCCCCCTCATTGACTATGCTGATTCCTGTTTCCTTGATGCCACTGAGGAGCTCGTGAATAAACTTGAGCGTCTGCAGAACCTCTGCATTCGCTTTATCTTTGGACTTCGTAAGTTCGACCACATCTCTCGATATCGCGAGCAACTCAAGTGGCTCCCTATTCGTCTGAGAAGAAATCTTCACCTCCTTTCTCTTCTTTTCAATGTCCTTCATAATCCTTCTTATCCTAATTACCTTCGCGAGCGCTTCTCTTTTTCAAAACCAGCCCTCTCGTCCTTCCGTTAGGTCACTCCTCTGTATCCCTTCCCATCACTCTGACTTCTACTCCTATTCCTTTTCCGTTCATGCAGCCCGACTGTGGAACTCACTGCCTTACCCCATCCGCAATTCCGAGACACTTCCGATATTTAGAAAGAAATTAAAGGAACGTTATGTATCTGTTGCTTTTCCTTCAGTATAATGAACATAATATTATATGTATTGCTTGTGTATGTATAAAATATATGTCTGTGTATTTATATAAATTATTTATATATTATATGTATGTGTAGTTGTATTTTTATGTAGTTTATATTAGTATTTAGATTTCAGTGGTTAATTGTGCACGTCTGTCTTTATTTATTTTACGCCTCTCACTGTCCCAGGTCTGCTGGAAGAAATTTCTTAAAGAAATAAGCTGTGCCTTTTGTGTTCGTTTTTCTTTTGTATGTAGCATTTGTGATTTTTCCTGTGTACAATAAACTGTTAAAGAAATAAAATAAAACAGTGTCTTAAAATCTGACGTCAAATATTTTTAGACGGCCCTATTATATGAAAAATCGTGCCAAATCCCTAGACATTGATGATGTGTGTATTTATATAGATATGTACAGTCTGACAACCCTATATCGGAATCCTTTTTCCCTTTAGTTCCCAGGGGATTCAATTCGGAAGTTTGTTAACATCGGAATTAATATTTTCGGGTTATATTACTCAAGTTGAAACGACTTAGGACGGGGAATTCCCCAGACACTAAAAAGATTATATTCTTTTACTTTTAATGTCAAGTTATGTTTAGGAATATACTAGCGATCGACCTAGGCTTCGGTTATAGGTTATTTATTTACCAAAAGACGATTAAGTAGAGTTAAAAGAACCAATGTAATCTACTAATTTGACTCATTTTAACTAACATTCTAAATTTTACTCTAAAATTATAAGGAGGAAAGATTTGATTGTTTGTTTCTTTGCATTAAATAGGCTCCGAAACTACTGGACCGATTTGAAAAAAATCTTACACCATTAAAAGCTACATTATCCCTGAGTAACATAGGCTACATAATTTTCCCGAATTCCCGCGGGAACGAAGTCCCGGGCGGAATGCTAGTCTACACTATATTATAACGAGGAAAGATTTGATTATTTGTTGGCATTGAATATGCACCGAAACTACTGGACCGATTAGAAAAATTCTTTCGCCATTAGAATGCTACATAGGTTACATAATTTTCTCAAATTGCCACGGGAACGAAGTCCCGGGAGGAATGCTAGTATGAAATAAATAAACGCGAAAGTTTTTATGAATGGATGTTTATTGCTTTTTTACGCTCAAACGGCTGGACCAATTTTGATAAAATTTTGTATGGAGGTAGTTGACATCCTGTATTAAAACATAGGCTACATAACTTTCCCGAATTCCCAAGGGAATGAACAGACGGAAAGCTAGTAAATCATATGCGTGACTGAGTGTTATAAAACGTGTTCCCTCATTAAATTACTATATTCGTTCTTTCTCTTTCATACACGTTCGGTACATCGGAAGTGTTGACTTCCCGACTCGTGCGCAGCCTACTAATTACAGAAGTAGGGTTAACAGATAACGCCTTATCTGCTCCTGTAAGTCACACTGATAATGGCTTGGTAGCTTTATGTCGTGAGTTTATGAATGGGGTCATTCCATCCACGATCAAATAACACGATTATACTTTGTTCCCGTAGGAATTTGGGAAAACTATGAAGCCTTATGTCACTGACGCAAATGGCGCTCGCTGATCCCAACCGATCAGTGAGGTTAAGTAACGTACACAGAGGCAGGGAACCTGATGAGAAACCTAAGTGGCAATTTATCACGAGCGTTTCCGTGCTTCGGAGGGCACGTTAAGCTGTCGGTCCCGGCTGTTGTCGATTGACTACAGTCGTTCTTTAGAACCAAGTCAGAGGCCATTGTGCGGTTTGAAAACTCTGACACCAGATTTAGTCAAATTCGCCACACACTTGACTATACCTACACAATAAGAAGAAGACTGACTCAAGAAACCTCCTCTCAGGCGACAAGGTTACTGTATTGATGTACTTTATTTTAAAACTAGCTTTCCGCCTGGGACTTAGTTCCCGTGGGAATTTGGGAAAATCATGTACCCTATGTCCATTCCGGATAATGTAGAATTCTAATGGTGAAAGAATTTTTCAAATCGGTCCAGTTGTTTCGGAGCCTATTCGATGCAAACAAACAAACATTCAAATCTTTCCTCTTTATAATATGTATAGAAGATATAGATGATGGTACTGGAAATAGTTCTCAAGATTTTTCCCATTATCCTTTATAATGAAGTTTCACCTTGCAATGAATGCACATTAATTAACTGCAAGGCAACGCTCAAGTGCATACAATGTCACTAACGTTATTAACCGTTATTCCGTCACGTCCGTAACGTTATTGATCATTATCAATGTTATTTGTCAGTAGGTTGTCACGTTTGACACATAAAAAATTGATTTGATATTTTGTTCAGATTAAATTGGTGTTTTTGAAACTGGTACTGTCCAAGATAAGTAACGAGATAACTAAGGGCCACTTTCACCAAACTTCAGGACTAATTTTGTTTAATTTGACAGATTTTGTTGCTTTGACAATTGAGTTAAATGTGTTTAGGATGTTAAATACGTTTAGCACTTTTGGTGAAAGTGACCCTAAGACTATTCTAACCAATTTTTTAATTTCTAAGACTTTTATAATCCAGACTAGCATTCCGCCGGGACTTTGTTCCGTAAAATTATGTAGCCTTTGTTACTCAGGAATAATGAAGCATTCTAATGGTGAAAGAATTTTTCAAATCGGTCTAGTAATTTTGGAGCCTATTCAATGCAAACAAAAACAAACAAACAATCAAATCGGGTTTGTTTGAACACGTTTATAATTATAAATCAAGAACGGCTACACTGATTTTCATGTTTTTTTTTAAAAGGCCGTGTTAGGAGTAGGTATCCGAATCCGACGAGCTTGTATGAAGCAAATTATGATTGTAGAAGAAGCGAAAGAGGTGTGTTTGGATCATACTATGTAATCGGAAAGCTGTGTGCCCTCTGTCTACCCCAATGAGTCTGTAGCATAATGCGCTGTAGTCTTTGTCTGCAGCATAATGCTGAGTCAGCGCCTCTTCACTCCTGTGACACTCAGTGTCGACTGATTCTTACTATTTTTTTTTTGTTTTTTTTTTAAATATTTTTTTTAACTTTTTCTTATTGCTTTGTTTACGTGTTTTGATGTGTGTTATTGGAGTGAATAAAGCTGTTATCTATCTATCTATTTTTATAAATCTTTTCATTATGTATGTTTGTTTTAAATTTTTAAATTTATTTATAAGTATGATGTGATCTGGTTTTATCGATGAGTGTAATAAGGGCCGTCCACATATTACGTCACGCAAAATTTCGGGTTTTTGAACCCCTCCTCCCACTATGTCACGCTTTCTTGGTATCCCTTTAACATGTATGGTCACGTTTGGTATGATTCCCCACCCCCGCCTGAAATGTTTTTTTTTTAATATTTAAAAAAAATATCTACTCGTAAAGAAATAGCGAAATCTGAGGCTCTAACTATAATATTATTTTAAAAAATACGAAAATTAATATTAGGTAGATAAAATTTTAATTACCTTTTTTGTACTTACAGGTAAAAATCAACGTTCTGGTTTTGACATCAAAGGTTTGTTATTTTATGAGTAAGGTGAATAGTATTTTAAGGCGACTACAGCACCCGATAAAGGCAGCACACATAGGAATAGTGCCATCTCCGTCTCTCAACAGGCCTGGGCCGGCAGTGCGATCAGTGTCGTGCGTAAAAACATGTTCGAAAGTTAGAACAATGAGATTTATGGAAAGGTAACAGCTTAAATCGAAAAATGCGTTAACTACTTATCGAGAGTGTTCAATAACGAACATTTTGATAGCAAATTCAAGCAAAATCAATGTGTGCATTTTACTATCGTTTTTACAGCTTAAAAGATACACAATATTGGGTATTTAGAGGTGACTTTGTGAGCTTTTTCTATCGAATCAAAAGTGCTGAATCATGTTTTCAGCAAACTACTTATCTACTTTATGTCCTGAATATTACCGTAGTTTTTCTTCGATTTAATGCAGTGCGTCATGCTTATCTACGCATCATAAAATCGTAATTTAGGTGCTGTAGTTGCCTTAAAATGTTTACAGTAAATAATTTACGGCGTCTTAAGTCTTTTAAAATTAGCATACCTTAAAAAAATGGTCCGTTACTAGGTGTTTAGGTATTGGACTCTCATTTTGCAATCTTATACCGATATTTTTTTTATTTGCTTGAAATTGTTGTTGTTTTTGAAGTGAAAACTTCTTTAGCGGCGTTGTGCACTTTTTGTATGAGTAAAAAATGTTAAACTCGCGTCAGGGTCACGTGATCCTGATCGGAAATTCGTAAGACGGAGGGTGAAGTGAAAACTTCTTAGACCGCAAGGAAGTAATATATGTTCAAGTTTGCACTCCCGGAGTGCAACCCGTTTTTTTTACAGCCCATATTATACGTCCCCACCGAGGGCCATGGCTGTTGTTGTTATACTTATTAATTTTATATTCATATTTTTTTTATTTGACGAAAACATTATTCTCTGACATTTTTGAAATCCATTATAATCTAATCTAATCTAATCAGACCTTCTCAGCGCAACCACGTAAAAAAATTCGAACTCCTAAATTCCTCAAACAGGACGAAAACCGCTGGTACCCGTAAACTTAAACTTAAGACCATTACGACCAACTGTGGCCAAACTCGTGCGAAAAACGACCGAGCGGTTAAATAGTAGGACCCCTTCTATTAGTCGGGTAAAACATCCCATTGTTACCCTAAGTAGTCTTACCGAAACGTCTTTTTTTTATAAATTACTGTAACATTAAAAAAAAATCTATCAACTCGGACATTCAGCTCTAGCTCTAGAGCTCTAGAGTTATTTCAGAATAAGTTAAAATGAGAAAATAAGAAAATTTGTAATGCGATTAAAAAGAGCACCCTCAGAGTTTCTTGCCTGTTCTTCTCTGAGGAAGACTGCACCTTTGCGAATAGGCGTAGAGTCAGTAGGGTCAATAGAACGAAAGCGTATGTATGTATTTAAATCCTTTAATATATGTTTGTATGTATTTCATGTAATCTTGACTTGTTTTAAGTGGCATTCTGAATGTCCTATAAAATAAACATTTTTTCTATTCTATTCCATTAGTTAGAACTATTCCAAAGCTAGAGCTTTTGAACGGATAAACCAATTTTGATAAAATATAGCTAAGAGCCATCTCAAATAAGTCAGCTTTCAAAAAAAAAACGCATCGAAATCGGTCCATTCGTTTAGGAGCTACGATGCCACAGATATACATACAGATTACAGATACACACGTCAACCTTATAACACCCTCTTTATTGTTGGAGGTTTAAAATGGGTTCGCTTTACCAAAACCTAGTGCTGGCCGTGCAAAGATGTAGCAAGTGGGGTCATAATAACATCTTAGTGCTCCAAAATTGTCATTCTTACCTGCACGCGGCTTATATTGGCGACTTCGCCAGAAGTATTTAGTTTTGATTTAAATACTCGGACATTGGCAAAATCACGCTTGGTGGACGCCATTTTTAAAAGAATTGGAAGATGATAAAAAAAAATAGGCTGTATGGCTCCATTCTTTGCCTATCTTGATGGATAAAAAAGCGACTACTACTAGTACAAAGATACAAATTATCAAACTTCCCCACCTTGACAGCTCAGTGCTGGTGTTACCAAGGCGCGTGGCCTGCGCGGGCGCATTGTCATCGGTCGCTCACTCCGACGCGCGTGGCATGCTAATTAAAAGCATGCGGATAGTTCTCGGCCATTCTTTGTGTGGCGGGGTTTCCACAAGCCAGGTCGTTTTGTGGACTTAACTTTTAATACATTTATTAAAACTCTGTTGGCAGTAGTTTTTAAGTTTATTCGTTACATGCAAAAATACAAATCGTTCCTCTTTATAATATTACTAGCATTCCACTCGGGACTTCGTTCCCGTGGGAATTTGGGAAAATTATGTAGCCTATGTTACTCAGGGATAATGTAGCATCCTAATGGTGAAAGAATTTTTCAAACCGGTCCAGTAGTTTTAAGTTTATTCGTTACATACAAAAATACAAATCCAAAAATACAAAAATACAAACTATTGAGAAATAAAAAGTTACAAGCTACTAAATTTCAATAGAGGGGGAAACTGTCAAAGAACGAAAAAGAGACGCACTTACTGGCACGTGACGTCACCGCCATTTGTTTGCGTAGGTAAAAACGAAACAGCTAGCTCTCCCTACAAAACGAGATAGCTAGTCCTTACGATAATATAAATGCTAATAACTTGTTCATTTATAAACCAATTTTAATGCTGTTTTCGGATATTAATATACAGGTTGAAAAAGAACCTCCTAGCTTTATTGAAAATACTGAACCAGTATCACTTATTGAACACTTTTTATTTTTATTTGTTTTTTGGTGGGGATAATTTTTTTTTCATATACGTAGACACCACTCGGGCACACCCCCCGAGCGCTACCCGCACCCCTCGCGTGCATGGTGTAGGAGTAATGTCTACGTTTAGGCAAAAAATGAACTATTCCCATTGAAAATTTCAGGATTTTGAATATAGCTAGGAGGTTTTTCTTCACCCAGTATTTCTAGCATTGTTTTGTTTCACATACAATAATTAAATCAAACACTGTCAACATCCCTATTGTCTATCCCTTTAAAATCCCGTACACCAGGGGTGGCCAACTTGATTATACCCAAGATCTCCTGTTTACTAACGAAACCCTGTGCGATCTACCAATTACATACTTCTTGAAATCTTAAATGAAACAGCATAGTTCAGTACACAATCATGTAGTATTTTTAAAAAATTATATTAAGAGAAAAAATTCTGAAATGTTTTTTTATATTTTTGCCTTGCCACGTTCGACTGGACTAACAGTCGCGATCGACCGGTCGATCGCGATCGACCGGTTGGCCACCCCTGCCGTACACTATCGATCAGAACTATCGATCTTAGTAATCGTTGACAGAATGTGACTGTGTCTAGAGCTGCCGATACTAAAACAGTGAAAAACCAAATACATACATTTTAGTTACCAAAAGTATCTTATTCTCTTTCAACCAAAAAGGGTCTGTCACACGCTGGATTAACTGTCTTAAGTTATCAATCAGACCAACTGACAGACATATAATCCTCGGACCCGACATGTTGGTCTGTCAGGACGAGTGTGTAAATATCGTCTGGGTTTAACCACAGAGTAATAAAGGAAAATATCATGAAACCCTCATGTTACACACATACATACGTTATACATATAATGGTGAGAGGTGGTGAGCCTTTCGCAAAACCTTCGTATCCCACTTTTACTGTATACCTGGGAAGAGTTGTCAGCTGGCACATTCAAACTTTTTTTGACTCCCAGTTCAGGAGGTTTACCATGATCGCTTAGCGCGATCCAATTTAGGACCTAAAGAAGTCTGCAACGCTCATTCGTATCATGATGGCTTATAAGCGATTCAATTTTGGCGCTGTTGCTATTCAAAGGCAGACCAGCGACAATTTTTTTTTGATGGACCATAGACAACCGAGTAGTTCAAAAGCAGCGTCATCATGGTACCATTTAAAAAAACATTCCAATTGCGAAGCAGTTCAAAGTTGGATCCTAAACAGAAATGCTTTTAAACGATCGTGGTAAGTACCCAGCATGGAAGAACCCTCATGTTGTCAGTAAGATTTTGCTTCTTAGAAGTTGAAGCGCTTGTAGCACAATGAATTTACGCAACGTACAAAGAGGCAGGAAACTCGATAGGTGATCAAAGTGGCAATTTATCACGAGCGTTTCCGTGCTTCGGAGGCACGTTAAGCCGTCGTCGCTCCCGGCTGTTGTTGATTGCCTAAAGTCGTTAAACCAAGTCAGAGGCTATTGAGCGGTTTGATAATCCTTACACCAAGGTTAATCAAGTCCGCCACACACTTGGTAATACCTACACGGTAACCTTTTCTTGCTTTTAGCAATAATAACATTAATAACACCCATCTCTCCTTTACATACTCTAAGACTTCGACGGGAGGATGTTGACCTAGATCTAGGGCGATCTCCGAACAGTTTAATCTAGATTTTTTGTAGATGTCTAGTTTGTGATTTGAATTCTGGGTGGAACGGAATAATTTTGGTATAAAAGTGTTATGAAAGAGGTGGCCAAAGCTGTAAGATTTTCGTTTTTTGACAAATTTAATTTAGAATCGTTATATCCTTCAGTATATCCTTCATAATGTATCGATGGATGCATGGATGTTTGTTACTCTTTCTCGCTCAAACGCTCGGCACCCTAACCTAGCTAGCTAGTCGGAATAGATAGGGACAGATGAAAGAAATACATAGGTACAATGATATTATTTATTTTATTTATTTATTTATTTTAACAGTTTACTGTACACAGGAAAAATCACAAATGTTACAGACAAATAGAAAAACGAACACAAAAGGCACAGCTTATTTCTAGGCACAAAATTAAAACATTAACAATATGAAGCTGAGTTTTTTTATTTATTAGAATACTACATAAAACAAACAATTTAAAAGAGAGTAAAGAAAAAATAAAATACAGTAGATAGTAGATGTGATGGGTGAGCTTGGTGATCTCTACACATTTATTCAAAGCGTGGCATTGTTTATTTTGTGCCTGCCAATAATTAAAGTTTCGTAAGGACGATCACCTCACGGCGCCCCTCTGTACTTTCTACGGCGCGCACCAGGGCGCTGCGGCGCACAGTTTGGGAACCCCTGTACTATAGCATTCTGTCCGTGTCTTATTTCCCGTGGGAAGAAGTAATGGAAGAAGGAAATAATCTTCTATTATATCTATTATCTATTATAAAGAAAGTCGTGTTTGTTACAACACTTATAACTCGAGAACGGCTGGACCGATTGCCATGGCTTTTGATTTGTTGGATTTGTTTCCATCCCGAATAGCAGAATACATCTTAAAAACATTGGAAAATTGACGGGAAAATTCCCACGGGAACGAAGTCCCGGGCGAAAAGCTAGTTATTCATAAAGATCTTTAATTGTTCTTTGTCAGGTATGGTTAAGATATACAGTTTACCCGGTATATGCGTTATTCTTAATGCTTACTTTGCCAAAGTTCTAACAGAATACCAGCGTCACAGCTCAGATGTGACATTTATTGCTGACTCAGGACCTTTTTGCTAACACAGCACAATGCCAGTAACTTTGAAATACTGTGATTGTTCATTACTTCATTTTGTTTACGTAAGAATATTTTGCTAATTGGTTGTTTACTGATATTAACCTCCGACAAAAAAAGGGTAGTTGTAAGTTTGATGTGTGTATCTGTGTTTATGTCTGTGGCATCATAGCTCCTAAACTAATGGGTAATCGAGGTGTTAATTAGCTATATTTGATCTATTTTGTTTAGTCGTTAAAAACTTATTGTTTAGCCGGTTTTTTTAAATTTTAGGGGCCATCCATAAACTACGTCACACGAATTTCATGATTTTTTGACCCCTTCCCCCTCTTTGTCTTTGTCCCTAGCGTGACGTCACATATTTTGCATATTTTCCATTTTTTGTAATTTTGTAATAAAAGCAGTACTTAATAAAGTTGTTATTTTTGTGGGAACTCAAATTTCATTGTCTCAACCAAAGTGAAAACGTAAAAAGAGTGCTTAGGACTGAGGAGGTTAAGTTTGTCGTTAATAGTTAACACGTTTTGATACTCGTAACACATTTTGAAATGTAACGTCACGAAACTTATGACCCCTCCCACCCCCTTGTCACACAATGTCACACTTTGTCGACCCCCTCCCCTCCCCTTAACGTGAGACGTAATTTATGGATGGTCCCTTAGTGTATGTTAGAATATTTTGATAATTGGTTGTTTACTGTTTTATTAAATAAGTCTGCCTCTATGTAAACGTAAATTCATATTTCTTGAGAAATTCTACTAATCCTTACTAATATTATAAATGCGAAAGTAACTCTGTCTGTCTGTCTGTCTGTCCGTCTTTCACGCCAAAACTAATGAACCGATTTTGATTAAATTTGGTACAAAGATAGACTAGAGCCTGGGAAAAAAAAATAAAAAAAAAAAATAAACGCTTCACACTCAAAGGCCCACATTAAGGTTTTCCCTTGTGTCGTGGGTCCCTTGGAACACACAAAGACAAACACAAACACCCATGACCCGAGAACAAACATCTGCTTTTTACACAAATATTTGCCCCGACTGGGAATCGAACCCAGGACCCGCCGATCAAGAGGCAGCGTCACTACCACTTGACCAAACCGGCCGTCAAGGAAAGGACATAGGCTACGCATTTTATCCCACAGTTGGGCACGATATAACCTTCAGTCCACGCGGGCGGAGCCGCGGGCGGAAAGCTAGTATTATAATAAAGGGTTAATAGATGTTTGCTACTTCTTTAACGCTAAAACTACTAAACAAATTTTAGTAAACTATACACAGATGTATCTAATCAGAACTTTATAATTTTTGTTACCACGGCACCTGTTCATATTATTGAATTAATGAAAAATGCAATGGCTCAAAACCAAATTAATATACGTACAATATGAGTTAATTTCACGGTAAAAACTACGCAATATGATAACGGTTAATGCATTCGTCAGAGGCGCTGGTAGTTAATGTATTTGATAATCGAAAAACTAGTTAAGGTAGGTCTGGCATCGGAAAATTACTAGAGAACACTACGTCAAACTTCATGGTCTTAGGTAGTCATTAAATAACTGTTGTGCAAGATTATCATGAAGCATTTGTAATTTTTTTTACCTGTTTCTTAAGATTTTTTTTTACATTTTACATAACAGATGACTTTTTAGAAAAAAAATTAAACCAACTTCAAAAGAGCGAAAAATAGAGACAACATCATTTAATTTGCTACGTAGTACCTACTGATCTGTTTGAAGTCGGTGCAAAGGCATCCTATCAAACTTAATGGCTTGGCACCGACTTCAAACAGTAGGTACTACGTAATATCCTTACTAATATTATAAATGCGAAAGTAACTCTGTCTGTCTGTCTGTCTGTCTGTCCGTCTTTCACGCCTAAACTACTAAACCGATTTTGATGAAATTTGGTACAGAGATAGATTAGAGCCTGGGAAAGGACATAGGCTCCATTTTGTCCCACAGTTGGGCACGATATAACCTGTAGTCCACGCGGGCGAAAAGCTAATATCAAATAAACATACACACGATCACGCCTATAATCCATAAAGGGGTAGGCAGAGCACCAGTTTAGTATTCAATAAAGTTGTCTTTATTTTTCGCCTTTCATAACCTAACAACATCTTGGCCACTTGATCTATACTTAAGTATCGATTGTCTCTTTCTCTCACTATCAAAATGACAAAGACGATTGCCACTCAATTATAGATCAGAGTCTGAGTCGCGTTCTATAATATGGACCTTAGCAAGAGCGAACACATACTTTATAAAAAAAAACTAAAACTTTTATAATTCTTTTTAAAGGAGTACACTAATTAGCAATTTTTAATTAAACCCCAGCGTATGAAGCATGGTTTTAATGGTAGAAATAAAAGGTAAATATTCGTGTTTGGCAACACAGCGCTGCGCAGATGTTCGGCGTCTAGTGGTTGTGTGTTCGTATGCGCTGCGGTGCATTGGCCACTTGCCAGCTACGTACTACCAATTACATAGATTACCAAGTAGTATGGAAACATATCCTTCGTGCCGTACCACTTTTTTTTTAAATTAACAACAGGTGCGTTCTTGACCACAACCCAGAGAAAGGGCGAAGATGCGGTCGAGGATGTAGCAAGCTCACCCAGAAGAAGCCTATTCAACCGAACCTTAAAGACATTCGGGTTATATGAGCTCTGAAAAACAGACGCAGGCAGAGAATTCCACTCCTTGGCAGTGTGCAATAAAAATGATGAAGAAAAGCGCGTAGTGCGTATCCGAGGGATCTCGACAAGTTAAGGGTGATACCTCGCAGTGCGTCTGGACGTCCGATGGAAAAAAGGGACAGGCGGAATGAGCTCATGAAATAAATTTTATAAAAAAACAAGTCTTATTAAAGAAGTAGCGCGCGCATTTCCCAACATTCAGTCCGGTCGTAGGATCATGGGTGGCAGAGGGAAATGAAGGAAACAAGGGCTATCACATAATTTCTATCAGATAATTTCTATCAGACAAGCAGCCATGGGAATAAACTGCTCAAGCTCTAGCTAAAACACTACATCTTTGCGAATAGGCGTAGAGTCATTAGAGTCAAAAGAATGAATATGTATGTATTTAAATCCTTTAATCTAACACCCTGAATGAACGAAAATGTAAGTAACTTTGCCTTATTTTAAGTAACATTCTGAATGTTCTATGAATTAAAGCTAACTTGAATTTGTTAGAGGATCGTCTCAGTGTTTTTTTCCCATACAAACGGCGTCAATGGATTCCATCCCCTAAACGTCAACGGATCCCTGTGAAATTTTGGTTTAGTATCAAAAACACCAGAAACTAGGTCCGTACGTTTTGATTTTTGTAATATTTTTAGTAAACAAATTTCTCAACATTTAAGAGGTGACCGTTGAAAAACTAAGAACTACTTTGGAAAAAACAAAACGTACGAACCTCGTTTATACGCTTACAAATCGATAGAGACCAAAAACGTACGATTTCATTAAGTTTTTGGGGTAGGAATTCATTGACGCTTAAAGTCATAATTTTGGACCCTTGCTATTCAGGCCGACCAACAACGCGCAGAGTCCCGTACACCAAACAGACCGAGATACCGTCCTCGCCGGCGAGGACCTTCGTCGCGTATACCTCCTCACCTCCGCCCCGATTCGCGGTACCGGTACGTACCCGGCCGCTTCTCTCCACAAACGTATGTCCGACGGTTCCCTCGCAGTAACGCCCTAAGCCGAGGTTCGAGCCCCACAGGGGGCACCCTTAGGCCTGTTACTTAAAATTTTGGGTTGAGAGCCATCTGCGCTCGCCACTTGCTCGGTGAAGCTGTCAAGGCCAACAGCGGCCAACAGCGTAGTCATTCAAAAAAAAAAAAAAAAACATAATTTTGGAAATAAAACGGCATTTTGCCGGAAAGCTGCAATCGTCCCTTTCGCACAAGTCTGAGGCTGGTGGTCGACATCGAGACAGCATTAAAACAACTGAAACGCTAGTCCAAACTGAGACGCTCCCTTAAGAACTTATTGTACCATTTGAACTCGAATAAAGAAATATGAAATGTCTCCAGCAAAGTCTCCTACTGCTCGTTTTCTATGTACTTTGTGAACATAGTTTAATAGGCTATTATGTCTCGTGAAGAGAAATGACCCGCCGATTTGAGGTTAGATCTCGGGTTTAAGGACTTTTCGGGCTTCTAGTGAACATTTTATTTACTTATTTTATTTTTTGGTTTTGTCCTATAGACCATAGATAGCGTTATCTATACTAATTTAAACTAATATTATAAAGAGGAAAAATTTGATTGTTTGTTTGTTTGCATTGAATAGGCTCCGAAACTACTGGACCGATTTGAAAAATTCTTTCACCATTAAAAAGCTACATTATCCCCGATAGTCATAGGCACGGGAACGAAGTCCCGGGCGGAATGCTAGTCTTTATATAACTTGACTTGGGACTGAAGCGCTCGTAGTTCAGTGGTGCTCGCTGATATCAACCGACCAGTTAGTTTAAGCAACGTACACAGAACCTGGGAACCTGATGGGTGACCAAAGTGGCAATTTATCACGAGCGTTTGCCTGAATCGGAGGGCACGTTAAGCTGTTGGTCCCGGCTGTTTTCAATTGACTACAGTCGTTAAAGCCAAATCAGAGGCCTGCACGCCTACATGATAAAAAGAAGATTTGGGGCCTTAAATTACTGAAAAATAAAATAAAAGGGTGATTCTCTCTAAAAAACTGAACAACTTTCTCCTATGCGCCTATCAGAAATTATCAAAACAACATTTCTAGTACCAAAGGCAAATTGGCTTATCGCGCAAGTTGTATTATTTATTTTTTCCCAGTCCATATACCTCCCCACCAAGAGGCACGGACCTCCCAAAGGGGATTTAGGCCACCACGCTGCTGGCCCAATGCGGGTTGATGGACCGCTCGAGCGGTCCACTAACTTCGAAAATGAATTTTCTAGGGCGGGTTTCATCACGATGTTTTCCTTCACCGTTGAGCTAGTGATAATTAGATATTTGTACATAAATTCGAAAAGACGAATTTAGTGGTACAGGTCCGTTTACCATTCTGGCTCATTACCAACTGGGCTATCACCGCTTAGCAAGTTGTAAAAAGAAGCAATTTTTTTATCATATTTCGACCGTTTTGCCAGGGGAAATTGTTTATTTTCGTAGTTAAGTATTTTAAATCTCAATTTTCCAAAGTGCATCCGCACACTTCGTCGAGTTAATGCAATATTTCACATATTCTGCATCCCGCTAACATAGTTACAGTCTGACGCGCGTCGTGTTAACATAAGGCTTAGTGCTTGTAGTTAGTTGCTTACTTCGGGATCGATTGGTGAGGTTAAGCAGTATAGGGTAGTACTTTTAAGTAATCGAAAGCATGCGAAACTTCGTAAATAGAACAAAGAACCTTCCCTATAGGATTTATTATTAATTTATTAATAGAAATGATTAGAAACATTGTCTTTATGTCTCTCCGTTGCGCGCTTGTTTACGCCGCGTGCGATACGAATTCTGCACACATATGTGCAATGCAAACATCGCGCGATGGTTTAAAATATCTATGAAAAAAAAAGAGAATCATTCTTTCTCTAGAAATGAGATAGTTTGCTTTCATTTCCATAGCAACAACAATATGTTTATTTTCACTTCAAAGATACCCATAAAATTATGGCTTATTGCTTTTATGTTTGTTAAGTTTTTCTTTATTGCCTTTATTTCATAGAAAATTCAAAATGTGGCATTCGTTTGGCTGCATTATGGTTTGTTTTTAAGAATTTACCTTGAAAGATTCGGCTGTATCGCTCGGTCTTCTGCCTATCCTGACTGATAAAAAAAAAACTACTGCGACTGTTACCTTACCTGTCTCAAATAATTGCTTACGAATTTTCGGATTTGTTTAATGGGCTGTTTCGCATTATTGATATTCTTTACTCTTCATTTATACAGGGCTTTAGGTATCTCTTTTTCAACCTCTCGGGTAGAATAGAATAGAATAGAAAAATCTTTATTTTATAGGACATTCAGGATGTCACTTAAAACAAGTCAAGATTACAATGAAATACATACAAACATACATTAAACGATTTAAATACATAACGCATTCGTTCTTTTGACCCTACTGACTCTACGCCTATTCGCAAAGGTGCAGTCTTCCTCAGAGAAGAACAGGCAAGAAACTCTGAGGTTGCTCTTTTAAATCGCATTACAAATTTTCTTATTTACTAATTTTAATTAAATCGAAATAACTCTAGAGCTGAGCACTGCAGTTCATTCCCATGGCTGCCTGTCTGATGGGTGGTTAATCAGTCCATGAAACTGAACAACTTCCCCAAGGAACTTAGATCAAAATACGAAAAAAAAATTTGATCTCTCATACAAAATGCGCTATATTATGCTGATGAAGTTTGTATGGGAACTCAAAATTTTTTTTTCGTATTTTGACCTATGTTTCTTGGGGAAGGTGTTCAGTTACATGGACTGATTAACCACCCGAGAAGGTTGAAAGAGAGATACCTAAAGCCCTGTATATCGATGTGGACTAATGCGTTCCATTCTACCTTTGAGACGTTTTGAGTACAAGTTAGATATGATAAGGTTTTTAAACTGTCTAGCTTTTATGTTTTGTATTATTTGTATTTCCTAGTTTTTATTTGTTATGTATAGTCACATTGGAGCCTTGAATCTTTAGCTTGAAGCTCGGCTGTTCACCTTTACTCGTGCATTCTCTACATCACCTGGCTTAATGCCAGCAGACAACATGCATTACACAAATGAGACACAGCTTATCCTACTATCTTTGTCTGTTTTATAAACCAAAGGGTAGAATATTACGGTAAAGCACTATCCTTACTAAGATTATAAACGTGAAAGTTTGTATGTATGGATGTTTTTTACTCTGTCACGCTCAAACGGCTGGACCAATTCTGATTAAATTTGGTATTGAGGTGGCTGACACCCTGTATTTCACACATAGGCTACCTATTTTTCCCAAATTCCCACGGAAACGAAGTCCTGGGCGGAAAGCTAGTGCTTAGTATCTTAAATAAAATAATGCATTACCCCTGACCTTCATCGCTTGTAACTCTTAAATGGTTGTACGAATTTTGATTGAATACTTTTAGCTAATATTAATAACCATCTCGTTTACGTAACTTTCAACCTAGCTACTCGTACGATGCCACAGACAAACACAGATACACTCGTCAAACTTATAACAAACCTCTGTTCTGTCGGGGGTTAACATCATCGTCATCATGTGATAGAAGGGTAAATCTGTAGGCGTTTGAGTTTAAGGCCTGTATTACACCAGGAGATCTATACTTAAGTATTGATTGTCTCTTTCTCTTACTATCAAAATGATAAAGACGACTGCTATTCAAGTATGGATCTGAGTCTGAGTCGCGTTCTGTAATACTGACCTAAGTGTGGAGTCTAGGTTTTTTTCAAACATAAAATTTAAAATATTCGAGATGCATATCTAATAGACGGAGATCCCAGAGCCGCCAGACCTTACTTATTTTCTCATAAACCAAATGGGTGGGAAATAGTAGTGATTTTTGTATATGATGTTCAGGGAACTATAACAATACTTTTTTCAACACATTTGCTCATAAAGTGGACCTTATGTCATTGTTTTAAGGTTCATAATGATATGTATTACCCAGCCTGTGAGTAATAAAAATAAAGCACTCGTATGTTTTTTTTTCTACATTTCAGCAAAGAGATCAGATCTTATTTTATATTTAAAATTAAGTGTTAATATTAAACTATTTGTAAATAAAAATATGATTCCACTAAATCATTTAAATTTAACAGAAAATTATGATTTTTTTACGCTAAAACGTGAAAATATATACTTAAAAGTATTTTATTATTATTTAGCTGTATGGCATACTTGTCAATGTGAATCTCATTTTTCGAGCGAAAAAAGAAAAAAATTATCGCGCCTCTTTTCAGAATTTTCAGATATTTTCACTTGGTTTTCACAAGCGGCATTTGTATTCATCAGATTGTTATTATTGTCAGAAATACAACACAAAAAATTTCTTCTTCAAGCGCAGAACAGGAAACCTACGTAGGTACACCACCAGAAATACTTTCAGAGGCGCAACATGCAAGTGATAGCTTGTTGCCGTCAATATCAAAGGAAAGTTTAATATTTCTTTCTTTCCTCGCAAATGT
This sequence comes from Aproaerema taeniolella, assembly GCA_949987775.1. Classification (NCBI taxonomy): domain Eukaryota; kingdom Metazoa; phylum Arthropoda; class Insecta; order Lepidoptera; family Gelechiidae; genus Aproaerema; species Aproaerema taeniolella. The sequence continues at coordinate 17,855,578 of OX465258.1, read as the reverse complement.
GTTGAAAAACGTCGTATGACACGCGTGCGCATTGGATTTACATTCTCGGCTCCATTGAGCCCTCGCCTTCGGCTTGGGCTCTAAACTCGCCTCTAATGTAATATCCAACTTAGCACACTTGTAGCATAATGTAATATTATAGCACCCAGACTTCAAGACAAGTGAGCAATTTTCGGAAGTACCTTCAGAACCTCGTAGCTGAAAACTGGCCGTTGGCCCAGGTTAGCTGGTATTCAAACATTACTAATACGTTCTAGCACTACTATTTCCCACACATTTGGTTTATAAGAAAATAAGTAAGGTCTGGCGGCCCTGGGATCTTGGTCTATAAAAGTTATAAGTGTTTTGTTCCATGATTAGTTTAGACAACTTAATAACTTAGTGATTGATCAAAATAAATCCGGGACATTAACTTACTAAACGAATTGCCTAACTGCTTTGTTAGACAAATAAAAAAGAAAGCAAAAAACTTATCCGAGCCTACACGAGGCATATCATTTCATTAATCATACTAAAATAGGGCTGCCGTACCACAGTAACCTAGTATTTGAAGTAGTAACAGTAATAGAAAAATAGATTTAACTTTAGCTTTCTGCCCGCGACTTCTTTCGCGTGGAAAATTAGCCAATGTCACTCTCCAGCTCTCCAATAATTCCTGTGTAAAAAATTAGCTTAATCTATTCTCTAAGATTGCTCTTTTCAACACTTGTGTTTTATAACGAACTTATCATAGTGGTTGTCAGGTAAAGTCTTTAAAGGTCGATTGAATAAGCAGCTTCTGGATGATCTTGCTACATCCTCGACCATATTTTCTCCCAGTGCCAGATTTGTATTTTTTGTGAGTGTGGGCCACTTTATTTCCGCCTTTCTAAAATAATACACATTTAACTTTTATTTTATTTTTCCTCTCTTATGTATGGTAACTTGCATTAAGTTTATATACACTTCTGTTAATTTTCACTTGGAATAATTGTGCATGTGTGTGACTGTGCAGACAAATAAACTTTTTATCTATCTATCTATCTAATAATTTTCCATTTGTAGTAAGGAAATCACTAAAATTAAATAAACGATTGAATTAGGTAAAGACATTTTTTACGGGACTGTTTAATAATGGCAAAATTATCTATAATATCATCATAATCTATGGTGTTAATTATCTCTGCTTCTATGTAGAGAAGAGCTAAATAATTCATTTTTTAGATAGGAATGAGTTTCCACATGGACCATGAGAAAACCGGTGAACTTGTTTGACTTTTATCCCTGGAAATCAAGTGAGCGTTCTCAGAAATCTGCCGCTCCTAGGACGCTGCCGCCCCTAGGCCGGCCTATACGGCCTATTGACAAATCTAGGACTGTCTTCTCCCTTGGGCTAGATTGTGGTCAAGAGCGAACCCTTTCGTTATAAAAAAAAAAGTAAAGCTCTGACGCCAGGGTTAATTGGCCAGATATTGTCTATGCCAAAAATGAATAAAACATCTAAAGATCCCTTTGTTGATTTCAGTAACTCCTCTGAAAATCGATGAGTTGTTGTTGTTTGTAAGCAACATTAACCAAGTCATTGATGTTGAGGGGTGGCGTCGTCGTTTGTCACGTTGTTAGGTCCGTTATAGAACTCGACTCAGACTCTGATCTATACTTAAGTAGCAGTCGTCTTTGTAATTTTGATAGTGAGGCACTCAATACTTAAGTATATGTAGATCAAGACGAGTTTTAAGTACAACCCTAATATCACGTCTAACAGAACATTAGCATATCATCTACGTACGCGTCTCATTACAGACGTACTGTCTCCCACAAATTCAATGGCAATTGTTCTTCTATCCTTGTCATTACCATTCAGGCTTCCTACATTAGAAAGAGACGGGTTATATGCAGTGAATCACGGCTGCGCGCGCGCTGTAGACCGTTAAGTGTGACTCTGATGGTCCGAGTGAAGAGCGGCCGCGAACTTTCTTTTTTTATAATGAGATGGATGCTTAAGTTAATGAAAGTGAGTTTAAGTAGAAAGGAACGTATTGTCCGAGTCTGCTTTATAATTTGTGAATTATATTGTATGATTAAGATGTGTTTTCAGGTCTAGTGCGTTAATTAACTAATAATACTTATGCCAGATATTTTTGGCGTGTTATTACAGAAGTGATAAAGATTTTGAAGATTGTATCCAGTTTGATTCAGTGGTTGGTAACGTTGCCTCTGAACCCACGTTTCTGGGTTCGATCCCTAATCGAAGCAAATATTTGTGTAAAAAGCAGATGTTTGTTCTTATGTTTGTGTCTGTCTTTATGTAGATCAGATCGATTTGTTTTTTTTTTTATTTAAAGGTCCCCGCCGTTAGTCCCTTCCTTAGGCTGTTTTCACATAAACCGTTAAGTCTGTAGTTTTGTTGCCGGACCGAGTTGGGTCGTTTGGGCCGAGCCTATATCTGGGTCACCCGGCTTCGTTCGTGATTATCGAGTTTTTGGACGATTGTGCTAAATTTTTACGGCTTTCACTGAATCTTTAAGTGTCTGCCACTTTTCTTTGGAGTTTGCTTGAGTTTTACTATTTTGTTTACACCCGACAAAAAAAAGGGGTGTTATAAGTTTGAGTATGTCTGTGTATCTGTCTATCTGTGCCATCGTAGTTCCTAAACGAAGGGACCGATTTCGATGCAGTCTGTTTTGTTTGAAAGCTGAAGTAATCGAAATTGTTATTAGTTATATTTTATCAAAACTGATTCAGCAGTTTAAATGTGATAAGCAATTGAATGTCGGGGGTGATATAATTTTTTATTATTATTTTTTTGCTATTATGTGGATTTTCCGCCATTGATGTCTTAGAAAAAATTCTAAGTCTTCAAAACACTGAAACGCTCGTGATAATTTGCCACGTGGTCACCCATCAGATTCCCTGCCCCTGTGACGTTGTTTAACCTCAGTTATCGATTCTGAGCAATGATAGCCACTGAGCTACTAGTACTAGTTCTATAAGTAAATGCAAAAGAACAGTTAAAAGTAGATTATACGAAAAAAAATATAGACTTTTAACCCCCGACAAAAAAAGGGGTGTTATAAGTTTAACGTGTCTGTCTGTGTATCTGTATATCTGTCTGTGGTATCGTAGCTCCCAAACGGATGAACCGATTTTCGTTTACAAATAATTTTTAGGGAAAGAAAAATATTCGGCGCTAATTCTTTCCCTAAAAATTATTTGTGAATATCCCTCTCACGCGGGTAAGCGTTTTAAAAATACGATTTTCGTTTAGTTTTTTTGAGTCATAGATAATTTTATCTCGAGTGTTCTAGCTATGTTTCATGAAAATCTGTTCAGCCGTTTAAAATTTATAAGCAATCAAATGTCGGGGGTGATTGAAAATTTTAAATTTTATTATGTATGTGTGTATGTAAACTCTTTATTGCAAACTCTTATACAAAAGATACATCTAGATGTGCAAAGGCGGACTTATCCCTGAAGTGATCTCTTCCAGTCAACCTTAGAGATGGCAAGAGGGAAACAGATGTGGTGCGGGTTATAACGCAATAATGTTTGCATTACTACCAATTAATTAATTAATATAAAAAAATATTTAAAAGAATAACCTAGCTTGTCTGTTCTTTCTTATCTGCTTTGCAAATAGACAAAGACTTGAAAAAACAATTGTTTTTGACTTATTTTAAGCTACATATACAAGGTGTTGCAAAAAAACCCAAAAAAATGATAATTCAAAATTAATTAAAATTTAGCTTATTGCGCAGCTCTATTACAAATATGACAAGTATGTCATATTAATTAAATGAAACTTTCATTTTGTAGATGTCAAACCATGCAACTGATTACTAGAGTTGCGACTATTTCACTTTTAAAATTAAATTTTGAATTTTTTTTTTGTGTTTTTTTGAAACATCTTGTACATATGTATGTTTACTGAAATATAGATGTTTTCCGGCTTTCCGCCCGCGGCTTCGCCCGCGTGGACTACAGGTTATATCGCGCCCAGCTGTGGGATTGTATGCATGTATGGATGTTTGTTAATCTTTCACGCTCAAACAGCTGGACCTGTTTTGATAAATATATGGAGGTAACGACACCCTGTATTAACACATAGGCTACATAATTTTCCCAAATTCCCACGGGAACGAAGTCCCAGGCGGAAAGCTAGTCTAAAAAATGTGTTTTCACCTCTCATCTCACGTTGATGCTGTATAGGAACCGGCTTCAACCGGATTAGCGGCCATCTTTGCTCGATTGACGAAATATACGACAGCTCGTCACGAAGCAGGTCGTTGACCTGCGTAGAGGCTGTTGCGAAAGTTTGTATGTATACTATGACGGTTATGAGAAGTCGAATCGTAGAAAAGTAGTTATTTATAGGTTCCAACTTCATTTCTACCATCTTCTTCCTCTTCTTATCGTGTAGGTATAGTCAAGTATGTGACGAACTTGGCTAACCATGGTGTCAGAGTCTTTAAACCGCACAATGGCCTCTGACTTGTTTTTAACAACTGTAGTCAATCGACAGCAGCCAGAACCGACAGCTTAACCTGCCCTTCGAAGCACGGAAACGCTCGTGATAAATTGCTACTTTGGTCACCCATCAGGATCCCTGCCTCTGTCTACGGTGCTTGACCTCACTGACCGATTGAGATCACCATGCTGGACTGGCAGCATGGTTCTACCATGCTGGACTGGGGGTAAAAAAACCTAGAATGGGCCAACTGCGTTCCCAGGCATAATGTAAAAGTCAATAAATGGGTTGTAAATGTATATTCTGTGACTACTATACAGGTTGAAAAAGAACCTCCTAGCTTTCTTTCTTCCACGGAAGATCAGCGTTGTAGTCCCGAGGCGGATCATAACATTGCTGAGTGGAGGCCTATTAAAGCCAACCCTTTTTTATATGTAGGTATATTTCAGTTTAGATAAGTTTATTATGTTAAATAAGGGTCTTGCTTTAATAAACAATTTTTCTTTCTTTCTTTCTTATTGAAAATCCTGAACCAGTATCACTAACAGAACACTTGTTTTTTAGTTTTTTTTTAAAATTTATTTTTTTATCGGTGGGTTTTTTTTTCCTAAACGTAGACACTACTCGAATGCGCCCTCCGAGCGCTTCCTACACCCCTCGCGTGCCTGGTGAAGGAGTAATGTCTACGTTTAGGCAAAAAATGAACTATTCCCATTGAAAAAATAAAAATATTTTTTTTTTCATAAATATGTTCTTTGAGTGATACGGGTTCAGGATTTTGAACATAGGTAGGAGGTTTTTTTCACCCAGTATAGAAACCAAGCCATACAAAACGTGTTTTATTGGTTTAAATTCAAAATACAAAACTAACCTGGTCGATAAATAAAAAACACGTCGTCAATTTGTTAACCCGGTTAGAGACATCTCTTTTAAAGGTTAAATATTTTCGAGGCTCTAAATATTAAATTTTTTTTTATTTTTTTTTTCTAAGGTGTTTGTGACATGACCATTTTATTAATGACGTTTTTTCTTCCTTTTGTAAGTCGACATGCTTAGTTTTGTTCTGAAATTGATTTCTGTTTTATTGTAAGGCATATTAATTCATTTTCTATCTCATTTATTTATTTATATAAGGACTTAGATATTGTTGACATAAAACTATTTTTGATATTTTTAAATTACCTTCTATTTTAAAATACCTTCTATTTGCATTGCATGCCAATTCTGGCGCAACACGCTTGTACATTTGCTTTTAATTGTCACCATAATTTGTTACCGTGTTTGCCCGCAATAAAGATATTTCATTTCATTTCAGTTCATTTATAAATATACACGACTAAATAAACTAACACGTGTAAACAAATCTATACATATAAGAAAAATGTAATTGATCCCTGTCTGTGCAATACACACACGGCAGCACATTAGGGTATACAAGTTGACCTTTACGTCACCTTTACCTAGTATGCAGTAGAGGCGGTTTTCGTAGTGCAATTGGGTAACATGATGTGCTGCCGTGTGTACATGGTGAGTTTAATTAAATTAGTTAGCGAAACAGATTCTCCTCGTAAAAAATATTTTACTCGGTGAGGGAGTTAACGGACTGTTAAAATGATTTCCAGGCTTATATAAATTTTATTTACTGTTTTTTTTTAGTCTTTTTGGTTCAAATTGTATTATTATTTAAGAAATTTGCATGCTGATAAACGGCAAAATATGTGATACTTAAATATTATGTTATGAATTTATGATTATAAACTATAAATGTTACCTACCATATTTTTTTGCAAATAAATGAATTGATTAATTGAACATGTACAACATTCCTCGGGAACCCATGGGAGATTCTCAAAAAAAATTTTCGTCTTCCCATACAAGGCAAATTAGCTGATCGCACAAGCTGTTTAGAGAGGTGACATTTTTTTCCCTATTTTCACCCATGTTCCTTGGGGAAAGTTGTTCAGTTTCACAGACTGATTCAGATCCTTAAATTTTGCTTACTAATTTAAGGTCATCCAATCTGAGAATAACTTATATTTGGGCCTTTTTAATTTTTGTCTGTTTGTCTGTGCGTTTGTACACGCTAATCTCAGAAACGGCTAAAAGATAGGTGCAGCTTTCACTAATATTGTGGTAACTGTAACTTAATCCTTACTATATTTACTAATATTATAAATGCGAAAGTAACTCTGTCTGTCTGTGTGTCCGTCTTTCACGCCTAAACTACTGAACCGATTTGATTGAAATTTGGTACAAAAATAGATTAGAGCCTGGGAAAGGAAATAGGCGACATTTTATCCCACAGTTGGGCACGATATAACCTGTTGTCCACGCGGGCGGAAAGCTTGTAACAATCTAAATCAGATCACGACGAACATTCGTTTGATCAAAATGCTAAAAATAACGCAAACGAAATTACAGGCATTAGCTAGCTAAAATATTTGCTGTGTAAAGATAAAATAAATGTGGGTCAATATTTGCTTTTATGTCTGTTGATACCTTTTAGGTGACTTGTCTTATTAGCAAACTTGAATCAAAGGAAAGTGGAATGCCATTGTTATAATTTTACTTTTATCTTAATGCACTTTCTTTGAATAAAATTCCCATCCAAACAGTTATAAATTCACGCCTATACCTACTTATGTTATCTTATCTTATCTTATGTAGCCATTATGTGTCCCACTGCTGGGCAAAGGCCTCTCTCCGTTCCCTCCATGTTATAATTTTATAACTTATGTTATAATTTTTGTTATTAATATTTATATTATTATTTTTAAGTAACTACAGCGGCCGACCGGCCAAACAGGGTCAAGCTGAAAACCAGCGCTGTACAGTTTTTTGTACAGCACAATGCTGAGCTTGGCTCCTTTTGCTTAGGTTAATCTAGTTCTTAATTTTTACGTCATTGTATCGTAGATTTAACTTTAGCAATAAACATGATTGCAATTCATTTCCTATGATCCCGGGGTAGACAGAGCATCATCCTGTTCGCATGACGCCACGTTTACCATAAATTTTTTTGGTGTTTAAATGAATCATGGGTACAAAGATAGGAATAGCGATGGCGTAGAGTCAAAAGAACGAAAATGTAAAATCCTTTAATCCAAGAGTTTAAATCCTTTAATGCAGGGTTTCTTAAACTTTTTGCAGTCACGGACCAGTTTCACAACTTAAACAATTCCACGGACCCCTGTCAATTTTTTTTTTATGGAAGAAATACCTTATTCATATAATAAAAAATGCTTTTATTGGTACTTTGTTTCACTTGCTATTAAGTAAATGAGAAGGATGCTGTTGTTTGGCCTCAATGAGAAACAGTTTACAACACATTTTCCTAATAAATATGTTAACAGACTGACCTACTGCGGACCCCTGATATACATGCTATGGACCCCTAAGGGGTCCGTGGACCCCACTTTAAGAATCCCTGCTTTAATGTAACATCCCATAGTATGGGGCACGTACTATCTTGCTCTAGCTGTCCAGTCACTTGCACCCTGAGTGACTTAAATGAGGCCAAGTCAAACGCAGTCGCCGTGGCCACTTTTTTTGCTAATACCATACAAAATAATAATAAAACATTGACACGAAAAGAAGAAGAAGAATGTAACATCCTAAATGAGAGAATATTTTTGTATGTATTTAACCCTTTTAGCGCCAAGAGTTTTCGTCAAAAACGCCCACCACACGCCATGACATCAAAAAATTACAATTTTGTTTTATGTCGTGGCGTATGGCGAACGCTTGGTGAACGATATTAATGTAAAAAAAAATGTCTGATATATTATAGGTATTTTATATATGTAGGTATATATTATTTATTTATTTAGCTAATTGTATGTGCTTATATATTTACTAATTATTATGTTTGTATTATAAATTTAATATCTCACTTTATCTTGGTACACCCTTGCCCACTTCAACTGCCTCTCCCTCTCACATAGGTTAGCTGGAAGAAAACTCATTGCTTGAGTTAAGCTCGCCGTTGTACATGTCCTTTCTTTGTGTAACTTTTTTAATATGTATTTGTGTGTACAATAAAGAATAAAGAATATATCAGACTTTGGCGGTGGAAAGGTTAATGTAACTTTGACTTTTTCAAGTAACATCCTGTTCTATGAAATAAAGTAATTTTGAATTTGGTTGTCAACATTTCGCCCACGACAAAATCGTCACGTCCCACTTTACCAGCTTCTACAGTATGCTTTAGAAGAGTTGGCAGCTAGCAAATTATTTTAAGTTTTTCTTTTACAGTCCAGCGTGGAAGTTAAATAAACTTTGATCCGTTAAATCTCTAACAACCGTGGCTGTTTTCGTGGCTATTTTGCGTTAATAGCCCACGAAAACAGCATTTCCAAGCCTAAATTGTTATCTTTTAAATTGACCGCGTTAGACTCCTTTATTTTAACTATCCTGACACCATCAGTGGTTAAATGTTGTGTGTACACGCGAGTGTCTTGTTTAAATGCTTGTCTTTAATACATTTACTCGAGGTTTATTCAGCCAAAAATTAACATGAAGACTTATAGGTCAGTATTATAAAACACGACTCTGACTCTGATCTATACTTAAGTAGCAGTCGTTTTTTTTCATTTTAATATTGAGAGAAAGAGGCAATCAATACTTGAGAATAGATCACAAGCTGAGCAATGAGTATGTGCCTTTTCATCGTCACACACACACTGCAAGACGACATTTCACATTAATATGCCACAAATCTTATCGTCTGTTCTTGTTATTGTAAAAAATTTAATTTTTATTTACTTTTACATTGTTTGTTTTGTATCTTGTCTGTGTTTTATGAGTAAATAAATATTATATCTCTATTTACTTAAAGGGTGACTCCCACAACCCTTTATATTGTAAACTAGTTTTCTGCCCGGGACTTCGTTCCCGTGGGAATTTGGGAAAATTATGTAGCCTATGTGTTCATCCAGAGTGTCAGCTACCTCCATACCAAATTTTATCCAAATTGGTCTAACTGTTTGAGTGTGAAAGAGTAACAAACATCCATCCATCCATTTATAAATGCGAAAGTTTCCTCAAGGAACCTATATAAAATTCTCGAAACAAATTTTCTCCTTCCCATTGTACACACAAGTCAGCCTCATTGTACAAGTTGTATAGGCAAATTTGTTTTTTATATTTTCGACTCATGTTCTTTGGGAAAAGTTTCGTGGGCTGGTTCCCGTCCTTAATTTTCAGTTACTATTTAAAACCATCCAATATAAGCCAGAGCAGTTTAAAAAAAACTCTGGCGACTAACCTGAAATGTTTCCTGAAACGTTCGTTCTATTCTGTAGCTGAAATGAAGCTGAAACAAGCTCAGTGTAACACACATTGCGTTTGTGTGGCGATGCATGCGGGACGTCAGCTCATATAAATGCAGTCAGCCCATCTGATCACTTGCTATAGTGCTGGAAAAAGTTCGAGTGCTTTTTAACCGACTTCAAAAAAGAAGGAGGTTTCTCAATTCGACCGTATATTTTTTTGTTTTTTTTTAATGTATGTCCGCGGATAACTTCGTCGTTTATGAACCGATTTTGATTATTCTTTTTTGGTTGGAAAGGGAGTATCCCAAGGATGGTCCCATGGTAAGCAATCCAGGATCTGATGGTGGAATCCTGAAGAAATTGAGGGAAACTCTCGAAAAAATTGTCTTTTTGGGATTGAAGTCGGTGACTCTTACGTATTTGACGTGGAAAATTATTTTATTTGTAGACTTACTCTCTTTCTAATCGCTTGCAGGGCAAAATAAGGATTTATGAAATACGTGAAACTATTATTACTTAATAGAGTTCCGCCCGCGGCTCGGCCCGCGTGGACTACAGGCTATATCGTACCCAGCTGTGGGATGAAATGTTCTTTCCCAAGGTCTAATCGAGATAGATTTTCATCAAAATCGGTTCTGTAGTTTAACTGTGAAAGCTTGACAGACAGACAGACAGAGTTACTTTCGCATTTATAATATTAAAGTAGGGATTAATTTATCGCTTACCTACATCACTGACAACACTAATTTATAATGTAGTTTCTCATCAAAATGACATTTACTGCTAAAAATACTTAATCACGATTCGCGGTCTCCATATTGTGCAAGATGGTTTCATAAGTCATACAGAACAGTCAAATAGATGCTTTTGTTGTTGCAATGTCTTTCAAGCTTATAAAAGGTTTAAATCTAATGGTGTTGCAATATTTTATTATGCTGATGTTTGAAGTCGTCTGTAACCACAACATAGTTTTACTTTGTTCTCATCGTTTGGGCTAAAATGTTTGGGTTTAAGCAATTATTTGGTGTCTTTAATTTTTTTTTACCAGCCCATATTCGTCCCCGCCGAGGGGCACGGGCCTCCCTTCGAAACACGAAGGGGATTTAGGCTCCACGCTGGCCCAATGCGGGTTTCATCAGGATGTTTTCCTTCACCGTTGAGCAAGTGATAATTAGAAATCCGTACATAAATCCGAAAAGACGAATTTAGTGGTACAGGCCCGCACCAGGATTTGAAGCGATGACCTTCGGATTACAAGTCTGGCTCATTACCAACTGGGCTATCACCGCTACACTGGGTCTTCAAATTAGGAAGCAAAATTAAATTAAGGATGTGAATCAACCCACGAAACTGAACAAATTTCAAACAAAAGTTTTCGCTTCTCCATACAACTTGTGTGATCAGTTGGATTTGCCTTTGTTTTAGGTTTTAGGCACCAGTTCATCTAATAACCCTCATAATGTTTGTCAAACGTTGTGTCTGATGCTCTGCCTACCCCGACAGGGATTAGGCGTGAGTGTGTATTAAGTATCTCGTAAAACCGCTTTACTGATTCATTTTTGCCAAGGGCCATAAAATTGTCATTGAAATACCAGGCTAACATAGAATCTGAAGAGTTCTTTCATTGCGTTTCTTTCATTTCATTTTTTTCCGCAGTACGTTACAACTAGTGTCGAAGTACTAGGCTCTCATAAACGCATTGAAGGTAGGTGCTCTACGCACTAACGTACGGCAGCTGTGTCAAATGCAATTACAAACGGCTGTCAAGCGTAGCGATATGCGTAGTATACTTTTGCGTATGCGTTTTCGACAAGAAACTACACATCTTATTCTATTTATTTATTTTGTTACCACCACCATATACTCACGCCTATAATCCCTTTCAGGGTAGGCAGAACGTCATATAGTTTGAAAACCACTTGACACTATATTATTGCATGATTTATTTTGTAATTTTTTGAAGATCAACCGCGATATAAGAAAGATAGTGCCAGAGGGCCAATAATAATTGTAGTTCGGTTATATGGGAAAAATTTAATGTCGCTAGTCGCGGTAGATTATAATTTCACTAGGTTGTAACACTTATATTTTCAAGAATGGTATTAATCGGTACAAATGAGTTCCAGTTTTACCATCAATGGCAAAACATCAATGGTAAAGCTGTTCCGGCGCGTTTATCACATTAGGTAGTGTTTTTACAATTTTCCGGTGAAACATATTAATTTCGCATGGGGACGAAAATTTTTTTTGAGACTTCACATTGGTTCCTTGGGGAAACGTGTTCAGTTTTATGGGAAGAATTAGGGAATATGCATGATTTTTTTGTATCGCATTAATTAACAAAATATGAAAACACCGTAGTTGAGATGACAAAAAGTGAAATGAAAATTTAAATCGGCCAAGAAATAAATCTTCGATGGCTTATATATTTTTTAATTTCATAGTTATTCGAAAAATTGTTTTACAAAACTGTTTATTACATGAATGAGGATTAATTTTTTAAATAAAAAATCTTGCATATTCCCTATTGAATATCATACAAGCAAAGCTTACGGCTCATAACGGTAAGAAAAACTATAATAAATGAATGCTCGTTTCGAATTTTAGACCATGTTTAATACGGTAAATCGTATAGAAACCATCTATAATTGATTAACCACGTAGCAATACTATTCAAATGTATTGCAATGTGTGCTTTCGCAATAAAATTACCAACCTCTCCCCTACTAACTAGATAGATAAAGTATATTTAAAAACATTACAGAGTCCTATTATCATTTTAATGTCGTCACATGAAACCATCTTACCAAGGTCCGTATTTTAGAACGCGACTCAGACTCAGATCTATTCTTGAGTTGCAGTCGTCTTTGTAATTTTACAATAAGCTTTGATGTAAAACTTGAGTCTTCTTCGGGCCTTAAACGCTCCTACTGTGGGTCTCTTAAGATACCAACACTGCCCAAGATAAAAAGCACTTACACTAATTCCAGTGCCCCAAAATAGGCAACGCCTGTCAATCGCGTCTCAGTGGCGAAGGTATAACAATGGTAACCATTTTATTCGTTCAGGTGGCGCAATTAAGAACTTATATTCCATCTAAGTAATAACCCTCACAACGAATGTCAAATGTGACATCAAGTGGTTTTATAATGACACTAGCATTCCGCTTGGGACTTCGTTTCCGTGGGAATTCTGGAAAATTATGTAGCCTATGTCCATCGCGGATAATGTAGCTTTCTAATGGTGAAAGAATTTTCTAAATCGGTCTTGTAGTTTCGGAGCCTATTCAATACAAACAAACAATAAAATCTTTCCTCTTTATAATATGTACAGATAACGTTCTGCCTACCCTGTAAGGGATTATAGGCGTGAGTGTATGAATGAATACATTACAATACGATGACTTAAACAACTTTCCCCAAGGAACAAATGGTAAAAAAGGAACAAATGGTAAAAAAGGAACAAATGTTGAAAAACTTTTCAGTGAATTTCGTAAGAGTCCCTAGTTGTTCAGTTTTTTGGGGAGAAGTGCTCGTAGTCCAGTGGCGTTCGCTGATCTCAACCGATCAGTGGGGTAAAGCAATGTACACATAGGCAAGGAACCTGATGGGTGACCAAAGTGGCAATTTATCACGAGCGTTTCAGTGCTTCGGAGGGCACGTTGAGCTGTCGGTCCCGGCTGTTGTCGATTGACTACAATCGTTAAAACCAAGTCAGAGGCCATTGTGCGGTTTGAAACTCTGACACACACCTACACGATAAGTAAGTAAGATGGGGAAAACCACCTCAAACCTTTCGCTATCTAGTTAAAAGACACCCCCATACTACAATAGTGCTTAGTGGTAACCACACATCGTAACCGGCACTGCATGGTACATTAAAATCCACTATTGTAAATATTAACAATGTTATTGTAACTTTGTTAACATAACACTGCTTTAATACATAACATAATTACAATCTGTGAGAATTAGGGCAGTCTTAAGGGAATCGTTACTCCATTGTTTTAACTCAATGGTGTTTTTATACGTCAACTGGCTTAGATTTTCAAGGAAATGCAGAAAATTTTGTTTATAAGCGTTTTTCTCAGTATAGAAATAGCCTATTACCTATCACCCTAGCAAACGTAATGAGACTAACGAGAATTCTCTCTCATAAGAGTTGATTGCCAAGGAAAACATAACCTCACATTTAACAGTAGAAGTTTGCATCTCTCTTGAATTAAATATGTCAGTACAGGGTTGGCAAAAAATGAAACTCGGAACTCATACCATCATTATGAATGATTTTCCAGTGGAATTTTCCCCGGAAAACATTTTTATTACATTAATTATTCAATAATAATAATAATAATAAATAAATAATAAATAAGCGTTTATTTCAGTAATCACGGATACAACAAGTTATTGAGACTTCCTAGAAAGTAGTCGGACACTTGTGTTGGGAATGACTCGCTACTTCCCATTTGTTTGAAGTATTTGATAGTTTACTCACTATTGAATGGGCCTTTTTATAATTCAAAAACGGCACCGCAAAATGGTATTACCATTGCCTTCTATGTAAAAGTAATACTAGAGAAACTGAGAACACAGGTAGAGGGCAATGGTAATTTAAATTTTGAAATGCCATGCCGTTAGAATAATAAAAAGGCCCATAAAGTAATGTAATAAAAAAATGCCTGGGGAAAAATCCACTGGAAAATCATTCATAAGGTGATCTGAGTTCAGAGTTCCCGTTTTTGCTAATCTGTCCCCTACACCTTGTATGATTTTGCACACAAATGCACAAAACGGTGCACGGTTTTTCATCTCTCATTTTTGAAAAAACCATCAGTAATAAACTGATTCATAAGACAATTACTTTTCAGCAAATTGTAAGAACAAATATGTGCTTTGTAGACAGTCAGTCAATCAGTGACCGAGCGGTCATTGTCGTACTACTGACAATGTCGTCACGTTGTCATCGTTGAAAGTCATTTTAGCGGACACACATACGGACAAACATGTTGTTTGTATTATAGCGTAGCTCTGAGGGAGCTGGTAACCGGGGAATAATGTTAGAGACCAGGAAAAGGTAACTAATCACTTTTATGTAATTTAATAGAGGAATGCGTCAGATTTTTGTGTCCGCGCCAAAAGATGCAAACGATTTTGATTACAGAATCATTAGTAAAAGGCATTACAAGAAGATGGTAACCGTGAGACGTAATAGAACCTCTACAGTATATTTGTGTGCACGACACACAAATATACACGAATGTTCAGCCGCTACAGTTTACAACTTCACGTTCGGTTGGCGGTGGCGCTGCTAGTCGGGACGACGCTGTCAACAAATGTATGAAAATTAAACAGTTCTCAATATCGCCAAATAAAGGATTACATACATACGTGACAAAGCTGTTAGCCGTGTGAGTCCCCGGCAGAGTAGAATAGGACCACCCTCTTTCTTACCGAGGTGTCGTACAAGGCGACTAAGGTAAATATGCAAGCAAGTTCATCTGCACACAGAGATGGAAAACTCTGCAATTATATCAAAACCCTCGCCAACCCGTCTGCCAAGCGTGGTGAGTATGGCACTTACCCCTCATGTTATTGAGGGAGGCCCGTGCCCCAGCAGTGGGGACGTATATGGACTGATGAAGAATATCGCCACCTGAATAGATAAAATGGCTTCCATTGTCATTCAACTGCCATTTAGATGCAATTAATTAGTGGAATAGACGTCCTGGGCTGACACGGGTGGAGGTGATCTTCGAAGCACGAAAACTTTGATAAA
This sequence comes from Aproaerema taeniolella, assembly GCA_949987775.1. Lineage (NCBI taxonomy): Eukaryota > Metazoa > Arthropoda > Insecta > Lepidoptera > Gelechiidae > Aproaerema > Aproaerema taeniolella. The sequence continues at coordinate 17,840,083 of OX465258.1, read as the reverse complement.
TTGCGACTATAGTCACCTTAGTTGAAGCGCTCATAGCCCAGTGGCTCTCGCTGATCTCAACCGATCAGTGAGGTTAAGCAACGTACACAGAGTCAGGGAACCTGATGGGTGACCAAAGTGGCAATTTATCACGAGCGTTTCCGTACTTCGGAGGGCACGTTAAGCTGTCGGTGCCGGCTGTTGTCGAATGACTACAGTCGTTAAAACCAAAGTCAAGTTCACTACATACATGACTAATGACTATACCTACACGATATCAAGAAGAAGTCAAGCTGCGTCCGGCATTGCATACATTGCCTTTGAAGTTTGAAATTTACTCATATTATAAAAACTTTCGACCAATAACCTCAAAGTACAATAGGCACAAAATCACAGTCACAATAGCAGACATTACCAAAATTCATTATTCGCACACAATTAGAGATATTCATCAGTAATATTCCAAATGGAACGTTGTGCCTAACGTCCATACGTTGAACAGTTCAGTCCTAATTTGTACTGCTACTAATTGTAAACGATAATCTAGTCAACGTGTTCTCAAACTGTGATTCAATGACCCCCTTTTTACGGTATTCGTTTTGGAATTTAATGAAATAAGAAAAAACACCGTAGCTTTACTTAAATTTTTCTCATGCATATGATTTAAGTATATGGAAATGAAAATGAAAATGAAATGAAAATGAAACGAAAATGAAACGAAAATGAAACGAAAATGAAACGAAAATGAAACGAAAATGAAATGAAAATGAAAAATTAAATGAAAAATGTTTTATTTCGTAACACTAAAGACTTAAAATTGGTGGGTTGGGGTCTCCATTTAAGCGAACATAGCCTGTGTTTGGAGGCCCCGCTCTTCCATTGGAACTTACATAGGTAGGCTGTATGGTATGGTGTGGTGGACTATGGCATGAACCCCCTTCATTGCTTCGAAGAAAGACCCGTGCCCCTAATTGGGGTATATGAGTAAATGACGATCAAAGAGGCTTCCACTCAGTATAATGTTGCTGAACTATAGACGCTTCGGGAATAGCCAAGCCGAAGGCCAGGCTGCGGCCATCGACTTGGCGTTCCCTTAGTGGGTTAATTGTGACCATTACTGTGGGTTAACCAACCTTATATCATCTCGCTATGCACTCGCTAACGCCTGTAAACATAATATGCGCGTGATATGTTGTTAATTTAATCAACTCATTATGATCATCTATTTTATTTTTACTAAAAAAGGATAAAACATTTAATTTCTATTTATTTGTGTATTTTCCTGCCACTTTAGCTAGTCATAAGAAAAATGTTTTTTTAGGAGTGCTTGCAATATCCCACTTTGAGGACCGCTGTCCTAATCGTATGCTGCGTAAACAATTCCTCGTTACTGGCGAATAAATTGGGGGAGTGCAACGTGCAACTTATGTTATTAATTCATTGATGCTTATATATACGTTGTTATTTTTACTTGAGGTAGACAAAGCTTTAAGAAATATATAGTTGACGGAATTCATAACAGTGTTATCATAACCATAACTCTTAAATTATCAATTTTATATAACTAACCTCCGACATTTAGGGCCTTACAACTTAGATATGGGAAATCAGCTGATTTTCTTAGATTTTTACATATAAATAGTTATAGTTGTCCTTTGGACATCATTCAAAACGTACCAAATTTAAAAGTGGCGGCCAAAAAAAGTAAAGTTATTATTTCGAAAGGACACATATTATTCTTAACATTTTTTATTATGACAGCTAAGCTGAACGACCTTTACGAATTTTCCTTCTTTAAGCTTAAAAATCTAGATTTTCAAGCTTAAATGCATTTTTAAATCTAGAATTTAAACCTTTAACCTAAAACGAAAAATGTTTTGTAATTGAAAAACTTATTTTCTATGGCTGGAACATGTAAAATCCAGATTTATAAGTGTCAAGAACAAATCTACACTGGGCGTCAAAAATAAGTAGTACAGTTTTAAAATTGCGATTTCTCCCAAACTATAAAACTTAGACCTTTGAAACAAAAAAGGTTAAAAAGAAAATTTAATCTTATTCAATAAAAACTTCATGCATTATAAGAACTTATAATGCTTGACTTTAAAAAAAACGAATAAATAAAAACACTTTTTTTAAACTGTTGAAAGGTGTTGTCTTACTTAGGATTTTTGTGTTTGACACATTCGCTGCTGATAAAGCAATTGTAATTGAAAAGCATAGGTATCTTCAGAGAGTAAATTTGACTAATCATGCCTCTTTCACCAGAAGAATGTGCAAGAATCTTAGCTTTTCTCGAAGTGGGCATCAGTATGCGTCGTACTGCAAGGAGGGTGGGTGTAACTTTAAGAACGGTTCAGCGAGTAAAGCAAAGGTACGAAGAGACTGGAAACCATCTAAGGAGACGAGGTAATGGCAGACCCAGGTGCACAAGTACCCGAGAAGATCGCTTTATTGTTTCCACTGTGTTAAGAAATCGACACCTTAATGCAGTTGAGGTTCAGCAACAGCTTCTTCGGACCCGAACAGACTACATCAGTGAGAGTACAGTGAGAAGAAGACTTGCTGAAGCTAACCTGAAGCCTCTAAGACCAGCAAATGGCCCCAAACTTGAGACAGAGCATCGCGTAGCAAGACTACGCTACGCCCGTCAACACGTACAATGGGGCGAAGAAGAATGGGCTAGAGTTTTATTCACAGATGAGTCTCGATTCTCTTTATACACTTCAGATGGACGGCGGAGAGTCTACAGACGACCCGGTGAGCGATACATTCAAGCTTGTATCTCGGAAAGAGTCCAATATGGCGGGGGCTCTGTACACGTATGGGCTGGTATCTCTTCAGAGAGTCGCACAGAGCTTGTGGTAATAGAAAATGGGACTTTGACTGGTGAAAGATATGCCTCGGAGATCCTCAACGAGTATGCAGGGCCATATTTAATAAATATGGGTGATGGAGCCATCCTAATGCATGATAACGCCCGGCCACACACTGCTCACCACGTACAAGAGTACATTCAGGAGGTTGGCATCAACTTGATGGCTTGGCCATCGAGAAGCCCAGATCTCAACCCGATTGAACACGCCTGGGATGAGCTTGGGAGGCTAGTCAGAAGGCGCAGTCCACCTCCTGCCACACTCAGGGCTCTAAAACATGCGCTGATAGAAGAATGGGAAAATATTCCCCAACACCGCCTCCGAAACTTAGTGTTCAGCATGCCAAACCGGATCCAAGCTGTAATTAGAGCCCGAGGCGGCAACACAAGTTATTAAATTGTGAAAAAGTTCCAAAACGTGAAAATTAAGTGGTTGACATATCGTTAAAAATTGATACTTTTTAGTATTTATCTTAATTTTAAGTTTGAAACTTTATTCATGCCAAATAAAATATAACTTTAATAAACTTCGTTAAGTTTACTATAAACTGCTTTTTATTTCATAAGTGTAACTACTATAGTTTAGGAGTAATTGCAATTTGAAAAGTGTACTACTTATTTTTGACGCCCAGTGTAGTAATGGTCGTACAGCTTAGCTACCATACTAAAAAATGTTTAGAATAATATTTTCTTTCGAAATAATAACTTTACCTTTTTTGGCCGCCACTTTAAAAATTTTGGTATTTTTTGTTTGGGCCGGCCTTAGTTAAGGTTTTAGGGTGTGAATCTTCCAATGCAACTGATTAATTTTCCTTAGGGAACTCTTATGATATTCTTAAAAAATGCAGTTGTGTGATATTTCATTTCATTTATTTCATTTAACAATATACATTGTGTCTGAAAAATGTACATTAATTTAATTAGAAGAATATAATAAAAACTTATTTCTAATTAAGTGCAATATTATGTATAAAATTTAAATAATTATAGGTAATGTCTTAAATAATATATAGATAATGTCATGCAATTTTATAGAAGTCACACAATACAATTAATAAAATGTCAAATAATTACAAATTTTCAAAGAATAATTGTATAAATATCATCAGTTTAAAATTCATAAATTCAATTAATTTCCTTGATTAATATAAATTATTATTTACCTACACGATAATCTACCAATTTTGCATAAACTCTTCAACGCTATAAAAACATTTTATGTCATGTTACTATAGAGTTTGGCATACGTTTCCCCAATATTGGCATGGTGAACCGTATCTTGGCCTTTCCAGAGTCTGATTTGGCCAAGATTGGATATGTTGAAATAAAAATTATGTATTGGAATAGTTTTATTTATGTGAGCGTCTTGATGAGGGTGGGAATTCATTTCATTAAACCCTCAATAAATAAAGTTTGATTGAAAAAAAAAGTAATTTATACTGAAGGTGTTAAACCAAATGCAGCAATGTACGACGTCGTTCAGTCGAAATCGTTCACCAATTCTCATCTGCGGTAGCTTTCCAAGTCACAATACTCGTAACTGTTACCTCTAACTGCTATTTACGCCCGGTTTGCCGGTTAATCGGCTTATTGGGTATAAACTGGGTATAACCGGTTCCTCATTAATACTGTTATTGAAGCCACGGATGTGATTTTACTATTACGAACGTTGTCTGGAAGAGATTCGATCTAGATCTTAAGGCTACGTTTTGGTTAAGGACTACAGATGCTCAGTTTTCGCATCTTTATAACACCAAATGGAAGAAACAGGGTGGTTTTATTCTTATAGTAATTGAGATTTTATTCAAAGGTGTGTGGGGTAACATCTTAGTGCTCCAAATCCAAATCACCTTTGCGAATAGACGTAGAGTCAGGAGGGTCAATAGAACGAATGCGTATGTATGTATTTAAATCCTTTAATGTTTGTTTGTATGTATTTCATGTAATCTTGACTTGTTTTAAGTGGCATCCTGAATGTCCTATAAAATAAAAAAAAATTCAATTCTATTCTATTCTATTCATCATCCTCACCTGTTAGCGGTGCAACCTGCTGATCAACGGACCAGGCTCTGAGGTACTACAACTCGTAAAGGATTTCTCTGCTTGATATTGGCGCTATTCTATATTTTAATTTTTTTTGACCCGTCGCGTTTACAGCGCGCGCGATACAAATCTTGTACACGCGGGTGTGCAAGAATCACGCGAAAGTTTAAAATACTTATACATTCAGTTGCAGAGACTTCCATTAAAGTTAATGCTACTTTAAATATCATACTGTCACTATCCATCATGTTGAAGTTAACAAGGACTGTATTACATTTAGAAGAGATTTAACTTAAATGAATGTTTTTGCAACTGGGTGTCAGACTGGCAAAATCAAGATTGTGTAAACATGAAATCTAATGTTTATTTCTTGTTACAGGTATGGTTTCCGTTAATTAGAAGACAAAAGTAAGACAAAAGCTGTAGGAACTGTTTGGTAAGTTTTTAAGGGATACCTCACATACGTAACATTCACATCTATGTCTTGCCCGTATCAAAAAGAATTGAAAATACTATATTTCGGTACAACACAGACATCACTATAGAAACACAGAAGACACTTTACAGACACAAAAACAAAATCAGAGATACGATTACAAAAACACTTACAAACATAAAAACAAAGTGCTGCACTGTGCTGCCTGTGTTGCACAGACGAAATTAGCGCTGGCTCAGCATAATGCTACAGTTTTACTTTCTTTTTAGCGAATCGATGGCAAGTAATCGTAATAATGCTGCGGCCCAGAACGTAGCCACTTGGACGGCGGATTGAGTAGCGTCTGTTAGATCTTGTTGCGTGCAGGACCCCGATTCTGTAACTTCAGTTGTGTGTCGATGGAATGGAAGCCATTTTATCTGTTCAGGCGGCAAAATTGAGAACTATTTAATTTTCATATACTTGCTGACAACCACCCCGACCAGCAGCACCACCGTCAACCGAAAGTAAAGTTGCAAACTACTTAGCGACTTAAAGTTTAGTTGGCGATGGTGCCACCAGTCAAAGCAGCCATCATTCGATGTATAAAATTCGGATAGTTCTCAATTTCGCCACCAGAACGGATCAAACGGCGACCATTCCATTGACACACACTGAAGTTATAGAATCGGGGCCCAGGTGGTAGGGCACGCACTACATGATGTTAGATAGGCTCTCCGCACATACAACTTTTTTATTTTATTTTTTAAATTAAATAAACGCTACACACTCAAAGGCCCACACTAAGGTTTTCCCTTGTGTCGTGGGTCCCTTGGAAAACACACAAAGACAAAGACAAACACCCATGACCCGAGAACAAACATCTGCTTTTTACACAAATGTTTGCCCCGACTGGGGATCGAACCCAGGTCCCGCCGATCAAGAGGCAGCGTCACTACCACGCGACCAAACCGGCCGTCACCTCTAGTCTGTGTCTTTATTTTACCTGTAGCGATGATATTCTGCCAGGACCGAAATGCAATGACAGTCACCGCCGCCGTGATACAAACGCAGTATGTGTGTGCTTGTGTATGTGATTATGTGGTAGTATTGAGTGTGCGCGGGTGCAAGAGTGTGTATGTCTTCTTCTTCGTATCGTGTAGTGTAGGTAAAGTCAAGTGTGTGGCGAGCTTGGCTAAACCTGGTGTCAGAGTTCTCAAACCGCACAATGGCCGCTGATTTGGTTTTAACTACTGTAGTCAATCAACTTCAGCCGGGCCCGATAGCTTAACGTGCTCTCTGAAGAAAGGAAAGCCTCGTGAAACAATTCCACTTTGTTCACCCATAAGGTTCCCTGCCTCTGCTTACGTTGTTTAACCTCACTGATCGGTTGAGATCAGCGAACGAGCGCGTCTGTGTGTATGTAAAGTATTTACACACAAACCCGACACTAACTATTCATCGTATATTTGTTGAGTTCTTGTTGAGTTCATAGTTTCAACTTCTATGCAGTGGTGCATTGGGACTTGCGCCACTCTGAGTGCACTCTAAGTGCATACGAATAGTTTGGGAATATTTCTTGACAATATTTGAAATGTAAGTTGGATATGAAACATTTTTTTAAATGTACTATCATTCCGCCTGGGACTTCGTTCCCGTGGGAATTTGGGAAAATTATATAGATTATGTTACTCAGGGATAATGTAGCATTCTAATGTCGAAAGAGTTTTTCAAATCGGTCCAGTATTTTTAAGTTTATTCGTTACATACAAAAATACAAATCTTTCCTCTTTATAATACGAGTATCAGTGGGTAGAACTATAGATGTATAGAAAACCACGTACTTAGACCAAATTGGTGATGTACTGAGAAAAGGCCGTGTTAGGAGTACCCGAATCCGAAGAGCTGTGTGAAGCGAATTATAAATGTAGAGGAAGCGAAAGAGGTGTGTTTGGATCGTAGCCAGTGGCAATCTGTGGTCTCTGCCTACCCCAATGGGACAAAGGTGTGAGTTTATGTATGTATGTGTATTTAAAAGCACACCTAGGTCACTGATGCTCGCTATTCGGAATAGATATGTAAGGTTAAGCAACGTACTATGGGGCAGGGAACCCGATGACTGTAACAGTTCAGCACGAGCGTTTCCGTGCTTCAAGGGGCACGTGTAACCGTCGGTCTCTGCTGTTGTCGATAGACTGTATAGTCCCTAAACCAAGTCAGAGGCCATTTTTACCGGCAGTAGTTTAGTTCACTACATCTATATATATAAAAATGAATCCCTATTTCCCTTGGTCACGGCATCACGCCTGAACGGCTGGACCGATTTCGCTAATTCTTTTTTTGTTCTGTTCGTTATTATCAAGAGAAGGATCTTATGAAAGAAAAAATTAAGAAAGTTGAAAAAAAAAAGAAAACAGGACAACGTCTGTCGGGTCAGCTAGTACTTGATAATAACCACACCTTCCACGCTGGACTGGGAGAGAAAAAAAAACTTAAACTATTCCAGCTGCCAACTTTTCCCAGGCATGCTGTAGAAACCTATAGTGGGACGCGAGGGTTTTACTGTATTGTGGGCGAAAGGATGACGACCTACCACCACTATACCTGTTGTAATACTGTGGCTATACTCATATTCTCAGAATCAATGTCAAATGATGCGTCAAGTGGTTCCACAACCGCATGATGTTCTGCCTACCCCGAAAGATGGCGTGAGTGTATAGACAACTACACTAAAAGGAAGGTTATACATTTAGATCCAGTCGTATGTCGTCAAACATTAGTTTTTGCCCCTTGTTTGCTAACTGCCCTTTGATGGCGGTTAGTTCGTAACTTCCCAGTTAATTTCCTGCCCTTACTATGGGTTTTAAACAGGAAAACTCCTTTTGTGCTTTTGCAAACCTTTTAAGTTTTCTATTGTGAGAGTAAAAGTTAAGAGTCCTTTCCTGTTGGATAAGTTTGATGACACAATCTGTATCTATACTAATATTAGAAAGAGGAAAGATTTGATTGTTTGTTAGTTTGCATTGAATGGGCTCCGAAATTACTGGACCGATTTGAAAAATTCTTTCACCATTAGAATGATACATTATCCCTGAGTAACATAGGCTAAACCCAATTCCCAAGTGAACGAAGTCCCAGACGCAATGCTAGTGTATAATAAAAATCTAAGTGACTGCTGTGTGTCAATGGAAGAAATACGTACTGGCTGACTTTTAATTAGCTAACGAAATTTTAGGGGGTAGTTCTCCCAAAGAAACTGAACAACTTTTACCAGGGAACTTATGTAAAATATTCAAAAAATATTTTCGACCTTCCATACAAAGACGAATCAGCTGATCGTACATGTTGTGTGGAGAGGTGACCTATAATATGTTCCGTGGGGGACGTTGTTTAGTTTCGTGGGCTGATTCCCATCCTTAAGGCGACTACAGCACCCGATAAAGGCAGCACACATAGGAATAGTGCCATCTCCCGGCCTGGGCCGGCATTTTACTATCGTTTTTACAGCTTAAAAGATACACAATATTCGTATTTAAAGGTGACTTTGTGACCTTTTTCTATCGAACCAAAAGTGCTGAATCATGTTTTCAGCAAACTACTTATCTAGTTTATGTTACCGTATTACCGTAGTATTTTTTTTTCGATTTAATGTAGTGCGTCATGCTTATCTACGCATCACAAAATCGTAATTTAGGTGCTGTAGTCGCCTTAATTTTCGCTAAATAATTTTCCAATACAAGGAAACCTGGCCCTTTACCAACACCCCCATAAAGTTGACTAGCCAAGGCAATAGATCCCACAACAGTGATTGTTAAATTTTTTGTCTGTTTATCTGTGCGTTTGTGCGCGCTATCTTAAATACGGCTTAACCGATTTGAATATGGCTTTCACAAATTTACTTATTGTGGGAAGCTTTAGTATAAATTTATTGTTTATTTTATTAATTTATAAATTTAAAAAAAACATATTAAAGAATAACTTCGAATATTTGTTTGATCAAAATGCTATAAAATAACGCAAACAAAGTTTCGGGCATCATCTTATATACGCGTAAAATAAATATATTTATTCTTTTTATACACAATGTCCATTAGTCAACTGAGAAACAAAAGACTGAGAAGCACGGATTAAAAACAAGTACAAACAAAACACAACACATATTTCAAATGAAACCCGGAAAACTATTGAAAATAACTTTTCCAAACAATTGACAGTTGATAGTTCATTTTCATTTTCGAAAATAAGTTGGAAATATAATTTTGAGATGAGTAGGTATATTCATTCTTCCACTCTAGATTGGGATTGAAAGAAAATCTTAGAATGTGCCAGCTGCCGGCTCTTCTCAGGCATACTGTAAAAGTCAGTAAATGAGATGTTATGGTGTTATTGCATTGTGGGCGAAAGGTACCACCTAATAATCCTCAGACTGTATGGTCTAAAAACCATATGATGCTCTGCCTACCCTAACAGGGATGTAAGGCGTGAGTGTATATAAATTCATCACTGAAGAACAAATTTGGCTCTAATTTTCATAAAATTTAAAGACTAAAATCATAATATACAAGGTGTTTAAAAAAAAAAAAATTAAAGTCAAATAGTCGCAACTCTAGTAATCAGTTGCACGGTTTGACGTCTTTCAAATGAAAGTTTCATATAATTAATATGACATACTTGTCATATTTGTAATAGAGCTGACCAATAAGCTAAATTTTAATTAATTTGGAATTAAATAAATACAAATGTCAAAATAACAAACAAAAATTTAAGATCCACGTAAGTTTCGTCAATTAAATAACCCGCCCTGAATCTGACCCGGGCCAAACGTCCCCATCAAGCTGGCCGCATTGCCGCGCTGGACGGCAATAGATAGACGCTGGACCAGGTAGGAGCCATATTTGGAATTATCTTTTTTTTTTTTTTTTAAACACGTTGTATAGGGTGATTTAGCTAACTACGAGATGGGCTTAAAATAGGAAACTAGTGATTGGTGTTGCAGCAACGCGTACCATTCGAGAATCATTAGAAAAGACAATATAAACGTCATATGGCAATAACATTGTTAACCTTTTCACCGCCAAAGTCTGATATACCCGACGTTTAAGTTTCGTGCCCTCGCCGCCAAAGTCTGATATATCAGACAAAAATTTTTTTGAATTTTTTGAAATTTTTTTTTGATGACGTGGCGTGTGGTGGACGTTTTTGACGAAAATTCTTCGTACTAAAAGGGTTAAAGCAGGGGGGTGTCTATTCCACTAATAAATGGTTTCTCGATGGTGGTTGTATGACAATGGTGACCATTTTATCCGTTGAGGTGGCAAAATTTGAAACCTCATACACTTGATGACACCCACCCAGACTAGCAGCGCCACCGCCAACTGTACGTTAAGTTGCTACTTGCTAGTTAGGAGCCGTCCATTAATCACGTGATGTTTTTTTTAGCATTTTTCAACCCCCCCTCCCCCTTGGTGATACGTGGTGAGGTTAAGACTGACCCCTCCCCCACCCAAATTCACGTGTATTTTTAAGTACCTACAAAGAATCTAAAATTTTTAGAATAATGTCTTTAAATACAGATACAAAGTTAAATCTAATTTTTAAAATGTCTAGACAGAAAAGTTGCAGGTTGTTTTTGACTGGAATAACACTACACGCCTGTTTTTCGGTTCAAAAATCGCGCGTTTGACGAAAAAATAAATACACGTGATATCTTACTACACCCCTCTCCCCCTTGTGCTGTTTCGTGATTTTTGCTAAACCCCCTCCCCCCCTTTCGAGCCTCACGTGATTAATGAACGGCCTCTTACCTAGCTACTTACATTCAGTTAGCAATGACGCTCCCAGTCAAGGTAGCTGTCGTCTTGCATGAGGTTTAGATAGGTAGTTCTAAATGAGATGGCCAATTTTGCCATAGTTCTGTGCCCCAACAAGTTACAGCAATAATTTAAGCAACATACGAAAGGGGAAAGCATGTATTTTAAACATGTATATACTATTTAATTTATAAAGCAGAGGTTTAAAAGTAATTTGCTATTTTTACATCACCACAAAATCTGCAATTATTGCAAGTTTTCGCAAGTTTTCATGCGTAAATGAGTCGATATATATCCTGGAGCTGGATCCATTTCATGCAAAGCAGTCGAAGGCTCGCTAAACGGGAACGCAGCGCTACTGTTTACTTTCTCAATGGATAACTATATAAGTTATTATTTTATTCTTGTAACGAAACAGCATAACAATAACAATGACTGCATACGAGTACGAGACAGACAGACGAATGACACAGAATCGGCATATGGCCACCTAAAGAGATGACCTAAAAAATATACCGATCCAACCTTCATGGACCTGGTTTACACTCGCACCACGGACATTTTATATCAGTGTGAACTCCACGGTGAATGATAGAAAAAAGTAGTAGTTCTCGCCATTTTCAAATAAGTAGTTTCCCGTCGATAGTGAATACAATATCCTATTTTTGTTTACTTTGTTTCGGCTGCTTTAACAGTGATTTAACTAATCATGCTAATAATCATTAATTATCAAAAGATTTTTAACATAAATCTCATCCGTGTAACTGCACATAGTCTGGGGAAGGAATAAGCCAAATCTTTTAGACACCTGACCGGATGAATTGGTCACCAGTTTGCAAAGTCCAATGGGCGCTTTTCCACTTGACGGCACGGCACGGCACCGGTACCGAAACAAAAATGTATGAAAAGGAGTCATCGCCGTGCCGGTGCCGGCGCCGCTCAGTGGAAAAACCTGTCATATGTTTTCATAAATTTTTCCTACCGTTGCCGGCGCCGGTGCCGTGCCGTGCCGTCAAGTGGAAAACCGACCATTGGCCTTTTTATAATTCGAACGGCACGGCACGGCATGACAGAATTTGTATTACCATGGCCTTCTATGTTCCCAGCTTCAGTATCACTGGTGCATTAGAGGCAATGGTAATACATTTTCGACGTGATGTTTTCATATTATATAAATTTCCTATCTAAATATATAAAAGGAGAAACTGACTGACTGACTGACTGACTGACTGACATATCAACGCACAGCCTAAACGGCTAAACGTAGGCACTTGAAATTTGGAAGGGACGTAGCTTAGGTACCGTAGAGGTGCACTAAGAAAGGAATTCCCGAAATTCCCACGGGAACGGGAATTAGCGGGAAAATCCTTTTGTATGAAAAATCTAAACCGCTTAACTTAGACGCTTGAAATTTGGCATGCAGGTACCTTAGTAAACTTAAAGCTTAGTTGCAACAGGATATTGCAAAACTCCCACGGGAACGGGAGTTAGCGGGAAAAAACTTTTGTATGTAAAAATCTAAATCACGTAAGATAGATGTTTTCAATCTGTGTACTCTGTACAAAAAAAAAATTAACACGCAAACGAAGTTGCGGGAATTAGCTAGTCAGTTTATAAAACCATATTTAACTGAATAAAGAAACTGCACAAGACGGCTGAAGTGAAGATTGTTTTCTCTGGAAGCGATAAAGTTAAAGTTGGAAGTTCACTCGATTCGATTGGCAGCAAAAAGCAGTTAAAAGGGTCTAACTTAGTAACTAATAGGTTCTCCACGTCGCCAGTAAAATTTTGGGATAATTTTTAAGCTGTTGCATAGCTTCTATCGCGGGCCTTGAGCGCGGGGACCGAATCCAGAAATTCCGTAACGAAAAAAAAACCTAACGCTCCCCACTCTGACGGGCACGGAGGTGTGGCTTGAAGGCTGTGCATCGTCTAACGTCGTTTCAGTTCGGCAGTCTTCGACACGGTGTTTGTGTGCGTGCAACAATAATAATAATAATAATAAAATAAATAAATAATTATAATTGCATAAGTTGATACAAAATGCTATGCAATAGCTTTACCGCGGCAGTCCCCGAGTGCCACACGTCTATTTATTTTTTAATTACATTTAAATTCGCACTTTTTGACCACCACTGGTACTTTTTGACCACCAGATCTCTAGAATAAAAAAAGTTGTATCACTCCCGTCATTCGATTGCTTATAACTTTAAAACCGCTGAACCAATTTTAATGAACAGCTCGAGTACGATGGCGACAAACTCGTGCGGCGCGCCACTCGGTGAAACTTCACTTAGATTGCGTGAGGGCCCCGCGCAAAGGCTTGCTCGCCCTCTGGCGTTGTCAATGTTGACATTTTGACATAGGACCGCGGCGCATTACGCGCGCTATCACCATCGTACTCGAGCTGCAAATAAAGCTAAGGATCATCTCGATTACGTCAGATGTTAACAAAAAGAAACTTCATCGAAATCGGTCCATTCGTTTAGGAGCTACGATGTCACAGACGAACACACAGATACACAGTCATACAGATACACACGTCAAACTTATACCACCCCTCAGGGGTTACAAATAGAGAATAGCGAAGTCACCAAATCAAAAGAAACCCTTTAAGCCTCAAATTTCACGTTTTTACACAGATAGCACCACTTGGAGGGCCAAAAAGTGACACATACCACATTTTATTTTTTTATTATTAGATGGGTCAACTCTTGACCTCAATCTTGACCATAAGGTCAAAGATGAGATCGAAGATGTAGCGAGTTAAAATGGCAATTAAGGCGCTGGTTCTCTCACGCACCGACGGAACACACCAAGCTGTTTCAGACGGCCCTTTACAGAGCCTACCACACCGCATGAGACCATAGGACGACACCTCAGATTCAGAAAAAAATTAAGTGACGTTGCCTGGGATGGATTACTAGGAGCCTTAGTCGCCTCTTACGACACCCACGGAAAGAGATAGGGTGGTGTTATTCTCAACCGATCACCACACGGTTTAAAAGTTAGTTTAAAGTTTAAAGAGTATACTTTACCCCCGACATAAAAGAGGGTTTGACGTCTGTGTCTGTATGTCTGTCTGTGGCATATAGTGTCGTTGCCTGGGATGGATTACTAGGAGGCAGGTGTCATTTGTGTTTCCTTAGTCGCCTCTTACGACACCCACGGAAAGGGAAATGGGGTGGTCAACCGAACACCACAAGGTTAAAAACGTTTTCCAAGCGAATGAAATCGGAAAGCGACCGATCATTCATTACCTGGTAAGTATCAAGAACAAAACCTCTTAGACAGTCCTAGAACTACCAAAAAACATGGCCACCGCAGCTGTAGAGATGGCTATAGTTGGCTGTAGTCACTTGAAGTAGTAAGTTGGGCGGCGCGGTCACCACTCAACTCGGCCAACTCGGCAAAAAGGCTCTTACTTAGTTGTGACTTGCGACTTAGTTCAGATACGCGTGACCGCCTGTCCTAGGAGTTGGGATGACCCTGAGGCTCTCAAACTTTTGAAAATGTGGGGCGGATCTACTTCAGGGCTTTTACGCTGCATCCTAGGGCTCCGTGGATACAAAATGCCACTAGGTTCCATTGAAAACAAAAGACGATATTTTGAAGAAAACTAACAATGAAATGATGAACCCCAAATCTTAATACTTCCAAAAAGTTGTGTTGTTTGAACCCACGACCACAGCCTTCTAACCAACTTAGCTATCGTGCCTTCAAGTAAAGCGGCGAACTTATTCCCCGTTATTAGTATTTTTAGCTTTTGCGTGTAGGTTAGATAAGAAAAATCTTTATTTTATAGGACATTCAGGATGTCACTTAAAACAAGTCAAGATTACAATGAAATACATACAAACATACATTAAACGATTTAAATACATACGTATCATTCGTTCTTGTGACCCTACTGACTCTGCGCCTATTCGCAAAGGTGCAGTCTTCCTCAGAGAAGAACAGGCAAGAAACTCTGAGGTTGGTCTTTTAAATCACATAACAAATTTTCTTATTTACTCATTTTAACTAAATCTGAAATAACTCTAGAGCTGAGCAGTTCATTCCCATGGCTGCCTGTCTGATAGATAATCAGAAATTTTGTAATAGCCCTTTTTGCAAAGTTAGCGCCATCTGTGTCTCGTATTGAAAACTACAGATTCATACCACTTATTCAAAGTAGTTTATAAAAAAGGCAAAACCTTATCACGGTTTTTATTGTTATTTTCTTCTGAAAGTTTAAAATGCTTAGCTTTGGTTAATGGGTACTTTTACTGTTAATTTAGTCATTGTTTCATAGATTTAAGTTTAGCAATAAAAATGATTTCATTTCATTTCCCGCGTCGAGGGATATTCACAATTTTTTGAAAAAATTCAGCGCAAATGGGTATTGAATTCACGGCCCCAGTTCTTTATTAACTAGGTACTACAGCTCGCTCATTAGCTTATATAGTTTGAGAATCACTGTATTAACCGCAGAAGGTTGGAATTATACGGTCTAAATTGAGTTATCCCAGTTAGAGGCGGCTTTTGGAGTGGCCATTTAAATCGATGACTGCTAAATGCCAAGGGATAAAGCTATGTGTATGTAGTTACCAGTTATGTATATGTAACACATCTACACGGTCTAGGGATATTGCACGATTTTTCATACAAAAGAGGTCTGTTTGAGAAGCTACAAAAGCATACTCGAGATACATGAAGGGCTATACTTTTCAGACGAGCAAGTGCTAAACCTGAATTTTCAATTCTAATCAATAAATTTTGTTTTACTTGAACTTTGTGAAATCGTGACAAAAATAAAAAATAAAGCGTAAATGCTACTATTTCCATACAAAAAGCAGGCAAAAAGTGCATTTTCGTTTTCGTTTCCGTCACGTTTTTACAAATTTCAAGTAAAACAAAATTTATTGACTAGAATTGAAAATTCAGGTTTAGCACTTGCTCGTCTGAAAATGATAGCCCTCCATGTATCTTGAGTATGCTTTTATTTTTTTATTATAATATCGATTAACTCTTGACCATAAAGGTCTTTATACCTTCTCAAACAGACCTCTTTAGTATGAAAAATCGTGTAATATCCCGTGTTGATGTGTATATTCGATTGAGTAGTTTAAAATTCAGGTGTTAACGAAAATTTAAGATGTGAATCATCATGCTGTACTGGGAGTGAAAGAAAAACTTGGAACGTGCCAGCTACCTACTCTTCCCAGGTATACAGTAAAAGTCTGTAAGTGGAATGCGAGGGTTTTGCTGCATAATGGGCGAAAGGCTGACCACCTCTCACCGTTATGCAACTTGTTCCATCTAATAACCCTCACAATTTGTGTCAAACGTGGCATCTAGTGGTTCTAGAACCACTGATGCTCTGCCTACCCCGTTAGGGATTATAGGCGTGAGCATATGTATGTATTCATGTAAGAATCAGCCCGCTAAGCAAGTTTTCCTAAGTAAAATGCGCTCAATATGTTGACGAAAAAAAATCTTTTGGATTGAGTGTCTTTAGACAGGGTGTAACAGAAAGGTGTATACATATTTCAGGATGGTGACCCGCCAATAAAACTGAACAACTTTCCCAAAAGAACCTAATCGATTTAAAAAAAAAATTTTGCACTTTCATACTTAACCTATCAGCTGATCGCACAAGTTGTATAGAGAGGCGAAACTTTTTTTTTAGATTTTTAAGGGGCCGTCCATAAATTACGTCACACGAATTTCATGATTTTTTGACCCCCTCCCCGTCCTTGTCACAGCTGGTCACATTTGTAACACACCCCCCTCCCTTGCATGACGTCACATGTTTGCATATTTTCCATTTTTTGTAATTTTCTAATAAAAGCAGTACTAAGGTACTTAATAGAGCTGTTATTTTTTTTTAGAAACTCAAAACATTGTCTCAACCAAAGTAAAAACGTAAAAAGAGTGCTTGGGACTGAGAAGGTTAAGTTTGTCGTTAATAGTTAACACGTTTTGATACTCATAACACATTTTGAAATGTGACGTCACGAAACTTATGACCCCTCCCACCCCCTTGTCACACAATGTCACACTTTGTCGACTCCCTCCCCTCCCCTTAACGTGTGACGTAATTTATGGATGGTCCCTAATAGGTTCCTTGGGGAAAGTTGTTTAGTTTTATTGGCTGGTCACCATTCTGAAATATTACTACACCTTTCTGTTACACTCTGTATTACCTAAGTATACTTCGTTTTTTTAGCATTAGGAATTGTGTAAACAAAGAAGCAGTGGTAGTTAACTTTTATAATATATAAAACTAGCTTTCCGCCCGCGGCTCCGGCCGCTTAGTCTACAAGTAATATCGTGCCCAGCTGTCGGATAAAATGTAGCCTATGTCCTTCGACAAGGTCTAATCTATCTCTGTACCGAATTTCATCAAAATCGGTTCAGTAGTTTAGCCGTGAAAGCGTGACAGACAGACAGACAGTTACTTTCGCATTTATAATAATAGCTCTTTACCTATGAAATTGCCGTTTTTCATACAATATTTTTGGAAAACTGAATTTTCCATACCAACGTTTTTGGATTTTTCTCGGGAATGCGAAATCCAAAAAATTTGTGGGAAGGTTTGGACAACATTAAGTTAATTTGTAACTTTAACAACGGTACAGCAAAAATAAGCAATGAAACGGGCAACGGATGAAACGAGCATATTTGAGCTTCTTTTTCAGCAAAAATCTAAAGTAAATGTGTATTAATTTGACTCAATATCTCCGTTATATGGCCAAGGTTTTAAATAAAAAACAATTTTAGTAATAGCTGTTCAATCAAATAAATTATGAATAAAATAAAGCTTGAGAAAAAATCGACAATTTCATAGGTAAAGACCTATTATTAGTAGGGATTAAAGGTCCTGAATCACTGGCTCATCAACGCCGAGCCTAAACCCTTAGACCTAGAAAGCTGATATTTTATAACGAAGGCAAGGAATACGAACGAATTTTACAAAATTCCCACGGGAACAAAGGCATTTTCTAGTGGAAATAATAAGAACAGTTTCAGATCAAGTATCCTGTCTTACAGGCTCTAATTCAAAGGCTTTCGCTAAAATATTCATACAAACAGAAAACTTGATAAGTTTTCCAATAGATTTTCGTTAGTAAACTTGTAACAGCAACATTTTGTCTCCGGCTGCTGACAAATTGCCCCCTTCTCCGTTCTACCCCTGCCTACCCCCTTTGGGACTGTTATGGCTTCAACACAACCATTTACACATGTACTTGCGGCTTCTAAGGAGTAAATTATTGTTTCCTTTGATATTTTTGAGTTTTGAAATGTTATTGTTTGTTTTCCTCCTATAAAAAAAAATAAACGCTACACACTCAAAGGCCCACACTAAGGTTTTCCCTTGTGTCGTGGGTCCCGCGGAACACACATAAAGACAAACACTAACACCCATGACCCGAGAACAAACATCTGCTTTTCACACAAATGTTTGCCCCGACTGGGGATCGAACCCAGGACCCGCCGATCAAGAGGCAGCGTCACTACCACTCGACCAAACCGGCCGTCAAAATAAATAAATACTTGTAGCTTTTTTTAACTTTGATAAAAAAGGGTGTTATAAGTTTGACATCTGTGTGTCTGTCTGTGGCATCGTAGCTCCTAAACGAATGGCCGACTTCGTTATGGTTTTTTGGTTGAAAGCTGACGTAATGATTGTTTTTAGCTATATTTGGTCAAAATTGATTTAGCCATTTGAGAGTTACTAGCGTTCCGCCCGGGACTCCGTTCCCGTGGGAATTCGGGTAAATTATGTAGCCTCTGTTAAAATTTAGCATCAGCATTCTACTGGTGAAATATTTTTTCAAATCGGTCCAGTAGTTTCGGAGCCTATTCAATGCAAACAAACAAACAAATCTTTTCTTTTTATAATATTACTAGCTGTCCGCCCGCGACTTCGTTCCTGGTGGATTTTCTTTTTTTTGTGAATGTGAATCTAAACCATCCTCGAATCCACTTGAACACACACAAAAAATTCATTAAAATCGGTACAGCCGTTTAGGAGTTCACTGTCAACGTCAACACACGTACTGCCGGTCTATGATGATCGCAACGACATATTATCTCACGCGGTATCTCGTGGTCACGTGACGCTTTCTCGTAATCTCATTGGTCGAAACAGTCACGTGACAACGAGATAACGCGTGAGATGTCGTTGCGATCATCATAGCCCGGCTGAAGAATTATAGATATAAAGAAAATAGTGTAGTTATGCAATCGCTGCTTTACCACAAAACATCAAAACACCACTTAGACAATGTCTTAAAATGACTTATCTCATTTTGTTGTTATTTAATTTTAATTTCACATTTTATAAAAAGCACGCCATTTTCAACTTTGCGGTCTTTATAAAGGATTTAAAACCTCAATTTTAAAACAGAATTTTTTATTTAAAACATCGTTTCATCTCCGCTGTATTTAAAATTAAATTGAAAAGATTTGAAAGGGATTATTAAAATACGTGCAGCAATATTAAAATACATTTTAGTACTTTTCGTGCAATTTGATGCACTTTTACGATTGCTCGTGAAGGCTTTAACTTTGAATACTGCGTTTTAAATGTTTCTTTATGGTTTAACGTCTGTTGAAAAACTTATTACAGGTTTTAGATATATTTTTAATTTCCGCCTGCGGCTCCGCCCGCGTGGACTACAGGTTATATTGTGCCCAACTGTGGGATAAAATGTAGCCTATGTCCTTTCCCAGGCTTTAATCTATCTCTGTACTAAATTTCATCAAAATTGGTTTATTAGTTTAGGCGTGAATGACGGACAGACAGACAGAGTTACTTTCGCATTTATAATATTAGTAAGGATTTTCTTCGCCCCGATTCGCGGTACTTAAAAATTTGCGTACTGATTAAAAAATAACGTGGTATAGAATTAATGATGGAATATTCCAGTTTCTCGCTGATCTTCAGAATTGAGGCTAACTTGGAAAAATAGTTTCCCTTTAGTTGGCCAATAAATCACAAGACTACGCACTACGCACATGATGGCACCATTTTGAGGAGAAAATTAAATGTCATAGCTCGTAAGTGATTTGTTGAAGTTTGGGTGTCTAGGTTAAAGATACTGGCATAAAACTATATGATCTGTATTTTTAACCCCTGACGGAAAAGGGGTGTTATAAATGTGACGTATGTATCTGTGTCTGTCTGTGGCATCGTAGCTCCTAAGCGAATGAACTGATTTTAATGCGTTTTTTTGTTTTGAAATCTGACCTGATCTAGAAGTTATAAGCTACTAACTTTCCGCCCGCGTGAACTACAGGTTATATCGTGCCCAGCTGTGGGATAAAATGTAGCCTTACTATCTCTGTACCAAATTTCATCAAAATCGGTTCAATAGTTTGGGCGTGAAAGCGTAACAGACAGAGATTTATTTTCGCATTTATAATATTAGTGGGGATGAATATCGGGGATGACAACATTTTTAATTTATTTATTTTAATTTTGATTAAAATAGTCAGACATTGGCAAAATTTAACCCCCGACGCAAAAAGAGAGGGGTGTTATAAGTTTAACGTGTGTATCTGTGTATCTGTCTGTGGTATCGTAGCTCCCAAACGGATGAACCGATTTTCATTTAGTTTTTTTTTGTCATAGATAAATTTATCCCGAGTGTTCTTAGCTATGTTTCATGAATATCTGTTCAGCCGTTTAAAAGTTATAAGCAATCGAAAGTCGGGGATAATTCAAAATTTTTAATTTTAGTGTTATAGATTTATTCAAAAAATATGATATATATATTTTTTTTAATTATAAGATGGGTTAACTCTTGACCTCAATCTTGACCAAAGATGAGGTCGACGATGTAGCGAGTTAACCTAGAAAATGCCTATTAAGGCACTGGTACTCCCAGGCACCGACGGAACACAGCAAGCTGTTTGGCGTCGGACTTCGGTAGGAGGGTGGTCGCGAACCAGACGGGCCTTTACAGAGCCTACCACACCGCATAAGATCATAGGACGACACCTCAGATTCAGAAAAAAATGAAGTGTCGTTGCCTGGGATGGATTACTAGGAGGCAGGTCTCATTTGTGTATCCTTAGTCGCCTCTTACGACACCCACGGAAAGAGATGGGGTGGTGTTATTCTCAACAGATCACCACACGGTGAATATATGTACTTAATTATCATATTCTTTGAAAAATTTAATCCAAAATGTCGTGATTTTGCCAACATCTGAGTATTTTAATCAAAATTAAAATATATAAGTCGAACGGCGGACTCGCCAATATCATGTAGAGAAACCCTTTACGGGTTGTAGTTCGTCGGAGCCTCGTCCGCTGATCAGCAGGGTTACATCAATACCAGGTGAGGATAACGATTTTGGAGCACTAAGATGTTATGTTATAACTGCCTGTCTGACTGACTAGAATAGAATAGAATAGAAAAAAATCTTTATTTTATAGGACATTCAGGATGCCACTTAAAACAAGTCAAGATTACATGAAATACATACAAACAAACATTAAAGAATTTAAATACATACATACGCATTCGTTCTATTGACCCTACTGACTCTACGCCTATTCGCAAAGGTGCAGTCTTCCCCAGAGAAGAACAGGGACTGACTGACATATCAACGCACAGCCTAAACGGCTAAACGTAGGCACTTGAAATTTGGAAGGGACGTAGCTTAGGTACCGTAGAGGTGCACTAAGAAAGGAATTCCCGAAATTCCCACGGGAACGGGAATTAGCGGGAAAATCCTTTTGTATGAAAAATCTAAACCGCTAAAGTTAGACGCTTGAAATTTGGCATGCAGGTACCTTAGTAAACTTAAAGCTTAGTTGCAACAGAATATTGCAAAATTCCCACGGAAACGGGAGTTAGCGGGAAAAAACTTTTGTAATCTGTTCAAAAGAAAAAATTAACACGCAAACGAAGTTGCGGGCATCAGATAGTGTATTTATAAATGCCTATGTAAATGCGATCAAATGCGTTTGCTTACCTCTAACTAATACACAACACAAAGGGATCAGTCCCCTGTGTATATCCAATAACAGCCTAAATTGAATGATCTTGTGGCTAGATCGGCTAGATTGACTGTTCTAGGTCTAGCTTAAGCTTAGTACTAATTGTTGTGTTGTGGTCCTTTGTGCTCTAAGCGATTGACGTTTAATACGATTATGCAAATTGTTGCGGTGATAGCCCAGTTGGGAATGAGCCAGACTTGTAATCGGAAGGTCACGGGTTCAAATCCTGGTGCGAACCTGTACCACTATATTCGTCTTTTCGGATGTATTTACGGATTTCTAATTATCACTTGCTTAAAGGTGAAGAAAAGATCGTGATGAAACCAGCCCGGCCAAGAAAATTCATTTTCGAAAGACGAGCGGTCCACCAACCCGCATTGTGCCAGCGTGGTGGACTATGGCCTTAATCCCCTTCTTGTTTTAAAGGGAGGCCCGTGCCCCTCGGTGGGGACGTATATAAAAAAACTGAGCGACGGATGAAAAAAAACCTTTGCTCCGTAGTTATTAAGATTTACTTTACATTGCTTTGATCGCCGCGTCGCTTAGCCAGGTCGCTTGTGTATAAAGAGCGTCTTAGAGGCTCGCAGAAACATTAAAAAATATTTCTTGTTTTTGTACAAGACATGTTTTTAAACGGATGAAACCATGATCCAAATCGCTCACATTTTATAATATAGTTAGTTGTTTTAAAGTATTCCTACATTACTATTAATTGTTTTTAAATTAACCTGATGCATTTCAATAAATGAAAATTAATTAGGAAACAAATAAATCGCTCGCAGGTCTAAGAATGTGAAACGGTCGAAAGATTACGCACGTACAAGTACTTATCGAAACTGCACAAAGAGGTACATTAGTTTACCTTCTGATAACAGAGCCTACAAACAATAACCGCCTTTAAACCCTAAGTAGTAAGGGTTAAGAGTATTTGGCAGTGTTTTGTGGTATTTAGAAAACAATGCGGTCCATTTGGGGTAACAAAGGTGTTTGCTGTAGAGATTTCGTTTTGTTTCGAAGGTAGATGAATGAAATTTTAGACGAGATAGAGGTTAATAGAATTACCCCTCTTTAAGGTTGCCTGTCGGGGTAGCATAGACATGTGACATGATTTTGTAATCTCGATGTCGCACCACCTGTTTCGTACCGAGACGCTATGCAATAGAATGAAAGGGCGGAACGAAATATATATGACAAAATTATTTCACGGGTCCATGTTAGCCATGCAGAGGTCTATCGAAGTCTTGGTTCTGCATTGTGCGTTTAAACTTGAAAGTTCTGACTCATCATCGCCCAGCCTAAATCCTTGACCCTAGAAAGATGAAATTATGAAAATTTTATAACACATAGTCTAGATTAATAATAACACATGGTCTCCATGATTTTCACAATTTCTAATCGTAACGAAGTCCCGGGCGGAAAGCTAGTCTTACTATTAATTATAAATGCCAAAGTTTTTGAAGACGGATTTTGATGAAACTATGCTGTAAGCAATATATATTAGAAATTAGTATCATAAATAATTTAGATGATTTTCCTAATTTCCCGCAGGAACGAAGTCTCGCGGGAAAACCTTGTGATTAATAACATTCTTGTGGCAACAACAGACGAGTAATTTTTTCTTTATCCAAAGTTTGACGCGGACTATCGAAAAAGTTCTTCAAATTCATCAATTCGTCATATTCCCATCTAAGGTACTACATAGCCTGTTAAAGGAAAATAAATTATAGGAGTCGGTAAAAAATTCTCTTCCACGCTACATTAGAAACTAACAACTTTGCAATCTTCATCTTCTTTTAGATCTTTTAATAAGAAACCAGGGAAACTGATTGCATTGAGCAGTAGCAATGTATATGACGAATTTGCAGTCAACCAAAATCGTCATATCATCCATTAAACAAAGTCTCTTCTATGCTTACATCGTAGGATCAGCTGATTACTTTTGAGTATAAAAGTAGAATTTTTGAAGTGAAAACTTCTTTAGCGGCGTTGTGCACTTTTTGGTTGGGTGAAAAATGAAAAATGTTAAACCCGCGTCAGGGTCACGTGACCCAGATCGAAAATTCGTAAGACGGAGGGTGAAGTGAAAACTTCTTAGACCGCTAGGAAGTAATATACGTTAAATTTTTCACTTCTGCCGGCACTCCCGGAGTGCAACCCGTTTTTTTTTTGATAACTTCTTACGGGCTTCTTAGGTGGGAAAAATTAATCCGCAACCAATAGATTAATTACATTACTTAGGTATGTTAAATAGGTAAAAGAACATTTTGTTTTTTTCTTGTTTGCAAGTTATTTGTAACTCTGTGCATGGCATGGTAGCAATAAATTATTTCTATTCTATAATTTTTCAGTTTCATGGGGTAAATCACCCTCTCATTGCTTAGTACCTTTCATTACGTAGAAGATATTTTTCTCTACAAAGCACCGTTTTGAAGATATTAGCGAAAAACTCAAAAGTGGGAACTTTCACCCCCCCCTCCCACTCTGGCATACCTCCTAGATGCGGGGGACCTTTCGTATGTTTACTCCTCAAGCACCCTGAACAATTTTCCGAAGAAATCACTTAGGTTCCAGCTTACGCACTCTACACCCCCTCTTGGTTCATTTGTTGAGGAGACTAATAACAATATGAATTTTAACCATTTTTGTTCTGTCAGTCGGTTTTGAAGTGATTTTACTGATTTTGTTTGAACTTATATAAGGATTTAAAAAAATTAGGGCCTTTGCATGTGTCATATAATTTTCATTTTCACCCGGTAAACGGGTGGTTTGGGTGGATTGAAATGGGTGATAATTAGGTTTTAACCCACGCTTAGGTTTTAACCCGGGTGTTTACCCATCTCTAAACCCGACTGTTCCACCAATCCCATTTTATCCCAGCATCACTGGACACACGATGTACAGTCGTACAGTGCCAGTGTTCAATATAGATAGAGTATGTACATTAGTGGACTAGTGCACACAAAGCGACCGCTCGGCGCATAAACTGGCTTGCACATTGCACATAACAGTATGTTTGAAGTTAGTTGTGAGATGTGACTAGAGTACATCGGTAGAGAAGTTATTTCCATTAAAATCCTTACTACATACTTCAGCGATAAATTTACGGTGGTGGAAACTCGTCCACTTTTACCAAAATTTTTTGTCGAATGAAAATGACAACTTCAATCCCAAACAAAATGCAAAAATGGAGCAAGTTCTAAAATTTTGAAATCTATTGAATTAAAAATAAAACTAGACCGGAAAGAATTAGAGAACATAAAAAAGATCGCAAGCAGAAATGCTGCAATACATACAGGGCTTTAGGTAAATCTCTTTCAACCTCTCGGGTGGTTAATCAGTCCATGAAACTGAACAACTTTCCCAAGGAACATAGGTCAAAATACGAAAAAAAAAATTGATCTCCCATACAAAATGCGCTATATTATTATGCTGATGAAGTTTGTATGGGAACTCAATAACCTCTCACTACTATACATCATGTTTCATCCAAGAACCATCAGAAGTTATGTCAAACTTGGCATCAAGTGGTTCTGAACCACTAATGCTTTCTGTTGTACGTAGTACTTATTACTTCCATGTGCTCTGTCTAACCCGTATGGGATTAAAGGCATGAGCGTATGTAATGTATTGTAAAAACAAATATATTTGTCTTATTTTAGGTCCCATGGAAAAAAAAGATAGGTAGGTACTTAGTATAGACTCCCGATTTTAATCTTAGTGTCCTAGTTTCTTCCTAGGAAGTCTAGGCTGTTCTATATTCTAGTCTTTATCCCTAGAAAGGCACACAAGCCGCACTAATCGTTCTCCTCACAGACTACGTAATTTATTCCCGCAAGGTGCTATTTTTCTCGGTTTTTTAGGGGTCCGTGTCAATTTCACAGACAGATATGGACTTTGGTTTTGCTACTAAGTAGTATTTCATTATTAATTTAAAAATAAACCAGAAGACTCATTGTTCAGAACGGACAGAATGGAAGATCTAAAAAGACGGTAAAAATTAAGGATAGGTCTTTGCCTAACAGTGGAACAGTAAAGGTTTAAAAAAAAAATACAAACCTCCTATTTTAGCCTTCAGAAGGGAGAGAAATAGAAATTAGGGAAAAACTTACGAGTTCTTTCTTACATACCACGATTTTTAGTTTAGTGATAATTTGATATTTTGTTGTCGTTATAATACATAAAACCATGAAAAGTTTAAATAATATATTGAATATGATATTTATAATGTAGGTATTAGTCAGGTGTGTCGCGAACTTGGCTAACCTAGGTGTCAGAGTTTTACATGAACTCGTGCATGATAATTTTATGATGATAAATTTCTTTTGGCGTTTTAGATCCATACATTTATGTTAAGAAATAAATTACACAAGTGAATATAAGCCTTTTCTGAGCAAGCTTGCCCACAGCTTAGCCCTTGCGATAGATGGTCAGAGGCGAACCCATATACATATATAGGTAAATAGATACATAGATAATCTTTATTGTCACAAAAAAGTTTTACTTAGCTTAAGTACAAACGTGCATAAAGGCGACCTTATCGCTAAGCGTTATCTCTTCCAAGCAACCCATTGGACCCTGCCGCTTCTGTTTGTCTGAACGCGATAAACAAAAAAACTACTCAACGCCTTTTTATACGAGCTTCACCAATGGACGGATTGATTCAACAGCAAGGTATGGTTTATGTGTATAATTCATTCCCAATATTCCCATGGGAAAGAAATAACGGGCGGAAAGCTAGTTATACAGGTTGAAAAAGAACCTCCAAGCTTTATTGAAAATCCTGAACCAGTATCACTTACTGAACACTTTTTAATTTTTTTAATTTTTAATTATTTTTATTTTTTTGGGGGGGGGGATTTTTTTCCCTCAATATAAACACCACTCGGGCGCACCCCCCGAGCGCTACCCGCACCCCTCGCGTGTCTGGTGTAGGAGTAATGTCTACGTTTAGGCAAAAAATGAATTATTTCCATGGAAAAAGTATTTAAAACAAAAAAAATTTTTTTTTCATATATAAACTTTGAGTGATACTGGTTCAGGATTTTGAATATAACTAGGATGTTTTTTTCACCCAGTATAATAATAAAAACTACGGAACACCACCCGAGTCTGATCTAGTTTTACTCTTGAATTTGTTCATACGACTTTTATGTTAATTCAGC
The DNA here is from genome assembly GCA_949987775.1 of Aproaerema taeniolella. Classification (NCBI taxonomy): domain Eukaryota; kingdom Metazoa; phylum Arthropoda; class Insecta; order Lepidoptera; family Gelechiidae; genus Aproaerema; species Aproaerema taeniolella. Next base: position 17,812,801 of record OX465258.1, on the reverse strand, counting down.
AAATTGCAGTGCCATCCTTCGGTGACCAATTAACGTCGTTCCTACCCTCTTTTTCCAACAGAATTAAGATTTACGTTGGTTCCCATTTTTTTTTCTGTATTTTTAATTTTCAACTTGGCTCAACGTCATAATAAAAGCATTCTTTCTATTTTAAAAACTTTTTTTTTTATGTCTTCGTTTTAAAAGAAAATCTTAGAGAGTGTCAATTGCCAACTCTTCCCAGGCATACTAATAATAGTTCTGGTTTTCTGTAGGCGAAAGGCTGACAACCTCTTTGGTCATATTTCATCAAATAACTCCCAGAGTTTATGATAAACTAACTTTCCGCCCAGAACTTCGTTATCGTGTAGCCTTTATGTCTGTGTGTCTGTTTGATGCTCTGCCTACCCTGATAGGGATTATAGTCAATCGCGTATGTATTTATGACTTGCTTTCCGTTCGGGACTTTGTTCCTGTGGGAATTCAGGAAAATTATGTAACCTATGTTCATCAGGGATAATGTAGGATTCTAACGGTGAAAGAATTTTTCAAATCGGTTCAGTAGTTTCGGAACCTATTAAATGCAAACAAACAAATTTAATATATAAATAGTAAATATCTACACAAAATCTACCAATTTCAACTGTTCCACCTTTGCTAGAGTGCATCCGAAGCATTTTAGCCGGAGTGCATTTTCCACAAAGGAGCAAATGTATTTTGCATAAAACAAAAGTGGGATTCGCTGTCAAAAGCAACTTTGGATTTTCTCGACCGAATGAAACGCACTGGGCCTCTATTCCACTAACAACATAACCCTCGCATATCAAATGTATGTCATCAAATTTATGTAGATAGTTCTCAATTTCGCCACCTGCTGGCCCAGAACGATAGTGACAGCGCCGCGATAACACCGCGGTCCTACGTCAAAATGTCAACATTGACCACGCCATAGAGCGAGCAAGCCTTTGCGCGGGACCCACGCGCAATCAAAGTGAAGTTTCAGCGTGAGCCGAGCGCGAGTTTGTCGTTATCGTGCTAGAGCTGCTGAACGAATAAAATGGCGACCATTGTCATCCCACCGCCACTAATAATAATAAAGGAATAAAGACAAACATAATCTTATACAGGGCTTTAGGTAAATCACTTTCAACCTCTCGGGTGGTAAATCAGTCCATGAAACTGAACAACTTTCCCAAGGAACAAAGGACGAAGTATGAAAAAATTTTTTTAAAAAACTAAAAAATTTTTTTCTTATTCCAATATATAAAATTGGAGGTCCTTATTCACTGACTCATCAACGCCCAGCCCAAACCCTTAGACCTAGAAAGCTGAAATTTAGCAGAACGGTGATTTGTGACGTAGGCAAGCTCTAAGAAAGGATTTTCCGAAATTAAACCCCTAAGGGCCACCCCCTTAATGGGGGTTCAAAGTTTGTATGGAGAAAACCATTTTTTGACTTGAAATTTCGTCAAAATATACCTTGAAGCAAATAAACGGATACGTGTTTCGCGTTTTATAGAAAATCATCCCCTAAGGAATCAATAATGAAATGGGTGACTAAAAGAGTTCTTTGCGTGAGCGTAGCCGCGGGAAAAAGCTAGTAGTTATAATAAGTTTATTTAATACCACAAAGATAGTCAGTACATTTAAATTTACAAATTAGACAGGTTCTCGAATGGAGACCACGTCTTGGCAAACGTAGTGTAGGACGCCCCCCAGCCAGATGGTCAGATGACCTAAAGAAGATAGCGGGTAGTGGCTGGATGAAAACAACGGAGGATCGTGCAAAGTGGCGCACCTTGGGGGAGGCCTATGTTCAGCAGTGGACTGCAATAGGCTGATATGATGATGATGACATTTACAAATGAATTACTTCACAAAGTCTGTCCACTGAGCAACATTTTTGGGGATAGCAACCATTTAAAATAGGTTCAATAAAAACCTGTGCAGTGTCTGTTCACAACTTGAGTCACAATAGGAGCTTAGTCTATAGTTGTGTCAACAGTAACATCTCCAGGATCTCCTACTGTCGTTGTTTTGTTATAGCGGCTATGGACTCAAATGAAATTTTCAAATTCATTGAACTTTATCAAGCAGAAAACGGTCTCAACGTCCATTTCGTACGTGTTGCATCTGTCGAGGATTCACATTGACTGATCGACCCACAGACGCATCCAGACGTGTGGACGCCTCGCGGTGATCCATCTGCTGATGCATCGGCGGTCTTCGCAGATGCGTCGGCCTATGCATCTACTGATAAGTAGAGGCAGCATTACAAACTTGAATAATAATAGTAATGTGGGATTTACGTTTCTTTTTATTCTCGAACGTCATAATGATGACAGCACTCCGATCAGCCAGTAACTCATTCTGCTTCGCAGTCCTAACACGGCAAAGACTGCATATCACAGTACAGACATTTCACGGCTGGCATTGATTGAATTGAGACCCCATTGATTAGTGGAATAGCTTCCTGGGAGGATTCACATTTCAGAGTGCACATTAGTTTATGTTATGTCCCTCTGTCCCACTCTCCTATTTACACCAGTAAAGGAATATGGGAATAATTTAACTCGTGCGGTTAACAAATAGCTGGATGCGAACTTGGGTTATTTACTTGTGCTAGTGTGACCACCCTTTCAAAAATGTAACACATAATTTTAGGGAAATTAAAATATTCGGCACAAATGGGACTTGAACCCACGACACAAATGGGACTCCTGTCCTGGTGCTCTAACCAACTGAGCTATCGTGCCTTTAAGTCAAGCGGCGAAATATATCATTCCCTCACTTTCTCTATTATTCTTCTTCTTCTTATCTTGTAGGTATAGTCAAGTGTGTGGCGAACTTGGCTAACCCTGGTGTCAGAGTTTTCAAACCGCACAATGGCCTCTGACTTGGTTTTAACGACTGTAGTCAATCGACAACAGCCGGGACCGACAGCTTAACGTGCCCTCCGAAGCACGGAAACGCTCGTGATAAATTGCCACTTTTGGTCACCCATCAGGTTCCCTGCCTCTGTGTACGTTGCTTAACCTCACTGATTGGTTGAGATCAGCGAGAGCCACTGGGCTACGAGCGCTTCTATTATTCTGATTATCTATTAGACAAGCAACTATGGGAATAAATTGCTCAGCTCCAGTGTTATTCAGATAATAAGTTAAATAAATTATAAAATAAAAAATTATGATTGAGTTAAAAAGAGCACCACTCCGAGTTTCTTGCCTATTCTTCTCTGGGGAAGACTGCACCTTTGCGAAAAATGCAAATGTAATTCACTACTTTGACTTTTTTTAAGTAACATCCATACTGAATGTTCTGTCAAATAAAGCTATTATGTATGTATTTATTATTTATTTATTTATTTTATTTTATTTTTTTCTAGCCCATTTACGTCCCCACCAAGGGGCACGGGCCTCCCTTCGAAATACGAAGGGGATTTAGGCCATAGTCCACCACGCTACCCCAATGCGGGTTGGTGGACCGCTCGTCTTTCGAACATTTTCTTGGACGGGTGGGTTTCATCACGATGTTTCCCTTCACCGTTGAGCAAGTGATAATTGGAAATCCGTACATAAATCCGAAAAGACGAATTTAGTAGTACAGGCCTGCACCAGGATTTGTACCCACGACCTTCGGATTACAAGTCTAGATAATACAGAGGATAACAAGTTAACAGTAATAGGAAGTTTATAAAGGCGGGCTATTTTTATAGCGGCTATTTTTGAATTAGGCTTTCATTCTACCCAATTTTTTTTAAAATTTGTCTAGCCTGGACACCTGTCCTTTGACCGAGTGGTAGTGTGGCTGTCCTACAAAAGCTAGCACCTTAGTTTATCCGCCAGTATTTCTGAGTGGCATGCTGTGACGCTCAGCCGTACCAACTACAATAACTAACTACTGAGTACGACGGCGACTATTCACGACTACGACATTTCGGAACAATACACAGTTTAGACAAGACTAGTGGAAACTCTTCCTGCTATAAATAATAGTAATAAATATTTATTTAAATGATAAGACAAAATTGAAATGATAGACTACACTACATATTATACTAAAATACAAAATAATAACACAAATGCCTGAACTACGTAGAATAGAAGGTATTATTTGTTAGCAAACGCACGTGACATATCTTTGACCCCCGAAAAAAAACGAGGGGTGTTATAAGTTTGACGTGTATATCTGTGCCTGTATAGCTCTGTATGTGTATATGTGGCATCGTAGCTCCTAAACGAATGACCCGATTTCAAAGCGGTTTCTTATTGAAAGCTGCAACTTGAGCACGATGGTGACAAACTCGTGTGGTGCGCCCCTCGGCTGATGGTGAAATTTCACTTACAAAGGCTTATTCGGCCTCTGGCGTTGTCAATGTTGACATTTTGACATAGGACCGCGGCGTATTGCGCGCGCTATCACCATCGTACTTGAGCTGTTGACGTAATCGAGTTGGTTTTTAGCTATATTTGGTCAAAATTGGTTCAACCGTTCAAAAGTAATATTTTAGTGTTTCAGTGCTCTTGTTACGTTACTGCCTCCATAATCTGTATACTGCGGTTAACTTTAACTCCGATACACGTCGTTCAAGTTGTACTGGTTAAGTAGGAGGTTTCACAATTAAACTACTGGTTAACGTTTACTGAATAACTGATAAGTAGTATTTAACTAGAAAGCGGCAGATTTAATAAAACGGCGGGTTTTATAACGGATGAATAAATAATAATCCTTGACTTACAATTAAACAACTAGACTATCACAACGGTTGGGTACTATTTTTGCTAGGTTTTCTCACTCTTTCGTTCTTTTGTTCCGTTCTTTTATCCTGCTCACTCGTCCTTCAGTTCGTTCGAAAGCTCGGACAGTTTTTGGTTGACGTTTCTTTGAGATTGGGTATGTAGTTGTTTTATAGTATATCAATGATAATAATACATAAATAATAATAAATTCCAAAGTGATAGTCCGTTGGTAATGAGCTAGACTTGTATTAAAAGGTTGCGGGTTCAAATCTTGGTGCGGGTCTGTACCACTAAATTCGTCTTTTATTCGGATTTATGAACGGATTTTTCAATAATTATCACTGAGGATTTTTGGCGGGAACTCGGCGTGAGGGGTTGTTGTGCCGATTGAATTTTTGTTTATTACATTAAAGAGTGGTTTAATATGTAATATTGATAGTGTATTGTGCAGTAAACTAACTTTAAACAGTGTGGTGATAAAGGAATTCAAGTGATACAGTGTATCTGCTCCGTTTGGTTCCGACAAAGATCCCGCGGCAGTGCTTCTTGCCGCCATAGTTTTTCGTAAAAAACACTATCGGTTTACGAAGGACCTGAGAAGCCTACTTCATGTTTTATTGACCTGACCTGAGAATACTTCATGTGTTATTGTTGCTTTTAAGCTGATGGTCTCGTTACCAATGCTTTGTCAAATAAAAAAAAATTATCACTTGCTTAGCGGAGAACATCGTGATGTTTCCGCACGTCTGAGAAAATCCGTTTTTGTTTGCGGCGCGGTTCACCGACCCGCTTTGGGCCAGCGTGGTGGACTAAGGCCTAAATCCCCTTCTTGTTTCGCAGGGAGGCCCTTTGTAGGGACGTCTATGGGCTGATAAAAAAAGGCCCTCACTGCGGTTTTCCCTTTATTGTAGTTCCTTTGGGACACCAAAGACAGTCCTCAGAATACAGAAAGATGGACACGAAAACGTAGGCCTGAAATCAGACCACAAATCTGATTTTTAAACTTTGTATTTTTTTTTATAAGATGGGTTAACTCTTGACCTCAATTTTGACCATAAGGTCAAAGATGATGTCGAAGATGGAGCGAGTTAATCCAGAAAATGCCTATAAAGGCACTGGTACTCCCACGCACCGACGGAACTCAGCGTAATATTCGTATTAAATATCGTTTTATAAGTAAATGATATTAAAACAGAATCACAGGGTGAAATAAAGTAAGAAAAATAGTCAATTTAATGTTACATTTAAGCAAAAAAAGTTCGTACACCCAAATTGTCTCCACTCAGCATGAAAGTCTTTGAAAAATGGCGTCCACAATTTTCATTCTGCCAATATCTAAGTATTTTAATCAAAATTAAAATGTAGAATGGCGAAGTCGCCAATATCAAGTGAGAAACCCTTTAGGGTTGTAGGACGTCAGAGCCTCGTCCTTGCATCAGCAGGGTACACCGCTACAGGTGTGGATGACGATTTTGGAGCATCTTAGAAAGAAAGAAAGAAAATAAATTTATTTCACTACACTGTTTACAAGAAGATAGGTAAGTTCTTATAACTAAAGGTGACGTTGGGTACAGCGTAGTGTCATAGGGTGCAGCTCAGCATAGTGTCTGCGCTAAATAAATAGCACAAACGCTGGTATTCTGCTGCTCCCTGGGTCGTCCCAGATCTAAATAGTGCGACACAGAAATAAAAAATTAAAATTAAAACTAAAACTAAAAAATAAAACAATAAAACACTGACTTAATAATAATACTTGTAGTACCGACAAGGGTGTAATTCTAATAGTCTCATAAAAAGAATAATTTTGGTTTTATATAAAAAAAAAATGTATATAAGTAGGTATATATAGCTTGTATATTTATGTATATAAATATTTATGTTTATGTGGTATATATGGTATATCCATATATACCACATCTTAGTGCCTCACACACCCATAAAATATCTCCATAAGACAAGGTGCTTATTTTTAGTAGAGCCATATACAACGACGCAGACGCAGTATAGAGAAAACGATGCAATCTATCCAAGCAACAAACCCCGGTACTGACGCCTGTAATAAGCAAAAAATCCCACCTAGCAACTCCAGTCTCTTTACAGGAAAAAAGTTTAAAAACAAAATACGGAGTCTTTGCCTAAGCGCAGTCAACATGTAAAAAAAAACTTTTTTTTGTAGGCTTCCCGTTTTCCCTTTGCCTGCTCACCCGGCAGAAAAACATTGTGGAAGTTGTAGTTTTATTAACTTTTTCGGATATTTAGTGTTGCTGTAATTGGCTGGAAATTCTTTACTTTTCTATCCAGCTACACATTCACGCCTGTAAACCCTGTCGGGGCAGGCAGAGCATAATGTAATTCTAAAACCATTTATCGCCATGTTTGACCCAACGTTCTGAGGGTCAACAGCGATATTTTTTGTTAAACCTGGTAAAAAGTAACTACCCTATGGTACAGGAAAATTGATGTACATTAAAATGAAAAAAGGTGACACTAGCCTAGTATCTTAGCAGCCATTCTTTTGTAAAGAAAAAAATAATATTAATTAGTACAGTTTATTATTCTTAAATAATAACTTTAGGGGAACCTTGGCTAACCCTGGTGTCAGATCAAATCGCACAATGGCCTCTGACTTGGTTTTAACGACTGTAGTCAATCGACAATAGCCGGGACCGACAGCTTAACGTGCCCTCCGAAGCTCGTGATAAATTGCCACTTTGGTCACCCATCAGGTTCCCTGCCTCTGTGTACGTTGTTTAACCTCACTGATCAATTGAGATCAGCGAGAGCCACTGGGCTACGAGTGCCGCTTGACTTGAAGGCACGATAGCTCAGTTGGTTAGAGCACCAGGAGATCTGATCCTGGGGTCGTGGGTTCAAGTCCCATTCGCGCCGAAAATATTAATTTCCCTAAAATTATATAATTTATTTTATACTTTGTTTGTAATATTTCAGTAAAAAAACGGGAGCGTAGTAATTATGTTGATTTACAAGGCTAATCCTGGCACTGCATCACAAGTGTTGGCCCGGCGGATTAGTGCCACTCACTCTGACGGATTGGGCTTAAAAAAATAATTTGCTGGAAAAAACTAGGTGTTATTATGAAAGAAAGCAAGTAAAATTTATTATTTCGGATAACACAACACCTAAAACTGGCAAGATCACACAGTATTATAAGATACACCAGCTTCAGCACGATGTGCTCGCGCACGGAATACGCCACGGTCCTATGTCAAAATGTCAACATTGACAACTTCAAACTGAAGTTTCACCGTCAGCCGAGTGGCGTGCCACGCGAGTTTGTCGCGTATCATGCTCGAGCTGTAGTGAGAAAAATAAAAACAATGACAAACAACCTATAGATCGCTATGTGTTGTAGGGTCCGAGACAAAGGGTCCTCAACTCAGCTATATGCTGCGACTCGGGAATCAGGACATGAAACCGCGAGCCACAACGCTGCTTTTCAGTTATGGGCTTTGAGATTTAAAAAAAAGGAGGATCACAGCTTGGTAGATTTTTAAATTCTAAAACGGGTCTTAATTCGCAAATACATATATGATTATTTACCTATTTCCCGACGTTTCGATGCGGTTGCACGCGCTGTGGTCATAGGTAGACCCGACGGGTAGACTGGTAGTCTAATTGCTGGGCAAAATCCTTATCTCACCGTTTTGCTCCAGACCGTTTTCGCTGCAGAGAACACCCAGCACCCCAAGTTTTTTTCAGAATTCCATATGAGCTCTTTGGGAAAAGTTGTTCAGTTTGATTGGAAGATCGTCCCCTTAAGTTTCACTAACTAATTTAAATTTACCCCCTCCCCCCAGTTATTAACAGGATTTTTTTACAGTGCCTAGAAGAGATTGCTACCTTAGCATTAAGGCCGCCTTTTAGTACATTCTGGTTGCTTGATTATTTATGATTATGTTCTTTTTGTTTGTTTTTGGTATACAAAAAAGTTTAATTCATTCATTTATTCACCTCCACCTACATTTTTAATTGAACCAGACATTTTCAATCTATGCAAGAAAAATGAAAAGTAAACCCGATTATCTCTTTTTCTCATGAATTTCATGCTTCCGTCTAATTTTTTCTCCTTTTTGAAGCCGCGCGAATTTCAGGGGACGAGTAAAACTAGTTACTTCGAAACTTCGTAACGTGACTGACTCTGGCGAAACTGAGATGGGTTTCATTTTTAAACCCCGACAAAAAATAGGAGTTTTATAAGTTTTACGTGTGTATCTGTGTCGTGGCATCGTAGCTCCTAAACGAATGGACCAATTTCGATGCGGTTTTCTTTGTTACCATGTCTTGGTTTTCGTTGATCTAAATTGGTTCAGCCGTTTAAAAGTTATAAACAATCAAATGTCGGGGTTATATTTTTTTAAAATTTTAGATTTACGTAGAAACAGCTAGAAATTAGGTAGTATAAGTCATATATCTTTTTAGTAATATCTATCCTTTCTTACTGACTCATCAAGGCCCGCCCAAACCCTTATACCTAGAAAGCTGGAGTCGGAAAGCTGGAGTCGGTGTCGTAAGGGTCGACTAAGGAAACACAAATGAGACCTGCCTCCTAGTAATCCATCCCAGGCAACGACACTTCATTTTTTTCTGAATCTGAGGTGTCGTCCTATGGTCTCATGCGGTGTGGTAGGCTCTGTAAAGGGCCGTCTGGTTCGCCTCCACCCTCCTACCGAAGTCCGACGCCAAACAGCTTGCTGTGTTCCGTCGGTGCGTGGGAGTACTAGTGCCTTTATAGGCATTTTCTGGGTTAACTCGCTCCATCGTCGACCTCATCTTTGACCTTATGGTCAAGATTGAGGTCAAGAGCTAACCCATCTTATAATATAAAAAAAGCTGTTTAGCTAAAAGTTTCCTTTTGTAACGTAGGCAAGGATTAAGGAAGGATTTTACGAAATTCCCTCGGTAACTAAACTTTTCCAAAACAATCGTGAATGGTCCATCGATTTGCGGGCCCCTAAAAATGATACTTCGGAATCTCGTTTTTAAAACCAATCTCCGTACAACCCGACTGTTTTAAAAAGCCACCCTAGACTCTTGTGTTCTCAGTAATTTACCCGCGGTTTCAATTACACCCGGTTATAAGTCTCGTGTTCAGGCTGAATGCGGAATCCCATTTGCGCATTCGCTAGGAAACTTTGTGAAAAAAAAAAGAAGAGTGTTCTCTTTTTTAAAAATGGAATAGCAGAAAGCGAAGCGCGTTTTTGGAGTTGACAATGAGTTTGAAAGTCGAATGTAGGAAAGGAATTAGCCGCTCTTTTTCGACGAATAAACATCAGCTGTTTTTTTTTAAGTTGTTCATAGCCTGGAAACACGTCCTTTGGCCAAAAGCTTAAATATTTAGAGAAATGGCAATTGACAGTTCATTTTGTAGGTTCTGTTTCTCATTCCGGTTTCTCTTGAGCATGTAGTTGACACGTAGCTATTGAATGTAAGTATCTTTCTATTAGAAAAGAGAATTATGATCATTTAAGTAAAGAATGGGTTGGGTAGGCCCCGCAAGAGATGGGGCGTGAAGACTTGACTTATTCCGAAGGGATTTGCCAGACTGTTCACAAAATAGGATAACTAGGAAAAAAATAGGGGCGACCTTTGTCATCTTCTTGTTCTCATTGTGTAGGTGTGTGGCGAATTTGGCTAACCCTGGTGTCAGAGATTTCAAACCGCACAAAGACCTCTGACTTGGTTTTAACGACTGTAGTCAAACGACGCAGCCGGGACCGACAGCTTAACGTGCCCTCCGAAGCACGCAAACGCTCGCTTTGTCACAGTTAGACAAAATAGGTTAAAAAAGTATAGAATAATGCAATAAATTACAGGTTGCACTGTGTCCTCTATCCATTTAAAGTTTTTTTTGTGGTGTTTTTATCAAATCGTCAAATTGAACCGCCTATTAAATCAATAATGCTTCTAAACTACAGTTGAACCAAAAGTATCAGTTTTGTTGTTTTCAGTTTAGTACGGAGTAATCAACAATATCGGTCAACCAGAAATATTTGTTTGTCGTTTCATTCACTTTGATTTATCATGTGTGAACGCAACTTTAGTCTTTTTATGTGATCCAAACACGATTCGAAACTTTTTGGTGTTATTATACTTTTCTTCTAAATCTGAATCTTACCAGCCAGTAAAATTAAATACAGAATGCGAAGTCACAGAAATCTTATTTTGATATGAAAAATTTTGAATCACCCCTGACATTCGATTGCTTATAACTTTTAAACGGCTGAACAGATATTCATGAAACATGGCTAAGAACACTCGGGATAACATTATCTATGACACAAAAAAATTAAACGAAAATCGGTTCATCCGTTCGGGAATTACGATACCACAGACAGATACACAGATACACCGACTGACACGTTAAACTTATAACACCCCTCTCTTTTTGCGTCTGGGGTTAAAAACAGCCTGGTAAACGTCAAAATAGGTATTCGTATTGTCCGTCCATACACTCACGCTTATAATCCCTTTCGGGGTAGGCAGAACGTCATGTAGTTCGAGAACCACTTGACGGTACATTTGACAATTATTTTGAGGGTTATTAGATGGAACATGAGTTTAATGGTGATACGTTGCCAGCCTGTCGCCCAGGATACAGCAAAACCCTCGCATCCCACTTACTGACTCCTACAGTAAGCCTGGGATGAGTTGGTAGCTGGCACATTCTAAGATTTTTCTTTCACTCCTAGTCAGCAGAGCTGGATTATGATGGTGATAGCGCGCGTAATGCGCCGCGGTCCTATGTCAAAATGTCAACATTGACAACGCTAGAGGGCGGGCAAGCCTTTGCGCGGGGCGATCGCGCAATCAAAGTGAAGTTTCAGCGTCGCCATCGTGTTCGAGCTGCGTCTTATCTCAAATATCGAAAGATTTATATTTTTCAAATAAAGAATAATTTTTAAAACATCTTGCCTTGGGCGTGTCATTTTTCTAGACTGCATTGGGGCAAAGGCACAAAATGAACAAATGCTTTAGGGCAAACGGCAAAAGACTGCACTACTCGGAAAATGCCCGGAGCTAACATCGAACTGGCATTAGTGCAACTTCAGTGCAACTTTAGTGCAACTGTGGGACCATTTCTATAGTTTACTTTGGTTTTTATTAGTTTTATTAAAGATACTCTTAGGTCTCTGATCTATACTTAAGTAGGAGTCGCCTTTGTAATTTTGATAGTGAGAGAAAGAGACAATCAGTACTTAAGTATAAATCAAAACTTGAGTCTTCTTCAGTTATACGAGCCTTAGTGCCTTTGAAGATATTGGTAGTAGACTTGTATTGGAGTTTGTTTTCTGTATTTTGATTTTGGAGTTTGTTTCTGTATTTTGATTTTGATATGGAGACCGGTGATCATTTACTTGGTAATGAACCAAGCCTGTACACTCAAGAGCACGTCAAGCTTTGACACTTTGGACTTTGGACCGGCCCTGCATTGTATGGCGCGCAGTATAAATCAGAGCTCAGCTTTAAACTGGTAGTGTAAAGCGTGACCTGGAGACGTATTTTTGAAATGATATAATTCCAATTCGCATATGAATTGACAAGATTCGCATGAGAATCTCATACAAATCTTGTTAATTCGTATGCGAATTGGAATTCTATTGTTTCAAAAATACGTCTCCAGCTCTTGACTGTACCATCAAATTCGTCTCTTTTAATTTATGTATGGATTTTCATTCATTCTTCTTCTATTCGTGTAGGTATAGTCAAGTGTGTGGCGAACAGGACTAAACCTTGTTTCAGAGTTTTCAAACTGCCAAATTTTCATTAATTTATCACTTGCTAGCGGTGAAGAAAAACATCGTGATGAAACCCGCAATATTTGACTTTGATTTTAGATTACTCTTATCCTAGTATTTTGTATAAAGTTTCAAAAGCGTCATTATTAACATAAAGCACTCTCTTATAGGCAACAATTTACCGGCTGAAACAGCCAAAATTCGTCCGGATTGAGCCAGTGTGGCCGCTGTGACTTACAGCTAACGAGTTGATTATGTCGCCTGCCATTAGTGTTGCCATGTGTAATTACTGGAATTCGGAACAAATTGCTGCGAAATCGGTATCATGGGTGTTAGAAACGAATTTAAACCGTTACTTAATATGGTAAAAGGGCCTGTTAGTGTTTAGAAGTTTTCTATTGGTAACTTATCAATCGCCCGGGACTTTGTTCCTGTAGGAATTCCGTAAATGCTTTTTTATTCCTTGTTTAAAGGTTTTTTTGTACCAAATTTCAGCTTCCTAGATCCGGGCTGGCCCCTAGCGTAGCGGTAGTCAGTGAGTGACCTTCAATTTGTATACATACTAGCATTCCGCCCGGGACTTCGTTCCCGTGGGAATTCGGGAAAATTATGTAGCCTATGTCCATCGGGGATAATGTAGCTTTCTCATGGTGAAATAATTTTTCAAATCGGTTCAGTAGTTTCGGAGCCTATTCAATGCAAACATTGTTTGTCAATCACAAACAATCAAATATTTCCTCTTTATAATATGTATAGAAGATAGCATCCCGCCCGAGACTTCGCTCCCGTGGGAATCCGGGAAAATTATGTAGGGATAATATATCATTATAATGGCGAAAGAATTTTTCAAATCGGTCCAGTAGTTTCTGAGCCTATTAAATGCAAACAAACAAACAATCAAATCTTTCCTCTTTATAATATTTGTGTAGATAAAGATTAGGGGGGAATAATTAAACTACTACACTAGGGCAATAAAAAACAACACGGACCATTATGCTACAGTCAAATTTTTGTTTTTGGGTCCAGTGTCCATACAAAATTACCCATTCTCCTTTATAATTTTACTAAGAAAATTGTTATATCGCTTTCACTAGTGAAATTGTAATATTATGGTTTTAACAATGTTACGGTGACTTAAAGATGACTGTCCTTACTGTGCAACAAACGAACGAATAGTGAAGAAAATCGGGACATGGGAAATTCGTTTTTTTTTTGTGGCAACACTGTCCCACATTGACAAGAGATTGGTTCCTATCTGTATTGCAATCACAAGCTGCACCGCTGCATTCACGGAAACTCGACTGACGTCACATGTAATTTTTAACCCCCGGCAAAAAAGAGGGGTGTTATAAGTTTGACGTGTGTATCTGTGTGTGTCTGTGGCATCGTATAGCTCCAAAGCTAATGGACCGATTTTGTTGTGTTTTTTTTTGTGCTGTCGATACCGAGTGTACACGGCAGTGCTGAGAATAGGTTTTGCTACCTCTGAGTCACAATATAAACCCAACTAAGTACCACTACGCCACCAAATTTAAAAATAGCGTTATTTCATAGAACAATGTTCTTAACCCTTTTAGCGCCAAGAGTTTTCGTTAAAAACGCCCACCACATGCCACGACATCAAAAAATTAAAAAAATAATAATGTCCTGGCGTATGGCGAACGCTTGGTGAACGATATTAAAATATAAAAAAAAAATCTCTGAAATGTCAGAGTCTGGCGGCGAGGGCACGAAACTTAAAAGTCTGATATATATCAATCAGACTTTGGCGATGAAAAGGTTAAAATAAGTCCAAGTAGGTAGTGAATTACATTAGCGTTTTTAACTTTGCGCCTATTCGCAAAGGTGCAGTCTTCCTCAGGAGAAGAATAGGCAAGAAACTCCGAGGGTTGCCCTTTTTAACTCAATCATATAAATTTCCTTATTTCTAATTTTAATTAATTTAATATCTGAATAACTCTGGAGCTGAGCAATTTATTCCCATGGTTGCTTGTCTAACCATCGACTCACTTTACCCTATCACGTTTAAGCTGAAACTGCTATAAATATATTAAACAAAGTTCTCACTTACGAAGCTCACACACTGCAGACTAGGTGCTGTTCTAAACAACAGCTCTAAACGTATGTCCTAGGTAGTCTAAAGTCTAGATTGGCTTAGTTTTCCTGACTCACGTGTGTAGGATAGTGACCGTCTGGCTTACAGACTACTGGTGAACGGTTTCAATTTAAAACTTAGTCTGAAACGTATTTATTTTATTGCTTGTTTTTTTGCTGCGTTCAACGAACTTATAGCCTTTAATAGCCTAGCCTTAGCATAGCCTTTTTTTTAGAACCGTTGTGTGGGCCTTTTAGTGTGTAGCATTTATTGTTGTTGTTGTTGTTAATAGGATTTGTTGTTCGGATCTGAGTGTTTCCCTATACAAAAAATAGGGTGTGTATAGTACCTATAGGGTGAATTTAAAATTAGTCAGCGAAATTTTAGGAGGGGATCTGAACGAACAACCTTTAGCGAAATGAAGGATTCTGTAGTTAATTTCCGAACGTAGTGAGAGAATTAAGATGTAAATTCCCGAGCGGAGCGAGGGAATTATGGTAAAAATCCTGAATGAAGCGAAGGATTCAAGTCTGCCCAAGACTAAGACACTTTTATCCCCGAGGAGCTTTCTCTACTTTATACACCTACTGTGAGGTAAAAAAGAAATTATAAATTCATCCCATAAATAATGTTTTGAGCCTCCGTTTCTACATCAGAGTCGCTGGAATTACTGGACTTTTTTCTAAGATTTATTTAAAAAACTTACAACAAAACAATTTAATAATTCGCGGTAAAAATTACAGATCGAAAATAACCGATGACGTTTTCTTATAATATTTAGTTCCGTAGGCAAAGGAAAGTCAATAGCTAAGACATACAGCCAAGTTTTTATGCTAAATATTTTCAATAAAAGTAAAGTCTCTTTGACGTGTCAAATAGTTAAAATTCTACTTGGACCAAGGAAGCCTTCAACAGCCTTGTTTTTTTTTCGAAATTATTTTTGATAGAAGTTTTTGCTGGACATTTTGTCGTTCCATATTTAAATATCATTAATGCCCAAGGGAAGTTCCACACAACTTATTTCCCTTGAGCTTTAATGGCTTACTTTAAATATACCTAGAATATTTGACGTTTAATACGTGCTCCAGATGCAGGTGGTGTATAAAATGACTAACCTATCATGTATTCCGTTTGTTTCAGGTAATGGATCTCCACAGGATATCAAAGGAATGCTTGAAAATGAATTTATCCGATCGAGACAAGCCGATTGCGGTAAGGCGGATCTTTCTTTTGCCAGCGGAGAAATTGCAAATATTACCACTACTACAAAACCATGGGAATAAATTGGTCAGCCACAGGGTTATTCAGATATTAAGTCAATTAAAATAATTTTATTTTATTTTATTATAAGATGGGTTAACTCTTGACCTCAATTTTGACCATAGGGGTCAAAGATGTGGTCGACGATGGAGCGAGTTAACCCAGAAAATGCCTATAAAGGCACTGGTATTCCCACCCACCGACGGAACACAGCAGGCTGTTTGGCATCGGACTTCGGTAGGAGTGTGGTCGCGAACCAGACGGCCCTTTACAGAGCCTACCACACCGCATGAGACCATAGGACGACACCTCAGATGTCGTTGTCTGGGATGGATTACTAGGAGGCAGGTCTCATTTGTGTTTCCTTAGTCGCCTCTTACGACACCCACGGAAAGAGATGGGGTAGTGTTATTCTCAACCGATCACCACACGGCAAAAATAATAAATTAGTAAATATAAGAATGAGATAAAAAAGCAACCCGCAGAGTTTCTTGCCTATTCTTCTGTAAGGGGAGACAGAGCCTTTGCATATAGGCGCAAACTAAAAATACTAATGAAATGCTTTTATTTTAAGTGTAATTCTGAATGTTCTACGAAATAAAGCAATTGCCTTTGAAAAGAAGAAGAAAATACCTATATTAAAATCGTAACGAATGGGCCGATTTCTATGCGATTTCGGTTTTTTGTTTGAAAACTGACTTAATCTGAGATTGTTCTTAACTTTATATGTTTGATCAAAATTGCTTTAGCCGTTTAAAAGTTATTTATACAGGGCTTTAGGTATCTCTCTTTCAACCTCGAGTGGTTAATCAGTCGATGAAACTCGACAACTTTCCCAAGGAACATAGTTCAAAATTACGAAAAAGAAATTTTGATCTCCCATACAAAATGCGCTATATGCTGATGAAGTTGTTGAAAAAGTTGTTCAGTTTCATGGACTGATTAACCACCCGAGAGGTTGAAAGAGACATAAGTACCTAAAGCCCTTTATAAGCAATCGAATGTCGGGGGTGATAAAAAAATATATTTCAGAGTTGTTGTTGGTTTTTTAAAGTCAGTTAAAAAAAAACTTAAATTACTGCGCCTTTACTGGGGGGTGTGTGGCAGTTGCCCTCAATGCCAGTTGCCCTCAATGCGAGTTGCCCCTGTTCCATTTGCCCTCATTCCCAGTCGCCTCGATAGTTTTTATGAAAGTATCTTACATTCATTTGTTGTACCAACTCTTGTGGTTTTGGCAAGGAATAAATGAATACTATTCTAGTGAAAAGTGAGTTAGCTTCGAGTTTCCTTAGTACCGGAGCTTGTTTTCAGACTGTTTGCTCTGCTCACGTTCGCTGTATCAGTGATATTGGTTTATTTTTATTATGACCGTTTCTGTCGAGAGCGCCTGATGTTTTCAATATGGAATCCGCAGCTTAGCCCATCTGATTTATTGGTTTTTGACATGTTTATGATCTTGTGCCGTGTCAAGTATGAAGGAAAATGTTTCGAATTTTAGTACCTGCGCCGTAAAAGAAAAATAAGTACTTTTTTATCAGCTCAGGGGCACAGGCCTCCCTTTGATACACGAAGGGGATTTAGGCCATAGTCCACCACGCTGGCCCAATCCGGATTGGTGGACCGCTCGTATTTCGAAAATGAAATTTCTTAGAGATGACAACCTATAATTAGGTGACTTTAGTTAGCGAAAATTGGGGAGGTGAATCAGTAAGCTAAATGGCTAAACTGAACAACTTGCCCTAAGGAACATAGGTTTTTTTTTTGCTTTTCTATAAAACATGTGCGATCAGCTGCTTGTTTGAGAAGTCGACGGTTTTTGAAGTGAAAACTTCTTTAGCGGCGTTGTGCACATTGAAGTAAGTATAGGTAAAAAATGTTAAACTTGCGTCAGGACACGTGACCTGATCGAAAATTCGTAAGACGGAGGGAGAGTAGACCGCAAGGAAGTAATATATGTTCAAGTTTTCACTTCTGCCGGCACTCCCGGAGTGCAACCTGTTGTTTTTTTTGACATTTCATGTGTTCCTTTTATAGGGAAAGTTGTTCAGTTTCTCCAGTGATTGTATCCCCTAAAGTCTCCCTAATTCATTTAAACTCCATACGGGCTGGTAAAAAAAATCATGACAAGTTTGCATCTCAAAAATTCCCAAGCACATATTGCACTTCAAACTTTTATTTTTCAAAACATATCCAAACTCGCTTAGAAACATCACCGCGTGGTGGAGTTTGTAACAAGGAGTGCATAGTTTAAGAATATTGTGAGCAAAGTACGCCATGTTGTATGTATTATGCAAGAGATGCAACGCTGCACATGTTAGTTTGCTAGACTATGTTCGATGGAGAGTTAGAAGAATTCTAAGATCTTTACTTATCGCGTAGGTATAAACAAATTTGTAGCAAAATGACTAACCCTGCAAAACTAACATAGTTTGAACCGTGTGGTGATCTATGTATGTATGGATGTTTGTTACTGTTTCACGCTCAAACGGCTGGACCAACTCTGATAAAATTTGGTATGGAGGTAGTTGACACCTTGAAATAGGCTCCCGAATTCCCACGGGAACGAAGTCCGGGGCGGAAAGCTAGTATATAATAATCGCTGCACACTCAAAGGTGCGCACACTAAGGTTTTACCCTCGTGTTGTCATAGATTCCTAGGAACATGCACAAAGACAGACACGAATACCCACGACACGAACAAACATCTGCTGTTTACACAAATATTTACCTCGACCGGGAATCATATCCACTACCCGCCGATAAAAAGGCAACGGCACTGCCACTGGACCAAACCGGCCGTCATAGATCATTGTGTTAGCTTTTTTTAATCTTTCACGATCCCTCTTCATTAATGTACACCGAATTTATTATTCGCCTTAAAATCCACCTCTGCTCTGTCATACAAAGCAAAAACCACGTTCATTCTAAATCCAAGTAGTGAACAGCGAAATTAAAGAAGCTCTCGTCTCCCGTACGTTCAAAGTTTGCTTTCCGTCATCTGGGGCCCGATTCTGTAACTTCAGTTGTGTGTCGATGGAATAGAGGCCATTTTATCTGTTCAGGTGGTTAAATTGAGGACTATTTAATTTTCACATACTTGCTGACAACCACCCCGACCAGCAGCGCCACCACCAACCGAACGTAAAGTTGCAAACTACCTAGTAACTGAAAATTCAGTTGGCGGTGGCGCCACCAGTCAAAGCAGCCGTCATCAGCCGGGCTGTGATGATCGCAACGACATATTATCTCACACGTTATCTCGTGGTCACGTGACGCTTTCTCGTAATCTCATTGGTCGAAACAGTCACGTGACTACGAGATAACGCGTGAGATAATATGTCGTTGCGATCATCATAGTCCGGCAGATGTATGAAAGTTTGATAATTCTCAATTTTGCCACCTGAACAGATGCAGTGGCGACCATTCCATCGACACTCAACTTAAGTTACAGAATCGGGGCCCTGGACAAGTGCATTAGTGTAATGACATCTGCTGCAGTATGCACTTGCAGCCTTAATGTCCGCATTAGATGGTGAGGTTACCACTGTGTGGTTGTGGATGTTGTTCAGAGAAATAGAGAAAATGTTTAGAAGCTAGCTTTTTGCCTGGCTCATCGTGGGAAATCAAGCAAATTATGTAGCCTATGTGTTGTTCTGATACCTAAACTATATTACTACAAAGTTTTATCATGACTGTAAAATTAAATACATTTTATCACCACCGATATTCATCCCTACTAATATTATAAATGCGAAAGAACTCTGTCTGTTACGTTTTCACGCCTGAACTACTGAACCGATTTTGATAAAATTTGGTACAGAGACAGATTAGACGTTGGGAAAGAACGTAGGCTACATTTTATCTCACTGCTGGGCACGATATAACCTGTAGTACACGCCGGCGGAGCCGCGGGCGGAAAGCTAGTCACATAACTTTTGGACGGCTTTCAAACAAAAATAAACCCATCCATTGAGGAGCTACGATGCCACAGACAGACACACAGATACACTTTTTGTCGGGGGCTTAAATCCCTTCAGTAAATTTTATGTAACAAAAATCCATTCATTCATCCTTACAAACTGTCGCATTTATAATATTAAGTAGGAAGAAATATAGGACAAGAAGAAATTGCATTTGTCTGGAAAAAAAAAACACTATACGTAGGGTTAGCTGGAAGAAATCCCTCTAAGGGAGCTTGCCTTTGTAAATTTAGTTGTTCTTATATCCATCTATTTTCTTTTGTACTTCTGATTATCTACACTAATATTATCATTAGGAAAGATTTGTATTTTTGTATGTAACGAATAAACTGAAAAACTACTGGACCGATTTCAAAAATTCTTTCACCATTAGGATCTTACATTATCCCTGAGTAACATAGGCTACATATTTTTCCCGAAGTCCCACGGGAACGAAGTCCCGAGTGGGATGCTAGTATGTAACTTACAATTATAATTTTTGAACGGCTTTGGTTAAATAAAGCATTAAAACAAAAATAAAAAACCGGCCAAGTGCGAGTCGGACTCGCGCACCGAGGGTTCCGTACAAACCTAGCTTAAAGGTATTGTAGACCTGAGTATTTGATATGAATTTCAATTTAATACCTCAACGCGTTCATGAGGAAAGGGGTAGTAAGTTTAAAAATATTAAAAATATTTTTATGATATGATGTAATTAAAAATTTATGGTTTTCGCAATTTTTCCTTTATCTGTGCTATAAGACGTTGCTTCGTACCAAATTTCAAGATTCTGTGTTCACGGGAAGTACCCTGTAGGTTTTGATTCCTTTGCGAGTGTCGAAAATTTGCGGAAATTTGCGGCATAAACGGCTGTATCTTTTGATTGCGTTGGCTTAGAAGTTTGATTTTTTCACAGCTTCAAGGGACAGTAGACCTGAGTAATTGATATAAATTTCAGCTTCATACCTCCACGCGTTCCTGAGAAAAAGGGTCTTGACAGACGGACGGACGGACGGACAGACGGACAACAAAGTGATCCTATAAGGGTTCCGTTTTTTCCTTTTGAGGTACGGAACCCTAAAAACGCATCAAAACGGTTTTTCCATCAGGGAGCTATCTAATAGGATGCCATAGACACAGATACACTCTTCAAACATATTATAATTACCTCTTTTTTTCGGGGTTAAAATTCCGTCTAGTAGTTTTTGCGGTTACCATTCATCCTTAAAAACTGCGGAAAAAATATAGGACTAGTAGGTTTGCATTTGTATGGGAAAAAACCTGTACATACAGGGTGTTAAGTAATTCGATCTTATCCTCTCAGGTGGTGAATCAGCCCATGAAACTGAACAACTTTCCCTAAGAACAAATGCCGAAATACGAAAAAAAATGTTTGACTTCCCATACAAAATGATTTATCAGCTGATGCAATTTGTATGGGAAGTTAAACAATTTTTTTCGTGTTTCGGCATTTGTTCAGTTTCATGGGCCCATTCACCACCCGAGAGGATAAGATCGAATTACTTAACACCCTGTATACCTATATGGTAGTTGAGTCGCCTCTATCTAACCACATGGCAGGTTTTCCTCGAATGACCTACCTTAATGTGGAGTCATTCACCCGGCAATTTATAATGAGTGTTTCTCGAGATGTTTTCTTAAAAATTCACACGTTATAAGTATTCACACATTTACATACTCCACAGTAATTCAAGACGAAGACTCTGAGTAATTTTTTCTTTGGTATCCTACATGTGTAACCTTTTGTATGTTACTTCGCGTTCTCGACTTCGTTCCCGTGGGAATTCGAGAAAGTTATGTAGCCTATATTACCCGCTGATAAGTCAGCCTTCTATTGGTGAAAGACTTTTTAAAATTGGTTCAGTAGTTCCAGAAATAACGTCCTACCAACCAATTTCATCTTTATACTTTTCATCTTTTTATCGTGTAGGCATAGTCAAGTGTGTGGCGAACTTGGCTAAACCTGGTGTCAGAGTTTTCAAACCGCACAATGGCCTCTGACTTAATTTTAACGACTGTAGTCAATCGACAACAATCGGGACCGACAGCTTAACGTGCCCACCGAAGCACGGAAACGCTCGTGATAAATTTCCACTTTGGTCACCCATCAGGCTCCCTGCCTCTGTGTACTTTGCTTAACCTCACTAATCGGTTGAGATCAGCGAAGGCCACTGGGCTACGACTGCTTCCCTAAGTGTCCACAATAGCCATTAGTCAGATTTGGCTAAGTCCTAGTTGCGCTAGCCATGCAGTGCTCTGCTACCCCACAAGGGTATGCATAAGTAAAAGAAGCATCGACGGCGCCTACAAAAGCGACGGGACCTCCCTCGGGGGCTCCCAGCTCGCATGGCGTACTTATTCCGGGAGATATATCGTTAGTATTTTCTCTATTAACTTTCAAACGGGTTTTTGCCGTGATTTTTAAACCCCGTCAAAAAAAGAGAGATGTTATGAGTTTGACGTGTATCTGTATCTCTGTGTTTCTGTCTGTGGCATCGTAGCTCCTTAACCAATGAACCGATTTCGATGAGGTTTTTTTGTTTGAAAGTTGACGTAAGGGACCGTCCATAAATTACGTCACACGTTTAGGGGAGGGGAGGGGTTCGACAAAGTGTGACATTGTGTGACAAGGGGGTGGGAGGGGTCATAAGTTTCGTGACGTCACATTTCAAAATATGTTATGAGTATCAAAACGCGTTAACTATTAACGACAAACTTAACCTCCTCAGTCCCAAGCACTCTTTTAACGTTTTTACTCTGGTTGAGACAATGAGTTTTGAGTTTCCAAAAAAATATATAACACTGTTAAGTAACTGCTTTTATTTAAAAAATACAAAGAATGGAAAGTATTTGACGTCACACTAGGGGGAGTCTTATAAATGTGACCAGCTGTGACAAGGAGGGGGGAGGGGTCAAAAAATCATGAAATTCGTGTGACGTAATTTATGGATGGTCCCTAATCGAGATGGTTCTTACCTATATTTGATCATTATTGGTTCAGCTGTCTAAGAGTTATGAGCGATCGAATGTCGGGGTTGATATTTTTTTTTAAATTTTAGAGTTATCTGAGTAAATCCAAATACAATTAATCCCAAATGCCATATTTACACCGCATTTTCATAAAACATAAAAATACGCATTTTCATAAAACATAAAAATACTCATTTTCATAAAACATAAAAAAACTCATTTTCATAAAACATAAAAATACTCATTTTCATAAAACATAAAAAACTCATTTTCATAAAACATAAAAATACTCATTTTCATAAAACATAAAAATACTCATTTTCATAAAACATAAAAATACGCATTTTAATAAAACTCGAGCCAAATCTCACGACATCTCACCAGAGTGAAAATCGCTAAAAACACCTCATAGCATTATGGACGCCCCCTTACGTGCGCTTTTTAACAGACTTTAAAAAGGGAGGAGGTTCTATGTTCGAATATGTATCTTTTTTTTTAATGTATGTTCACCGATTTCTCCGCCAAATGTGAACCGATTTTCAAAACTATGTAGTTCAAACAGATCCGTAGGTAAGTACTACGCAGCACATTAAATGTTGTTGTATTTTATTTTTCGGTTTTATGAAGTCGGTTTAATTTTTTTATTGGGTTTTTTTTTTCAAATAAAGATTACTCATTGAAGTCAATCATTGCAATCGTCACTGTAATGTAAAGTTAAATAGAGGCAAGTACCCTGAATAGTCCTGCACATTATGCGACTGAGCGTTTACGGAGTACGTTAGCGTTGCGGAATTTTCGCGCCGATACCCTCCGCACCCCGACAGTCTCCGCAAACGGGATGCATTATTGAAATGGCGATGGCGTGTTGGCTGTTCCTTTGCCGTTTCCTTAAACTTATTACTTTTTATTTTTAACCCCTGCAAAAAAAGAGGGGTGTTGTAATTTTGACGTGTGCATCTGTGTGTTGCGACGTAGCTCCCAAACGAATGGACCGATTTCGATAAGTTTTTAACCGACTTCAAAAAAGGAAGAGGTTTCTCAATTCGACCGTATATTTTTTTTTTAATGTATGTCCGCAGATAACTTCGTCGTTTATGAACCGATTTTGATTATTCTTTTTTTGTTGGAAAGGGAGTTCCTAAGGGTGGTCCCATGGTAAGGAAACCAGGATCTGATGGTGGAATCCTGAATAAATTGAGGGAAACTCTCGAAAAAATTGTCTTTTTGGGATTGAAGTCGGTGACTCTTACGTTTTTGACGTGGAATTATTTTTAATATGAAAGATGACGTAATCGAGATGGTTCTCAGTTATATTTGATCGAAATTGGTTCAGCCGTTTAAAATTTATAAGCAAACTAACATCCGGGGGTGATATACAATTTTTAATTTTAAAACAAAAACATTGAAATCGAATTCAGTCCATTCGTCTAGGAGCTATGATGCCACAGACAGACACACTGCACACGTCAAACTTATAACACCCTTCTTTTTTTGACGAGGGTTAAAAACGATACAAAAATCGTTCACAAATTATAAATGAGGCGCGGAGTCACTTCCCTCCAATTTGTATGAACGTTATTGAATTATGGCCGCCACTTCCGGCTGTGCAGATAAATTATAATTTTATTATTTTAATAAGTGATATATTATCGCAGGATAATAATTTAATACTATAATTAGTACTTTAACGGCTATCTGAAAATGTTAAAACGACTTCTGAATTTTGCAATTGTGCTGCGAATGGGACTCGAACCCATGGCCCCAGGATTAGATCTCCTGGTGACACAAGTAAGTGTCATGAAGCGCCCAGTAGCGCTCGCTGATCTCACCCGATCAGTGAGGTTAAGCAACGTACACAGAGGCAGGGAACCTGATGGGTGACCAAAGTTGGCAATTTATCACGAGCGTTTCCGTGCTTCGGAGGGCACGTTAAGCCGTCGGTCCCGGCTGTTGTCAATTGACTACTCTTGAAAACTCAGACACCAGGGTTAGCCAAGTTCGTCACATACTTAACTATATTCTACTCTACACGATAAGGAAAAGAAGAAGACAAGTGTTTTAAAAATACTTAAATGAAATCACTCAAGTATAGATACTTGAGTAGCAGTCGTTGTGTCATTTTGATTGTTAGAGAAAGAGTCAATAAATACTTAAGTATAGATCAAAACTTGAATATCCTTTTGTAATACGGGCTTTAGTATTAAGTGCTGTATTCTTGAACCAAAACATTGTATGTAAATTCTTTATTGCTCAAAAACAGTGTTAAACAGTAAAAACATTTAAAAATGTTGCTCAGAAACAGTAAAAACATTTTAAAGGTAGTTTAATAGCAAAGGCGGACTTATCCCTGAAGGGATCTCTTCCAGTCTACCTTAGAGTGGTTGAGAGCAGACACAGGTGACGCGGGTTGCGATGCAATTAAAAATTTTAAAAAATAGTAGTCATAATTACTCATTCTAATTACATATCATACTTGGTGTAAAGCGGAACAAAACACGTAAATAGTAATATAATATTTGTTATAAAACAAGATAAATACAATAAACTATGTGTACAATTATATGTGTTATGTATAAATACAATAGATCTATACAGGGCTTTAGGTAAATCTCTTTCAACCTCTCGGGTGGTTAATCAGTCCATGAAACTGAACAACTTCCCCAAGGAACATACCTAGGTCAAAATACAAAAAAAAATCGATCTCACATACAAAATGCGAGACCCATATCCATCAGTGGATTTTTTGTGGTTAATATGATGATGATGATACAAAATGCGCTATATGCTGATGAAGTTTGTATGGGAACTCAATTTTTTTTTTGTATTTTGACCTATGTTCCTTGAGGAAGTTGTTCAGTTTCATGGACTGATTAACCACCCGAGAGGTTGAAAGAGATTTACCTAAAGCCCTGTATAATACATATATAAACATAAAATCGTGTGATAAATGAAATGCTTGATTAATATGATTAATTGGTGAAAAATAATGATGTGGTCGCTCCATGAAAATATTGACATTATTGTACACACGGCAGCACATCAAGGTATACATGTTGACCTTGACCTCGCCCTTATCTCGCTGGCAATAGCGCCGGCTTTCGTATTGAAAATGGGAAATCTGATGTGCTGCTGTCTGTACATTATTGCAGCGGGGAGCTGACCACGACTGATAATTGGGTGGTAGTTCAATACTCAATAGTGTTTTTGTGGCTACTGTGATATTTTTACATGCAGATACTTATTTTTTGTTGATTAACTGCCGTACTTAGAGACGTCAATTAAAGTTAGGTACTGTTAAACTCTGATGTTGTCTCTTTCACTCTTGTTGATATAAACAAGGATAGCATGACATTTAATTACTTCTTAACTTTAATTGACGTCTCTGAGTACGGCAGTTAATAAGTATCCGCAGTATAAAATAGTAATTAAGTGATGGTTACCCAATCGTATTCGGCAATGGCTATAATACATAGCCGATCTTTGCGGTGGCGAACCAAAATCCACTACAGACGCCAGACGCTCTACGCTCAAAAGCCCACACTAAGGTTTTCTTTTGCCTCGTGGGTCCCTTGTTACATACACAAAGACAGACACAAACGCCCATGGCTCGAGAACAAACATCTGCTTTTTACACAATCATCATCAACGCCCAGCCCAAACCCTTGGTCCTAGAACGTTAAAATTTCACACAAGGTGTTCCTTTTATAAGGTAGGCAAGGAAGGGAGAATTGATGTCCACGAGAAGGATGTCCTGGGCATCCTCTATAAATCATAAAATAACATCACTAATCAGTGCTTTCGAAGTTGCGCTTTACAGTGAAGGTAGGTATATGCCTAATGCATATCTACAATGTTTTATTTTATTCAAAAAGGTACAATAACAAATAACAGATCAGAATCTTAATATCTAATTGTATTTATGTAGCAATATAAATCTGAAATCCAATTATAACTATACACAGCGCTGGTAGTAAACTATATTATATGACTAATCCCTAAAAATATACTAATTATATATATCTATTTTTTTTATAGTTCAGAAAATAGATTTGTTGCAACGAATCAGAAAATACATGTGTTACTGCATTTCTAAACTAATAGTAAGTATGACTACTGATCGAGATGCAAGTAATTTTCATTAAATAATTTACACATGCGGAATATTGGATTGTTCATGGAAACATGAACAGTTAAGAGTATGTACATTTTAAGTGTATATTTTCAATGCTCAATCAGTTATTTGCTTACCACGGTGTTTTATAAGGGTGACAGACAGTAAAATTTATGAGAACTCATGGACCCAGGCTGGGCACGCAGTTTTATTTGAGAGAGGAGGACTTCTAAGGCCAAAACTTGGTCTTTATGATAGTAAAACAATATATATAAATTATTGCATTAGGAAAGAGAAAAAAATAAATATTTTCG
This sequence comes from Aproaerema taeniolella, assembly GCA_949987775.1. Classification (NCBI taxonomy): domain Eukaryota; kingdom Metazoa; phylum Arthropoda; class Insecta; order Lepidoptera; family Gelechiidae; genus Aproaerema; species Aproaerema taeniolella. The sequence continues at coordinate 17,785,596 of OX465258.1, read as the reverse complement.
AAGCTAGTATCTTTCTCCACACAACTGCTATGGCTGTTATTGAAGTTTGTTTGGTTTTTTATCAGCTCACATACGTCCCGTAATTGAAGTGACGTTTAATAATGAATTTGTGCCCTCTCAATATACGTTGTGTCTGCCAACCAATTACCGTGCAATGTGCGACGATCCGAACGGGTTCGACAGTCGGTTCGGCCCAGAATCTTGTTCTAGAGGTAACTAACCGATAACTTTGGAAACTAGATTTGTAGTGGGTTTTTGTTGTCGAGCGCTTTGGCTTTCGAACGGTTTAAGAATTCACGAGTGAATAAGTAAGGTACCCATTTTAGTTTTTTTTAATGAACGTACTACTTTTTTAATTTGAGGTCTGTTTTTTTTAATTATAAGATGGGTTAACTCTTGACCTCAATCTTGACCATAATGGTCAATGATGAGGTCGACGATGGAGCGAGTTAAACCAGAAAATGCCTATAAAGGCACTGGGACTGCCACGCACCGACGGAACACAGCAAGCTGTCTGGCGTCGGACTTCGGTAGGAGGGTGGTCGCGAACCAGACGGCCCTTTACAGAGCCTACCACACCGCATGAGACCATAGGACGACACCTCAGATAATAAGAAGTAATAAGTATTATAAAGGTATTAGACAAATACGTATCTGTTAGCTAGATAAACAGCTTTTTATAAGAAAAACTTTAGGTTTTTCTTTGAAATTCTATACTTCCTGGGTCAAGACGAAACCATTAATATTTTTTTTTATTATAAGATGGGTTAACTCTTGACCTCAATCTTGACCATTAGGTCGTAGATGAGGTTGACGATGGACCGAGTTTACCCAGAAAATGCCTATAAAGGCACTGGTACTCCTACGCACCGACGGGACACAGCAAGCTGTTTGGCGTCGGACTTCTGTAGGAGGGTGGTCGCGAACCAGACGGCCCTTTAGGGGCCCTCCATTAATCACGTGATGTTTTTTTTAGCATTTTTCAACCTCCCTCCCCCTTGGTGATACGTTGTGAGGTTTAAGACTGACCCCCCTTCCCCACCCAAATCACGAGTATTTTTAAGTACCTACAAAGAATCTTAAATTTTTTAGAATATTGTCTTTAAATACAGATACAAAGTAATCTCTAGACAGAAATGTTGCAGGTTGTTTTTGACTGGAATAACACTTACACGCCCGTTTTTCGGTTTAGAAATCGCGCGTTTGACGAAAAAATAAATACACGTGATATCTTACTTTTATAAGCGAAACTTGACTTAAAATAATTTTCCACGTTAAAAACGTATGAGTCACCGACTTCAATCCCAACAACAGTTCGCACAAAGTAGATATCTAGTTTTTTGCGGACTACAATGCCTATTAGCAAATAACTACAATCAGAAATGTCATTCATTTATTTAGATGGTGTTCTAGTTTGTAGTATATTTTGTTTTTGTTGATTTTTTTTAAAAGCGCTGAATCATTTTCAATAAAATTTATATGGGACCTCTTCAGGAGTATACTCTTTCAAACAAATAAAGAATTTTGAAAATCGGACAACAGTTGCCGGAGTAATCGCGTAACAAATATACAAAAAAAAAAACTGTCGAATTGAGAACCTCCTCCTTTTTTGAAGTCGGTTGATTAGTAACAGAAAGTTTAACATGATGGGTGATTCTACCTATGAATATTCTCAAAAAAAAATCCAAACAAAAGCAAATTAGCTGATCGCACAAGTTGGACCTGGATAAGCGAATTTTTTTTAAAGTGAAAACTTCTTTAGCATCGTTGTGCACTTTTTGGATGGGTAAAAAATGTTAAACTCGCGTCAGGGACACGTCACGTGACCGTGATCGAAAATTCCTAAGACGGAGGGTGAAGTGAAAACTTCTTAGACCGCAAGGAAGTAATCAAGTTTTCACTTCTGTTGTTATTTTTAATATTTCGGCTTATGTTCCTTGGGGAAAGTTGTTCAGTTTTGTGGGTTGATTCACATCCTTAATTTGCCCTAACTAATTTAAAGCCACCTAATACATTTTTATTTGTTTCTTTTATTTTTTCGGAACTAATTTCAACATAAAAACCTAATTATAGCGATGACAGCCCAGTTGCGGGTTCAAATTGCGGGCCTATACCACTAAATTCGTCTTTTCGAATTTATTTACGGATTTCTAATTATCACTTGCACAACGGTGAAGGAAAACATCGAGATGAAACCCGCCCGTCCAAGAAAATTCATTTTCGAAAGATGTGCGGTCCATCAACCCGCATTAGGCCAGCGGCAGCGCGGTGGACTATATGGCCTGAATGCCCTTCGTTTTCGAAGGGAGGCCTGTGCCCCTCGGTGGGGACGTATATGGGCTGGTAAAAAAAAACCTAATTATTACAAGTAGGTAGGTTCTAATAAGACTAATTATTACATATCACTATAAGATATTATGTTATGAAAACAGAGAAAAGAATTCAAAAACTTCCCAAAATTTTTACTTTTGACCTATAAATAAATCCAAATCTCACCCGTTGGAAAGTCCCATTAAGTGCCAAAAAGTCGCTCGATAACAAAGTTGTGTCCGTTTAAAGATGAAGATGTTCGTTTGATTTACGAGCGGCTCGGGAATCGCACCCTTGGGAGTTAAACCAGAGGTGGAATTTCAAAGCAAAAATGTAATTTGTAATGTTTTTGATAAATTCAATTAATTAGAAATTGTTTAATAAACCTAAAGCTAAAAATGAAGTATCACCCTCGACATTCGATTGCTTATACCTTCCAAACGGCTGAAACAATTTTTATATTTTTATTTTTAGAGTTATTGGTAAACCAGGAAAATCCTGCGACCACGGAAAAACGGCGGAAATTAAGGGCTTGCTTTAGAAGAGCCTAAGATCGTTTCATTTCCCAGCCACCTCTGTGTGTTTACCCAGACTCTGAAATTACTATTGTATTGTATTTTACTGTACTTTACGTCTCCTTTAATGTGCTCTTAAAAAAACTTCCCGCTTAGCAACTTAATCGCTACTGAAATAAAGCTAATTCTGATAGCAATTCGTTATATCCAACTAATATTGTTCTAATTGTCATTTGGATGCCTACAATTCCAGTTAGCCGGAACTTGAAGGAGGTGAGGGAAAAATGGAAAGGTGCGAGGGAGGCCTTTCACCAGCAGCGCTTGTCAAAATAAAATGACAACCGTATAGACTGGGACCTATATTGTTGAGACAATACTAGGCAAGAAAACTTTAACTAAACTACAGACGACACACGAACACTAGTTTCGTTGTGGCCGAAAGATCACCCAACTATTATTGGCCGAACCCGAAACTATGGTGATAACTAGATTTTCCTGGCTCAGTCGGCCGAAACCGAACCTTCGATTGGTCTCTAACATTCCTACATACGATAAAAAGCGAAATTGAGCAGCTCGACATGCCGATGTGCAGTGCAGTGTACCTGTACATACGGCAGCACATCAGACTATCCATTTTGACCTTATCGTCGCATTTATCTCGCTCGTAATTGCGCCGACTTTCGTAGTGCAAATGGGTAACTTGACGTTTTTTTTTATTATTATTATAAGATGGGTTAACTCTTGACCTCAATCTTGACCATAAGGTCAAAGATGAGGTCGCCGATGGAGCGAGTTAACCCAGAAAATGCCTATAAAGGCACTGGTACTCCCACGCACCGACGGAACACAGCAAGCTGTTTGGCGCCGGACTTCGGTAGGAGGGTGGTCGCGAACCAGACGGCCCTTTACAGAGCCTACCACACCGCATGAGACCATAGGACGACACCTCAGATTCAGAAAAAAATGAAGTGTCATTGCCTGGGATGGATTACTATGAGGCAGGTCTCATTTGTGTTTCCTTAGTCGCCTCTTACGACACCCAGGAAAGAGATGGGGTGGTGTTATTCTCAACCGATCACCACACAGTTGAAACGTGCTGCTTTCTGTACAATTTGTGATGTTAATACAAAAGTAAGCGTCATGTAAAACGTGTAGAAAGTTTTTATAGGTCTGCAGGGGCACGACAAGACGTATTAAGATAGAACTCTTTTATGGTTACCAGCTTTACGAACGGGTCTTCGTTCCCGTGGGAATTTGGGTAAATTATGTAGCCTATGTTTCATTCTGCAGCTCGAGTACGAGGTGATAGCGCGCGTAATGCGCTGCGGTCCTATGTCAAAATTGACAACGCCAGAGGGCGAGCAAGCCTTTGCGCGGGGCCCTCACGTAATCAAAGTGAAGTTTCAGCGTGAGCCGAGCGCGAGTTTGTCGTTATCGTGCTAGAGCTGCAGAACGCGAGTCAGACTCTGATCTGTACTTAAGTAGTCTTCTTTGTCATTTTGACAGTGAGAGAAGACAATCGATACTTAAGTATAGTTCATGACTTAGGCCTTTCTATAATTCGAACGGCACGGCACTTCAAAATTTTAATTCTCATTGCCCCCTATGTTCTCAGCTTCTAGTATTACTATTACATAGGAGGCAATGGTAATACAATTTTGCTGTGCCGTTTTAGAATTATAAAAAGACCCACTTCCCACGGAAAAGAAGTCCCGGGCGGAAAGCTCGTGTTGTAATAAAAACACATTAGGCACCAAATGATATGTAGCATATGTAGTAATGCATTGGTTTGGCATTTCGCGGTTTCCCACCAGGGCAATGACCTCAAGTTAGGTAACATGATGGTACTTGAAACAGTGTTACCAATATCACCAGCTCATTGCTTCACAAACTTGACGGTAGGTACTCTACTATGAAATCGTTTTGAAGAACGGAAGAAGCAAGGATACTATAATGTTTATGTCATCGGAAAAACGTGAAAATCATAAAATTACAATTTCACTTGTGAAATTATAATTTCCCGCGATATTACAATTTGCCTAGTAAAATTGTAAGGGCTACCAGCATTATATTAGGATAAATAAAGTTATGTAAGGTTAGGTTAGGCTTTTTTAGGTTCGGTTAAGATAGATTTGGTTGCATTGATTTCTTAAAAAAGTCGTCAGTGTGAAAAAAAATGGGGCAGTTCACAAAATACCGAGAGTTTCTTAATAAGTCAAATTACAATATTACGGGTACAATTACAACTTTCAATTAACTATGTTGGCTAAACCGTAGCACAAATTTTGTTGTATTTAAATTTCGCATTCACGAGAAAAATTCAAAAAATCATTTTTCCACTAATATTGCATGCATGGAAAACGGTAATTTCATATCTATTATTTCTTTATTTATTTAACTTAATGCACTAAAGTACATGGGCGGACTTAATGCCTAATGGCATTATCTACCAGTCTACCTTAGGGTGATTGGGAGATGTACGTGGTAGGTGCATATCACAAATATAAGAAATTACTTTAATAACTATGAAACTACATGAACAAAGGAAAATAACTGTAATACCTACTAAATATATAATCAAATGCATACTTGTACTTACATAAAGTAATTATAATAAATATACATACATACAATATGAATATACATAACTATAAATACATAATATAAGAATGAAGAAGTCAGCTTGAATCATATAACAGCTTCAAAAAGTGACACCGTACTCTGTGTTTGAAGGAGTTACGGCTGGGGGACCTTCTAATTTCCTCCGGGAGGGAGTTCCACAATTATATCAAGCCAACAAATAAAGACTGCAACAAAATTTAGTAGAATAAACCCGCCTCGAAATTGATACCCCAAATATGGAAGTGGAGTAGGTATAAATAGAGTGTAGTTGCTAACAAGGCGCAAACCGGTTAAAAAACCGGTTTGAACTGGTTCAAATACAAATTATTGTTGTTTATGTTTACTATTGAGTTAATACTACGTAAGTTGTTAATCCGGAAATGTTACTAAAACTTATAGAGTGTTTTATTTGGGCACCTTTTATAGATTTATTTATAATACACTAGAATCCCGCCCGGGACTTCGTTCCCGTGGGAATTCGGGAAAATTATTGTAGCCTATATCCATCGGGGATAATGTAGCTTTCTAATGGTGAAAGAATTTTTCAAATCGGTCCAGTAGTTTCGGAGCCTATTCAATGCAAACAAACAATCAAATTTTTCCTCTTTATAATATTAGTATAGACTAGCGACCCACCTCGCCCCGGCTTTGCCCGGTTTTTAAAAGGGTTTTTAACAAATAACCTGATCATTTTAAATTATAACATTTTAATGAAATATTAATTTCTCACCCACAACATAAATGTCTGTCGCAGAACCGACGAGCGTTGAAGTAGACAGGTTCTCGAATGGAGACCACGTCTAGGCAAACGTAGTGTAGGACGCCCCCCAGCCAGATGGCAAGATGACCTAAAGAAGATAGCGGGTAGTGGCTGGATGCAAAAAGCGGAGGATCGTGCAAGGCGCACCTTGGGGGAGGCCTATGTTCAGAAGTGGACTGCAATAGGCTGGTATGATATATATATGATATGATGAACATAAATGTAACAATTAAAATAGTTTCGTCTTACTTAACTCTAATACAATGACTCTTATGTATTGTGTGGGTGACACTGCTGACTTCTTCTTATCGTGTAGGTATAGTCAAGTGTGTAGCGAACGTGACTAACCCTGGTGTCAGAGTTTCCAAACCGCATAATGGCCTCTGACTTGCTTTTAACGACTGTAGTCAAACGACAACAGCCGGGACCGACAGCTTAACGTGCCCTCCGAAGCAACGCTCGTGATAAATTGCCACTCTGGTCACCCATTAGGTTCCCTGCCTCTGTGTACGTTGCTTAACCTCACTGATCGGTTGAGATCAGCGAGCGCTACTGGTATACGAGACTGGTGACTGATGCCTGAAGAAGGATTAAATAACCTGTGTTTCAGGTCAGCAGGTTCCCTCCCCACGAACTCATGATAAATTTATAGATTTAATGCCAAAAATTTTTAAAATCGGAAAGTGTATATAATAGAATAGAATATAATTTATTCGGTGATCACACATTAAATCAGGCAAGACAAGATAAAGTGAAACTTAAACTAAAAAACTTATGTAAAAGAAACTAAACTTAAAAACTAAAAAACATAAATGTTCACTTTTGCGGACCAGTGTGTGCAATGTGTGGACACCGAAATGGCACTGCCTCAGCATGATGTTACAGACTAGGTTCAGGTTACTGTTGCCAGCCTGCAACGCTGTTATTCTGACAGCGCCAAAGCGGCGAGCGAGCGCGCCATTGTACAAGCTGTGTAGTTTATTTATTTGTTAAGGTAGGTATTTAATTAAAATACGACAATAACAAGATTTAGGCGATGAATATAAGAAACAATTTCATTATTAAATGTCAATTTCATTATTAAATCAATATTTTGTATATGCAAGAGCATATACAGGGTTATTTGCAATACGCCACGATCTCTTCAAGGGACAGTTCCAAACACTTGCTTGACGCCAAAGGCCAAATAATCGTAAATATTGGATGAGTTACTTTCCGTGCGTGTCGTAAGTGGCGACTAAGGAAACACAAATGAGACCTGTCTCCTATTAATCCACCCCAGGCAACGACCAGCTCAATTTTTTCTGAATTTGAGATGTCATCCTATGGTCTCATGCGGTGTGGTAGGGCCGTCTGGTTCGCGACCACCCTCCTAGCGAAATTTGACGCCAAATAGCTTGCTGTGTTCCGTCGGTGCGTAGGAGTACCAGTGCCTTATTAGGCATTTTCTGTGTTAACTCGCTTTACCGCAGACCTCACCTATGACCTTGGTCCAGATTGAGGTCAAGAGTTACCCATCTTATAATAAAATATATAAAAAAAGAGTAAAGTAAGCGAAAGTAAGGATGTAACTCACGAAAATAAACAACTTTCGTACCTCAAAATGTGGCTTATTTATAAGATCAGTCATCTAAAATGTAATAAAGTGTCTCCGAACCATTCAAAAGCAAAGTTGCATGAGATGAGCAACGCGTGTTTATTGCACCATTCGCTATCTGCGCCGGCGCCGCCGTGGGAACACTTTCACTAGGTTTCTGCTGGGGCGCACTGTTAGGCGCTGTTTACACGCGTAGCGACGTGGCGATTAAAGCAAAGTAAAATTAATCTTATTAGCTATAGAGGAAAGGTTATTTTGCCGAAAATAGAAGCAGAGACATCCGTCGCCTGAAGACGGAGCGACGAACGAAAAAAAACCTTTGCTCCGTAGCTAAAGATTCATTTTGAGTTGCTTTATAAAAGTATCAATTCCTTCAATCCTGGACTAGGACTGAAAGAAAGACTTACAATGTGCCAGCTTCCTACTCTTCCCGGGTATACAGTAAAAGTCTCCGAGGGATCCGAGGGTTTTGCTGCATAATGGGCCTTCCGCTTGAATCCACCTCTCACCATTATTTACAACTTGTTCCATCTACAAGGTGTTTCAAAAAACCCAAAAAAAATAATAATTCAAAATTAACAAAACTTTAGCTTATTGCACAGCTCTATTACAAAATTTACAAGTATGTCATATTAATTATATGAAACTTTCATTTTGTAGATGTCAAACCGTGCAACTGATTACTAGAGTTGCGACTATTTCAGTTTTAAAATTAAATTTTGGAATTTATTTTTTTTGGGTTTTTTTGAAACACCTTGTATAATAACCCTCATAATTTTGTGTCAAACGTGGCGTCTAGTGGTTCCAGAACCAGTGAGGCTTTGCCTACCCCGTTTGGAATTATAGGCGTGACCGTACGTATGTGTATGTTGTATGTATAAAAGTATGAACAGCGCTTTAGGCAGACACATTTCCCGGTGATCAGCGAGAAGCGAGTTTTATACTAGTTACGCTTAACGTCAATACGGAACAGTTACAATAACCGCGACATGACAAAATTATACCACTCGTCTATGCTAGCCCCGCAACTGTAACATTTTCATGACGGTGAAACTTCACTTTGACCGCGCAAAGGCCTCCACCTTTGCGCGGTCAAAGTGAATTACAACTGACATTATTTCACGTTGTGCTTGAGCTGTTTTTTTTTGAACATTTATGTCCTCGTTACGAGTCCTTTAAGCCAAGTCCTGTTTTGTATTAGAACCACTGGATTTATTTTGTGTTAGAACACTTTATAAATTCTTGAGCTGCTGAAATATATGGGACTAGCTTTCCGCCCGCGGCTCCGCCCGCGTGGACTACAGGTTATATCGTGCCCAACTGTGGGATAAAATGTAGCCTATGTCCTTTCCCAGGCTCTAATCTATCTCTGTACCAAAATTCATCAAAATCGGTTCAGCGGTTTAGGCGTGAAAAGGTAACAGACAGACAGACAGACAGACAGAGTTACTTTCGCATTTATAATATTAGTAGGGATTGACAAGGACTGACCACGTGACTTTTCCATAGTCTCTGTCATTCCTATACATTTTATAACGTTTTTTTTTCCTCGGATCTGGACACTGGCAGTAATATTCGCACGTTATACACTACTGGAAGCTTATTCCCTAACTGCGATAGAGATAATGATAGTGATTGCGATAATTCAATGCGATAGTGATACTGGTTGCCATAACTTAAAAAAAAACTTTCCATTTTCTTTCTGGCTTAAGAGGTCCTTAAGACATGCTTTACCAAATCAAGAAACTCACTGTGAAAAATTACTGTGTCTCCAAAATAAAGTTTCATTCATTCATTCATCTTATTTTGTAAAGACCACTCACTATAAAGAATTGGTAAAAAGTTAAATTAATTAAATCAAGTGGTCTAACACAAAATAAGAATTGGCTTAAAGGACTCGTATCCAGGCCATAAATATTCAAAAAAAATGGTAAAAAAGTAGTATCTTTTCAGTGTTCTGTTTCCTTCAAAACTGCCTATCTAATTAAATTCCAAAGGAACAAGCCTTCAAGACGTGCAGCTAGTAATCTAGAGGAGTGTCTGTGACGTATCCATTACGCCCTCTCTTTAGACCGTTCGTTCATCCGTTTTTTTTTTTTTATTTTTTTATTTTTTTTTATAATAAAGATATTAGCATCCACAGACTTGATGTCCGTGCCCTTGTCTAGATTAAGTGTTTTATTGTTAATACTTGCTTTTTCTTTTAAAAATATTTTACTATACTTTTCATAGTAGTTTACAGTAGGTAGATAAATAGCTATAATAAAGATATATATTTATATATTACATATTTTTCTAAACCAGTGACGGTTCCCCGCTGTTGCATCCAGACCTCAAAGCATCCATGACGGCTCTGTCTCGACTTTTGATCGCCATTCTGAGGTTGTAATTGACCACTTTTTCCCTGCCAGCCGCCTCTGCTTCTTTGATGAATCTGCCTATCGCATCGTTACCATCATCCGCATAATATTTACAGCTGGCGGTATGGCGCGATATGGCAACCACAGCATGAGGGATACTGTCGTGTAGCTCCTGCCTGGTCGTTGTTGTGCGAACAATCACCACCTTTTTGTACGTCAATCCCTGAGCCTCGTGTATGGTGAGGATGCGTGACCCGGTACCCGATCCGTATCCCTCGTTTTGTAGGGATCTCTTTTCTACCTGTGTATGTACAAGGTACAGGGTTTCGGACTGGGTTCGATCGATTTGAGCATCCGTATACCTTTCAAGTTTTAAGGAGTGCGTACAAAGTTTCGACGAGTAAATGCCACTGTAGACTTCTCTAAGGGCAAATGCTACGTCGAGAGGGTTTCTATGGGTGCACAGAAGCTCCTGCGTAATGTTACAAATTAGATCAGGCCGGCTATATTTTAAAGGGAAAAGATTGTGTCGGTCAATATAGGGTAGTTGGTTTCTATCACCGATCAGCAACAGCTCGTTAGCCTTGACAATTTGGGCAGCCATAATAACAGCTCCAAAGTGGTTCATGAGTGCTTCGTCCACCATGAGTCTCCTGTATCCGTCCTTGCTCGGTTCTCTAAAACCATTAACTAGAACGGATGCAAGAGTTCGCACCTTGGTTCTGGCGACAGCTCCTATATGGCTCACAAGTTTGTCTCTAAGGTCTTTTGCCGCTTCGGTTGTAGTTGTGACTACCAAGTCTTGTTCAGCCTCAAAACGGTTTACCACCCAGGTTGTTTTACCGCATCCAGGAACTCCATTAATCCATGATATGTTTGGCACCTCCCAGGACTTCTTCGTTCATCCGTTCATTCATTCATTCGTTCGTTCGTTCGTTCTCATCGCTATTTCATCTTCTAGTTAGAGTACTAGATTAGGGAACTGGATTTGATGCAGTATTTAAAATAATGTTGGTATAATCAAGTATGAGGCGGGCTTTATTAATCCTGGTGTCAGAGTTTTCAAACCGCCAAATGGCCTCTGATTTGGTTTAACGACTGTAGTCAATCGACAGCAGCCAGGACAGACGGCTTAACGTTCCCTCCAAAGCACGAAAACGTTTGTGATAAATTACCATTTTGGTAACCCATTAGGTTCCCTTCTTACATAAAACATTAAGGCGACTACAACATCCGATAAAGGCAGCACACATAGGAATAGTGCCATCTCCGTCTCTCAACAGGCCTAAGCCGGCAGTGCGAACAGTGTCGATACACGAAGTTTACGGACTATGAAAGCGTGCGTGCGTAAAAACATGTTCGAAAGTTAGAAAAATGAGATTTATAGAAAGGTAACAGCTTAAAGCGAAAAATGCGTTAACTACTTATCGAGAGTGTTCAATCACGAACATTTTTATAGCAAATTCTCTGTGTGCATTTTACTATCGTTTTTACAGCTTAAAAGATACACAATATTGCTATTTAGAGGTGACTTTGTGAGCTTTTTCTATCGAACCAAAATTGCTGAATCATGTTTTCAGCAAACTACTTATCTAGTTTATGTCCTGAATATTACCGTAGTATTTTTTTTCTTCGATTTAATGCAGTGCGTCATGCTTATCTACGTATCATAAAATCGTAATTTAGGTGCTGTAGTCGCCTTAAACTCTCACCATGTATTTCAAACGTGACCCCATAGGAGCTACGATGCCATAGATAGAGATGCCACAAACAGATGCAGTGATCAAACTTATAACACCCCTCTTTTTTATCGGGGGTTAAAATCGTTATAAGGACCCGTTATAGTATCGTCATAAAATCGTTCTATGGTCTCATGCGGTGTGGTAGGCTCTGTAAAGGGCCGTCTGGTTCGCGACCACCCTCCTACCGAACCTCCTAGGCATTTTCTGGGTTAACTCGCTCCATCGTCGACCTCATCTTTGACCTTTATGGTCAAGATTGAGGTCAAGAGTTAACCCATCTTATAATAAAAAAAAAAGTTTATAACTTGTAAAAATAACGCTAGAATCTGAAACAATATGTGATTCTTAATATTTCTTCGGATTCCTACTGCTTGTTGTTTCTTATAAGGCAGCCTTACCTATTGAATCACCGCCAGTCACATACAATAGAAGTGATCCGACTCATAATGACTGCTTTAAAGGCATCTACCCCCATTTAGTATAAAATTGATTGAGAGTAATTACTCAAGACCGTTCGATTTCAATAGAGTGACTTTGGAAGGAGGGGGTGGTATATTAAGATTAAGTTATAGATATGGTAGGCAAATTGTATATGTCGTCCTTTTATAAATGGCAGCGTTACTTTACAACCCTGTCATTTTTAACCTCTAACGCAAAAAGAAGGGTGTTATACATGTAGACGTGTATATCTACAGGGCTTTAGGTATCTCTCTTTCAACCTCTCGAGTGGTTAATCAGTCTGAACAACTTCCCAAAGGAACATAGGTCAAAATACGAAAAAAAAAATTTTGATTTCCCATACAAAATGCGCTATATACTGATTAATTTTGTATGGGAACTCGAAAATTTATTTTCGTATTTTGACCTATGTTCCTTGGGGAAGTTGTTCAGTTTCAAGGACTAATTAACCACACGAGAGGTTGAAAGAGAGATACCTAAAGCCTTGTATATGTTCCTTTGAAACCTTTTGTCCGTTTGTGGCATCGTAGCTTCTAAACGAATGGACCGATTTCAATTAAGTTTTTTTTGTTTGAAAGCTGACTTAATGGAGATGGTTTTAGCTATATTTGATTAAAATTGGTTCAGCCGTTTAAAAGTTATAAGCAATCGAAAGTCGTAGGTGATACAACATTTTTAATTTTAAAGTTATTAGTCTACAGATTTTTATGTATTTTTGTTTGATCTTTGGTCATTCCATAAAATGTTTTGGTGAGGTATAACTTATTGCACAATGGTACGATGTTTACTATTCTCATCTTGACACTTTTATCCACAAAAATTTAATTAACAATGGTCGAGTAAGTAAATGCTATGAAAACACCGCGCTGAGTCGCATTAGGGTTGGCAGAAGACTTTAGAAAGAGATGATTCTGTGAAAATATACAGAAAATCCATACTAATATTATAAATGCGAAAGTAACTCTGTCTGTCTGTCCGTCTTTTACGCCTAAACTACTGAACCTATTTTGATAAAATTTGGAACAGAGATAGATTAGAGCCTGGGAAAGGACATAGGCTACATTTTATCCCACAGTTGGGCACGATATAACCTGTAGTCCACGCGGGCGGAGCCGCGGGTGGAAATCTAGTATCAAATATACAAGATTTACCATATTTTCAGCAAAATCGATATTATCGCAACAGTTAGGGGACTACGCACGTGGTAACCTGATGCGCGGGCCTCTGTACAGACAGATAACCAAGTACTATGTTACCTTTGAAAATGAGCTGCGTTCCAGTGAACATCCATAACTCTTGAAATATTTTTTTTTGTATATTCTCCGACATTTATCGTTTTAAACTCTTAAACGCCTTTACCAATTTTGATCAAATGTTAGAACCATCTCTACAAAAAATAAACTTCAAAATCGGTCTATTCATTTAAGAGAACGATGCCACAGACAGACACACAGATTCACACCTTTATCTTTTGGGGGTTGAAAAGAGTTGTGAAAGGTGGAATTAAATACAGTTTAATTTATTTTGCACTGACACATTTGCAAAGGCACGGAATTAAAGTTAAGTATACAAACTCAGAAAGTCACTCTTCTAATGTTTAATTTTTTTTTTGTATCCCACCCTTCAAATCCTTTGTTGGCCGAGATCTTCACTTATCTATACACTAATATTATAAAGAGGAAAGATTTGATTGTTTGTTTGTTTGTTTGCATTGAATATGCTCCGAAACTACTGGACCGATTTGAAAAATCTTTCATTAGAATGCTACATTATCCCTGAGTAACGTAGGCTACATAATTTACCCAAATTCCCAAGGGAACGAAACCCCGAGCGAAATACTAGTACTAAATACAAGAGTTGTGTCCTAAGACACAATGCCCTCTTGTGTATGACCTCTTAAGTTTGTGTTGTTTATTAACCCGGAACCGGAAAAGGTCTTCTTCAAAGTTGCCAGCCCTAAGACGGGGTCACGCGGCGCGCACGACGGCTGCGCCCGCGCATGGCACCGCCTGGCACAGAGTATTGTGATTCAATCCACCGCGCGGATGCACCGGCGAATTGCATCGACTTTTTAATGGTTTACGAGACCTTGTGCAATGTCAAGTTTGCTGTGTTTATTATATTAATCTTACGCTCATATACATATAAAAATAAAAAGAACCCCTATTTCTTCTGGTCACGCTATAACTTGAGAACGGCTTGACAGATTTGGATGATTCTTTTTTAGTTGTGTTCCTTAATGTCAGGACAAGGTTCTTGCAAAAAAAAAAGGTGGGCGGAACATTAGAAAAAAGAAAACAGGACGTCTTTCGGGTCTGCTAATGTATAAAAAATATGTCACACTAGCTTTTTCCCGCGGCTTCGCTCGCGCAAAAACTCTTTTTAGCTTTTTATCAACCGTTTCATTTTTGACCCCTTAGGGGATGATTTTCGAAAAATCGCGAAACACGTTTCAAGGTGTATCTTGACGAAGTTGCGAGTCAGAATGTTCAAAAATATTGTTTTCTTCATACAAACTTTGAACCCCTATTTCACCCCCTTAAGAGTTGAATTACGAAAAATCCGTTCTTAGTGCTTGCCTACGCCATAAAATACACCTTTTTGCCAAATTTCAGCTTTCTAGGTTTGAGGATTTGGGCTGTGCGTTGATGAGTCAGTGAATCAGGACCTCTGGACATCCAATTTGATATACAGGGCTTTACGTATCTCTCTTTCAAACTCTCGGGTGGTTAATCAGTCCATGGAACTGAACAACATCCCCAAGGAAAATAGGTCAAAATACGAAAAAAAAAAATTGAGTTCCCATACAAACTTCATAAGCATATAGCGCATTTTGTATGGGAGATCAAAAAATAACATATCCAAATTTCATACAGGTGGCCCTCGGAATCTGTCCATTCGTTTAGAGTTGCGATGGCACAGACAGACACACACGTGAAACTTGTAACACCTCTCCTGTTTGTCGGGGGTTAAACATGTAAAAAATTAGATAATTCAATATTTTCACCATCATGGTCATTCCAAACCGCCGTTTAGATGCCATTCTCTAGGAACAGCTGAAAATCAGTTTGTTGTCTATCATAGACAGCAAGTATGCTGAGTTCTGTGTCCTATTTGCTTCTACATCACATACGTATTTCGTTAACTTTTATAAATTGTTTAAGAACATTATACAATGTTATAAATTACTAGCATCCCGCTCGGGACTTCGTTCCCGTGGAAATTCGGTAAAATTATGTAGCTTATGTTACTCAGAGATAATGTAGCATCCTAATGGTGAAAGAATTTTTGAAATCGTTCCAGTAGTTTCGGAGCCTATTCGTTACATGCATACAATAATACAAAAATACAATACATACCCATAAAAATACAATACATACATATAAAAATACAAAAATACGAATCTTTCCTCTCTATAATATAAGTATAGATTAAGAAGCAATAAAAATTATCTAGGTATCTCTATCTGTCTATCCATATAAGAAGACAGTCAACGGTTTTTTTAACTGTTTTCTTAGTTTTGCTAAGTCGAAGGCATCCCATATAATTAGTCTTGAATTGATGACAAGGCAAAAGTAAGTCATTGTTTGTTTAACGTACGTACGTAAAGGAAATCCCCAATTTGCGCCACAACTTGTTTATAGCGAGTCATTATCAAAGACAATTGTTTTTTTAAACTTTTTATACGGAAGATTATTTACATTGTCGAAGTTTCGTGATGTGTAAACCAAACCTCCTTTGTCATGCTTATTCTACTGATCTTCCATACAAATGCGCTATATGCTGACGAAGTTTGTATGGGAACTTAAATTTTTTTTTCGTATTATGACCTATGTTCCTTGGGAAAGTTGTTCAGTTTCATGGACTGATTGACCACCCGAGAGGTTGAAAGAGAGATACCTAAAGCCCTTTATTTCATTACAAAACGACAATACTATTGAAAAAACTTGCTCACCATCTTCTTCCCATAGGAAATTATTCATATTAACTGCAGTTATAAATTTTTCGAACTTATTATTGTTGCAAATCTTATAACTAGGAAATTCTATTTTTCACAAAGCCAAAACTAGTTTTAACTAATTAAGGCGACTACAGCACCCGATAAAGGCAGCACACATAGGAATAGTGCCATCTCCGTCTCTCAACAGGCCTGGGCCGGCAGTGCGAACAGTGTCGATACACGAAGTTTACGGACTATGAAAGCGTGCGTGCGTAAAAACATGTTCGAAAGTTAGAAAAATGAGATTTATGGAAAGGTAACAGCTTAAATCGAAAAACGCGTTAACTACTTATCGAGAGTGTTCAATCACGAACATTTTTATAGCAAATTCAAGTTCCTGTGTGCATTTTACTATCGTTTTTACAGCTTAAAAGATACACAATATTGGTATTTAGAGGTGACTTTGTGAGCTTTTTCTATCGAACCAAAAGTGCTGAATCATGTTTTCAGCAAACTACTTATCTAGTTTATGTCCTGAATATTACCGCAGTATTTTTTTTCTTCGATTTAATGCAGTGCGTCATGCTTATCTACGCATCATTTAAAAAAATTCAGTAATTTAGGTGCTGTAGTCGCCTTAAGACGCGTTATAATTATTGTGACATATACTCAATACCTATTAATGAAAGAACTACCATTATAAGACCTTATGCCAACTCAGTCTTTATCGTGAATTGTGACCACGAAAACTACAAAGTTTTATCATAATTCTAACATTAAAAAAAAACTGTCACCCCGTCATTCATCGCTTACTCTTAAAGTTATAAGCTTACTAGCTTTCCGCCCGGGACTTCGTTCCCCTGGAAATTCGGGAAAATCATGTACCCTATGTCCATCACGGATTATGTAGGATTCTAACGGTGAAAGAATTTTTTAAATCGATCCAGTAGTTTCGGAGCCTATTCAATTCAAACAAACAAACAATCCAATTTTTCCTCTTTATAATATACTAGCTTTCCGCGCGGGACTTCGTTCCCGTGGGAATTCGGGAAAATCATGTACACTATGTCCATCCCGGATAATGTAAGATTCTAATTGTGAAAGAATTTTTCAAATCGGTCCAGTAGTTTCGGAGCCTATTCGATGCAAACAAACAAACAAACAAACAAACAATCAAATCTTTCCTCTTTATAATATTAGTATAGATATAGATAACGATCAAATAGCTAAAAACTAAAAACTTTGACGGCCGGTTTGGGCGAGTGGTAGTGACGCTGCCTCTTGATCGGCGGGTCCTGGGTTCGATTCCCAGTCGGGGCAAATATTTGTGTAAAAAGCAGTTGTTTGTTCTCGGGTCATGGGTGTTTGTGTCTGTCTTTGTGTGTTCCAAGGGACCCACGACACAAGGGAAAACCTTAATGCGGGCCTTTAGTGTATAGCGTTTTTTTTATCTCGATTTTTATCGTCAGCTTTCAAACAAAAAAAATCGCATCGAAGTCGGTCCATTCGTTTAGGAGCTACGATGCCACAGACATCCACACAGATACTTACACACGTCAAACTTATCACACCCCTCTTTTTTGTCGAGGTTTAAAAACTTCGGAAGTCAATTAAATATCAATTTCTCGACTAAAAAACCGTGTTTTGTTTATAAATAATAAACTCCTGCAAAACCTGTCCACTTCGAGACACGATAACCGTCGGAAGTAGGTAGTTATAATTAATTTATATGCAGGTAAATCGAAGAGACGTGGGAAGTCCTCTATGTCCAGGAAATTGCACTAGAACGGTAACATATGGAGGAAGTGCAATCTGATGCAGAAGTACACGCGCTAATGCACAGTTAGAAATATCTATTGGGTGACTTTTTAATTAGTTAGTGATACTTTAGGATGAGGATAAACTGAAAAACTTTCGACAAGGGATATACTAAGGCAATCGGGAAAATAGGTGAACAACTTTAGCCACGGAAAATCCATTGGGTGACTATATTAGTTAGCGATACTGATGTGAATCAGCCTACTAAACTGAACAAATTTCCCTAAGGAACATATTAGTAATCGCAATCGGGAAAACCGGGAAAATAGGTGAACAACTTTCCCCAAGGAACATACTAAAGCAATCGGGAAAATAGGTGAATAACTTATGCCCGAGAAAAATACAAAATATTTTTTCATATCTCCAGGGGATAGTTGTGTCACATAGGTTTCCGATCACCCTCAGCATGAGAAGTCAAAACGTTTTTTGAATAATGCATTTTCTACCAGATATATCTAGGAATCCATTAATTGGCCGTGTGAGTCCCCGGCAGAGTAGAATAGGACCACCATCTTTCTTACCGAGGTGTCGTACAAAGCGACTAAGGTAAATATGCAAGCAAGTTCATCTGCACACAGAGAAGGAAAACTCTGCAATTATATAGAAACCCTCGCCAACCCGTCTACCAAGCGTGGTGAGTATGGCATTTACCCCTCATGTTATTGAGGGAGGCCCGTGCCCCAGCAGTGGGGACGTATATGGGCTGATGAAGAAGAAGAAGATATCTAGGAATGTTAAATGATTATGTAGTTTATGCTTTATTCTGATATCTAAGCTGCGTTACTACAAAGCTTCATCAAAATCCGTCGAATAATTTTTGCGCGAAGGAACAAACATCCATCCATCCCCACAAACTTTCGCATTTATAGCTTTAGTAGGATAGGAATGTTTAGAAGTAGAGTCACAGAATAAATAATATGGTTGAGTCGAATTTTACTAATAATTGTGTTTTATTTTCCAGGTAATAATCATCGCCATAGAATTGATAACCATCGGAAAAACCCAACAAACCTCAAGTAAGATTGTTCTTAATTACCTACGGCATTTACTTCTATCTTTTTTAAACTTTTTAATGCGATTTATCTTCGTCCCTTTCTAGGGTTCCGTCTCTTTTATTTTAAACTTACAAAGGCCTACCCGAAGATTTTTCCTTATATCGTGCGGCATCAAATATATGTTTGGTTAGGTTTCACAAACGGAAACACAAATGAGACCTGTGTCCTATTAATCCACCCCAGGCAACGACACCTCAATTTGTTCTGAATCTGAGGTCCTATGGTCTCATACGGTGTGGTAGGCTCTGTAAAGGGCCGTCTGGTTCGCGAACACCCTCCTACCGAAGTCCACGCCAACAGCTTGCTGTGTTCCGTCGGTGGGTGGGGAGTACCAGGTCTTAAAATAGGTTAACTCGCTCCATCGTCGACCTCATCTATGACCTTGGTCAAGATTGAGGTAAAGAGTTAACCCATCTTATAATTATAACTAAAGGTCTCAATTTCGCCACCTCATCGGATATAATGGCGACCATTGTCATTCTACCGAGGCGACTTACACAGTATTACAGAAGGAGACTCAAGTCTTGATCTATACTTAAGTATTGACTGTCTCTTTCTCTCACTATCAAAATGACAAAGACGACTGCTACGTAAGTATTTAGATCAGAGTCTGAGTCCTGTTGTGTGATACGGACCTTAGACGCGATGGATTAATGTAATAGCCATCCTGGCATCGTCAAAATATGAATAAAAAATAATAGTCATATCATAACCATTTCAAATTCGAGCTTTTAAGAAAATAGTTTTTTTTTCAAAATCCGCTCTGCATTTATTTTGTTTGATTCTCGTATTGTTATAAATATACAGAACCCTTGATTTATAATTGCGACTTTCGTTTTTTTTATGTGTAAGACCGGACAATCTGCATGAATAAATAATTCAGAATTTTCAGCGGATTCCGCAGTATTTATGTAAAGAATTAGCATGAATTTACAAACGATTAGGGAGGCTTTTATTTCTCTGTTACTGTTCTTAAAAATATGTTTGAACGTTTTTTTGTTTGTGTGCAACCGTTGGTTCAGTCGGCGGCGGCTGGAACTCAGAAGGATAAATATTTAAATAGCTGCTTATCATTGTGTATCAAAATATATAATAATATACCCAGCAAATTGAAATTACTAAATAATAGATTATTCAAATTGAAATTACTTAAATGGATCAGTGCACAAAACTTTTATGACATCAAAGAACTGTTTGACAAAAATTTAGAGTTGCGTAGGTTTTAAATATTTTATGACATCTTATAATTTCAATTTTTATTTCATTCATGACATTTAATTAATTTGACATTATTTTTTAGAAAATGTGTAATTTTTATTTTTTTTAATATCTTGATTTATATAATGACATTCGCATGCTGATTTTAAATAGCAAAACATGAGTGTACTTTTTTATTATGACATCTATTTATACCGTGTTTTAAGAGAATAAATGATTTGATTTGTTTACATACTCAAAAGGCCCACACTAATAAATTATTTGATTATTTGACTAAGGTTTTCCTTTGCGACGTGGATTCCATGGAACATACACAAAGACACACAAGAACAGTTTCTGCATTTTAACCCAAATATTTGCCTCGAGCACAAATCGAACCCATTACCCTACAATCAAAATTAACTATATTGTAACATTTCAAAACGCAAAATGACCTTTAACTCGGTTCAACGATTGTAGTCGTCTCTATGGTCACCCACAACTCTTCACCGATATTATGTTCTTACATACATACGCTTACGCCCATAATCCCTTACGGGGTAGGCAGAGCATCAGTGATACTAGAACCACTAGATACCCGTTTGACATACCACGTTTCATAATGATGAGAGGTGGTAATTCGCCCATTATACAGCAAAACCCACGCATCCCACTTACAGAGTTTTACTGTATATCTAGGAAGAGTAGATAGCTGGCACATAGTTTTTCCTTCACTCCCAGTGCAGCATGGAAGTTATTATATTATATTCTTCTGTTTAATGAAATCAATAGGTGGAGCTAATAACAGCCGACAGATGGCCCGGATTGATTTAATTTCCGCTACACAGCGCTGCCAACATAAAGAACTCAAATTATGTTATACCAGTACTCTCAAGCGCATATTACACTGGTCACTTGGACTGATATTTTCTCCCTCTTGAGTGTACTTAAAAGAAATGATTGAAAGTTACACGAGAGAAATCAGGATCATCTGTCAAACACACACATACATAATTGTGTTGCGAGTGGATCCCTTGAGACACACAGACAAACATACACGCACGCATCCACACTCAGTCAAACACACACGAAGAGATTTTTCAACGGTTTGCCCCGATCGAGAATCGAGCCTAGGTCAACCGTGTTTCCAGATTAATCCTGCGTTTTTAACAACAAAATCAAACTATTTTCATCATCATAGGAATAGCAGATAAATTATTCAAAATAGACAAAGGCAGGCACGAACTTCCATTTCTTCTTATCGTGTAGTTGTGGTTTAGGTATAGTCAAGTGTGTGGCACTGGTGTCAATAATAGTTTTCAAACCGCACAATGGCCTCTGCCCCGACAGCTTAAGGCGACTACAGCACCTAAATTAACCTAAATTTTTATGATGCGAAGATAAGCATATCGCACTGCATTAAATCGAAGAAAAAAAATACTACGGTAATATTCAGGACATAAACTAAATAAGTAGTTTGCTGAAAACAAGATTCAGCACTTTTGGTTCGATAGAAAAAGCTCACAAAGTCACCTCTAAATACCAATATTGTGTATATTTTAAGCTGTAAAAACGATAATAAAATGCACACAGGAACTTGAATTTTCTATCATAATGTTCGTGATTGAACACTCTCGATAAGTAGTTAACGCATTTTTCGATTTAAGCTGTTACTTGTCCATAAATCTCATTTTTCTAACTTTCGAACATGTTTTTACGCACGCGCGCTTTCATAGTCCGTAAACTTCGTGTATCGACACTGTTCGCACTGCCGGCCCAGGCCTGTTGAGAGACGGAGATGGCACTATTCTTATGTGTGCTGCCTTTATCGGGTGTTGTAGTCGCCTTAACGTGCCCTCCGAAGCACGGAAACGCTCGTGATGAATTGCCACTTTGGTCCCTGCCTCTCTGGGCTACGAGCGGCTCACAAACATCCATAACCCGAACACAAACATCAACTTTTTACTCAAATATTAATTCCTAACATTACCTAAAGGGTCCTTTGGTAATGTTTTGTTACTATCTAGGCCCAGCGATTGCTCAGTAATATAATTTCCCACGTCAAAAACGTAAGAGTCACCGACTTCAATCCTAAAAATAGTTAAAAGTAAATATCTATTGACAATAATAGGGCTTTAAAATTCTTTATATTGAAAAATATTAAGGAACACACTAGTCGGAAAGACAATTTTTTCGAGAGTTTCCCTCAATTTCTTCAGGATTCCACCATCAGATCCTGGTTTCCTTACCATGAGACCACCCTTGGGATACTCCCTTTCCAACAAAAAAAGAATAATCAAAATCGGTTCATAAACGACGAAGTTATCCGCGGACAAACATTAAAAAAATATACGGTCGAATTGAGAAACCTCCTTTTTTGAAGTCGGTTAAAAAGTACCGAAAGTTTTAAAAGCCGAACGTCCGAACGATATCGGTTCCGTAAAGGGTTCCGTACTACGGCAAAAGAGGAAATTTCGTTATAGCTTCGGAAGCTCAGCATAAAATAACCGCGGACTCTTGCACTATAACGTCCTGGGGGGTATTTCAAAGCTTTTCGAATTGAAAGTGGTACCTTTTGACGCGTTTCAGATAGCTTTTGATGTTTAACTCTGAGAAAAAAGAGGAGAAGGAACTTGATGACCGTTCACCCTGATACACGTGATTTTTAAAAACTCCATCTACGTATACAGGGTGTAAAGGACAGCTTAGCAAATACTTACTTAAATGGTGGAACCTACCCATAACTATCATCAGCTATAAGTAATTATTTTTTCTCGGAATCGTCATCTTAAGAGGATCGACTACCGCGCCCATGTCCATACAAAAAGGGAAAACGTTTTGCTACCCCTAAATCTTCTCCGATTTTAATAATTTTTCACTATGTTGTTGTCCCTATCAAAAACTATGCCTCTATGTTTTCCTTTTTTGAAAATTTTGTTTAGATAAAAATTTATAAGGATCTGTAATCTTGCTTTATTGGGTTTGAAAAACATTCATTTTAAATTCATTGTATTTCAGAAATAAAGTAAATTTTCGGAAAAAACAAAAAATAGAGGCATAGATTATATTCTGCTGAAAAGATTGATACCAAAAAGTAGTATATTTAGTACAGTTTAGGGGTTGGGAAACGTTTTCCCCCCAAACGCGATTTTCGACAAAAAAATACCTAGAAACACAGCCGAGCTGCAACTGTCTCTATCGCACGTTTGCGAGCGGGGCCGAGCGCGGTCGCGACAGAGAATGATTCTCCAAATACCTATTTTCCTACGCTCGCGGCGCTATAGAATAGTCTTAAGGAGTTTTCATTATTTACCTATCTTGGCGCTACGCAACGTATCGGGAAACCGCGCCCCGAGCGCGATTCCCCCGCGCCGCGCTGCTATCGGAGTGCGATGTACATTGCTGTTTTTCGTGTTTTACGTTGTTATGATTGTTTTTATTGCAAAATAGAGTGTATTCGATTAAATAGTAAAAAAAATTAAGCAGAAAATATTAAAAAAACATGAAAAAAAAATTTCCAGAGAAAGATTCCACTGGAAAATCATTCAGAATGATTGTCTGAGTCAGGGGTTTCAGTTTTTGCTAAGCTGTCTTTTACACCCTGTATGTCATAAATGATAACAAAATTATTTGACCTAAAAATTGCCCTGGTAGCCCATTTTTTGCCGAGTAAAATGAACATGAAATAGTTATTAGGGACCATCCTTAAATTACGTCACACGTCAAGGGGTGGGGAGGGGGTCGACAAAGTGTGACATTGTGTGACAAGGGGGTGGGAGGGGTCATAAGTTTCGTGACGTCACATTTCAAAATGAGTTATGAGTATCAAAACGTGTTAACTATTAACGACAAACTTAACCTCCGCAGTCCCAAGCACTCTTTTTACGTTTTTACTTTGGTTGAGACAATGTTTTGAGTTCCCAAAAAAAATAACAACTCTATTAAGTAAGTACTGCTTATAATAGAAAATTATAAAAAATGGAAATTATGCAAAATATGTGACGTCACGCTAGGGAGGGGGGAGTCTTACAAATGTGACCAGCTGTGACAAGGAGTTTGAGGGGGTCAAAAAATCATGAAATTTGTGTGATGTACTTTATGGATGGCCCCTTAGTTCTTTGCGGAACTGAGATCCAGTTTTCGAATAGCTCCGGTAAGGTTAGCGAATCTCGTTACAAATAGCTTCTCCCGCCCACACTTTAATATGCTTTCGTAGAACACACTCGTTTACTTAAGGTAGATTCTTTTAAAACGGTATTACATTTATTCTACTGTATACTGTACTGTTTTATTTCATTGCTTGCCCCTTTAGTAGACGGTATACACTGGGTTTTTGTTTACTTTCATATTGTTAGATATAGCAATTAAAGACCTTTCTATTAATATTTCACATTTGTTTTTATTGCTCACTAGCTGTCCCGGCCAACTTCGTTACGCCTTTTTTCCATATTTTCTCACCTTTTAAACCTTCCCTGGACTTCCACGAATATTTCAAGACTAAAATTAGCCAAATCGGCCCAGCCGTTCTCGAGTTTTAATCAGACTAACGAACAACAATTCATTTTTATTTATATAGATAGATATGGTCGTCCTAGAATCTTATAATGAGGTCCGAAAAGTTTCGGCTATGATGCATGACGACCATTGCTATTTCGAATTTGATTGGTGCTTGTAACGCCCGAAGATTGCTTGTGTCAGCCGTCTAGATCAAAATATATTTATCTCTATTTTCAAGCTCAATAAAAGAGATACAAAAACAATGTATTTTTTCAAGTTTCCACATTGCTTCTTTCGGCTAAGGGGGCGTCCATTAATTACGTGAGGTGTTTTGGGGGGGGAGGGGGTCGGGCCGGATCTCACTCTATCTCACGTGGGGGAGAGGGGGGGTTCTACAAATATCACGTAATATTTTCCCCCAAAAGAAATAGTGTTAAATTGTGGGAAAGCTAAGTCAAACCAACTAAATCATGTTGTTCCAGTAGCCACTTTGAGTTCCTGTGGACTGAATTAGAACAATCTTTTTTTTTTCAAATTTAAGTTGGTTCGATTATTAAAAGTTTAAAAATAACTAGGCAAATTATGTATTTTTTTAAAATAAATCATCAATTAACGTATTTACACTTAAACTAAAGAGTTTTCATAAAACTCACGTGAGATAAAGGGGGGAGGGGGGTGTAAGGCCAAATCTCACGACATCTCACCAGAGGGGGTGGGGGGGTCGAAAAATCGCCAAAAACACCTCACGTAATTAATGGACGCCCCCTAACTTCATTTGTGATGTTATGGGTAACCTCACATCTTTACATTTTAATATTTCTTACTACCCTAAGCCTGTATTCCTGATTGCCACCACCTCGTTCGTCACCATTAGGGGCAATTCTTCCTGTCGAATGAGGTGGTGGCAATCAGGAATAGAAGCGTATTACCTACGTTCACGTAGTTACAAAACTTTGAGAACCGATGCTCTAAACTGAACTAAACAAAAGTACGTAAACATAACGACAAAACTGCTCGACTTAGTCTAAGAGGTGGTTGTTAAAACAGACATAACAATTAAAAGTTAGTCGAAGAGAAGTAAAAACTTCGTCTATAACAGCAAGGTGAATTAATAAGTAATGGGGTAAGTATAAGATACTTTGAATAAATGTAGTAAGTATGGCTTATTTTACGGCTTTGTCAAGATCAGCAGCTTAAGGCGACTACAGCACCTAAATTACGATTTTATGATGCTTAGATAAGCATGACGCACTGCATTAAATCGAAGAAAAAAAATACTACGGTAATATTCAGGACAACTAGATAAGAAGTTTGCTGAAAACATGATTCAGCACTTTTGGTTCGATAGAAAAAGCTCACAAAGTCACCTCTAAATACCAATTTTGTGTATCTTTTAAGCTGTAAAAACGATAGTAAAATGAACACAGGAACTTGAATTTGCTATCGAAATGTTCGTGATTGAACACTCTCGATAAGTAGTTAACGCATTTTTCGATTTAAGCTGTTATCTTTCCATAAATCTCATTTTTCTAACTTTCGAACATGTTTTTACGCACGCACGCTTTCATAGTCCGTAAACTTCGTGTATCGACACTGTTCGCACTGCCGGCCCAGGTCTGTTGAGAGACGGAGATGGCACTATTCCTATGTGTGCTGCCTTTATCGGGTGCTGTATTCGCCTTAAGCGCAACTTAAAAACAACTCGAAAAAAACATGCCAAATAACTCTAAAATTAAAAATTGTGAAGCACCCCCGACATCCGATTGCTTTAAACTTTTGAACAGCTTTACCCATTTTGAACAAATTCAGCTAATAGCCTCCACCATTACGCTAGTTTCAAACCAAAAAACCGCATCAAAATCGGTCTTTTTTTTCGGAGGTACAATGCCACAGACAGACAATAGATACACAGACATACAGAAACACACAGCGACTGATCAAGAGTACTGACCGCCCTAGGCTAATTATGAGGAAGCGCCCCCGCCAGGTCGCAAAATTCGCACTAGGCACTCTGTTGCCGGCTCACCCACTCGCTCGACCACCGACCAAGTAAGTGTTTGTTTTACACGCGCTTTTTAAAATTTCGAAATATATTGTTAAAATCTGGGACTCTCAAGCGCATTTAGTTTTAGTGTTTTGTCTCGGTCTAGTTGAAATATGTTGGGTAGATGCAATGATGTTAGATTAGTGCATGCGAAGACACGATTTTAGCGCGCCCCCCCCGATCCTCGCGCCCTAGGCTGCAGCCTTATTAGCCTAAGGGTTAATCAGGGCCTGGATACACACGTCAAACTTATAATACCCTCTTGTCGAAATTACAACGCCAGAGCATTAAGTCTTTGCACGGTGCCCTCACGCAGTCAAAGTGAAGTTTTACTGTCATCGGAGTGTCGTGACGCGCGAGTTTGTCGCAGGCCGTGCTAGATATCTTAATCAGGCAGACAATTTAGTGGTATACAATTATAGTTATTGTTACTCAATGTGATTTTTATGCCCCGACCCACAAAAAATATCAGTTTTACTTGTGCATGTGTGTGTCGTCTGTCTGTGGCATCGGCATCGTAGCTCCTAAACGAACCGATTTTGATTCGTTTTTTTTGTTTGTTTAGAAGCTAACGTAATCAGGATGAACTATATTTTAATAGATTAGATTAGATTGTATTCATTTATTTCACATTATCAATTCCAGTTACAATATTATGTCTAAAGCAATGTCAAAGTATAATGTGATCGTCAAAATTCAATAATTAATATAATAAAATAAGTATAATAATAACATTAAATCTACAATAAGTAGATGTTTTCAGTCCAAAATTTGTCAAACATTAATACAAAAATGTCAAAAATAAAAGAAATACCTAAAATATAACAAAATAAAACTATTAAATGTCAAAATAAAATAAATAAAATAAAACAAATTAAAACTATCAAATGTCAAAATGGTCAATAATAATAACAGGTTAAAATGTTGAGGAACTATACTCATCTACTGTGTAAAGCTCCTTTTTCATCAAAAAGCACTTTAGTCGGTGACAAAATGTTTCGACAAAATGTAAAGCTCCTTTTTCATCAAAAAGCACTTTAGTCGGTGACAAATAGAATTGGTTAAGCCGTTTACAAACATTTTTAATTATATATATAAACTAAGGAAATGGTTAACTAAACTAAACATACCGGGAAAAAGTTAGAAGCTGTCATCTTAATTCATCGCCACTTTTTACCACAAACACGACGGTTGTCAGCCATTACATCATGTAATTACCACCTAGTGCACTTCTTGCGATGAACAGACAGACAGACGGTCGCGTTTCAGTCTTCCTGATTAGGCAACTCCTAAGCTAGGGCCGTGAGAGGCGAGTTATATAAGTTAGAGGAAAAAGTGCAAGGTGAAGTTAGAATAGAATAAAATGTCCAATTGTGAACCTTTTGCGAGATTTTTTATAAATGTCACTATGGCATTGTCAAATCCGTAATATTATGATTACGAATCCCTATTTTTAATATTATAAATGCGAAAGCAACTCTGTCTGTCTGTTACGCTTTCACGCCTAACCCACTGAATCCATTTTGATGAAATTTGGTATAGAGATAGATTAGACCTTGGGAAAGGACATATAGGCTACATTTAATCCCACAGCTGGGCATGATATTATCTGCGGTATATTATCTGCGAAAAACTAGTCTTTTACAAATGTCACTGTGACATTGTAAAATATTGTACCGAAAATATTAATCTTACAACTAAGTTTATTTCGTTACAAAAGTACAAATCTTTCCTTTTTACTAACTTTCCGCCCTGGACTTCGTTACGTGGGAATTCGAGAAAACTATGTAGCCTATGTGTTAATCCAGAGTGTCAGCTACCTCCATACCAAATTTTATCTAAATTGATCCAGCCGCTAGCCTTTTAAGCGTAAAAGAGTAACTAACATCCTCAGAAACTTTCGCATTCGTTAGTAGGATAGGATATAAATATTTGAAATTGTCGGACAATTAATTATCAGCCCACTAAATTGAAAATCTTTTCCCAAGGGGATAATACCTCAAAGTGATCAGCTCATTAGATTAGAATAGAATAGAAAAGAATAGATAAAGTCTTTATTTTATAGGACATTCAGGATGTCACTTAAAACAAGTCAAGTTTACAATGAAATACATACAAACATACATTAAACGATTTAAATACATACATACGCATTCGTTCTTTTGACCCTACTGACTCTACGCCTATTCGCAAAGGTGCAGTCTTTCTCAGAGAAGAACAGGCAAGAAACTCTGAGGTTGCTTTTTTAAATCGCATTACAAATTTTCTTATTTACTAGTTTTAGCTAAATCTGAAATAACTCTAGAGCTGAGCAGTCATTCCCATGGCTGCCTATCTGATAGATAATCTTGTATGACAAGTCTTTTTTTTTGAGAATTTCATGTAGGATTCTTCGGAAAAGTTGATCGGTTT
This sequence comes from Aproaerema taeniolella, assembly GCA_949987775.1. Classification (NCBI taxonomy): domain Eukaryota; kingdom Metazoa; phylum Arthropoda; class Insecta; order Lepidoptera; family Gelechiidae; genus Aproaerema; species Aproaerema taeniolella. The sequence goes on along the minus strand of OX465258.1, from coordinate 17,756,268 downwards.
CCTGAAGTTATCCTTTAGTGTTTCGCTATCTAATCAAAATCAAAAATCGCTTTATTTCATAGAACATTCAGGATATTTCCTAAAAGAAGTCAATTTACATTGGCATTTTTATATTTGCGCCAATTCGCCGAGTCTCTTTAAGGCGACTACAGCACCCGATAAAGGCAGCACACATAGGAATAGTGCCATCTCCATCTCTCAACAGGCCTGGGCCGGCATCGGCAGTGCGAACAGTATCGATACACGAAGTTTACGGACTATGAAAGCGTACGTGCGTAAAAACATGTTCGAAAGTTAGAAAAATGAGATTTATGGAAAGGTAACAGCTTAAATCGAAAAATGCGTTAACTACTTATTTTGATAGCAAATTCAAGTTCCTGTGTGCATTTTACTATCGTTTTTACAGCTTAAAAGATCACAATATTGGGTATTTAGAGGTGACTTTGTGAGCTTTTTCTATCGAACCAAAAGTGCTGAATCATGTTTTCAGCAAACCACTTATCCAGTTTATGTCCAGAATATTACCGTAGTATTTTTTTTCTTCGATTTAATGCAGTGCGTCATGCTTATCTACGCATCATAAAATCGTTATTTAGGTGCTGTTGTCGCCTTAAAGTTCGAGTGAATAGGTATCTTCTGAGTAAGCTTGCTACATCCTTGACCTCATCTTCGCCTCTGGTTTAGATTGTGGTCAAGATTAAAAAACAAATCGCAAAGGTGCAGCCTTCCCCAGAGAATAATTAAATTAAAGCAATAAAAGATTTATTCGTAAATAACAACCCGAAAACATCCAAATGCAAATCTTGTCAGTGGGGTGGTAGTAATCGCTTCGTAATATAAATTCCGACTGTCGAACCGCGGCCTGTAATTGTTTCAGGCCTCCAATTATCTGCCTTTGACGGCCTATTAATGAACCTCAAGCGGTTCTGAAAAGAATTGAGAAGAATTGTTCGTATTTTCGACTTGTTTTAGCTAAAAGACTTTTTCGATTACTTCGTGGGGGTTTTTAAGAGGTAATAATAACATTTTGCTAAGTACAGTGACCCGGAAATTGTAAAAACCGTAATATTAAAATTTCACAGGTGAAATTATAATCTCCCGCGATGTTACAATTTGGCTAATAAAATTATCAATTTAAGAAACTCCGCTTCGTGTAAGTTAGGTTTGGTTAGGCTTTTTTAGGTTCGGTTACATAAGGTTGCATTAATATTATGAAAAAGTCCGCCTCCCTTCAAAACACTTTTTAAATTATATTTATTATAAGATGGGTTAACTCTTGACCTCAATCTTGACCACAAAGGTCAAAGATGAGGTCGCCGATGGAGCGAGCTAACCCAGAAAATGCCTGGTACTCCCACGCACCGACGGAACACAGCAAGCTGTTTGGCGTCGGACTTCGGTAGGAGGGTGGTCGCGAGCCAGACGGCCCTTCGCAGAGCCTACCACACCGCGTGAGATCATAGGACGACACCTCAGATTCAGAAAAAAATTAAGGTTCGTTGCCTGGGATGGATTCCTAGGAGGCAGGTCTCATTTGTGTTTCCTTACTCGCCTCTTACGACACCCACGGAAAAAGATGGGGTGGTGTTATTCTCAACCGATCACCAACACGGCAATAAACACGAAGTGGATTTAGGTCGTAGTCCACCACGCTGGCCCAATGGAAAAATATGTTGACAACAGTTTATTCTGAATTACCTTATCTAATCAGTGACGCTCGCTGATCTCAACCGATCAGTGAGTTAAGTAACGTACACAGGGGCAGGGAACCTGATGGGTGACCAAAGTGGCGATTTATCACGAGCGTTTCTGTGTTTTGAAGGGCACGTTAAGCGGTCGGTGCCGGCTGTTGTCGATTGACTACAGTCGTTAAAACCAAGTCAGACGCCATTGTGCGGTTTGAAAACTCTGACACCAGGGTTAGCCATTAAGTTCGCCACACACTTGACTATACCTACACGATAAGAAGTAGAAGACCTTATCTTATTATAAGACTCAGTTAAGCACACTATTGGGCATTGGGCTAAGTCCACCCGTATTGGGCCAGCGTGGTGGACTATGGCCTAAATCCCCTTCGTGTTTCGAAGGGAGACCCGTGCCCCTCGGTGGGGACGTATATGGGCTAGTAAAAAAGCACACTATTAATGCGATCAACAATCTTTAAAAATCTAATGCAGTTCGTTACAAACTTCGTAACACAGTTTTAAAATAATTATCTAAACCGAAATAATCACAAATTGAAAATCTGGGTTATCTCGTTGAATATAGTGCAAATCCTTAATTAACTCGCTGAATGTCTTTTGGGAGAGCCATCCTCGCATCCAGGGGGAACTAGTGAATAATTTTCATCTTTTAGTGAAATAGTTTAGAACTGACTACTGGAGTTAAGACTCTATTTGAAATACTGTAGGGTCTCGATTCGTTGGTATGAATTCTTTGAAGTATTTCGGAAATTTTGTTTTGTTTTTGTAGCTTTCCACCAGGGACTTTGTTCGCTTGGAAAAGGAGCATATGTCACTCTCTAATTACCCCTGTGCAAAAATATACACTGATTTCGTGCCTCACACGACTATCGAGTACATTGGAAATGAATCTACGGAATTCGAAAAAATGTCGTTCTGACTTTTTGAATTTTTTCAAAAAGGTTAGGCTGCAGGGCAAACCCTTAACCCGATCGTCTTTGTTTTAGGCTCAAATTGCAGCTGACTAAATTGTCCAGAGGAGATTTTCTCAAAATTTTTGATAACATTCTTCGCTTCCAAAATATCGAGCGCCAAAATCAAAAATTCGGAAAACATTTGGGGATGGCTTTTTTTCGTGAAATCAGAGCTTATACTGGAGCGAATGAAACATTTCCAATGTCAAAATAACTTCGATAAAGTTCCGTTTAGACGTGAAGGTAGGACAAACAAACATATGGGTGACTTTAATTTTGTTAACTAAAATTGAGGATGTGAATCAGCGCACAAAATAAAACAACTTTCCTAAAGGAACAGCAGGCTGAGTACGATAGTGACAGCGCCGCGACAACACCGCGGTCCTATGTCAAAATGTCAACATTGACAACGCCATAGGGCGAGCAAGCCTTTGCGCGGGAACCTCGCGCAATCAAAGTGAAGTTTGCTAGAGCTGCTGAGGTCGAAATTTGTTTGCATTAAATAGGCTCCAGTAGTTTCGGAGCCTCTTCAATGGAAACAAACAAACAATCAAATCTTTCTTCTTTATAATATTACTGTAGATATACCGGAAAGAGAGTCAAATTTAACTCTTGCTATTATATATTACATTATTATATATTATATAAATATATATATTACATTATTTATGTATCAAGTAGGTATTCCAGTAATTTGACGGTAGAACAGTTCTTCTTTTATTAGTTTAGGTCTGCGGAACCCATGTCACTGACAAACGTGAAATTAGGGTTATATCCGTATCTATATCAAATCGACAGAGGTCGAATATTACGGAATGCTTGCCAGAAATTCGCGGACAGTATTTTAAGAAGTAAACAATAGAGAAACAATGAGAAGCTATTGTGAAAGGAAACAATAATTATGAATACATATAATTATAGCTTTACCACCTTTCCGATCAGGACTTCGTTCCCGTAGGAATTTGGGAAAATTATACAAGGTGTTTCAAAAAAACCCCAAAAAAAGAAATTCCAAAATTTAATTTTAAAAGTGAAATAGTCGCAACTCTAGTAATCAGTTGTACGGTTTGACATCTTTCAAAATGAAAGATGACATACTTGTCATAATATTTGTAATAGAGCTGCGCAATAAGCTAAATTATAATTAATTTTGAATTATCTTTTTTTTTGGTTTTTTTGAAACACGTTGTATAGCCTATGTGTTAATCCAGGATGTCAGCTACCTCCATACCAAATTTTATCAAAATTGGTCCAGCAGTTTGAGCGTGAAAGAGTAACAAAAATCCAAACATACAAACCCTCGCGTTTATAATATTAATAAGGATAAAGTAAAGGAAGTAAGGATGACGTCAGCGGGACAAGTAGGAAAATTCTCAAGGAAAGTATTAGATTAGGTACTTCCCAGATAAACACTAAGATCCATAAAGATGACTCAAGACTTCTCAACGCAGCTGATACTTAGAATCGCATTTACACATCATGATGCGCGTGAGCATCAAATAATAATGTCCCCTTCTTACGCCGGAAGTTAATTCGATCCAATTGTCGACCCTGCACTTCACGTTAAACTGTTGACTGAGTGGCCATTGAATCACTGCGATTGTTTTCTCGATAACTAGTTTTGAATGGGTTTAGACCACGGTTTCCCAACCTATTAACCGATTTCAAAAAAGTTGGAGGTACTAAGTTCGACTATATGTATCTTTTTTTAGGGTTCCGTACCCAAAGGGACCCTATTACTAAGACTCCGCTGTCCGTCAGTCTGGAACCGTGATAGTTAGACAGTTGAGATTTTCACAGATGATGTAGTTCTGTTGCCGCTATAAGAACAAATACAAAAACAATAAAATATATATTTAAGGGGACTCCTGCCTGCCGACCTGCGTTATGCCCGCGTAGTGGACTATGGCGCTCGGTGGGGAAGCACATGGGCTGTTAAAAAGAAAATAGTTAAGTAGAACAATCATGTGGGATTAACAAGTGTTAAGGAGAAAAAGAGATCTTCGAAAAAACTTTCACCCATATAAAAAAAACAAGTCCTCCTGAATTTACAACGCAGTTGGTGCCCAGAGTAAGACAGTAGACACATAATAGGCATACATCTTCATGTAACGGAGGTGAGGCGGAGGCTGTGCGTCTCGTGTATGGAAATTAACGCGGGAATAAATCACCTGGTGGCAGGTTTTTCATTCGCTGCCTCACGCTGCTTGGTAACGAGATCAGATACTATGGACACTAGACAGGACACTTTTTTAGTAGTAGAGACGATTAGTAAGGCGCTGTTTATACACAAGTGACGTGGTTCGGTGGCTCGGCTATCAGAGCAACGTAAAATGAATCTTAATAGCTACGTAGCAAAGGTTTTTTTGCAGAAAATAGAAGCACGAAGAGACATCTGCCTTCACGGAGCGATGGACGAAAAAACCTTTGCTGTGGAGCTATTCACATTATCAGATTAATTTTACGTTGCCTTCACTGCTGCGCCGCCGCGCCTCGTCGTATGTTAAAACGTGTGTTTATGAAGAATCAGCAGTTTCGTATACGACGGAAGACTAGCGTGGTAATATGTTCGTGTCACTCAAACTCAATTATCTTTATTTTGTGAAACACTAGCTTTCCGTCCGCGGCTCTGCCCGCGTGGACTACAGATTATATCGTGCCCAACTGTGGGATAAAATGTAGCCTTTGTCCTTTCCCAGGCTCTAATTTATCTCTGTACCAAATTTGTATGTATGTAGGTAAATCCTTTATTGTACAATAAATATTCTTACAGGAGCAAAATATGGTACTTAAAGTTAGAATACATTTAAGGTACAAAGGCGGACTTATCCCACTAGGGGATCTCTTCCAGTCAACCTAACGAACATTGAGAAGAAATCTTGATGAGTAGGCGTAAAGTACAAAAAGGATTAGAAAAATTAATAGAATAGATACAGAAGGACAAATAAACAATGAAGAACTATACAATACTTAAATAACATTAACATCAAAATCGGTTCAGTAGTTTAGGCGTGAAAGACAGAGTTGCTTTCGCATTTATAGTTTTAGTAAGGTAGTAAGGATTCAGAATGTTACTTAAAATAAGTCAAAATTACTTTTAATTATTAAAATACTTTAAACTATAGTAAAGGGGATGATTCTCTTCATGAAAGTTAACAACTTTTCTCAAGAAACCTATGTGAAATTCTCAAAAAAATATTCGACTTCCCATACTAAGGCAAATCAGCTGATCTCACAAGTTCCTTACTGACGTAGTGATAGGTAAGTAGTTTAAGGAACTATAGGACTCACATTTACGTTCTGTAAAAAGTCCTAAATCCTTACTAATATTATAAATGCGAAAGTAACTCTGTCTCGTCCGTCTTTCACGCCTAAACTACTGAACCGATTTTAATGAAATTTGGTACAGAGATAGATTAGAGCCTGGGAAAGGACTTAGGCTACATTTTATCCCACAGTTGGGCACGATATAACCTGTAGTCCACGCGGGCGGAAAGTTATAATAAATAAGGAAAAAAAAGAGAACTTTGTTATCTGAAGCTTACAATGGACTCGGTGGATTATTTTGTATCTGAGTTCAAAGTTTCTAATTTAACTAATGGGCCTTTTTATAATTCGAAAACGGCACGGCAAAATTGTACTACCATTGTCTCCTATTTAATAGTAATACAATGGTAATTCAAATTTCGAATTGCCGTGCCGTGCCGTTCGAATTATATAAAGGCCCAGTGTCTGGTGTCTATATCACCATTCTGTGCATTATTTACGTGAACCATGCGTTACAGGGAGAGTTATTCTCTATTACATAAGCCATTCATTGCCTAAATTGCCTGTTTGCTAGTGACATCCAAATAATAGGTGTTGATGTTATTATTAAACTAATTAGAGGGGTGGCAGTGACAAAAGGACAGAACGAGAAGATGAATCGATATAATGAGTGAGTAATCTAATGACATTAATGTCAGGACATTGAAACAGATGATTTTGGGGTGGTGGTTACGAATGACACTTTTTCTTTCGAACAAATTTAACAGATATGGGTGTCCCAAAAACTAGTGATAATCTGAAAGGTAACCTGACGTGCAGCTTTTTGTACTTTCAGGCATAGCCGCGGGACATCCTATACCACGTTATTTTTTAATCAATACCTACGCCAATTTTTGTACTTAAACTTTATGATGCGTACTGGTTAAAAAGTCACCCTGTATACATGCTTCAACTAAAAGTTCACCTCAGTTCAATGTATTTTGACCAAGATGTTTATACATACATTGCCGCCATTCTCAATTGATTTTACACGCTACATTGCCTCCTGTAGCGTGTATTTGAAGTCTTACAGGGTTCCGCACATGAAAGAAAAACTCCTATTAAATCTAAGAATTGAGTTTAAAAAAACCTTTGCGTGGAATTATTTAGCTCTATTGTCTTGGAGATAAATTCAAACAAGACCTTGCCTTTTCTTGCTTTAATTAATATTTGAGAAATGGGTAGTTAGATAATTTTATTAATTACTGTAGTATCGGTTTTATTTTCAAATGAGTCAATTATTGGCTATTAGTCGCTCATATTATTATTATGTATGACTTTGTTCATTGAAATCATGGGCAATTATGTGCCAGACTTTTGAAAGAGATTTTTGTTTTGTTTGCTATTATTTGACTATTACAATAACTTATGTATCTATTACTAACCCGCATTGGGCCAGCGTGGTGGACTAAAGCCCGTGCTCTTTGGTGGAAAATTGTGGGCTGAAAAAAAACCTCAGTACTTTAACCTTTTCACCGCCAAAGTCTGATATATCAGACGTTTAAGTTTCGTGCTCTCGCCGCCAAAGTCTGATATATCAGACAATTTTTTTAAACTTTACTATCGTTCACTAAGCGTTCGCCATACGCCTCGACATTAATTTTTTTAAAAATTTTTTGATGTGGCTTGTGGTGGACGTTTTTGACGAAAACTCTTGGTGCTAAAAGGGTTAATAAACCTGAACGTGTTTTTGTTTAATAAAACTTAAAATATTGATGATTTTGATGTAGGTATTGTATTTTTATGATTGTTTTTGTCTGTTACTCGGTCGTTAATTCGGTATCCATATGTTGTTTTTTTTTCTTTTTGGAAATTTACAACTTATAATAACAAACCAAAATTATGTTAATTAGTAAAATAAATAAGGCAAAACTGACACTGATATAGCTTTTTTTCTTTGATTTGATTTTCTTGAAGAAATTAATTATGTAGGTACGATAGCCGATACTAACAATATCTTACCTAATTTTGTTTAGAATAGAATAGAATAGAAAAAATCTTTATTTTATAGGACATTCAGGATGCCACTTAAAACAAGTCAAGATTACATGAAATACATACAAACAAACATTAAAGGATTTAAATACATACATACGCATTCGTTCTATTGACCCTACTGACTCTACGCCTATTCGCAAAGGTGCAGTCTTCCCCAGAGAAGAACAGGCAAGAAACTCTGAGCGTTACATGTTTGGAATAGAGCGTTACATCATATGATGGTGGAGATATATCATATTTAAGGATGTTCTTATTCACTGGAGGTCCTGATTCACTGACTCATCAACGCCAAGCCCAAACCCTTCGCCTAGAAAGCTGAAAGGCAAAAAATGTCTTTTATGACGTAGGCAAGAACTAAGAAAGTATTTTTTGAAATTCAAATTATCCCCAAGAATAAAATAGGTGACTAAAAGAGTTAGTATTTAATAAATATGACAATTAAGGGACCATCCATAAATTACGTCACACGTTAAGGGGCGGGGAGAGGGTCGACAAAGTGTGATATGGTGTGACAAGGGGGTGGGAGGGGTCATAAGTTTCGTGACGTCACATTTCAAAATGTGTTATGAGTATCAAAACGTGTTAACTATTAACGACAAACTCAACCTTTTCAGTCCCAAGTACTCTTTTAAGTTTATTATTTTGTTGAGACAACTAGTTTTGAATTCCCAAAAAAAATAACTAGTGAGTACTGCATTTATTTAAAAAAATCAAAATAATTGAAAATATACAAAATATGTGACGTCATGCTAGGGAGGGGGGAGTCTTATAAATGTGACCAGCTGTGACAAGGAAGGGGAGGGGGTCAAAACATCATGAAATTCGTGTAACGTAATTTATGGATGGCCCCTAAGTTACGGAACCCTTCTCCCAAGTTCAACTCGTACTTGGCCGTTTTTCCGGAACATTTTGTAATCAGTTGTGTATTTGTTACAGGTGAGGGAAAGTCTGAACACGTGTCAGGTAATAAGTTATGTTAAGCAACGTTTGGCGTGCTCGAGTTGGATGGGTGACCGAAGATACTGGACAGTCTGAAGTGGTAAATATTATGCTATTAAAGATCTTGTTACTAAGAGTTTATGGATGTTTATGCATTAAAAAAGTTACACAAAGTTACATTAAAACCTTATCCATAAAAAAACGTTATTTAATTTTATCTTTGAAGCAACACTTTACAAATGATTAATTTCAAAAACAACATTTCCATGCTTTTAGCCCATGTATGTCAAAAATACGTTGATCTCTATGGAATGAGTAAAATGTACTGAAAAACACCTAGCTTTGAATTTTTTCAGGGGTTTTTGTTGTTGGTTTTATATTTACTGGCTAAATTTCGAGATTTTATGTAGCCTACATGTTGACCGGGGATATAAGGTACCACCATGCAAAATTTTATTTAAATCGGTCCAACAGTTTCGGAGATTAGCCCGTGCAAACAAACAAATAGACAAACAAAAAATTTAAAAAAATCGGGATTTGTTTTATTTCTTTGCTTACAATCCCCTGACTCGGTTTTTAGCATTTTTTTTCTATGTACAGAAATTCGACCTCTACAGTTTTATTATATGTATATAGATGATAACAAAAATTTGTGTTCATAAACACTAATTAGGGATATTTAATTATCGTTTCTTAACAAGCTGTAAAGTCAAAGTCTAAAATAGCTTTATTTCACAGAACATTTGGGATATGGTACTTAAAATAAACTTTAATTCGCAAAGGTGCATTATTTCCCAGAGAAGAAAAGGCAAGAAACTCTGTGGTATACTCTTTTTAACTCAATCATACAAATTTCCTTATTTTCTTATTTTAATTAGCTTAACCCTAACTTTCGATTAATTGTTGAGCTTCGAAGCTCTACCTACCCTATTAAGAAAACAAAGACGTAATTCTCTTCAAGTAGAAAGTATTAATTAAGCAGAAATGCAGCGTTTATGTAGAAAATAAAAGTGAAGTATAATGCAGTGGTAAATTTACATTGCAAATATAATTCGTACTATTTGTTTGTTGCACTTGTATTCTATTCTGCTTAATAAACTCTGCTGAATGCATGGAGGGAACATCGACATTGTAGACTATTGTTTTATGTAGATTAGTTGGTTAGAACTACATATATCTAACTACGTTTATTTACATCCTAATAATATACACACCAACTCGGTTTAGGGATATGATATTGCACGATTTTCCATACAAAAGAGGTCTGTTTGAGAAGCTACAAAAGCATACTCGAGATACAAGGAGCGCTATAATTTTCAGAAGAGTAAGTGCTTAACCTGAATTTTTAATTCTAATCAATAAATTTTGATTTACTTGCGTGAAAACGTGACGAAAATGATAAAAAAAATGCGTAAATTTGACTATTTTCATACAAAAAGCAAGCAAAAAGTGTATTTTCGTTTTCGTTTCCATCACGTTTTCACAAATTTCAAATAAAACAAAATTTATTGACTAGAATTGAAAATTCAGGTACAGCAATTGCTCGTCTGAAAATTACAGAAATCCATGTATCTCGAGTATGCTATTATAGCTTCTCAGACAGACCTCTTTTGTATGAAAAATCGTTCAATATCCCTAGACCGCGTTGATGTGTGTATTATAAATGCGAAAGTTTGTGAAGATGTATGGATTCTTTCACGCTCAAACGGCTGCACCAATTTTGATAAAATTTGGTATAAATAGTTTAGTTTAATAAATAGATTATTTATTTCTCTCTTCAAATGTTGGGGATGATACAGATGACAGAATTATATGATTATCTTTTGTGAGAGCTGGGTGTCCATACAAGGAGAACCTATGTTACGGAGTCACCAGGTCCCACCCTCTTTCCAGCACCTGGATTAGTACATTAGGCTAAATAATTTTCCAAAATCCCACGGGAACGTAGTCCCGGGCGGAAAGCTAGTAGAACATAAATCGTTACTAATATTATGAACGCGAAAGTTTGTAAGTATGGATATTTGTTCATGTTTCACGCTCAAACGGCTGGACCAATTTTGATAAAATTTGGTAGCTGATATCCTGGATTAACGTAACACATAGGCTACATATTTTCCCCAAATTTTTACGGGAACGAAGTCCCAGCCGGAAAGCTAGTAGAACATAAATACAAATATACTTACTAATATTAAAGATCACGGATGAAGGACGTCTCTTTCCCTAATCAATGGCGTCTGAGTGGCGGTTAAATGACAATGATGACCATTTTTAACCGCCGACAAAAAAGCGGGGTATAAGTTTGACGTGTGCATCTGTGTATTTGTGCGTCTGTCTGTGGCATCGTTGCTCCTAAACGAATGGAACGATTTCGATGCGGTTTTTTTGTTTAAAAGCTGACGTGATCGAGATAGTTCTTAGCTATATTTTATCAAAATTGGTTCAGCCATTTAAGAGTTAAAAACAATAATTGTTTTGCCACAAAACATCAAAACAAAGAAAAAGGCAAAGAAAATGTCCATACAGCCCTTTTCAAACATTGTCTAAGTTTTAGTTTATAAGGCGGAAGGCCCTTTTTAATTTTTGAGTTATTTTTCATCTACATTTTTTTTTATTATAAGATGGGTTAACTCTTGACCTCAATCTTGACCATAAGGTCAAAGATGAGGTCGACGATGGAGCGAGTTAACCCAGAAAATGCCTATAAAGGCAACTGGTACTCCCATGCACCGACGGAATACAGCAAGCTGTATGGCGTCGGACTTCGGTAGAAGGGTGGTCGCGAACCAGACGGCCCTTTACAGAGCCTACCACACCGCATGAGACCATAGGACGACACCTCAGATTCAGAAAAAAATGAAGTGTCGTTGCCTGGGATGGATTATACTAGGTGGCAGGTCTCATTTGTAGTTCCTTAGTCGCCTCTTACGACACGCACGGAAAGAGATGGGTTGGTGCTATTCTCAACCGATCACCACACGGTGTAAAAAAAACTTCGTTTTTCTTCATTAATATGAGCCTAAGAAAGAAACAAAGAAAACTCAGTTAAAGTAAAATAATACCACACGTTCCTGAACAATACAGCATTAAGGTATCAGATTTCATAATGCACATGTTGTTTATAAAATGGTCACGTAAATTTGCAAAAATTATTTGAAACTTTTAGTAAACACAACTTCTTGCTTTTATTTCTTAAGTAGGTTATCGCCCGCGATTTCATTCATATATAAAAAGTAACCTATGTCACACTACACTACACCCTTTGGGTTTCGAAGGGAGACACGTGCCCCTCGGTGGGGACGTATAGCTATTAAATAAAAAAATACATTGTGTCAATCCACAGTTTTTTTTAGAGATTTTTTGTTAGGTTCCCTAGTAGTGACCCCTTTTTGTCCCAAAGCTGGACAAAAACCTTCGACCTTCCATTTCTTGTGGGCTTGCAAATTACCGTTAAGCACTAATTACCTGTTTTTGTGAGGGCATTATTATTAATGTTTTCCAGTTCTATCCTTTTTGAGGCTGACCGTTTCGGATGTTTGAGAAGTTCCGGTGCCCGACTGTATTTAATAATAAATAATAAAATAAATAAATAAAATTATTTTTTCCTTTTTCACAAGACAAGCTTACTGATTTGTTGCTCACATAGACACATTAAGTTCACGCCTTTGCTATTGAGGTAGGCAGAGACCACAGACTAGCACAGAAACTTGTCTTTTAAGATCCCAAAATGGCTACACATAAACCTATCCTTGTAATGTTTGAAGAGTTCTGAAGTTCACATGGATTTTACTATCAGAACTGGATTTTGGTCAAGATGGGTCCAATCTGAAAGTATACTTTCAAATATAAAAAGAATAACGGAGCTCTATGGTAACAAACGTAAAAAAACCATCCGAAACGAGAACCTCCTCCATAGAAAATACATTTTTTTTCAGTAACCTTCTCCTTTTTTGTTGTCGGTTAAAAACTGATACTGTACTCCATCTCTATTAATTAATTGACAACAACTGCCCTCCGAAGCACGGAAACGCTCGTGATTAATTATCACTATGGTCACCCACATGATCACTGCCCCCGTGTACGTTGCTTAACCTTACTGATCGATTCTAAACAGTGAGCACCACAGGGTTACGAGTTCTAACACTGACACAAAACTCTTCTATCCTTCTCACGTATGTAGCTGTAAGCTGTAAGATAGTGATAATAAAAACTTAAGGCGGCCATTTGCGGCTGACTTCATATCATAACCATCTTCTGGCAGCTAGTCGACCGGGAAATGAGGTTTCAAACGTTACAACTCATATCGAACCTTCTAGAAGCTTCTAGTGTTGTTAAGGTGATATTAGTTGCTATTATACGAGCTTTAGCTCGATTAGGTTTTTTATTTTTACTTTAGTATACAATGCTTTAGGGGGACAAAAAAAAGATGATGCCATAAATAGTTGTTAAAATATCAGATTTTGTGGAGCGAAAAAAAATATTCTCCAATGATATGGGGGGAAAATGCCATTCTATCATGCTTGACAGACGTTTTGGTGAGGGTTTCTTGTATTTTTAGAGTTTCCCTTCTCTGTATGTTGGTTTACACACGTAAGTGTACCTTCGTCGCTTAGTACGTCATAGAAATGAGGGTGGTTGAATTCCACACCGCCGGCAACCACACCGCAAGAGTAGTGTAATATATTAAAATTGGTTCACCAATCTTGATCCTCGTTACCACTCAATTTCATAATGAGAGTGCTTCCGCAATCATGATTTTACTATCGTTAAGTGCAATGGGCGATAAAGAATAATAATGTGTGATAGGGACAACAAAATGGCTCTTTAGTTTGAGAGAAAAGGTCAGAGGTAGCGGGCAAAGGTCGAGTGTTATGCGCGGGTTGATGTCAAAGGGGTTCTGTACTAATTTTTTTTGGATTCACCGAAAGAATAGCTAATTATGCTTAAATATCTGTCGAGTAGTATAATGATAAGGATTTTCTGACAACTTTGTTGGCTAGGAAATTTAACCTTCGTCAGAAAAGTAACCCTGTATAGGTGTTCCTATTTAAAAGTGAAAAAGAAGCGCTTGCAGCCCAGTGGCGCTTGCTGGAGGTGGGAAACTAATGGGTGACCAAAGTGGAAATATATCTCAAGCGTGTCCGTGCTTAAGCCAGATGTCCCGGCTGTTATAGATTTACTACTATCATTTACTACGCCACACACACTTGACTATACCTACACTAAAAGAATAAGAAAGTGTGAAAATATACATAGTTTGATAACTTAGCTTGTCCAAACAACAAATTTTTTTCATTAGATTATGAAACAGAAATAGCAAATTTCAAAATTATTTAAATTCAAAATTACGCTCAGCTTTTAGTTGGCCTATTTTAAGGTTGCTTTAATTTAATCGAGATATTTACGGAACTCCAAAAAGGTCAGAAGAGCAAATTGCAGTGTCCCCACGTTACTGGCGTCGTTCCGTTTTATATAACAAACTTAATGGGAAAGAGTGCTTCATATCATGGGAAAATGAAACGGTAGAGCAGCTACAAGTGATATATGAGTTTTATATGAGTGACTTGCCCTTCAACATTTAGATTGTAAACATATAGGCTACATATTAATCAACCTTACATAACATACTTAAAGTGACTTTGAATTAGTTAACAAAAAATTTTGCTGTTTTTATTTTATTTTATTTTTACAAGATGGGTTAACGTTAACTCTTGACCAAGGTCATAGATGACGTCGACGATGGAGCGAGTAAACCCAGAAAATGCCTATTAAGGCACTGGTACTCCCACGCACCGACGGAACACTGCAAGCTGTTTGGCGTCGGACTTCGGTAGGAGGGTGGTCGCGAACCAGACGGCCCTTCACAGAGCCTACCACACCGCATTTGAATCAGCCTGTGCACTAAACAGAACCACTTTCCCCAAGAAATATAGATCGAAATAGGAAAAATATTTACACCCATATAACTTTTGCGATCAGTTCTCAGTATGGAATGGCAAAAAAAAATGGATAGGACTAAGACAGTAGCATAGACGATGGGATGGGTACTTATCCACGATGGGAGACTTTAAATTTTGAATTAGTTAACGAAACTTTAGGGGCTGTTTCTCTCCATGAAACTGAAATGATCTCTACGTAACCTATACGAAGTTCTCAAAAAAAGTCACCAAATATAAACTAGTTCAATTAAATTACGAAATAAATACTTAGACTCCGTTACCTTACTATCACCTTTGTATATTGCAATATTGGCTTTCATTTAAGCATTTTAATGAGCAATGAGTGGCTGTGATAATACGATTTCATTTTATTGAAACCACCCTCTGTCGATCCGATGGTAATGGAGTAATTTGACGAGAGCTTTCTGTTATTGCAGTCGATTTTGCTTTTGTTTTTTACTGTGAAAATATTAATTGTACAATTGTTGGGTAATTTAAGTTTTTTAGCTGTTATAATGGCTTCTAATTTGACTTACAAGCTGCATTCAATCGATAAAAATTAAGTAACTGTTTCTACGAGTAGATTGTTGTGATATTGAGTAGGTGTTTTGTGTGGTAATTTTAAAAGAAAACTCCTTTCCATGTGTAACTCCATCATAAGGCGTTATTCCAAATTTTGCCAGCTGTTTGATATGATGACATCATTGTTGTTGTCCAAATAGAACTCAAGAGTATATTTTTGTGATGCTGATCAAATCTGTCCTACAGATTCTCATCTGTACATATGAGCTAGACACAATTTCAGAATAAAAAATGTGACACATTCAGTTTACTAATACAGAAACGTAATTAAAAAGTAATTCAATTCAATTTCAGATCAATTTGTGATTTTTTTCAAAACAAAAAGCTTTCACAAATTGAAACTGTTCTCTCTGTTACAAGAAAATCGCGATAAAAAGAAAGTGTTCACCTAAACCACTGCACTCGCTTCACAGGTTATTGTCTTTTCAACTCGGTTGGTTAGCACGGAATCCCGGATAAATCTCTGGGGGAAATGAGGCGGGATTTTATCGGCATCCCGGTAAATAGTAAACTGGTTGGGATGACTCTTGGTAGTACCAGTACATGCGTTATCGGGAACAGGGATATCAAAAGTATGGATCTTCTTCTTCTTATCGTGTAGGTATAGTCAAGAGTGTAGCGAACTTGACTAACTCTGGTGTCAGAGTTTTCAAACCGCACAATGGCCTCTGACTTAGTTTTAACGATTGTAGTCAATCGACAACAGCCGAAACATACAGCTTAACGTGTTCTCGGAAGCACGGGAACGCTCGTGTTATATTGCCACTTTGGTCGCCCGTCAGGTTCCCAGGATCACTTCCTAATAGTCAAAATTGTTTTTATGTACATGGTATGTACTTTTCAAGTGTATGAATCTCCATACAATATTAATTCTCTGACTGCGTTTACTACAAAAATTTCAAATTTTTCCTATAATCTTGTCAATCTTAAATAAAACTTTTAAATAGCAAAAGTATTAACAATTTTTCTTTTGGACATTCGTTATAATAGTTTCGAATTATACAGTAGGTAAATAACATTAATAATTCAAAGTTATTTTGATGTACCAGTAGGTGGAAACAGCTCTAGCTCATACTACAGAAAATATGATTTATTAAAGTGTTACCATCACCATACATAATTAGCCGACAACATTAACAGTCGCGTCACCTTAAGTACAAAAATAAGCACCCAAAACGAAGTCTTATAAATCTCCTAGTCGTACAATAGCAAGTTGGTTCACTTGGCAATAGTGTGGAGAGGGCTCCTTCACTCAATGGAACTTGCTAGCTTGACACACTTAAGTTACGCTTGAGGCGTGTAAGCAAAGGGCTTAGTTTGGAAACTTTTTGCCTTTTTTCATGAGACCTAATAGAGAGTTCTAAATTGTCGATTAAAAACCCTTCCATAAAGATGAATCTTTTTAAATATGGTATCTATCGACATCAGGAAACTTGCAGCATATACAGCTGTGTCCATATGCATTGAATTTTGCATAGAATTGTTAGGGTTCAGGAAAGATTTGAAAAACGATTTGAAAAAGTACTTAGTTCGAATTCAGTAAGTTATTTTCAGTAAAAATACGGAAAAGGCTTATGTTTATGAAACAACTTTCATAAACATAAGCCTTTTCCGTATTTTACTTTCATAAACATAAGCCTTTTCCGTATTTTTACTGAAAATAACTTACTGAATTCGAACTAAGTACTTTTCCAAATCGTTTTTCAAATCTTTCCTGAACCCTAACAATTCTATACAAAATTCAATGCCTGAGCCAACGCTCAGCAGAGTCATTAAGTAACCTACCTTTACACTCGCTACAGCAACAAACAGTTAATAGTACTCTTTAAAGAGCAGGGTCTTTCATTTGCACAGAAAAATAAAGCTTCGTCTGTCTATGTTTTAACTAATGCTGATATCAATTTTAAAGGCATAACCAAGAAGTAAATATAATTATAAGGGAAAGAAAAATGTTTGGGCGCGAATGGAACTTGAACTCACTATCCTAGGAGTAGATCTCCTGGTGCTCTAACCAACTGAGCTATCGTGCCTTCAAGTTTTCGTTTTCCATAAAAATTATTTATGAATATCCCTCACGCGGCTAAGCGTCTTAAAAATACTAAGATCCGTATTAAAGAACGCGACTCAGACTCTGTTCTACACTTAAGTAGCAGTCGTCTTTTTCATTTTGATAGTGAGAGAAAAAGACAATAAATACTAGTGTAGATCAAGAATTGAGTCTCCTTTTGTAATACTAACTTCACAGTGAAGTTTAATAAACCCTATCTTTTAAACCTTGTCCCACACACAGAGTGTCCCCTTTGCAGCCCTTTGTGTCTCTCTGTCACCTTTAGAGAGGAGAAAAATAAATTATATTTCTGCGACCGCCCTGTATACATTCCGGTAATGACCTTGTTTGGGTCTGGTAATGATGTGCTGTAATAAGAGTGTTTTTCGTTTGTATAAGACAGAAATATGCTTTTTAGTCCCATAACAAGGTAGTGTTATGATAACGACGTTTGTGAGTACGACCTAATTTTTTTGGGGTTTTATTTAACTTTACTTGCAGTATGTATCTAAATAAATACAGAAAAAATTAAGAGATGTTTTATAGTAACGGTCAAATTTTGGTCTTGTGATATCTGTAGAAAAAACACTATTCAAAGTTTTAAAGAAGCTTATTGCTAAAATATATTCTACCAAGCATTTTCAAATCCATCAATCATTGTCGCCAACTAATAAATAACAAAATTTATCGCCACCAAAATATGATGAAGTAAAAAAACAATTTCATAGACAATAAAGCAAGAGGAACAAACAAGAACCGAGTATAGTTCCTTGTGGAAATAAACTCCTTTATCAGTACAGTGCACGCCTGGTGGCTCTGCTAGTGTTGATGTGGACTTAGAAAATATTGCTTGGAAATGCTTTGTTAATAAAAAGGAAGACTTTTTGTCTTGAAGGTTTTGTTTAGCTTCAAGCTCTGAATCAAAATCGTGATATTGCTAAATTCATTGTTCACAATATTAATAACTTACGAAATTGTATAACTGCCTCTAAAGAACTTCAATATGAAATCTTTAAATATAATGATTTTCAAAACGTTCTGAAACGTTTGTTGCTGAAACGTTCAATAAAGTTACTTTAAATTAATGTAATGCCATCCTTGTATAAGTCAACAAGACGGAAAGAAACAGTGTGAAGTTTAAAGTAGTTCGTAATAATATGGAGCTCCATTAAGAAGCAACAACACGAAGTATAAACTACAAATTTAAAGTAGCATTAAGTTTAACAGACGTTTCTGCAATTGGATGAAAGCTAATCAGCTGGTTTTACAAGTTCGAACAATATACTGTTATGTTATGACCTATGTTTCTTGAAAAATAGTTCATTTTAATTGGTTGTTTCGCAATTAAAAGTTTTAAAAGGTCATGTAAGATCAAATCTACGCATACCATCTTATAGTCATTGAATTGACTCAAACCATCCATAAATTGTCATCATTTCTATTAGAATACACCATGATAGACCCTCTCAATCAAGATACCCATGAATTCTATGGCGGTTTATGACCAAAAGCAGTTCTTTCACCATCGTCAATAGGCCCTTAGGCTAATAGTTTCCATGGCTCTTATAGCTCCTGCGCTAAATGATCCGGAAGCCTATTCATAGACGATAGCTCCTATAAGAGTGTTATAAGAGTATTGGGTAATCCTTACAGCCTGCTTTTATGGTGTTTTTTTTTTTTCGACTGGAGCAGAGGACATAACGCTTCCTGTTTTACTATTTTTTTTAGTTTTTTTTCTGTATTTGTCACCGTTACATTGTGAAACCCGTAAAATTGTAATTTGACTTAGTAAGATTATAAATTCTGGTTACTTTGTGAACTGCCCAATTTTTTTTTAACATCGACGGACTTTTTTTATGATATTAATGCAACCTAAGCCAACCTAGAGAAGCCCCTAACCAAACCTAACAACTTATCCTAATTTCATTTAGGCAACCCTTAAAGTTTCGTAAATTTATAATTTTACTAGGCAAATTGTAATATCACTGGAGATTTGTGAAATTGTAACATAACAGTTTCTACAATTTTACATTGACATATTCTCGCATTTGTAGCTTTATGTCATTCAAGTATGAATAGGTTTTTTCCGGTAAAGTTAATAAGCAGTGGTTCTGAATATTTTTACCACTAAGTTATGATGTCGACCCTGTTTTTTTATGTTATTGTATTGATTAGCGCTGCCTCTTCATTCAGTGGTCCTGGTTTCACAGTTCAGAAAAAAATTGTGTGAAAAGCAGCCTTTTTCAACCCATGTATTTATGGTTCACGGCGTTTTTATGTTTATGTCAGTTAGTCTGCCTTAAGTGGTTTAAAGGCTCTATAAAGGTTCTAATTGGCAATAACTCAGGTTTTGGCAAATCGGCTATATCTATAACATAACCTCTGTGACCCTGTTAACAACAGAGCCTGATCGGATAATTACTTCACAAAAAATATTATCTGTCCGTATTGAATAACTAGATTGTTACTTAGTTACACAACAAAACTTTACCATCTTTTTGTCTCAGTTAATAATAAAATGCAATTACGATAATCCGCACAAAAGTCAGATCATACGTTAAAGATCAGATTCCCACGCGGTTGCGCTTGCGCAGGTTCAATGAACTGACGCTCGTTGGTTACCTAGCAACGGTACATGAGCCTTCACCTCCTTATCGTTTTAAGGATAATAAACTCTATTTTTAAACGAATAAAGTTGATTCTGCTTTGTGGGTTGATAACCTAGTTTTGTCAATGAGATTTATGGGAAGCTTTTTGGAAATTGTTACCGTTTTTGAAGTCGTGTTTGTCTCTTCGCATAGATTTTAATAACTAGTTTAGGAATCTCACTGGTGAGCTACGTGGTCGAAAGAAATCTTAATACTTAGTAAATCGAATTTGGGTTGACATAAATAAAATTGACATTTAAATCGGAAAGTGCTGTCATATGATCCTTACTATTAGAAATGCGAAAGTAACTCTGTCTGTCCGTCTGTCTGTCCGTCTTTTACGCCTAAACTACTGAACTGATTTTGATGATTGGTGCAGAGATAGATTAGACCTTGAGGAAGGAGGCTAAATTTTTTCCCACAGCTGGACACGATATAACCTGTAGTCCACGCGGGCGGAGCCGCTGGCCGAAAGCTAGTTATTCTTACGTTTCGAAATATATTTTCAATCCAAAATTTGGCATCAGTTAATAGTACAAAATAATAATTAATTAATTTCGTTTAATTTTGCTTCCTTTACAATCGGTATTGTAGTTTTCAGCTTCTTAGTTTTTTATTTAATTGTTCCTCGAATTACCGAGAAACCGTTTTCTTAGCTTGTAAAGATTTAATCTAACACCTTCAAAGTTCAAAAGGTTTCATCACTATAAGAATGTTCAATTTAAATTTCTCGTTGCTGGAACTACTCCAAAATGGCGGATTTCTAGTTAGACGTCTACTTTCTTTTACCTACATTTTGAATTTTGTAATAAAAATTCCAAGAAGATTTTATGAGTACAATATCTATGTTTTAATTTGCAAATTTTTGGTTCAGGTGAAACATTTGGCTTGTTTATTTTTTTACAACTAGCTGATCCCTACGACTTCGCTACCGGTTCAACCAACTTCAAAAACGAAGGAGTTTCTCAATTTGACCACAGATTAATAATGATTCGACTGTGTCTTTTTTGTATTTGTTACGCGATAACTTCGCTAATTGTAGGCCGATTTTCAAAATTCTTTTTTTATTCAAAAAAGTATATACTCTTGAGGTGCTGCCATATAAGTTTTATCACAATTGATTCAGCACTTTTTAAACAAAGCAGATGTAATAACTTCTTGAGTCGGGGTTTCCGTTTCCGTCTTTGTATGTTTCTCAAAGACCCCACGATAGAAGGAAAATTCTTATTGTGCACCTTTCGCGTATCACGTTTAATTTTTTATTTCATAACTAGCTTTCCGCCCGCGGGTCCACCCGCGTGGACTACAGGTTATATCGTGAACAGCAGTGGGATAAAAGGTAGCCTATGTCCTTTCCCAAGGTCTAATCTATCTCTGTACCAAATTTCATCAAAATCAGTTAAGTAGTTTATGCGTGAAAGCGTAACTGACGGACAGAAAACTGATAGTGATGTAGGGATGGTGTGAAAAAAATTGGTATAAAATCTTCTAATTTCAAAATATTACTTCCGAAATCCAGCACATTGTCACCAAATGAGGTATTTAGTTGCTTTCACCTCCAGCATTTCCAGCAGTTAATTTCTAGCTGCTAAACAGTTGATAGGTAGACGTCGACAGCTGGATTTACATAAACTAGTTACATCCCGCGTCTCTGCTCGTTACTCATTTGCAACTAATGTTCTATAATGTCAAGGTTAGTTAGCTGTAATTCGATTTTTATGAAAGGAGTTACAGACATACATAGGTAAATAAGTACACACGACAGTATATCAGGTTGAACAGTTGCACCACGAAAACGGTCATTATTACGAGCGCAGTGAGGGCGAGCTCAAGGTCAAAGTGGGGTAACCTGAAGTGCTGTTGTATTTTTATTACTAGGTAGATCTTGTGACTATTTTTAGTTGATTTCAAAAACGGAGAAGATTTTGTATAATACTTTATCCATCTTTTTTTTGAATTTAGGTTTTTACGATAACATTTAATATGTCTTATAGTTATATATAAGTGGTTCTAAAGCTGTATAGTAGTTTTCATTTACTTCTTAAGTTCTATAGCAGTTATTTCAGAATCCTTAAAATATGGGAAAAACGTTAATAAATAAAGTCGTTGCCAAGTAGTCCGAGTAATCTTTACCAATGGAGGCTAATGAAAGGATTAATCTTCGTAGATGATGAAAAACAGATGAAAAAACGAGGCCATGGCATTGTATTTTTTATTCTAAGATATTTTCTTAGCCACCATTCTCTTGAAACAGCCAATCAAAAGAAGCTATTTATATGTGTGCGTGTACTAGTAAATAGTTGAACATCTTGTTTTTAAGGATGTTTATTAAAAAGTCGTGATTATTCGATTGTTATAGACAACAAAAAGGTTAAGGAAAACATTTGTGTTGACGGCCGGTTTGGTCGAGTGGTAGTGACGCTGCCTCTTGATCGGCGGGTCCTGGGTTCGATCCCCAGTTGGGGCAAACATTTGTGTAAATAGCAGATGTTTGTTCTCGGGTCATGGGTGTTTATGTTTGTCTTTATGTGTGTTCCAAGGGACCCATGACACAAGGGAAAACCTTAGTGTGGGCCTTTGAGTGTGTAGCGTTTATTTTTTATTTTATTTTTTTAAATCATTCGCACTCGTACGCTACACACTCAAAGGTCCACTCTTAAGTTTTCCCTTAAGGCGACTACAGCACCTAAATTACGATTTTATGATGCGTAGATAAGCATGACGCACTTCATTAAATCGAAGAAAAAAATACTAGAGTAATATTCAGGACATAAACTAGATAAGATATTTGCTGAAATCATGATTCAGCACTTTTGGTTCGATAAAAAAAGCTCACAAAGTCATCTCTAAATACCCAATATTGTGTATCTTTTAAGCTGTAACAACGATAGTAAAATGCACATAGGAACTTGAATTTGCTATCAAAATGTTCGTGATTGAACGCTCTCGATAAGTAGTTAACGCATTTTTCGATTTAAGCTGTTACCTTTCCATAAATCTCATTTTTCTAACTTTCGAACATGTATTTTACGCACGCACGCTTTCATAGTCCGTACACTTCGTGTATCGACACTGTTCGCACTGCCGGCCGGCCCAGGCCTGTTGAGAGACGGAGATGGCACTATTCCTATGTGTGCTGCCTTTATTGAGTGCTGTAGTCGCCTTAAGTCGTGGGTCCCTCGGAAAATACATACATAGATACTAGTAGATTGTTACACAAGGGTGTTATTGATACTTCCACCCGAGGTAAACACTCTGCTTTTCATCCTCCATGCGAGGTAAATAAAACAATTGTAAGTAAAGGAAAAATAAGTTTTATTAATTTAATTTTTGCAAATTAAACAAAATTCGCCGTTCCATTTATAAAATCGAAACATGAACGCGACATTTAAAATCGTAATTATTCACCATGAACATTTTATTCCAACTATTTGTAAAGGCAGATCTTGTTCCAGTTTCAACTTACATCCCTGTTTTGATTTATAGGTGTGTTATAGTCTACTTTAGTCTACTTAGTGGACACTAAGACAAATCACATGTGGTTTAATAGTGTCTTCTTGAAGTTATTGTTACTTTTGATATATTTGTCGAAATAAATAAAAATAAATAATACCGACATCCCTGTTTTGGGGAGGTAAGAAGTCTTTCCCGAGCATGGAGGATGAAAAATAATTTATTGCATACTTCACAAGGTAATAAGATACAGTACAGTCTTACATAAAGACAGACATGAACAGAGAACAAACATCTGCTTTTTACACAAATATTTTGCTCCGACTGGGAATCGAACTCAGGGACCCTTCGATCAAGAGGCAGGACACGTTTACGCATATAATAATCCCTATCAGGGTAGGCAGAGCTTCATATGTTTCTGGAGCCACTTGATGCCACAGCTAACCAGTAAAAGATTTCACAGGTTGGTTCGAAAAGGTCAAGTAAAACATGAATGTATTGATAGGTAGGTACTAGGAAGAGCTGGTATAGGGAGTCTTTTGCTCAGCTGTGATGGAATGTAACGGGCACTACAATATACTATTCTTCTTCTTCTTATCGTGTACATAGGTATAGTCAACTATGTGGCGAACTTGGCTTACCCTGGTGTCAGAGTTTTCAAACCCCACAATGGCCTCTGAATTGGTTTTAACGACTGTAGTCAATCGACAATAGCCGGGACCGACAGCTTAACGTGCCCACCGAAGCACGGAAACGCTCGTGATAAATTGCCACTTTGGTCACCCATCAGGTTCCCTGCCTCTGTGTACGTTGCTTAACCTCACTGATCGGTTGAGATCAGCAAGAGCCGGGCTACGAGCGCTTCATACAATATAATATAATATTTAAAGTAAGGTATAGTGCGTGGTGAACTTTATTTGCTTTCTGCAAATGGGTGTTAGAGTTACTTTACAACAGGGCCCCGATTCTGTTACTTAAGTTGTGTGTCGATGGAATGGAGGCCATTTTATCTGTTCAGGTGGCGAAATTGAGAACTATTTAATTTTCACATACTTGCTGACAACTACCCCGACCAGCATCGCCACCGCCAACCGAACGTAAAGTAACAAACTACCTAGCAACTGAACATTCAGTTGGCGGTGGCGCCACCAGTCAAAGCAGCCGTCATTAGATGTATGAAATTTGGAAATTTCATAATTTCGCCAACTGAACGGATAAATGGCGACCATTCCATCGACACACAACTGAAGTTACAGAATCGGGCCGTGGAAGGAATATTCTAAGATAGTACTTACAATAAAATAAAGTACCTATAGAGTTTATATCGACCGCAAGTTTTGTTACTTTAGTTGTAGCTTGTAGGTGACCCCAGTCGTGAGTAGTTTCAAGGTATACCAGGTTCGTGTGGTCTATGACTGTACTACTGACAACTATAAATATCGTCTGGTTGTACGTACAGCAGCACGTCCATTTGCACTTCAAAAGCCGCCGCTGTTGCAAGCGAGATAAGGGCGACGTCAAGTTCAACATGTATAGCCTGACGTGCTGCCGTGTGTACATCTACTATATAAAAATAAGTCGGGTTTTCTTCCTGACGCTATAACTCCAGAACGCACGAACCGATTTCCACGGTTTTGCATTCGTTGGAAAGGTCTCGGGCTCCGTGAGGTTTATAGGATACTTTTTATTAAAAAAAAAAAATAGGACGCGGGCGGAGCCGCGGGCGGAAAGCTAGTTGTTTATAGATACACTGGTAAAGTCCAATGTATGTCGGATATCAAAATAACTTACATTACATTAGATTTGGTCACTCAGCGAAAATTAAGGAAGTCACTAACTGACTAACTTTCTACAAGGAACATAGGTAGAAATGTGAAAAAAGTTGTATCACCCGCGACATTCATCATCATCATCGTCACTCTTAAACGGGTATCAAATCAAAAATATACTTTATTGTACACACAAACAGAAAAATAACTAAAAATAAAAATAAATTTACAAAAACCCAAGGCATATACAATAAGGCGGCCTTATCGCTTTCAGCGATTTCTTCCAGGCAACCTTAGGGAAGAATTTGAGAGAGGAAATATCATAGCGGGTGTACTCCAATTTTGATCAAATATTATTTAAAAAATCATCGAAACAATCCATTCCTTTGGGAGCTACGCTACTACAGACAGATACACAGACATACCGATACACAGACACAGATACACACGTCAAACTTATAACCCTCCTTTTTTGTCGTGGGTTAAAAATCGAACGAGCGATGTAATTTAAAAACCCGAAATAGTGCCTGACGTAATGTCAGTTTATAGCATTCAGAAATACAAAAGCATTTTTTCAAAGAAATATAATAATCTATGGACTCAAGACAGACATAAAACCAAGAATGGCATTTTAAACAAGTGTTTTTGTCTTCAGATTAGTATCGCTTATAGTATCGGTAAATTTAAGCAAATTAGATGCCCCAAACTAGGGACCATCCATAAATTACGTCACACGAATTTCATGATTTTTTGTCCCCTCCCCCCTCCTTGTCACAGCTGGTCACATTTGTAAGACTCCCCCCTCCCTAGCGTCACGTCACATATTTTGTATATTTTCAATTTTTTGTAATTTCTTAATAAAAGCAGTACTTAATAGTGTTGTTTTATTTGGGAACTCAAAACTCATTGTCTCAACCAAAGTAAAAACGTAAAGAGTGCTTGGGACTAAGGGAGTTAAGTTTGTCGTTAATAGTTAACGCGTTTTGATACTCATAACACATTTTGAAATGTGACGTCACGAAACTTATGACCCCTCCCACCCCCTTGTCACACAATATCACACTTTGTCGACCCCCTCCCCTCCCCTTAACGTGTGACGTAATAAATGGATGGTCCCCTAGCAGATTTGATGCAAATTCTAAAGGAATTTCTGGAAACTTCTGTAAGTTTTTCTGAAGTTTTATAACTTTTATTCTCTTTGGAGATATCTTTAATTTAATTCTAACTTTAAGATTGTAGTAGTTGAAAATAGTCGATTGGGGGAGAGTAAGTTAGAAATAAAGAATATCTGTCAGGAATAATGATGCTTCCACGCTGGACTGGTACTAGCGTGGCCTTTTTGTTGCATTCTGACACACACACAACACTAGAATAACTCTGTAACCTTTAATGTGTATTTGTACTTCTGACTGTTTTGAATGTTGTGTGTATGTTTTACAGCAGTGAATAAATTCTTTGTCTGTCTGTCTGTCTGTCAGGACTATCGATAGTATCGATAGCTAATAGTTTGCGATACTATTTATGACAGACCAAACTATTCATAGTATCGATACTATTGAATTCTAATAGTATGGATACTATCGATATTATTCCATATTATCAACAACAAATACTAAAAAAGCAATTGAAGTCGCGCGCGGAAAGCTAGTCATTCAATAAACAATACCTCTGTTTCATATGTTGAAATTGTTGCCCTTTACATACAAAAAAACCGACCCAATGACCTACGCTTCAAAACTCAGTCCTAATATGTTACCTCTGCATTGTACTATGCTAACGGTACTCTACGCATGCGCGTTACAATGTGACGATCTGACAAGCATGTCTGAATTGTCTGATATATCTGCCGCGGTGGGCCATTGTGTATAATTAGGTGGCCATCTTTAGAAAGATAGATAAATACTTTAAATATTGCACACTTAAAATGAACAAGATGGCATACAAAACATTGGTGTAATATGTAGAGTTACTATGCAGCCATTATAACTACATGTACCCCCCACGAAGTGACATGTAAATGTTAGTTTTTTTTCTTTTTTAATTGTGAAGCTCAAAATCTATGTAGATTCCTATTTTTTTGACTGTGGAACCCAAAATTCGTGTTAGTTCTTACTTTTTCGACTGTGCAACTCAAAATCCATCTAGGTTCTTACTTGGTTTGACTGTAGAACCCAAAATCCATTGTAGTTTCTTCTTTTTTTTTGACTATAGAACCTAAATCCATGGTTCTTATTTTCTTGACTGTGGAAACCAAAATTTATGTTGGTTCTTACTTGTTTTGATTATAGAACTCAAAACCCATCTAGGTTGACTGTGGAACCCAATGTCCATCCAGGTAATCTAGGTTCTTATTTTTTTTAACTGTGGAACCCAAAATCAATGTTGGATCTTACTTTTTTGACTGTGGAACTCAAATCAAAACCCATCTAGGTTCATTTCATACTTTTTTACTGTGGAACCCAAAATCCATGTAGCATCTTACTTTTTACTGTTGAACCCAAAATACATGAAGGACCTTACTTTTTGACTCTGGAGCCCAAAATCCAGATTTAGTTGTAGAACTTAAAGCCCATCTGGATTTCCATGTGGGAGCTTTCTTTTTTAACAGTGGACACTGAAATCCACACCATCTGAGTTCTTTCTTACTTTAAATAAGTCCCGAAGAAGAACAAGTACAAGTATTGTAGGATTATTTATTTACTACAAATAATTTCTAGAAAAAAAATACGAATGGAACTTGAACCCACGACCCCAGGATCAGATCTCCTGGTGCTCTAACCAACTGAGCTATCGTGCCTTCAAGTCAAGCGCCGAAATTTCTCATTCCCTTACTAAGCACATACGTTGTGCTTGTAGGTTAGCGCCATCTGTGTCTCGTGCGGAGAACTACAGACTTATATTACTTGTATGACAAGGGCGAACCCTATTAACGATTTTAATTTAATATTTTGATGTCTAATTAGAAATGTTTTAATGGAGTGTGGCCGGAGTGAAGTAATGAGGGTGTAGCTTGGCTAACGTTGCCCCAATATTGGCATCGTAAACAGCATCTTGGCCTTCCCAGAGTCTGCTAAGGCCAAGATGCTTATTTGTTTGTATAAAACGATGGTATAAAAATATGTGAAGGACAGGGATTAGGTTTTGTTTTGGTTATGTATGGTATTTTTGTGTCTTTTTTTTTGCATTTCTATTTGTGAGTGCCATGAGGGTGGCATGTCTCAAAACCCTCTATAATAAATAAAGATTAAAAAAAAATAGTATTTTTAAACGCTTACTTTGTGATAAATATTTATTTATCGCGATGCTGGCCTGCATCATAAAATTCATACATTAACATTGACCTGTTGTTGATTCTAATATTTTTGACTGATCGACTGACATTCTTATTTTACGAGTGAACCTTGATTGCTTCTGTGATAAGGTTAAAAGGTTATTCTGAAGATTTATTACATGGAAGTCTAATCATTTAAAAATTATTATCCAGCTATTGTGATATTAAGAAGTAAGTAAAAGTAAAAAAGTATTTATTGTCACAAAAAAATTACAAATGAAAACTTAATAACTAATTTAAAAAATAATAATAAAAAAGTGTGACAAAAGGAAAATAGCTCAGCTTGTGCAGTGAAAGGCCGAAACCACGTCATTGCGCTGATTTTCAGCCATTTGGCCATTTCCTATTCCCTTTAAGATGGTATGCGGGAGCAAGTAGTATTGAGGGCTTAAGGCTAATAAAATTTATAATATTAATAGTTTTACAACAATCTTTAAATTAAAAGAAGGCAATATTTTGAAATTGAGATCACTATAAGTAGGTATATTAGTAAGTTTTTTACTTTTCACCTCTTGTGGTGAAATTAATGCTCTTATGAAGAGGGAATACATGTATTTATGTATGAATAGGTTTCCGCCCCGGACTTCTTTTCCGTGGAAAAATTAGGTAGCCAATATAATAAGTAATAACTCTAAAATAAAAAAAAAATGTATCACTTACTAGCTTTCCGCCCGCGACTCCGCCCGCGTCCTAATTTTTTTTAAATAAAAAGTATCCTATAAACCTCACGGAGCCCGAGACCTTTCCAACGAATGCAAAACCGTGGAAATCGGTTCGTGCGTTCTGGAGTTATAGCGTCAGGAAGGAAAACCCGACTTATTTTTATATAGTAGATGACATTCGATTGCTTATAACTTTTAAATGGCTGAACCAATTTTGATCAAACATCGCTAAGAACCATCTCGATTACGTCAGCTTTCAAACAAAAAAAACGAAACCGGTCTATTCGTCACATGAGTATCTACTCATGTGCTATTCGACAGACATACAGACACACACGTCAAACCCTCTTTTTTGTCGGGGGTAAAGAATACTCTTTAAACTTTAAACTAACTTTTAAACCGTGTGGTGATCGGTTGAGAATAACACCACCCCATCTCTTTCCGTGGGTGTCGTAAGAAGCGACTAAGGAAACACAAATGAGACCTGCCTCCTAGTGATCCGTCCCAGGCAACGACACTTCATTTTTTTCTGAATCTGAGGTGTCGTCCTATGGTCGCGGTGTGGTAGGCTTTGTAAAGGGCCTCCTGGTTCGCGACCACCCTCCTACCAAAGTCCGACGCCAAACAGCTTGCTGTGTCCCGTCGGTGCGTGGGAGTACCAGAGCCTTTATAGGCATTTTCTGGGTTTACTCGCTCCATCATCAACCTCATTTTTGACCTTATGGTCAAGATTGAGGTCAAGAGTTAACCCATCTTATAATTTAAAAAAAAACTAGTTCGACAAAGTTGCATCTGACACATTCTAGTTTCATCCCAATATTTCTTCCTGTTTCTTTCCTATATTTATTAGTACATGCCTGTTTACCAGCCTAACCTCTTCACACATATTTGCTAATTTAACCACATCCACAATCCCACATCATTGTAAAACAAACCTTATTACCACCTATTAAAACCCCATCTTCGATTTCAACTTAAGAATCCTTATTAAGTACCTATTTTGTTATGCAAATATAGACCTTGTCTCTTAAGTTGTAGAATTCCTTTTGAGGTGACACTTGTATAACAAGATACCAGCACGTTCTCTTGCGTCATAAATTCACGATAGTCAAGTTGATTTGAGTTTTATTATGATGGAGATAAAGTGTTTTTTTGTGTGGATTGTTGAGTTTTTATGTGTGTGTGGTGTCAGTCGGTGCCAGGCTCTGAGAATGCGCTGGAGTGGATTACAGTTACGAATTGCTTCTATACCGATTGTTAGGTGTTTTCTTAGTAAACGCATGGCCGCCGCTCAACGTAGTATTTTTAACACCCGACGCAAAAAGAGGGGTGTTATAAGTTTGACCGCTATGTGTGTGTGTCTGTGTGTCTGTGTGTCTGTCTGTGGCACCGTAGCTCTCAAACGGGTGAACCGATTTGGATACGGTTTTTTTTATTTACAAGCAGGTTTTTTGGCGGTGGTTCTTAGATACGTTTTATCAAAATCGGTTCAGCCGTTTCAAGGTCATCAGCTCTTTTGTTAGCTGCAGTAGGGTTCTTAGACTCTTAATGTGTATTTACTTTACTTTCAAACATACATGTGACCTAAAACTTGAAACACTATGTATGCTTATAAGCATACATAGTGTTTCAAGTTTTAGGTTAATAACTATGCAGGATTATGGAACTCTTGGTCTGATGCTGCAGCCAGGATATCCAGAACACTAGCACACTCTTAAAAAAATAATAGCAGATATATCGTGTTTGGACTCGCTTTGTTCAGTATTTGATTCTGCATACAATGCAATGGTGGCAACACGGTGAGCTGATGCTGCGGCCAGGATATCCAGAACACTAGCACATCCTTGAAATAAGTTAAAAATTTTGAAATAAAAATTAAATTAAAAATTTAAAAAACCCCCCCCGCAAAAAAGTAAAGCGGACATTTAAAAAGTAAAAAATAATACCTTTCGTTGAGTCATCAAATTCATTTCAGAAATACCTATATATATTTTAATTATCGAAATCGATGGATGGCACGATAGGGTTTGCTCATTAAAATGGCACTATAATGTCGCGTTGGGGTACCGCTTTAGTGAATCAGACCCTTCATTTGATTGACCCTTCATTTGATTGGGTCTGATTCACTAAAGAGCGGTACCCCGACGCGACATTATAGCGCCATTTTAATGAGCAAACCCTATCGTGCCATCCATCGATTTCGATAATTAAAATATATATAGGTATTTCTGAAATGAATTTGATGACTCAACGAAAGGTATTATTTTTTACTTTTTAAATGTCCGCTTTACTTTTTTGCGGGGGGGGGGTTTTTTAAATTTTTAATTTAATTTTTATTTCAAAATTTTTAACTTATTTCAAGGATGTGCTAGTGTTCTGGATATCCTGGCCGCAGCATCAGCTCACCGTGTTGCCACCATTGCATTGTATGCAGAATCAAATACTGAACAAAGCGAGTCCAAACACGATTTTTAAATTTTTAATTTAATTTTGACATTCTGCGCTTCAATGAACTTGTAAGAATGGAGTACTAGTTTTTGAAAAAATATATATTTTTTGAAAGTGTATAGTGTATACTCTTGGGGTGGTTCCATATACATTTTATTAAAATCAATTCAGCGCTTTTAAACAAGTCAACAAAAACAAAAAAAATACTTGAACATTCTATTTACTTAGATGGGGTGTTTTTGTGGTTATCTTCTTATCAGCCCATATACGTCCCCACCGAGGGGCGGGCCTCCCTTCGAAACACGAAGGAGACTTAGGCCATAGTCCACCACGCTGGCCCAATGCGGGTTGGTGGACCGCTCGTCTTCCGAAAACGAATTTTCTTAGACGTCCGGGTTTGACGATGTTTCTTTCACCGCTGAGCAAATAAATCCGAAAAGACGAATTTAGTGGTACAGGCCCGCACCCGAATTAACAACTCTGGTCTGGTCTTACAAGTCTGGCTCATTAACAACTGGGCTATCACCGCTTTTTGTGGTTTTATCTGCTGAACAGGCATTGTTGCGATTTTTAATGTGGCCAATTTATAGTATCTTTCCATATCATGATTACATCTTGTCTATACTTTATTGATCAACCAGAAATGATATAATACTAGCTTTCCGCCCGCGGCTCCGCCCGCGTCCTAATTTTTTTTTAAATAAAAAGTATCCTATAAACCTCACGGAGCCCGAGACCTTTCCAACGAATGCAAAACCGTGGAAATCGGTTCGTGCGTTCTGGAGTTATAGCGTCAGGAAGGAAAACCCGACTTATTTTTATATAGTAGATTATGTAACGTGTAAATACTATAAACTCAGACATCAACATGCTAAGGTTTTTTTACTCATTCTTGACCTTGTAGATCATCTTTTTCCTTTTACAATTCTCAGTAATTCTTAGAATTTCGCTTATGTTATCGTCGAATGTATAAAATAATAATATTTAATAGTTTTGTTTGATCAGATACTTCGCTAATGGTCTGATGGAATGTTTTGTTGTTTTTTGTGTTATGAACAGGGACGTACAGACAGCAGCACGTGAGGTTACCCATTGTTACTACGTAAGTAGGCATTATTTCGAGCGAGATAAGGACGACGTCAAGCTCAACACGTATTACCTGATGTGCTGCTGTGTGTATATTAAGTTTTTTTAACGGTTTGCTCTTGAGACTTCGTTAGTAAGGCAAATAGGTAATTGGATTTATGAATGAATAGACGCTGGACGAAACACACTTCAAGGTTTTCCCTTGGGTCCCTTAGGACGCTGCCTCTTAATCGACAGATCGTGGGTTCGATTGCCAGTCGGGACAAATTTGTGTAAAAAACAGATGTTAATGTATGTGCCAATGGATCCCACAAGGGAAAACCTTAGTGTAGGCCCTTGAGCGTGTAACTTTTTTATATTTCCTGGGGAAAGGTGTTCAGTTTTGTGGGCTGATTCACATACTTAATTATCGCTAATTAATTTATTTGTGTACAAGGAAATTAATTTATTAATACGCCGAGTAGTTCTTTGTTCTCTTTAGTACTCTCACTAGGTTGACTGGAAGAAATCCCCCTCGAGGGTAAGCCCGCCTTTGTAAACTTTCTATTTTTTTATTTTACCAGCCCATATACGTCCCCACCCCGAGGGGCACGGGCCTCCCTTCGATACACGAAGGGGATTTAGGCCATAGTCCACCACACTGGTTAGTTAGAAATCTGTACATAAATCCGAAAAGACGAATTTAGTGGTACAGGCCCGCACCAGGATTTGAACCCGCGACCTTCGGATTACAAGTCCGGCTCATTACCAACTGGGCTATCACAACTTACTGTTATCCTCTTTATTATCAATTATCATATTATCATATAAATACAATTAAAATTCACCCAATAGACTTCCCATCTTTTCTCTGGTGGCCTTAGAATATAATAGAATAGAAAAAATCTTTATTTTATAGGACATTCAGGATGCCACTTAAAACAAGTCAAGATTACATGAAATACTTACAAACATACATTAAACGATTTAAATACATACATACGCATTCGTTCTTTTGACCCTACTGACTGTACGTCTATTCGCAAAGGTGCAGTCTTTCTCAGAGAAGAATAGGCAAGAAACTTACCCCTCCTTTATCCCTTGTTCAGGGTAAATTTCGCATAAATTACCCCCTTGCTTAATTAAAGCTTCATATACATACTATGTCCCGTGGCTTTGTTTGTGTATAGTTTGTATTGCTCTTTGGGAGATATTGGCATAAGGTGTCTCGAGATTAGTTTGTCGTATAATTGGGACAAACAGTATCTTGCCGGTGTCGCAGGCATATTGTATTATTGGTCCAATTAGAGAGAACTTTATTTTACAACTAGCTTGTGAATTTGGGAAAATTGTGTAGCCTATGTGTTAATCCAGGGTGTCAGCTACCTCCATATTATATTTTATCAACATTGGTCCAGCCGTTTGAGCCTGAAAGAGTAACAAACTTCCATACATCCTGTAAGTATTAGTAAGGATATTAGTAGGATGTTTGTAAAATATGTAAGTTAATGAAACTAAGGGTCAGCTTACAATGCGACGCGACGGATAGAGCCACTCAAAATTGAACTTTATTTATTATGATTGAGAATTTAGAACACGTCGCTCCACGCAGCGCCGCGCCTCGCCGCTCGCCGCGGCGTTCTTACAAATAAAATTCAATTTTCGCGGTGTGAACTGACCCTAATCTAAACTTAACCGAAGGTTATATTTTATATAGTGTAATCTTAACCTACAATCTGCCTCGGCAGTTTGTAAACGGCCTTACTAATAAATGTTATAACACTCTTCAGCTGGCATTATATAATTTTCCGCAAATTGGCATTTTATAAAATACTAGCCTTTTCCCGCGGCTTCGCTCGCGCAAATAATTATTTTTGTCACCCATTTCGGTCTCTAAATCTTTTGTTTTCGAAAAATCGCGAAATACGTGTCCGTGTATTTCGCCGTTTCCTCATGGTAGTTTATTTGCTTCAAGGTATATCCTCACGAAGTTTTGAGTCAAAATGTCCAAAAAATGTTTTTTCCTTACAAACTTCTAACCCCTGTTTCACTCCTTAAGAGGGTGAGTTTCGAAAAATCCTTTCTTAGTGCTCTCCTAGATCTCATACAAAACCTAAGTGCCCAAATTTGGGATCTCTAGACCCAGCGATTTGGGCTGCGCGTTGATATATCAATCAGTCAGTCAGTTTCTTCCTTATAAGAAAGAAAACATCACATTTCTTTTTTTTTTAATATGTTATTTTGTTCCAGGTACCGTATGAAGTGTATTTGATTTGCAGTTTCGGAGTCGTGACGCAAGTATTAGTAAGTAAATAACAATACGAAACTAAGGCGGCAAAAGTAATTTGCGGAGTTAATTTTACTGGGCAAATTTTAATGTCGCGGGTGATCTTCTTATTATCGCATTAATCACTTGGTCCATAACATAGATAACACCTGACACACAACATTTTTACACATACATATAACACCTCAAATGGCTAACTCACAATACCTGACGCGTACCATTTGCGACCGCGAGTTAAGCTGAATGGCTGAACCGTCGTAGGGTTGCTACCCGTACTCTATTAGAATCTTCTTCCTAGCGCTTAGTCCCGTTTCTCAATCGGGGTACGCTTGACCATGATCCAGGGTTTGGCAGGTCAAGTCTATACAGTGGAGCGACTGCCATCTGACCTCCGTGACCCTGCCAACAGGGGAACTTGGCCGGATTGGATCATGGTTACACATTTAGTCTCCTGAATGTGCAGGTTTCCTCACGATGTTTTCCATCACCGTAAGAGCATCGGTTAGTGTGCAACTAATGTACATAACTCAGAAAACGAGTCATTGGTACATGGCGGGACTGGAAATCGAACTTGGTACCCCTTGCTTACAAATCCGACCCACTAGCCGTTAGACCCACTCCGTACTCTAAAATAGTGTATTGTCTTCTTTTTCATGTAGGCGTACTTTATACTCTACGACAACAATAAAGTACGCTTAAATATTATATTTACGTTAAACTCATTGTTTTTTTTTTCTTTTCTAATTTTAGGGAGGGTTTTTTCTATAGAGAAAATGTCACCCTCATAGTTCTAACCTATATCTTATCTTCTACGCTTAATTAAAATATTAATTAATTTGTAAAGAGCTCTGGCCATCAAAAAAAAAAACCAAACAAAATGATAAAATACCTACTTTATTTTCCCTAAAAAAAGGTTGCAACCCCATCGAAGACCGTACATTTCCATTAGAATACCACCAATCAACACTGCACTATTGTTTCTCAGCTCTATTCAAACACGTTCGTGTGACGAATCGTATGAGAACAATGATTTAGGTCGGTATTACAGAAGGAGTAGATAGTGACGCTGACTCTTGTTCGACGGTTCCTGGGTTTGATTCCTGGTCGGAACAAAAACTTGTGTAAAAAGCAGATGTTTGTTCACGGATCATGTTTTTTTGTGTCTACTTTGTGTATGTTCCAAGGGACCTATGACACAAGAGAAAACTTTAGTGTAGACCTTTAAGGCCCGTATTACGGAAGGAGACTAAGTTTTGGACAGGTTGTCAGCATTTTGCCCACGATATGGCAAAACCTTCTGGTTCCATTTACTGGCTTCTATAGTATGCCTTGGATAAGTTCGCAGCTGGCCATTACACTTATAAAGCCCTACCTACCCCTTTAGGGATTGTGGAGATGAATGGACGGCGTGAGTGTAATTTAACTTTTTTAAATTACTTATTTTATAACTATTATCGCTGCCGCATTCCAATCTTAACCGCGTTTCGTTTCAGTGCACCCAATCAATCTCGTGAAATTAAAACGCGCGGTCTCAAGGTCACCCAGGCCCGAGTCAAGGCCGGCGACAGATGAGGGGTTAAGTTCAAGGTGAACGGGAGGTCGCTTTTTATTTTTTATTTGCGAAATTGTTTTCAATCCGTGACTCGTTTATGGTTAGGATGACGTCATGTTTTGAGGTTCGAAATTCGAATTATGGTGCGAATTTGAAGGCAATTTTATTAATTTGGGAGTTGTAAGATAACCATTTTTGACGATTTTTTAAAAATTGCATTTTATTGTGGTGTTTTCTAGATTTGAAGGTCATTTCTTTTTTGCAATCATTAATTGTGTTTATAATTTGGTAAATGTTTCATTTTTTTATTCTAATTATAATTTGTTCCAAGCCATTGTAAATTTTATAACAATATAATTGAAAACTTAGACCTGTTTTACAGAAGGAGACTCAAGTCTTGATCGATACTTAAATATTGATTGTCTCTTTCTCTCACTATCGAAATGACAAACGACTGCTACTTAGGAATAGATCAGAGTCTGAGTCGCTTTCTGTAAACGGACCTAAAATTATAAAGAGATTTGATTGTTTGTTTGCATTGAATAGGCTCCGAAACTATTAACCGAAACTATTCCTCCGAACTATTAACCGAACTATCCGAAACCGAAACTATTCCGCAATTTTTTTTTTCATTTCCGTCACGTTTTCACAAATTTCAAGTAAAATTTCTACAAAATTTATTTATTAGAATTGAAAATTCAGGTTTAGCTCTTGCTCGTCTGAAAATTATAGCCCTCCATGTATCCTGAGTATGCTATTATAGCTTCTCAAACAGACCTCTTTTGTATGAAAAATCGTGCGATATCCCGAGACCATGTTGATGTGTGTATTTTTAGTCGACAAATTCATCTTTACGTTTTAGTTTAGTATGAGGTGACATATCTTGGGTAAAATATAATTCTTCTTACCAGCCCATATATGTCCCCACCGAGGGGCACGGGCCTCCCTTCGAAATACGAAGGGGATTTAGACCATAGTGCACCACGCTGGCCCAATGGGGGTTGGTGGACCGCTCGTCTTTCGAAAATGAATTTGGGCGGGTTTCATCACGATGTTTTCCTTCACTGTTGAGCAAGTGATAATTAGACATCCGTACATAAATCCGGAAAGACAAATTTAGTGGTACAGGCCCGCACCAGGGTTTGAACCCGCGACCTTCGGATTACAAGTCTGGCTCATTACCAACTGGGCTATCACCGCTGTCATTGTCAAGCAATAAATGAATATTCTTGCCTATATTTGTAAAGCGCGACGGAAAACACGCTAGCTATTAAATAAAAATGCAGCATAAAAATAAAATACAAGCAATTTTTCACATTTTTTTTTTCAATAACATAGCATTGCCTTTCGTAACGTGCGCCTGCGCATTAGTTCCGCCTGGCATTGTCACTGCGATTTCATGTCGTTGTCAAGTCCAAGGTCGGTCGTAATTGGCCGTTTCAGGAGTTATTTGTGCCGTTTTGTGGCTCGTGACGGTTGACGGGTTAACAAGACATATATTTTTATTTTGTGTAATTATTATAATTTTACTCTGGTTAATACAGTTGAGTCCCACTTATTCTTTCGAATTGTATTAAATCGAGTGACAGATAATGTGAAATTGGGATACTTTGAAAAATGAAATTAGCTTTTAAAATTAATAGGTTGGCTACTAATATGTCAAAAGAATGAAACAGCGGGGGTTACAAAAACAGCAGCTCGAGCAAGATGGCGACAAACCCGCACGGCGCGCCACTCGGCTGACGCTGAAACTTCACTTTGATTGCGCGAGGGCCCCGCGCAAAGGCTTACTCGCCTTCTGGCGTTGTCAATGTTGACATTTTGACATAGGACCGCGGCGCATTACGCGCGCTATCACCATCGTACTCGAGCTGCAGTTGTAGATATCGTTTTATTTTCAAGTGGCAACGAGAATTATGATCTGGCGACAAAATTTCGCGTTTATAATATTAGCATGGCTTCACTTAAATAACCAGCAGGCCGAGTACGATAGTGACAGCGCCGCGACAACACCGCGGTCCTTTGTCAAAATGTCAACATTGCCAACGCCATAGGGCAAGCAAGCCTTTGCGCGGGACCCTCGCGCAATCAAAGTGAAGTTTCAGCGTGAGCCGAGCGCGAGTTTGTCGTTATCGTGCTAGAGCTACTGACCAAGTTTTAAATAGATAGATATATATAACTTTACTTAACTGCTTCCAGACAATACAAACAAGTAGAACAACATAAAACTTATCTAAAGCAGTCAAAATGGCGATGACTCAGCATGTGCTGTAGCACTAGACTAAAGCGCTGATTTTCAGTCAGTACCACAGAGTGTTGTTGCGTCGAGCGCGACTTCAAGACAGCTAGACATAGAAAAACAACGACCGGTAATTGTTTTTGTATCTTTTTTTTCAACGCATCCCGACATGATCTTTGAGACAACTCATTAAGAGGCAGAAAAAAACAAAAAAAAACAAATTTATCTGTTTTCGAAACTTCATAAGGGAAGCCCGAAGTGTAACCTAATAAAAACATCAAGGAAAGGTCGCAGCTAAACTGGTACGGAAATGTTGTAGAATTTTGTTACGTTTTGAGCAAACATTTCTGAGAATGATGAAAAAAGGGGACAGGGAAAACTTATAAAAATAAATAGTTAGTCAGACTTAAAAATAGCCGTATTTCATAGAACATTCTTTTATGAAGGACTGGGAGTGAAAGAAAAACTTAGAATGAGCTAAATAAATAGATAGAAACTCTTTATTGCATATAGTCACAAAAAAGCCAGCTTGTCTTCCCAGGTATACAGTAACCACCTGTCAGCAGTCGAAGGAGGCCCTCTACATTCCCCGCGCGTGGTGTGAAGACTGCTCAGCCTACCTAGAAACAACTGATAAAACCGTAGCCCATGTAATGCTATGATGCGTGGACAGACAAAAATCCTACTAGGAATTAGGTCGCTCTGTGAAGCCTGCGAAATCCCTAGGAGGATTCTGAGCTTCTGATCACCGTCCCACACGCTTAATGGGCCATCAGCGAATCTATCGCTATTGCAACAACACTATTCGGAGTTTTGCTGTACAATGGGCGAAAGGCTGACCACTCATTTACTCGTCGAAACTTCGTACGGCTTCCTTAAAACTCGAAAGGTATTCAGATGCACAGATCGATCGAACCCAGTCCGAAACCCTGTACCTTGTTCATACACAGGTAGAAAAGACTACTCTACAAAACCTCACCATACACGAGGCTCAAGGGTTGACGTACGAAAAGGTGGTGATCGTGCGTACTACAACGACCAGGCAGGAGCTACACGACAGTATCCCACATGCTGTAGTTGCCATATCGCGTCATACCGCCAGTTGCAAATATTATGCGGATGATGGTAACGATGTGATAGGCAGATTCATCTAAGAAGCAGAGGCGGCAGGCAGGGAAAAAGTGGTCAATTACAACCTCAAAATGGCGATCAAAAGTCGAGACAAAGCCGTCATGGATGCCTTGAGGTCTGAATGCAACAGCGAAGAACCGTCACTCGCTTAAATATATATTATATACATTATGTATTCATATATTTATTATACTTATTTATAAATTGTAAACCTCTATGGAAAGTAATGTATTATAGTTAAAGTCAAGTATTAACAAGAAAACTTAACCTAGACAAAGGCACGGACATAAAGTCTGTGGATGCTAATAATAACACTTAAAAAAAAAAGGCTGACCACCTCTCACCATTATACAACTTGCTCCATCTAACGTGGCATCAAGTGGTTCGCTAGAACCACTGATGCTCTGCTTACCTCGTTAGGGATTATAGGCGTCATAGAACATTCTGGGTATTACTTATAAAATAAGTCAAATCAGTTTTTTAACTCTACGCCTATTCGCAAAGGTGCAGTCTTCCCCGAAGAAGTTAGGCGCAACTAACAAAATGAACAAACTAAAAAACAAATAACAAACAAAGAGATTTGCAAATGGCTACCAACCCCCAATTCGTTGGTAATAGCTAGTAATACGTCTCGACGAGTGATGAGCCCATTTATGGCCCTAGCCTTTGACCTGTGGCTCCAATTTGTGGGGCTAACGAGCTGCGGGGTCCACGCGGGTCAGAATTTGGGTGATAATATGCTGTGATTCGAAGCTTTTTGTGGTATTTACATACATCACATACATAATCTTATGTATAATTGACAAGTATTTATTGACTTGGGAATACTGTAAAAATAAATATACGCTATTGAAATAAATAAATGAAATGAAATGAAATAACCGCATAATTTTGCAATGTGGTGATCGGTTAAGAATAACACCACCCCATCTCTTTCCGTGGGTGTCGTAAGAGGCGACTAAGGAAACACAAATGAGACCTGCATCCCAGGCAACGACAGTTCATTTTTTTCTGAATCTGAGGTGTCGTCCTATGGTCTCATGCGGTGTGGTAGGCTCTGTAAAGGGCCGTCTGGTTCGCGACCACCCTCCTACCGAAGTCCGACACCAAACAGCTTGCTGTGTTCCGTCGGTGCGTGGGAGTGCCAGTGCCTTTATAGGCATTTTCTGGATTAACTCGCTCCATCGTCGACCTCATCTTTGACTTTTATGGTCAAGATTGAGGTCAAGAGTTAAACCATCTTATAATAAAAAAAAACCTCTTTCGTAATAGGGATGTTGACTATTTTTTTTTATTGTTTATCTTAAAAAGGACTTGAATCCTAAACCCAAAACGGAAATAATTTTTGAAAACTATTGAGAAATAAAAAAGTTACAAGTTATTAAATTTCAATAGAGGGGGAAACTGTCAAACAACGAAAAAGAGATGCACTTACAGCCATGTGACGTCACCGCCATTTGTTTGCTTAGGTAAAAACGAGATAGCTAGCTCTCCCCACAAAACGAGATAGCTAGTCCTTACGTTATTATAAATTCCA
This sequence comes from Aproaerema taeniolella, assembly GCA_949987775.1. Lineage (NCBI taxonomy): Eukaryota > Metazoa > Arthropoda > Insecta > Lepidoptera > Gelechiidae > Aproaerema > Aproaerema taeniolella. The sequence goes on along the minus strand of OX465258.1, from coordinate 17,714,682 downwards.
ATAACTTGTTCATTTATAAACTAATTTTAATGCTGTTTTCGGATATTAATATATTTCTAGCATTATTTTTTGTTTCATACACAATAATTCATAAAATCAAACACTGTCAACATCCCTATTCATCCAATATCCCTAGGCAGTGTTGATGTGTGTATATTAGGTTCGATAGTTCTCAATAACATCTAAATCGCTCTGGAAAGAGTAGTAGCTTTCACCACACATGTATTTGTGTAAAAAGCAGATATTTGTTCTCGGGTCATGGGTGTTTGTATTTGTCTTTATGTGTTTTCCAAGGGACCCACGACACAAGGGAAAACCTTAGTGTGGGCCTTTGAGTGTGTAGCGTTATTTTTGTCTTCCTAATTCAGCGTAGATAGAAATATAACAACATTATCGAAATAACTGAGGTTGAAGCTTCAGATATCCATTTATTCCAGCATTTAGGGTTCCGTCCACATCAATTCCGGGGATTAAAACCCTTCATCCAATTGCGGTTGGAAAAGGACAAAATCATCTGAAATCCTTAATCCGTCGACAATACGAAATCGCTCTTGTGTGACGATAAATCCTATAAAGTCGGATCTGCGAGTGATTTGGGGATTTTTTTAAGTCGATTTTTCTTTGGTTTTTAACTCCCGTCAAAAAAGAGAAGTGTTATAAGTTTGACGTGTGCATTTTTGTATCTGTATGTCGGTCTGTGGCATCGTAGCGCCTAAATGGAAGGACCGATTTCTATGCGGTTATTTTTGGTGACGTAATCCATATGTTTTTTTTCTATATTTGATCATAAATGGTTTAGCTTTTTAAAAGTTTTAAGCAATCGAATGGGGGGGGGGGGGGTCGTACTTTTAAATTGCTGTATCATATTTCGAAAAAAATATAGCTTAGAACCATCTTGATTACTTCAGCTTTCAAACAAAAAAACCGCATTGGAATAGTCTATTCGTTTAGGAGCTACAATGCCACAGGCAGACACACAGATGCACAGATAAACAAGGAAACGTATAACACCCCTCTTTTTTGTCGGGGGTTAAAAAGGCGCAGAAGTAACAGGATTGCTTTTGCTTGTGATTGAAATGCCTTACTGAATTAAGACTTTTTTTTGTGGTCCAAAACAATTACATCATTCTTTTGTAGTCTAAGAAGAATTTAATTGAGTCCAAAAAGGTTAGAACAGTGGTTCCCAAAGTTGACTGGGCGGCGACTCACCAAAATGATAGTCCAAATTTGGCGACCCACCTCGACCTAAAAATTTGTTAAAGGATATGGTATCTTTACGACCTAACGTTGCAGTGCCTGGGGAAAAAATTAAAAAAAAAAGAAAAAGAAATCCCTCATTGGCTAGTTTAATTCGCCACCGCCGCCCGCGCGCTGCCCCGCTGTGCTGAGTTACACACGACGTGCGGATGCTGACCGAACCACAGGTTTTTTGGTGTTACCACCGCGACCCACCTAAAATCTTCTCACGACCCACCAGTGGGTCGCGACCCATAGTTTGGGAAATACTGGGTTAGAAACTTTTCCATTAAATTAAATCGGTCGGTTTGGTCGAGTGGTAGTAGCTCTGCCTCTTGATCAACGGGTCCTGGGTTCGATTCCCAGTCGGGGCAAAATTTGTTCTCGGGTTATGGGTGTTTGTCAGGGACCCACAACACAAGGGAAAATCTTAATGTGGGCCTTTGAGTGTGTAGCATTTATTAAAAAAAATATATATGGCGATTTTTCAATACAATAATATGTAGGAATCATATGTAAAATTTTCAGTACAGGAATCATATCGTTCATTGGCACCATATGTAGACTTGTATATTTGTATTATATGATACATACATACATACATACAACTATTTATGGACGTTCCGGCTTTTTTTTATAATGAACTTTGAATTTATTGATTTATTTTAAGGTCACTCATTTATTTATTCGCTTTATTAGTTTTTCGTTCTCATAATTGCATCACTTCTCTTGAATGTACAATGGGCCGCACATTAGGTTACCATATGCGTGTACTCTGTGCTATCACGATAAGAGCGGTTTTCCAATGAAAATGGGGTAAACCTGATGCGCTGGCTTCTGTAGTGTAATTAAAGTTGTTGAATTTATTGTTCTTCAAGATTTCTTTGTTTTATCAGCCTATAGAGGGCTTTAGGTCAATCACTTTCAACCTCTCGGGTGGTAAATCAGTCCATGAAACTGAACAACTTTCCCAAGGAACAAAGGTCGAAGTATGAAAAAATTTTTTGACTTCCTATGTGCTATCAGCTGACGCAGTTTGTATGGGAACTAAAAAAAATTTTTTCGTAAGGGGCATGGGACTCCCATCGAAACGCTAAGGGGGTTTGGCCATAAACATTATTGCAAATTATGTGACGTCAAATTAGGGAGGCCATCCATAAATTACGTCACACGAATTTCATGATTATCCGACCCCCCCGTCCTTGTCACAGCTGGTCACATTTGTGAGACTCCCCCCCTCCCTAATGTGACGTCACATAATTTGCAATAAGGTTTATGAGTTTTTCATTAATAGTTCAAAGTTCGTGTTTCAACATTTAGATTATAAAATAAATAAAGAATAAAAAGTGATTTCTAGATTTTGAAATGTGACGTCACGAAATTCAAGACTCCTCCCACCCCCTTGTCACACAATGTCACACTTCGTCGACCCCCTCCCTCCCCCTTAACGTGTGACGTAATTTATGGATGGCCCCTAAATCAGAAATGATGAATTTAGAGGTACAGGCCCGCAACAGCATTTGAATCCGCTACCTTTCGGTAACAAAGTCTGGCTCATAACCAAGTTGGATGTCACCGTTCTTTGTAATATTAAGAGAAAATCGATTAACGACACAATTGGAACAACACTACCAGTCAACGCGGTGTGGTACAACACTAAAACGTCACTTTGACGGATCGCTTTCGCGATCGGAGATTATGTGTTCTTGCATTGTAATTTATTAAATATCGAAAGGACTGTTTTTAACCGACTTCAAAAAAAGGAGGAGGTTATCACAAAAAAATTCCTCTCTATTCACCATATTCCGCTATGAATTCACCTATTTGCTGTTTTATCCGTAACTACTTACTCGTGAACATAGCTTTAAAAAATTATTTCACCCTTTTTGAAGGCGGGTCAATTTTTTGTTAAAAATATTGTATTAAGTAAAAGGTGTTTTAGTCCAATAGTAAGTATCTAAAGTTATACCTGTGTTATGCATATGCATTTGGTCATTATTACTAATGTCATGGCATGACAAGTAATGATAGTCGCAATTTGTCAACATCATCATGATTTATGGTTGTTAAATTTTAATAATACCTACCACTCTTGATTACATATTTCAATTCAATTCAATTTCTTGTCTATGGCTCTCCTTTGTTGATTAGGCCAATGTCAGGTTCCAAAAAAGGTTGCAGTTTTCTTGGGAGAGTCCAATTTACTCGAGACTATTACAGGCGCTATGAGCGTGCAAGACTTTAATAAAATTAAATAAAAAACTGTTTTTCGAAGCTAAGCTGTTGATTAACTAACTTAAATTTAAAAAAAAAAAAAACGAACACAACAATTATCAGAGCTAGTACGGTACTAGGTCAAGTAACAATAGGTAACCTATAACTTAATGTTATTAGAGTTAATATACTCACATAAGGTCTCAACTAAAGAAGTGAACACTAAAGATAAAATATATTTTAAATGAGTTGGTCTAGGGATATTAGAAGGGAGAATATCTAATAAAGATATGCTTCTTTGGGGGCAACTAAATAAAAGATGCTCAGCGGAACCTTCGTCTAAACCACATTCACATAGTGAGCTGTCCCTCACCCGTATTTTCGCAAGATGGACCGGGGTGCATGCGTGTCCTAACCGCAAACGACATAATGTTGACGTATTTTTACGTGGACATAGAAAATTGCACGTTTTCAGTCAATGCTGTTCTATGCGTTAGCTTTCCGACCGGGACTTCGTTTTGGGAAAATTATGTAGCCTATGTGTTAATCCAGGATGTCAGCTACCTCCATACCAAATTTTATCAAAATTGGTCCAGCCGTTTGATCGTGAAAAAGTAACAATCTATGTAGCAAATTGCATGTGTTTATAAATATATTTATTTATTTTTTATTTGTATATTATTTACTTAATATAACACACCCTAATAAATTTAATTTTTCACATTTTCTCTTGGTACACCTTGCCCACTTCAACTGCCTCTCCCTCTCACATAGGTTAGCTGGAAGAAAACTCATTTTCTTGAGTTAAGCTCGCCGTTGTATATGTCCTTTCTCTTCTGTAATCTGTATGTATATGTGTGTACAATAAAGAATAAAGTACTAGTGAACAAACATCCATACATATATCATCCTTACAAACTTTCGCATTTAATAGTAGGAAGTAGGATGTGTTTGATAATGATAACATATTCATCATAAAATAGTAACTCAGAAAGACATTTTTCGAAATAGCTCGAAAGTTTTTCCCTCACCTTATGTTTTCCTTCTTAAAATTTTCTCACACCCGAGTTATAAGTTTTGAGGAAGTAGTTTTAAGTAATGCAAATAAATTCATTTATCGTGGCATCTAATATAGTTTCGAAGTTTAAAAAAAAATCTAATTTTTTATTTGTTTTTCATTGTAAAACCCGTCCGTTCCCACTGTGGTTGCGTTGGTGACAATTTTTTGTATGTAGTTGGTGACAGGACAAATAACTGTTACACATTTTCTTGATAAAATGTTAGCTTATGACCATAATTTTTGTTTTTTAAAAATTTCATTTTTTTTTCAATATTGAACTGTTCAAACGTGGTTTGAACAGTTCAATTTGTGTTTAAGTAGCATTTGGAATCTAAGAATATACTAGCTATGGAAGATACATACGTATTAATCACATATATAGAAATAGAACTAGTTGGACAAAATGGTCCAGTTAGTTACATTTTTTAAGAAACAGAAAGCAATGGAAATATTTGGACAAAAAAGTCCAACTAGTTCTATCAATGGAAAAACCAATTGAACTAGTGGGAAAAGACGGTAAAACCGATCTTATGTTAACAATGTAAAGTATTCTTTGTGGTTATTTGATTTTCTTCTTACCTAGTGTATGTTTTGCATTTTGCGATCACAGGTATTATAATATGCAGGTTTCTAAAGGAAGTAAACCCTTTCGCTCCAAACTTCGTTCCACCAAAAGCACCGGCGGTATTTCCAAGTTAAGTTACTACAAGAAATTTCCTCTCTGTAACAGGGTTAACAAGAAAACCTTACTCAGGCCATCTGTCTCTTGGAAGGCGCACCAATAAGTCTGGTAATCCAATCTAGCTGCACAATAGCTGCATTGACGCTGCAGACGAGTTGCATTAAAGCGCGGCAGCTGAAAGCATGTTTAGAGATGCCCATGAGTTGCAGTGAGATGCCGAAGCTCTTTTTAGTTCAGTTTGTTCTGAATTTATTTGATGGGAAAGCTGTCAGAATACAAACAACAGTATACTAATAATAAATGCGAGTACTTAGTCCTGAAAATACCTAAATGATAAAGTGTTTCTTTACTAAAGTTTTTATTTTTATTTGAATAGAATAATTCAGCATTTATTGAAATCATTAATGCGATAAAAGAAAAATAGCAATCGTCTATAACCATTATAATAATATGAAAGACTTCGGAAAAATTATTTAGCCCATGTGTTAATCCAGGGTGTCAGCTAACAAATTTTATTAAAATTTGTACAGCTCCTTGAGCGTGACGAAGTAACAAACATACAACTTTCTCCTTTAAATTATTAGTGTGATTATAAATAAAGATTAGTTGCATCTTGAAAACGTCATAAAATAAATGGTTATTAACTTGAATAAAATAATTTAAACATAACAATTGAGTGATCAAAATGAGCAACAGAACAGAAAAGAGATATATAGGTTTTTTCAGCTCTAAATTTTCCTAGTAGTTCTGCTAGCATGTTCAAGAGAATAAATCTACCACAGCTGTGAATAAAGACTAGAATTCCTGGATGAAGGAAGCCATTTGTGGTCAGTGCCCTTATTGTGTCGATGGCATCATTTAAATTTTAGTCCCCGTACTTATATTTTCTGTGATTTCAGAAGACAGAGGCAAGGTATCTTGATGGGTGACCAAACTGGCAAGTTATCTAGAGCGTTTCCGTGCTTCGGAGGGCTCTGTCCCGGCTGTTGTTGACTACAGTCGTGACACCTTGTCAGAGGCAATATCGCGGTTTGAAAACTGACATCAGGGTTAGTCAAGTTCACCACAAGGTTTCTCTTGTATCGTGGGTCCCTCGGAACACACATAAAGACAAACACAAACACCCATGAACCGAGAACAAACATCTGCTTTTTACACAAATGTTTGCCCCGACTGAGGATGGAACCCAGGACCTGTCGATCAAGAGGCAGCGTCACTACCACTCGACCAAACCGGACGTCAACTGAGACGCTAGTCTTAAAATGTAACGTACCTTATTTGCGTTGGATTGCAATAAAGTATATTGTATTGTATATATAGCAGGGGTGGCCAACTTAATTATACCCAAGATCTCCTGTTTACTAACGAAACCCTGTGCGATCTACCAATTACATACTTCTTGAAATCTTTAATGAAACAGCATAGTTCAGTACACAATCATGTAGTATTTTTTATTTATTATATTACAAGAAAAAACTTAAATCTGAAATGTTTTTTATTTTTTTGCCTTGCCACGATCAACTGGACTAACAGTCACGATCGACTGGTCGATCGCGATCGACCGGTTGGCCACCCCTGGTATATAGTATCCTCAACATTTTCTCAATATATATGTAAACCGCTTTGTCTCAAGTGAATTGTGTTCTCAAGTCACGCTGGTCGAGTTTATTTCACATCCGTAAGTCTTTCCATCAACAGACTCGATTGGACGTACCTACATAAAACAATAGAATAGAATAGAATAGAAAAAAATCATTATTTTATAGGACATTCAGGCAGCCACTTAAAACAAGTCAAGATTACAATGAAATACCTACATACAAACATACATTAAACGATTTCCCTAAATACATACATACGCAAACCTTACGTTAGTGTGGGCCTTTGAGTGTGGAGCGTTTATTTGTTTATTTAATTATTTAGTTACATTTTAAGACGAGCCTCTCAGTTTGGAGCGCGCGTGATTTTGGTTTTTGAGAATTTTCATGCTGTCTCGATATTGAGCATATGTCGCCCCGCCTCAAATTTGTGTGAAAGGGGCAATTCTGACTTTTACTCTAGAATATCTTTTTGTCTACTAAAAATAAAAATAAAATCAAACCTTAACCTAGTTTTTGGTGTTCCTGAGACTATATCAAAATTTCAGAGAGATCCGTTGACATTTAAGGGATGGAATCCATTGACGCAGTTTGTATGGAAAAAAAATCTGAGACGATTCTCTTTATACAAATAGTTATGTCAGGACACAAAAGGCGGCCCCATTGCTAAGAAGCAATATCACGGCAATCTTTGGTTAATATTAATGTATGTTAATGTATACTAACTGTATTTTCGAGAGAGGTCAATGACACCACTGAATTTTTGAGCTGAAACTGCCTTTTTATCGTGTAGGTATAATCAAGTGTGTGGCGAATTTGACTAATCCTGTTAGTTTTCCAACCGCCAAATGTCCTCTATCTTGGTTTAACGACTGTAGCAGCTCGAGCATGACTTGATAGCGCCGCGGTCCTATGTCAAAATGTCAACATTGACAACGCCAGAGGGCGAGCAAGTCTTTGCGCAGGGCCCTCGCGCAATTAAAGTGAAGTTTCACCGTCAACCAAGTGGCGTGCCGCGTGAATTTGTCGCGATCATGCTCGAGCTGCTGGTAATCAACAACAGTTGCGACCAATAACTTAACGTACCCTCCGAAGCACCGAAACGCCCATTCCTTGCTTCGGTGTTCGTTTTCTGAACTTCACTAATCGGTTGAGATCAGCGAGTTTCACTGGCTTAAAGCTACTAACCTGCCAAAATCAGTGTTGCCAGTTTAGCCTAGGTTTTTTTCTGCAGTAGATATATGCTAGCCTATCTTCGTCAGGGATAATATAGGATTCTAATGGTGAAAGAATTTTTTAAATCGGTCCGATAGTTTCGGAGCCTATTCAATGCAAACAAACAATCAAATCTTTTCATCAACCATAAACTCATCTCATTTGTTGGTGTGGTATTACCTAATTAATGTCCGTATTACAGAACGCGACTCAGACTCTGATCTATACTTAAGTAGCAGTCGTCTGTCATTCCGATAGTGAGAGATAGAGACAATCGATACTTAAGTATTAACTATAGATCAGGACTGGAGTCTCTTTCTGTAATACGTGCCGTAGTGTAGATAACACCTGACACACAACATTATTACACATACATATAACACCTCAAATGTTTCCTCTTTATATCTTTCCTCTTTTTTATCTTTCCACTAATAAAGGGTAGATAAAAACTCTTGTGCTTTTAGTTTTTAGAATTTAAATGGAAAACTTAATCCATTACCAAATCCAAGCCAAATTTTTGTAACTTTCCTAAATTCCATCTATCCATACACACACGCCTTTCATCGCTAACAGGGTAGGCAGAGCACCATGAAGTTCACATGACGCCACGTTTGACATACTTTGAGAGGGTTACTAGTTAAATCTCAGCTTTAAAGGTTACCTACATTTCTCATAGTCTAGAATCTAGATATAATCTCATACACGTCCTTACAGTTTCCGGTGCGATCTTATCTTGCGCATACGCACGAAGCCTATTCTATATTATTACATATATTTTATCAGACGGTACAAGTCACACTGATTTTGTAAAATAAAATATGGTGGATATTTTTAGGTTGCACTTTGGTCATATTCCAGTGAATGCCCTCTATAATCTTTTTTTTTATTATGGGAAGGGAATGAGGTCGACGATGGAGCGAGTTAACCCTGCAAATGCCAGTAAGGCACTGGTACTCCTCGCACCGACTGAACACTTTCGGTAGGAGGGTGGTCACAAACAAGTTTAAAATGTTGAGCTATACTAATATATTGAGTAAAGCTCCTTTTTCATAAGAAAACACTTTAGTCGGCGACAAAATGTTGGTGTGGTATTATCCACGACCGACCACACGGCATTAAAAGACACACCATAACATCCACCTTTTTTACATTACATAATAAAGAAATACGTATAATTACATTCTCACATAGCACGATACCTAACGTGATCGATTACATGTTACAACTAAGGTAACTATTGTAGATTACAATGATACTGGTAATAATCTGTTTACGTTACACGGAGGTAATTTGTTGCTTCCGTGACAGCCTCCAGTTGGTTTAGTCTCTCATCTCCATGGAGGTATGTACAGTCAACAGCACATCAGGTTACCACAAACTGTCAAATTTCCCCAATAGATAGTAAACTCTAATGCTTGGAGATAAATTTGAAATCGATAGAAGAAATTTGACAGTTTTGGATAGCATGATATGCTGTTGACTCTATACCTGTCATGATCCTCTACTAACCACCCTAAGGATGAATATTAGATAAACAATGCATTTAGACATTAACTCCTCCATTGTACAGAGGCCAGCGCATCAGGTTAATCCATTTTCATTGCAAAACCGCTCTTATCACAACAGCACAGAGTGCACGCGTGTGGTAACTGGTAACCTGAGTTGCGGTCGTCCGTACATTTGTGCTTTAAGTTATTTAAATAAACGAATTAAAAGCCCTGAAATAATGTCAGTAACTTTTTTTTTGCGCATATATGTCCCCACCGAGGCTGAGGAGCACGGGATTTAGGCTATAATCCATCACGGGTTGGTGGCCTGCTGTTTTTAACACTTATTTCAGCCGTTAAGGAGTTATCTTATTATCTTATATCTTATCTTATATTATATATTTATATATATATATATATATATATATATATAAAAGAAAGTCGTGTTTGTTACAACACTTATAACTCGAGAACGGGTGGACTGATTTTGATCAAATTTGGTATGGAGGTAGCTGATACCCTGGATTAACACATAGGCTACATAATTTTCTGAAATTCCCACGGGAACGAAGTCCCGGGCGTAAAGATAGTTAGTGATAAATGTCGGGGGTTATACAAAATGTCTGTTACTGTGGTGTTTGTACTGGTAAAAGGGACCACTCACAAGTTGTTAAGAGTGAAAGGGTAATGTGAAAAGCTATGTTAATCGCTCTTATTGACTTCCCTAAAAGTAATAAGACAAGAATATGAATTACATCTTAAAAATCAAATCAAAGCGTAACACAAGGAACGAATATTAAAATCGATAACCTCCCCTAAGGCTAGGGGTAAAGGGGGTGAAATGGGGGTGTAATTTTGAAAATCGTCGGCACATGACGTGCTCACATCTCGTACGAGGCACCATCAAACGTTGCTGTGACAGATTGATGAGATTAGTCCGGCTTGAGCTATCGACGGCTGATGGATGTTTTTAAATCGGGTAGATTAGGAGCTAAGCTGTGTTAAGGCTAATCTAACTTTAACGCGATAACAAAGGAAGCTGTTAACATCTCATGTTGCCAGAATAACTCTTAAATCAATTCAATTCATTTAAAAAATTGCGTCCACGATGGTGATTTTGCCAATGTTGAAGTATTTAATCAAAACTAAAATATAAAATGGCGAAGTCGCCAATATCAAGTAGAGAAACTCTTTACGGGTTGTAGTACATCAGAAAAAAAAAGTATCACTCTTGACATTAATTTCTTATAATAACTCAGGCGACTACAGCACCTAAATTACAATTTTATGATGCGTAGATAAGCATGACGCACTGCATTAAATCGAAGAAAAAAAAATACTACGGTAATATTCAGGACATAAACTAGATAAGTAGTTTGCTGAAAACATGATTCAGCACTTTTGGTTCGATAGAAAAAGCTCACAAAGTCACCTCTAAATATCAATATTGTGTATCTTTTAAGCTTTAAAAACGATAGTAAAATGCACACAGGAACTTGAATTTGCTATCAAAATGTTCGTGATTGAACACTCTCGATAAGTAGTTAACGCGTTTTTCGATTAAAGCTGTTACCTTTCCATAAATCTAATTTTTCTAACTTTTAAACGTCCGTAAACTTCGTGTATCGACACTGTTCGCACTGCCGGCCCAGGCCTGTTGAGAGACGGAGATGGCACTATTCCTATGTGTGCTGCCTTTGTCGGGTGCTGTAGTCGCCTTAAATGGTTGAACTAATTTGGATGAAATATAGCTAAGAACCACCTCGATCACATCAGCTTTCAAACAAAAACAAACCGCGTCCGAATTGGTCCATTCGTTTAAGAGCTACGATGCCACAAACAGACACACATATACACTGGTTTACAAATCCGTTAATGTGAAAAAAAAACAACGGGTTGCACTCCGGGAGTGCCGGCAGAAGTGAAAACTTGAACGTAATGTGCATTAATATGGAAATAAAACAAAATACGCAAAAAGAGTCCGTTATTCTTACAGGATTCGATCCTTCGACGTCTCGCCTACGATCTGATAACTTCACCACTCGGCCAAAAATACAAAAAAAATCTTGAGTTCACTTCGTGGTTACTAACCCTCGACCCGTTGCTTACAATCTGGCAACGTCCACTCGACAAAACTAACTACTTTAATTCAGTAAAATAGTCTATCGGTATTTGCGCACTATGTGCGAATAATCGTTGACATCTGTCACAGAGATAATTTTATCATAGGGCTGCCATCCGTCCGGGTTTCCACCCATACTTCAAAGTACACAACGCTGAAAGTTTTCACTTCAAAAAAGGTGGCAACCCTATCCTACGCATTTTCGATCAGGGTCACGTGACATCGACGCGAATTTAACATATTTTCCCCATACTAAAAGTGTCCAACGCCGCTAAAGAAGTTTTCACTTCAAAAAAACTGTTTCTGACTGTAAAAGGCTGTTCACAAAGTATCGAAAGATTATAATCTTACCGAGAGATTATACTCACTTTTTAAAATTACAATATTACGGGTTTTACAATATTCACCAAGTCAACCAAATCAGAGGCCATTGTGCGGTTTGAAAACTCTGACACCAGGTTTAGCCAAGTTCGCCACACACTTTGCTATACCTACACGATAAGAAGAAGAAGACAATATTAATACGGTAACTTATATCATTGATATAATACAACGATCATTGACTGGCCAGCAGCTCTAGCACGATAACGACAAGCTCGCGCTCGGCTCACACTGAAACTTCACTTTGGTTGCGCGAGGGTCCCGCGCAAAGGCTTGCTTGCCCTATGGCATTGTCAATGTTGACATTTTGACATAGGACCGCGGTGTTGTAGCGGCGCTGTCACTATCGTACTGCATTAGGTAAATACATATTTTAACACAGAGATATAAAGAGAATGGTACGTTGTGTATGATTGACAATTACTTTGATTACTTAATTTGAGATTTTTCACATGGAAAAAGTTGTTCAGTTTCATGGAGAGAACCACCCTTGAAGTTCGTTATACTAATTTAAAATATGAACACTATAAGTCCCCATGTTAATCTTTTTCCCACAAACTCCTATGTAAATCAAAATCTACTTAAAATTAAACATAAAGCGGGGAATGCAGGTGACGTCACCGGATGTGACGACACGCATCAGTTCCGTTCGCCATTACCTACCTATTGTTCCGGTGCATCTTTGAAATACTGTGAATGTGGGTAGAATGGATAACATTGTGTTTTGGCCTTCAATAACACGTGCTTTAGTGAAAATATGTTTATTATTAGAGATTAGGTGAATGGAAATGATAACTCTACAATTCAAAATCCTATATTATAAATCCAAAAGTTTGTGAAAATGTATGGATGTGTAGATGGGGGCTATCTTTCCGCCCGCGGCTCCGCCCACGTGGACTATATGTTATATCGTGCACAACTGTGGGATAAAATGTAGCCTATGTCCTTTCCCAGGCTCTTATCTATCTCTGTACCAAATTTCGTCAAAATTGGTTCCGAAGTTTAGGCGTGAAAGACTGATAGACAGACAGACAGACAGAGTTACTTTCGCATTTATAATGTTAGTTAGGATAAGGATTTGGTGTGGAGGTAGCTGACAACTTGGATTAACACAAAGGTTAATAATTTCCCAAATTCCTACGGGAACGAAGTCCCGGGCGAAAATCTAGTGTTGTGTAACCCCCGAAGGGCCTTACCAAAAAAAAAACTAAAACTTAGACAATATTTAAAACTGGCTTATGTCAAATGACATAAGTTAGTTTTAGACTTAGTTTAAGGCCTGTAAAACAGAAAGAGACTCAAGTTATCTATACTCAAGTATAGATTGTCTCTTTCTCTCACTATTAAAATGACAAAGACGACTGCTACTTAAGTATAGATCAGAGTCTGAGTGAGTCGCGTTCTGTAATACGGACCTAAAACTTGGACAATGTTTAAAACCGACTTATGTCAAATGACATAAGTCAGTTTTAGACATTTTTTAAGTGACATTTTAATGTTTTATGGTGAAGCAGTTATTACTTAAGTAACTCTTAAATGGTTGAACCAATATTGATCAAATATGGATGGCTGATGGTTGAGTATGTCAGCTTTCAAACAAAAAAAAAACATTCGTTTAGGAGCTACGATGCCACAGACAGATACACAGACATACAGACACACACGTGAAAATTATTACACCCCTCTTTTTTGGGAAAACAATAATTTGATACCGGGTAAGGAATATATCCAAGAGATGACCGTCAAAAAGATTTCTTCCAAAGCAGTATCAATATTACTTCCGAAACCCGGAAGCTGGGCGAAACCTGAGCAGTCAGAGGAAGTAATCCGGGTAGAGATACCCGTCGTTCAAATCTTGTCGAATCCGGATTATAATCCCTTATCTGTGTCAACAATGAGATCTCCATATGTGTGTATAGGTGTATTGTGAAAATATGAATTTTTTGTAGGTAATAAATAACTGACATGTTATTGTCAAAACATCGGTGCATGTCATCTGAGTTTTGTCCTTAGCAATCTACGAGTATGTCCTTGCAGTCGTTGTTAAGTTTTTTACTTTCGTGTAGTTCCCCCCGTTGACCGTAAACCGATAGTGTTTTGTTTTCGGAAAACTTTGGCGGCGAGAAGCATTGCCGCGGTGATTTTTGTCGGAACCAAAAGGATCGAATACGCCATATTACTTGAATTATTCTATCACTAGTTACTTTCGCATTAATAATATTAGTAGGGACAGCTAAGAACCGTCTCTTTCACATTAACTTTCAAACAAAAAAAAACATAAATTCACAGAAAACACAGAAAAACACAATACACGTCAAACTTATAAAGCCCCTCCTTTACGTCGTGGGTTAAAAATGTCTGTCTAATATTTAAGAAAATTCTATGCAACTTTTACTGTCACCAAAGAAACTGAAGTTGCCGGTAAATTCCGCTAGATGGCAGTAACGGTAATCTGAAACGCGGTATCAAAGTGTTAGCTGCGCTATTCACTATAGGAAAAACGGAATCAAGTAAAAAGCGTATTATACGTAAAATGTCGGTAAAAATTTTTTTTTAAGTAGGCTTGCTTTTTTGCAGGCCCACTTTTGATAAAATTTGATCACAGAATAACTAACAGTATATAGCGGTTAAATCTAAATTTCAATTCAATATCAAATTGTGTTGAGGGTTCTCATCTTAATCACATCTAATCTTTAGGAAAAATTTTGATGCAACTTATTTTATAGTTCATAAAAGAAGTTGTATATAGATCTCCTCTTTTTCGTTGGGGATTAAAATGTCTGTCTAATATTTTTTTTAAATCTATGCAACTTTTTTTACTGTCACCAAAGAAACTTAAGTTGCCGGAAGATTCCGCTAGATGGCAGGAACGGTAATCTGAAACACAGTATCTAAGTGTTCTGCGATATTCACTACGAAAAAAAAAGCGTATGACACGTAAAATGCAGCTCGTCCTTACCGCCTTAGTTATAAGTAGTTATAAGTAAATGACTGACGCTCTTTTAGCTCAGTCGAATTAAATATTTTTTTGAAGGCTTGCCTTTCTGCAGGCCTACTTTTGAAATCACAGACTATTTATTACTACACCACAAATAAAAATAAGGTTCATTATGAAACATTTTAATATACAGAGTGTAGGGGACATATTAGTAAAAACTTAAATCCTGAACTCAGGTTCCAAATGCTTTTCCAGTGGAATTTTCATCAGGAAATATCTAATATTTTTTTTTATTTTTTATTTTTTTTTGTTTTAAAATTAAGTTATTGGTTCTAAACACACCCAAACAAAAACGGCAATAACAGCGTAAAACACAAAAACCATAAATGTACATCAACAAAAACTCCTTAGCGTTTCCGAGAAAAAGTAATTACTTATAGCTAATCATAGTAATAGGTAGATTCCACCATTTAAAACACACTGTTTTTTGTAAAACCCTGTTTATGAAAATAAACTTTTTGATTTAATTTTTTTTATGAGGGCCTTTATTCCCATTACCTACAATCCCCGCTGTACCTAACATTATTTAATGTGTACATTATTTATTTTAAGTTTATGTTTTTAAAACTTAGACTTGTTAAAGTATGACAATTTGATTGTTATATACGTTTTTGTTTTAGACATTTTGAACTTTTGGCTTTCTAATCATTAGATTTTCATATTTTAGACTTTCCCAATTTTAACATTATAATGTTAGACGTTTTTATTTTTGACATTCAAATACGTACCCGTTCGGACATTTTGCTGTAAGAAAACAGACGCAAGTAGGCGTCCTACACAATATAGTTACTCCTTAGTTATAATTTAGAAATATAAGTCTTATATAAGTCTTATACAAAGATCAGTTCAATTGAAAGATGAGTAAAAGAAATTAAATTTCAAATTTCAAACATATTTTGATTGCTATTTTTCTTGTTTGCATGTTACTTTATTTGTAACTGTCTGTATGGTGTGGAAGTAATAAATTATTTATATTTCTATTTATTTTTTCTAATTTATTTCACCACCAAACAGTAAAATTAAATATTTTACTGAAGTAAGCTTGTTGTTTTCGAGCCTTTGGAGCGAGTAAATATTATTATTATTAATATTACAAAGAGAAAAGATTTGATTGTTTGTTTGCATTGAATAGGCTCCGAAACTGCTGGACCAATTTCAAGAATTCTTTCACCGTTAGAATCCTACATTATCCCTGATGAACATAGGCTACATCATTTTCCCGAATTCCCACGGGAACGAAGTCCCGGGCGGAAAGCTTGTAATTGAATAAAGTTAAGTTAAAGAACGCGTTGGTATAGTTAATTTTGTATTTTATTTTTCTTGCTTTATGCAGTTTTTCTTTCAGCACATGCCTTGATTCTTATCGTGGAGGTATAGTCAGGTAAACCTAGTTTCAGTGTTTTGCTAAATGGCCCCTGACTTAGTTTAACGACTGTAGTCAATCGATAATAGCCGGTTGCCGCGAAATTCCGCTAGATGGCAGTACCGGTATTCTAAAACGCGGTATCAATGTTCTGTGCTATTTACTATAAGAACCTTCTTTATAATGCCAGTTGTTATCCCCCTACTCCCCTACTTTGTTCACGGACGGCTACTTATTCATATTACCTCCGTGACCTTAGTAGTAATCGTGTAGTTAACTGACGGCAGTAGCACAAAATGTATTTTTTTTGAAATAGGCTTGCCTTTCTGCAGGCCTATCTATATATATATAAATGGAACCCGATTTTCGTTGTCACGGCATCACGCGTGAACGGCTGGACCGATTTGGATGATTCTTTTTTTGTTGTGTTCCTTATTGTCAGGAAAAGGTTCTTATGAAAGAAAAAACTAAAAAAGTGCCACGGGAACGAAGTCCCGGGCGGAAAGCTAGTCTATATATATAAAAATGAATCCCTATTTCCCTTGGTCACGGCATCACGCCTGAACGGCTGGACCGATTTCGCAAATTCTTTTTTTGTTCTGTTCGTTATTATCAGGAGAAGGATCTTATGAAAGAAAAAATTAAGAAAGTTGAAAAAAAAAGAAAACAGGACAACGTCTGTCGGGTCAGCTAGTTTTTGATAAAATTACACATACATACATACGCTCACGCCTGTAATCCCTCACGGGTCAGGCAGAGTATCAATGGTTCAATGGAACCACTTTATGCCACTCTTGATACAAATTGTGAGGGCTTTCAGATGGAACATGTAGAATTGTGAGAGGTTGTCAGCCTTTCGCCCATGATACAGCAAAATCATCGCATCCCACTTACAAAATTTTACAGTATGCCTGGATAGAGTTGGTGGCTGGCTTTTCTTTCACTCCTAGTCCAGGAAAAATTAAATCATAGAATAACATTTCAATTCTATTAAGTATTGTAATGAGGGTTCGCACAAAACCGATCACATTTTTTAATTTTAAATTCTACTGAGTCATCTTGATTACAACCAAACTAATTGCATCAAAATCGGTCCTTTAGTTTCGGAGCTATGATACCACAGCCACACTTCAAACTTAAAATAACACCCTTTTCGTCGGAAATTAAAAAAAAATCTGTCTAGTATTTGATTAAAAAATGTACACTTATTTTATTGTCATAAAAGAAACTGAAGTTGCCGGAAAATTTCGCTAGATGGCAGTAACGGTAATCTGAAACGCGGCATCTAAGTGTTCTGCGCTGACGTATAATATGATGTGCATGACTGAGTTATGATATGACCAATTGATAATAATCGATCGCTTTTTCGACCAAAACAATCAGACTCAATTTTTGAAGTAGACTTGCGTTTTTGCAAGCCTGCTTTTGATAACATGTCAGAATAATTTACAGTATACAGGGTGGCCCAGCGACCGACGTGCGACGTCCAAAAGAATTTTTTTTAAAAACCTTTAGATCTACTTATCTTAATTTTTGTTTACCAACTTAAAGTTCTGGATTTCGCTGAAGTACCAGTTTTATCTTTTAAGTTATGTTAAATTTAAACTTTGTTCCGTAATGCGGTGTGGTAGGCTCTGTAAAGGGCCGTCTGGTTCGCGACCACCCTCCTACCGAAGTCCGATGCTAAACAGCTTGCTGTGTTCCGTCGGTGCGTGGGAGTACCAGTGCCTTTATAGGCATTTTCTGGGTTAACTCGCTCCATCGTCGACCTCATCTTTGACCTTTATGGTCAAGATTGAGGTCAAGAGTTAACCCATCTTATAATAATAATAAAAAAATATTTTTTTTGTACAGACAGCAGCACGTCAGGTTACCCATTTACACTACAAAAGCCGGCTATGACGAGCGAGATAAAATCGACGTTAAGGTCAACATATATAGCATGTCGTGCTGCTGTGTGTACCTGATATTTTCCTTATTATCTACCACCAATATTTTTTTAATTTGTATAATCTTAAACAGAAAATGCGGCGATAGCCCAATTGGTAATGAGCCAGACTTGTTACCCGAAGGTCGTGTGTTCAAATCCTGGTGCGGGCATGTACCACTAAATTCGACTTCATTCTCAATGTGTAGCTTATACGGATCTACGATGGGAGAAATTAATTAATCAATAACCTGTTATGTGCTGTATAGTTTCAGAATTGCCTTTACAGTGTCTGCATATTATTATTTTTTCAACCCCCGACGCAAAAAGAGAGGGGTGTTATAGGTTTAAGGCATAGCTGGGCATTAACTCGTTAATCCGTTAATCGTTAATTAACGAAGTTAATATTTTGATTAACGGATTAACTTTTAAGTTAACTTTTAAAAATGTTAACGGACATGTTAACTTCCGTTAATATCCAGAAGTCCGTTAATCGTTATTCCAAACAGATATTAATAAATCTTTTCATTAAAATGTGTTATCATATTGTGCTTTATATTTTTAAATTACGTGTTTTACTATTTGTGTTGCTGTGCTGGCTGTTGCTGTGCTTGTCCATCAGTGAAAAGCTGTGTTGATTCTAGTCTTCACATTATTCTATTCGCTGCCTTGCCATATAAATACATATCTAGTATCAATTGTCTATTAATCCAGTTATTATTTCAATATTTATGCAAATTAAATTATAGACATTTAATAATTTATTGATATTGTTACGCAATCCATACTACAAATTAATATTATTACAATTGATGCAAAAATCCATATTTACTTTTACACACTTTTTTACATATTATTTATTCTATTTATCGTTGAGATTTTTTTTTTGTATATACCATTTACTATACAACTTTATTTGTAAACATGCAGGAAATATCTAGATCTAGTCATAGTTCTTGTGTTTATTTAATAAGTATTCATATCCAGTATTTGAGGGTAAACATCACGCAATTTCCATGCTTTCATACAGGTCTTGTTGACTGCTTTAATCTATTTGCTTGAAAATTAAATGAAGTCATTGTACATCGTTTCATTACTATTTGTATGACTCATGGCTAACCCTAAATTTTTGAAAATTGGTCTCCATAATGCAGGTTCTCTTGGGACCAAGCATGATGAATTTATATCTGCTGTTCTGCGAGATGACATAGATATTCTTGCGATAAATGAGACATGGCTAGGTGTTGGCATGGATGCTAAAGCGCCTACGGTACCTGGGTATCGTTTACGTCATATGCCCCGCACACATGGTCTGAGACACAGTGGAGGTGGTGTGGGCTTCTATATTAGGACTGGTTTGATGGTACGTAATTGTCCTCATCCTTATATTGATATATCGGTTGAGCAGATGTGGGTATCGTTTACAGTAAAATCAGTAAGGTTTGTTGTCGGAACAGCCTACCGACCTAACTGGGTCAACGTCGACGTATTTTTTGATGCCCTGACTGAGTCCATCGCTTCTTTTAATAATTATGACAAATTAGTATTATTAGGGGATTTTAATATAAATTGTTTAGATTTGCGCGATCCCAAAACTATACAACTCAATCAATTTTTACATTATACCAATTTAACTAACTGCATTACTGAACCGACTCACTTTACTGACACTAGTGCCACCCTGATCGATGTTGTCTGTACAGACTCTTTGGTAAATAGAGCGTCGGTGACTCGCATACCTGAGCTTGGTGCACATGCAATAGTTGCCATTGAACTTAAAATAAAAAAATGTAAGCCTGTTCCCAAACGTATAACGTATCGCCCAATAAAGAATATTAATCTCAACTGTTTTAATAGTGACTTGAATAGTATTGACTGGGATGGCATTATGAAACTTCATGATGTGGACAGTATGGTAAATACCTTTGGTAGCTATGTAAGAGCATTATTTGATAGACATGCGCCAGAAAAAACTATCACAATAAAGTCTAAAAATCTTCCTTGGCTGACCAGTAATGTGTTGTACATGATGCGTTTTAGAGATGAGGCTCATAATAATTATCGTAGCTCAAAAAATATATTATATAAAGACCAATATAAAACACTTAAACAACTTGTCAATAGCAGCATTTATTATGAGAAAAGTTCATATTTCAATACACTTGTAAACAGTAATTCCAAAGACAGTAAAACACTATGGAAGAACCTTAAGTCTACAGTATTACCTGATTTTAAAAATAGTCAAGAGCTGCCTGAGTACTTTAGTGATCCCAATAAAATTAATGACCATTTTTTAAATTTGCCAGATAATGGTGATATAAATATTTCTGAACTAACATTTTTCGAATATCATAGATTTAACAGTAATCTTAATTTTAAGCTAAAAACAGTTCATGAAAATGTTATTGCTAAAATTATAATGAATATAAAATCAAAAGCTGTGGGTGTCGACAACATCAGTCTGGATATGATCATTCTTACTCTTCCTCAAACGCTTAATGTAATAACACATATTGTTAATCGTTCCATATTGTGCTCGGCGTTTCCATCTCAATGGAAAGTGGCGCTTATACGCCCTGTTCCTAAATGCAATAACCCGTGTGACATAAAAGATTTACGTCCTATAAGCATTTTGCCATTTTTGTCAAAAGTGATTGAGAGAGTGGTATATATGCAGGTTATTAATTATTGTGAGACCAATAACATATTTCCAGATATTCAATCTGGTTTTAGGAAAAAACGTGGCACATCCACTGCGTTATTAGATGTTGTTGACGATCTCCTCACAGCTCAAGATAAGGGTACAGGCACTATTCTTACACTGCTCGATTTCTCTCGTGCCTTTGACTGCATAAATGTACCACTTCTTCTCTCTAAACTGTCTTATTACGGCTTTGATGCGTCTACAATTGCATGGTTTAACAGCTATTTAAGCCTACGTAGTCAAAAAGTGGTCATTAATAGGTCTTGCGGTAGCGTACTTGAGTCTTCGCTGCGAAATGTGGACCGTGGCGTCCCTCAAGGCTCTATATTAGGGCCGTTGCTTTTTATTATTTACACGTCCGATATTTCACAGTGCATTAAATCTTGTAAGATCCATTTATATGCTGATGATGTTCAATTGTATCACTCTTTTGAACCGTGCAATACAAGTACCTCAGTAGACTTAATTAACCAAGACCTTAATAACATTTTTGAGTGGTCTTCCAGAAACTCACTACTACTGAATCCATTAAAAACTAAATATATGGTAGTAGGTACTCGCACTCAAATACAGAAAATTAATATCTTTAAACCAACTTTATGTATAGATGGGAATATCTTGGAGAGTGTAGATAGGGCTAGGAATTTGGGACTCCTTATGGACAATACCCTTCGTTTCCACGACCATGTACTTGAGTTGGTGCGAAACTGTTTTTACAGATTAAAGGTTTTGTACAGAATAAGAAGCTATCTTAGCCCCGAGGTAAGAGTAACTCTGTGTCAATCTTTTCCAAGCTAAATCATTGTTTGACAGTATATGGGCCATGTCTGTTAAGGAAATCATATAAACTGGTGCAACGTGTGCAAAATGCTTGTGCGCGTTATTGTTTTAATGTCCCTCCGCGTGCCCACGTTACTCCTTTCCTAAACAACTCTAAGATGCTGAAAATGGATGCACGCTTGAAATTACAGCTATCTTGTCTACTCTTTGATGTAATACAGTCCAAGTTACCAAATTACCTCTTCTCGAAATTGCATTTCCGTGGTGTGCATCGTAAATATGTACCTAGAACCTGCTCGCTTGTTCTGTCAATGCCCAAGCATCGGACTGCAGCCTTTCGTGGGAGTTTCAGGTACTTTGCTACGAAGTGCTGGAATAATATACCGCCACCTATTCGTAATGTTAATTCTAAGTTTGCCTTTAAACGAGCTTATCGATCTTTTCTACTTGCTCAACAAAAAGAACAAACTGGTACCTAACCTACGATCGTACTTTACTTTTTCCTAGCTGCATATTGTTATTATTATTTTCTTCATATTATTTTCATACGCACATTTTAGTAACTCATTTATTTTTTGTATTCATTACATTTATACTATGAATAATATTATATGTATATTTAAGTTTTATCCACAAGCTCATAGTGAATTATTACTTTTCTTTTCTTAACAACACTGTTTGATTTACTTAAATATATAACGCAAACCTACTTTATTTACTTTATTATTTTATTAACTTATTGTTTGTTTTCTAAATTACCTACTGTTATTTATTTTTATTGTTTATCAAATAGGGTCAGGCACGTGCTCAATGGTTCTGACAGAATATCAGTGCTGTAGTTTGCTACAGTGTGTGCTGAGTCAGCGCCAATTTGGTAGATACAATACAGCCAGCGCAGCAATTTGTTTCTGTTTGTATGTATTGTGTTTATCAATAAAGAGTTTATCTATCTATCTATCTATCTAAATACAATACTGCTAATTGCTATACCCTCAAGCGCTGCAGTTGAACGTCTTTTTTCCACGGGCAAATATTTTTAACACCAAAACGAGCCTCGCTTGCGGACGGGAACTTCAACATGTTAATGTTCATGAAGTGGAATATGTACCTTACGTCAGATAATTAAATTACTCATTTGAATTATTAAATTACACATTTGAATTATGTATTTTTTTGTTCCTAAACTGTTACCTAACTTCCAGAACCTAAACCAACTGGTTTGGTTTTATAAGTTCACTAACGCAACGATATAAAAATTTCAATTTTTATTACATGTTGACGGATTAAAGATTAACGTTAATTTTCGTTAATTCTTTCGAAATGTAACGCTTTAACGTTTAACGAAGCTAACTTTTTGAGTAGCGGATTAATGATTAACGAAGTTAACTATTTGATTACCGGTGCCCAGCTCTGGTTTAACGTGTCTGTCTGTGTATCTGTGTATCCGTCTGTGGTATCGTAGCTCCCAAACGAATGAAGCCTGATATCAATGATGATGACCGATTTCCGTTTAGTTTTTTTTGTGTCATAGATGATTTTATCCCGAGTGTTATTAGCCATATTTCACGAAAATCTGTTCAGCCGTTTAAAAGTTATAAGCAATTGAAGCGAAGGTCGAGGGTGGTTCAAAATTATGAATTTTAGTGTTATTTATTATGAGATAGGTTAACTCTTGACCCCAATCTTGACCAAGGTCACAGATGAGGTCGACGATGGAGCGAGTTAACCCAGAAAATGCCAATTAAGGCACCTGGTACTCCCACGCACCGATGGAACACAGCAAGCTGTTTGGCGTCGGACTTCGGTAGGAAGGTGGTCGCGAACCAGACACGGCCCTTTACAGGATCTACCACACCGCATGAGACCATAGGACGACACGTCAGATTAAAAACAAACTGAGGTGTTGTTGCCTAAGATGGATTACTAGGAGGCAGGTCTCATTTTGCCTCTTACGACACCCACGGAAAGAGATGGGGTGGTGTTATTCTCACCCGCTCACCACACGGCGGTGATCGGTTGAGAATAACAGTTTTAAATAAAACTAGATTAGAATTAGAAAAAAATCTTTATTCTTTATTTATTGTAACCAACAAAACTGTAAAGTTGCCCAAAAATTCCGCTAGATGGCAGGATCAGTTTTCTGAAACGCGGTATCGAAGTGTTCCGCGGTAGTTGCTATACGAAAACGGACTTACAATGAAAGTGTGTTACTAGAAATACGCCATAATCAAATCACATGCAATGCAATTTTTGGAGTAAGCTTCCTTGTTGCTTTGGTGAGCCTATCTATATAGGTAAACAGTGTGAGTCTTTATAATGTGCCCAGATTGAAATGAAGGTGGGTTATAACTAATATAATATAATAGGCATTTCCCGATAGCGTAAATGCCTATTATCACAAATAACAGCATGCCTAACATGCCTTTCTTCAAATTATTACTGTGTTCTTGAGTAACAGTCTAGAAATTCTAGAATTACCTAAGTGTTTATTTCTATAACCTACTTGTTATAAAAATAAACACTTAATATCAGTTTATATTAATATAGATTTGTAGACTTTGTACTTAGACACACTCATTACTGTTAGGTTTAGTTTTTTTAAATAATGTTTTAGTTAATTAATTCACGATTAAATCATTTATTGATATGAATACTCTTTTACTATAGATTTTAATTATAATTGAGACAAAGACTAAAAAACGAATTAGTGGTCAAGTGGTAGTGACGCTGCCTCTTGATCGGCGGGTCCTGGGTTCGATTCCCAGTCGGGGCAAATATTTGTGTAAAAAGCAGATGTGTGTTCTCGGGTCATGGGTGTTTGTGTCTGTCTTTGTGTGTTCCAAGGGACCCACGACACAAGGGAAAACCTTAATGTGGGCCTTTGAGTGTGAAGCGTTTATTTATTTATTTATTTATAAAACCGTTAAGTAATTAATATGTTATAAAACAAAACCGACTCCAAACAGATCAGTAGGTACGTAGTGCTGCGTTTTTATTTTTCGATTTTTCAAGTCGGTTTTATTTATTTATAAAAAAACTAGCTGATGCCCGCAACTTCGTTTGCGTGTAAAATTTTTTTTTTGAACAGAGTACACAGATTGAAAACATCTATCTTACGTGATTTAGATTTTTACATACAAAAGTTTTTTCCCGCTAACTCCCGTTCCCGTGGGAATTTTGCAATATCCTGTTGCAACTACGCTTTAAGTTTACTAAGGTACCTGCATGCCAAATTTCAAGCGTCTAACTTAAGCGGTTTAGATTTTTCATACAAAAGGATTTTCCCGCTAATTCCCGTTCCCGTGGGAATTTCGGGAATTCCTTTCTTAGTGCACCTCTACGGTACCTAAGCTACGTCCCTTCCAAATTTCAAGTGCCTACGTATAGCCGTTTAGGCTGTGCGTTGATATGTCAGTCAGTCAGTCAGTTTCTCCTTTTATATATTTAGTGATATTTATTTTCATATTTTTAGTGTAAATAATAGCAAGTACGTAAGAAACAATGTTAGTGCCTACAAAATTCGAGGGTTTCCCTCGATTTCTCTGGGATTCCATCAAATCCTAACCTGGTTGCATTGACACCACCCCTGGTGTATACTCTTCCGAAGAAAATTTTGAAAATCGGTCCATAAATGGCAGATAAATTGGTGAACATACATAAAATTTAAACCGTGTGGTGATCGGTTGAGAATAACACCACCCCATCTCTTTCCGTGGGTGTCGTAAGAGGCGACTAAGGAAACACAAATGAGACCTGCCTCCTAGTAATCCATCCCAGGCAACGACACTTCATTTTTTCTGGATCTGAGGTGTCGTCCTATGGTCTCATGCGGTGTGGTAGGCTCTGTAAAGGGCCGTCTGGTTCGCGACCACCCTCCTACTGAAGTCCGACGCCAAACAGCTTGCTGTGTTCCGTCGGTGCGTAGGAGTACCAGTGCCTTTATAGGCATTTTCTGGGTTAACTCGCTCCATCGTCGACCTCATCTTTGACCTTATGGTCAAGATTGAGGTCAAGAGTTAACCCATCTTATAATAAAAATAATAAAAAAAGATACATACAGTCGTACATAGAACCTCGTTTTTTTTTGAAGTCTGTTAAAAACTTAATTTACTAGAACTAAAACGGAATGGTTTGACGGTATTTTTTCATTATTTTCATCTTACCTTTACAATTTGGAATTAGACGAAAAGAGAGAAGAATCAAGTAACATATTTAGGAACGCTGTTTGGAACAGATAACAGCCACAGACATAAAAAAATCATTGAAACAGGACTGCATTGGGAACAGCTGGTTGAAACTGTTATTTAAAACAACAGGTATTTTTATCATGAGTAACAGTACGGCCCTGTTACTTTTAAATACCTGTTATAAATACCTGTTCCGATAAATACGCCTCACTCCTTCTTTCCTTCATATCTCATTAAACATTGATCCCAGCGGAAAAGTGTGCAGAACCTTTTTGTGTAGATTACTAGAGTAAAAGATTTGTTTTTGCTATGAGCCACCGTTTACAAGTTGTTTAAGAAAAACTTTTAAAAGAGACCTTTAAGCCGCCCCCTACACGTTAGCTCCACCCCCATCCATCAGGACTTTCAGTATGTTGCTTCAGACACTACAACGATGCCAAAAATCGCTTATACACGAATTATTACCCCTATTTTTTTTTCCTTCGTTAAATGGGCTATAAACTAAATGAATAGATCATTAGATCACGTTATCACAAACTCAATAATGATTGGAAACAACAGGGTGTTCTCATAAAATTAAAAACCAGGGAAAAACAACCACCTCAACTGAAAATAAAAAGGATTTTTTATTTTTTTATTCATGTAATTTATTCCTCTTTTTTTTCTGTTTGCGCTACAAGCTTTTGCATTTTTTTATGTATAAAGAACATAATACAGTTTTATGCAAGATTGCTGAATAAACATTTATTCATATACAAAAAAATTTTACCGAAATACGAAAAAAATTTTTTGACTTCCCATACAAAATGATTTATCAGCTGTGGAATTTGTATGGGAAATTAAACTTTTTTTCGTATTTCGGCATTTGTTCTTAGGGAAAGTTGTTCAGTTTCATGGGCTGATTCACCACCCGAGAGGATAAGATCGAATTAATTAACACGCTGTATATGAATAAACATTGATGTATACGTATACTTACCCTCAAATAACATTTATCAGCATGACCCTTGCATACAATTATTTTTTTCGTTTTAGTGCAACTGCATTTTAGAATAAAAGCTTGTTTTAAAAAAAGATTTTTTTTAATTACAATTTTATTTTTCACTTTTTAGTTGTTCCTCAATCTCTGCATTTCTTGTAATACATCATTTTGCATGGTATTTTTCCGGTTAATTTAGAACTATCTAATTTCTCGATGAGGAGTCCTTCTAATGATTTTATTCTACTCAGAGCAACTAAAGTGCTCGAAAAGACAAATCCAACGAACCCAAACTCTATGCGATTCCGCCGTTTCGTTTAGGAGTTCCTATGGCCACCTCCTGACTCCATCATAAGGACCCTGGACATCATCTAGCACTAAAGTGATTGAAAAGACAAATCCAACGAACCCAACCTCGATGAGTTTCCGTCGTTTTGTTTGGGAGTTGCTATGGCCACCTCTCGACTCCATCATCAGACCATGGTACCATAATAGCTCAATGGTACCATAACATTGTATTGTCATCGTACTTACATAAGTATACCAAATTTCAGCTCAGTCGGTTGAGAAATCTAGTAAGTAACTTAAAAAAATATAAGTTACTTACTAGATTTTTTAAATAAAACTAGACTCTAAAATTTAAAAAATAATTTTTATTCTTACAGGGCTATAGCTAGAGTCGAATTTGAGGTAGGGCAGAATTGGTTACAGGTAGAGCGGAATTAAAAAAAATCTAATAATTGATCGGCCCTCGAAGCACGGGCTCCTAAATCAGTCACAACGTATATGTTAGTTTTTGGTATTTTTAAGGCGATTAGATCCCTCAATTTCCGAATATTGAGCATTTTGTAAAGCTTACTTCTCATTTATGACTGGCCAGGGAAAGTTGAAAAAAAAATATGTGAAACATCTGTTCAAAGACTGCATGTGGAACGTCAGTTTTTTTCTTTTACGTCTTTGTATTGTATTTTAAAAAAAATACCACGAGACATCGATTTTTGACTTAAATTCCTTACTGCTCCTAAACGGCTATGATATATGGAAATATTCTTATACTAATTAATTAAAAATCCCTTTTTCTTGAAACACAACGTTTAAATTTTGTAAATCGAACAATATTTTCATTCAAAAGTTACGAAAAACGGAAATCCGAACGTTTAGTTGCAGAGGGTGGTCTGCGCGGGCGCGGGCGGCAGTCCTCCGCTGGCATTCCGACGGGACGGCTGTGTCACTCGTATCCAAACTTTTACGAGCGATAAAGCGTATTTTCTGTTTGCCTGTGTGCGTTGACACAGTATATTTATGTATTAGTGTGCTTAGAGAGTAGTGCAGTCAGACGATATTATTGTGTTACGGTATAGCTCGCGCGTGGACGCTAATTGTACCTACTATTATAAGTTTGTAATCTAGTCGTAATATTTGATTATTTTGCGCTTATAGACGTTTGACGAAATTTAATTGTATTAAGTACTTATGCGGATCTAAATCTATATGATTGAATATATATAATATGTATAGGGTGTTAAGTAATTCGATCTTATCCTCTCAGGTGGTGAATCAGCCCATGACACTGAACAATTTTCGAAAATTCGCTTGCCACACCCGGAATCGAACCAGCTAAAATCCCAAAAAAAGCACCCTGTACTTTAATAGTATTGATCGATAGGGTCAATCGTAAGGATAAATCTCCCTAACAAACATAGTAAATTAAGTGAAAGGAAGACCATTAAATCTAAGCTTACAAATTTGATGGGACGTGTTAAAGCACTTTTACTTAAGGGTCCCATCGTTAGGTTTTATGTAGTTTAATGGTTCTCTTTTCATCTGATTTACCATGTTTGTTAGAGACATTTGATCTTTACGATTGACCCTATCGATCGATACCATAAAAGTACAGGGTGTTATTTTTTTTAATTTAAGCCGGTTCGATTCCCGGGTGTGGCAAGCGAAATTTCGAAAATCCTAGAATGCTGTTTTGTTTCTTGTAGAGCGGGAACTATTCGTAAAAAAGTCTTCAAATAACGATTTTCGTGGGACTTACCTCCGCCATACGAACTACTGGTATGTACTTATTCGGCATATTTTCCTGAACACAAAAAGTGCGGTAGTCACTTTCTAAGGGTATGGAGGGGGTAGCTATGACGTGACGTATTTTATTTACGCTATATTTAGATAACTACTGGACAGAATTACTTAAATAGGGTCTCAAATGAAAGATAATTTAATGAACATTGTTTTATTCTAAAGATTCATTAGTGTAAACCTAGTAACAAAATAAATATTTTCAAAAAACGACATTATGTAAAATTAAACTTTTTTTACTGTGTGAAAAGAACAGAAACCGTTAGGATTACGGTAATTTAGCTCATTATAAAAAAATAGCTATACTTATCAGCATTCTAATGAACCTAAAAACGTTTAAGTCGAGCTATAAACAACGGAACTGCAGTCGTCTAAGTGAGCGCGGGTAGCGCCGAACTGACTACGGTACTTAGATTTGGTACGAATAATCTTGAAAATAACGTGACAAAACGGGTAGAATCACAGCAAAATGAAAAAGTATTATGAACAGGCATAATTTTTATCAAAAATTTTCTTCATTTTCAACCGACTTCAAAAAAGGAGGAGGTTCTCAATTCGACTGTATTTTTTTTATTTTTTTTTGTATATTTGTTACGCGATTACTCCGGCAACTGTTGTCCGATTTTCAAAATTCTTTATTTGTTCGAAAGAGTATACTCCTGAAGAGGTCCCATATAAATTTTATCGAAAATGATTCAGCGCTTTTAAAAAAAATCAACAAAAACAAAATATACTGCAAACTAGAACATCATCTAAATAAATGAATTACATTTCTGTTGGTAGTTATTTGCTAATAGGCATTGTAGTCCGCAAAAAACTAGATATCTACTTTGTGCGAACTGTTGTTGGGATTGAAGTCGGTGACTCATACGTTTTTAACGTGGAAAATTATGTTACGAACTATTTTCAAAAATTCTCGTAACCAAAATAACGCTTCGTATCGTATCGAAATAAAACTCTTCATACTTGCACGTACTTGCGTTATATTTTAAAACAAAGGACTCAATGGTACTGGTCTGTACTGATGGGTATGAGAGTGTAAACGTACGCACTCGAGGCAGAGGCAGGTCGCTGGCGTGCGAGAGTGTACAGCCGCCATTATATTTTTTACATCAGCAACACTGAGATTCATTCGGAGGAATCCCTGCACCGTGCTGCGCCGTGAACTTTGGCACTTGTCGCTTCATTCATTTGAAATCATTTGGTCAGGCCTATGACACTGTTAGTACCAATAGCTGCGAAATTGCGCTGCTATCGCCTTTTAAAACTAAAAAAAATAGTTGATGTTTGATATGGGTTCCTATAAAAAAGTTCTTTAGCTTCATGAGGAGCCCTAAATTTTGCTAGTTTAAAAGCATTAATAAAGCTTTTTTTATTTGAATCTTTGGCCCATTTTAATAAATCATACATGAATCGAAACAGACTCTTGAGTAACTGTTGCCTTTATGTTGTTGCTACGTAACAACTACTAGTTTGGTACCCTCTAAGTTTAATTTTTTGCCTGTTCTTGGAGGA
Source organism: Aproaerema taeniolella (assembly GCA_949987775.1). Taxonomy (NCBI): domain Eukaryota; kingdom Metazoa; phylum Arthropoda; class Insecta; order Lepidoptera; family Gelechiidae; genus Aproaerema; species Aproaerema taeniolella. The sequence continues at coordinate 17,684,152 of OX465258.1, read as the reverse complement.
TGATTGCACATTAAACAGACATAGTTAAAAATTCTAATGCAATTGTGTTAAGCATCTCCTTTTCAGATAACTAGATTATGTAATATGACATGCTATGGTTAAAGTTACATTACACGAATCAAATGTTTTTGACCCTGATTGATTTGTTAAATACATAGTTTCATTAAATAATAAAATAAGATAATAGATACATATCTAATCGCAGGGAATATTTTGTTATGTTGTTTGTGGTATTATCTAGATATAACTAAATAAACCAGAACATTAATGAAAATAAATCTCTGACATGCTGCTAGGTAGTAATAAGTAACATTTTATTCATTTAAAAGCAGTAGGTACAGCTTTAAAGTACAGTGGGTAATAAATATGCCTATTGGGTTTCTTCATGGGACAGACTGTCAGCCGACTCACCCTGCACTAGGAATAAATCTGTATTGCAGTGGTAAGATATCTAGTCGGTTCACGAGAGGTAAGGTTATGGTACTTATAGTTGAGTTGTTTTACAAGTGAATAGGTACTTCGCTAAAGGCTTAACCAATTTCCAGAACTAGTAAATAAAAGTGAATAGATAGATTCTCAAATATAGACCCATATGTGTTGCCACAATTCCGTCAATATAATAATAATAATAATAATAATACGTTTATTTCTTCAAAACAGCACACACATACATAAAAAAAAAAGTTCAAAATATTCTTATCCTAATAAACAAGTTTAAGCTTGCATATGTCTGCCGCAGTGAGGAAAAAGGCCTGGGCTCAGCGACTAATGCCAGACTGATTATCAGGCTGGCAACACTGATTTTCAGCCCTCGCCCAAGTGAGATGCGAGGGACAGAGTTAATACTGTATAATGTTAAGACTACAAATTTAGGGCCTAATTCAAGTGTTAAGTGTCTGTGTGAGTGTAATGAGGTGTGAAGGTGCAGTAGATGAAGGTACGTTAATATGCAGAAACAGAAAATTTAAATTTAATTAGAGCCGAAACACAAAAAATGAAAGAAATGATTACGTGGTTGCTAGTGACCGAGATAACTATTTGGTATACCTAACTTCTGTTTTTCAAGTAAGAAAAGTTTCATTTTTGTCTTGAAATTAGATTTAGAAGTTAGGTTCCTATAATATCATGTAGCGCAGAACACTTTACTTTATAATAAATAGTAATCAGCCATTTTGTGAAAAAAATGTGGATAAGAACTTTTTTGAGTTACACCCGGGTGACAATTTTAACACTCTCATGTTTTCAAAATGGTTCAATGATAATCAATGGAAAAGTAAAAGAATAAATTAATTTTTTCAATGACTATAATCATTGAAAAAATTTGATAGCTATCAACGTCTGACCCTTTTGGCGGGGGCTGTCAGACAACTTGAAAGACTCCTATAATTATTGAATTGTTATCTTTTTTGGTAACCCCAGTGTCATTACACGGTTATACATTACTCTCTCTGCTCTTTGTGGTGGAAAGTTTTGAATTTGAAAATTTAAATAATAGGTACAGTGTGTCCAATGAAGAATAATGCGTAACAGATTTTATGGACTTCCCTACTTTACTCAGTGGTTCGCCCAGAGCAATTCCGTATTCAGTGAAGAGACATGGGTAAGAAAAGCGAATTCTCTTGCCTTCTTCATCGAATTGGGTTTTGTCAAAATAAACGCTACGCTACACACTCAAAGGCCCACACTAAGGTTTTCTCTTGTGTCGTGGGTCCCTTGGAATACACACAAAGACAAACACCCATGACCCGAGAACAAACATCTGCTTTTTACACAAATGGTTTGATTTAAAGACACCCGTTTTGTCACGTTATTTTCAAGATTATTTGTACCAAAATCTAAGTACCGTAGTCAGTTCGGCGCTACCCACGCTCACTTAGACGACTGCAGTTCCGTTGTTTATAGCTCGACTTAAACGTTTTTAGGTTCATTAGAATGCTGATAAGTATAGCTATTTTTTTATAATGAGCTAAATTACCGTAATCCTAACGGTTTCTGTTCTTTTCACACAGTAAAAAAAGTTTAATTTTACATAATGTCGTTTTTTGAAAATATTTATTTTGTTACTAGGTTTACACTAATGAATCTTTAAAATAAAACAATGTTCATTAAATTATCTTTCATTTGAGACCCTATTTGAGTAAATCTGTCCAGTAGTTATCTAAATATAGCGTAAATAAAATACGTCACGTCATAGCTACCCCCTCCATACCCTTAGAAAGTGACTACCGCACTTTTTGTGTTCAGGAAAATATGCCGAATAAGTACATACCAGTAGTTCGTATGGCGGAGGTAAGTTCCACGGAAATGAACTTTATTCTCCTTGGGTCCCGCTCTATTATTAAAAATAAAGGAATGTTTCCTTTGAGTAAAATTTTCTATCTACAGTATTTACAATACACAATACAATACAATATTCTTTATTGCACACATAGGATTACAGAATATGTTTACACAGCGAATTTGAAATAATGTATACAAATAGGCGGCCTTATTGCTTAACAGCAATTTCTTCCAGGCAACCTTATGGTATAAGTAGGAGTTATAGATTGAAATGCGGGAAAGGCGCAAATATTAATTAAATAATAATTATAAATAAGTTGACTATTTATGCACTAAAAATATATCACAAATATATATTTATTAAGATTTATATATATTTATTATATTATTTTATTTAGAGTACTTTCCCTCCAGGAGACGTTAAAAAATTCCACCCTGTATATATGCGACCGGTGAGAATTGCCAGAATTGTCGAATAATAGCATTACGTCGATTGCGGCACTCAAAATAATTCAACTTAGATTAAGTATAATTACTTACATGCACCGACATCTTTTGTTATTAGACGTACCTAGTTAGATTCATCAATACAAACTCAAGTGATAGGCAGTAATGTATGGAGTGCGCTTCTGTACATTCTACGCCTGTGTATTCTTTGACCGGTGTTTTCTTGCGGGGTGCGGGTTGTGGCGCGCGGGGCAGAGGGCTCAAACGTCAAGGTCATTGACGACTCTAATCGCCTTAAGGTAGGGCATTGTGATTTCAGGTAGGCCATTGCCCCACAATGCCCCCCTACGGCCGTCTTATAGTGTAACCATAACCAAAGAAACTGTGAAGTTGCCCTAAAATTTCGCTAGATGGCAGGATCAGTTTTCTGAAACGCGGTATCGAAGTGTTCCGCGGTAGTCGGTATACGAAAACGGACGTAGATATATATTTCATAGATATAGATAATACAAATAATTTTTTTGTAGTAGGATGTTCGGGAGTCCTACTTATTGATCTGTAGCCCAGGGGCATATAGATTACGAAAAAAATTAAATTAAAAATTTAAAAAACCCCCCCGCAAAAAAGTAAAGCGGTAGTCATGGGTTATAACAGGGTAAAATAGGTACCTGTTTCTCCTGTTCCTGTTCCAGATAAATAACAGTTCCAAAAACCTGTTACTAAGTAACACCCTGTTCCTCGGCTCACCGTCTGTTCCTCGGTTACAATTGTACCACATATAGGTACAATGTTCCTTGCTGTTCCATGCCAATAATAAATAAGGCTTAGTTTATTATCAATAAATATTGTTTCAAAATTAATCAATCATTATAAAATTTTGAAAATTAAGGATTATGTAAGTATGTTTAAGTATTGGCATCAGTCAGTACAGTAGTATGTGATTCTAAAGTGCTGAGTTTACATGTAAGAAACATATTCTAAGTACCGTTTGTTTCAGATAATTCAAACAAGTGACTAAAAACTTAGGAAATTATATAGCACGAAAACTACAATAAATTCAGTTTACTAGTTTATTTTAAATAAGAATTGTTAAGAGATTTATTTCAATTGCCTTCATTCAAATATTTTTTAAGTGTTGAGTATTGTACTTACACAAAATAAGTAGATAAAGTTACAGGTCAAGTTTGGTTAAATTACAAAATTTTATACTAGTCGATTTTCAGTCATATTTTAATTAGTTAAATCTAACGTTTTACCTTATACTTTTATTATGTTGAATATTTAATTGGCTTTATAATAAAATGATTACTACTTTTTTAAATCAAATCTACGTCAAATGAGCCGTATACACCAACTAAAATCAGGAGTCCCGCTTTTTGACATGTAATTCATGTTTGGAAGCGTTAAAATAACAAGCTTTGTCTCGCTTTTCCTACTGCGTTCTCCATATGAGCGAATATAGAAGAAAGTGTTACAACGGTGACAGGTGCGGAATTAAACACAGGTAAATTTTAAAGGTATTTAATTATCATAGTCTTGTTCAATGTAACATGACTTCCGTAGTTGGAGGTTTAAAATAACAAGCCTTATCTCACTCTCACTCTAGCTCTTGTTGTAATGAGTGAATAAAGAAGATGTAGGTTAGGTAGGTATACATAGAACAGGGTACAGTTGGTACAGTCACCAAGTCACGGAACAGGGAGGAACAGTATAGTACTAAGACTTAGAACTACTATGAACTTACGAAACTGGGCTGTTCCGCTGAGTAACAGTTATTCTATATCAGTAGGAACTGTTCGGAACTGTTCCTTTTAATACACTGTTATTTGTACCTGTACCGATAAATACGCCTCATCGCTAAAGCGGACATTTAAAAAGTAAAAAAATAATACCTTTCGTTGAGCCATCAAATTCATTTCAGAAATATCTATATATATTTTAATTATCGAAATCGATGGATGGCACGATAGGGTTTGCTCATTAAAATGGCGCTATAATGTCGCGTCGGGGTACCGCTTTAGTGAATCAGACCCTTCATTTGATTGACCCTTCATTTGATTGGGTCTGATTCACTAAAGCGGTACCCCGACGCGACATTATAGCGCCATTTTAATGAGCAAACCCTATCGTGCCATCCATCGATTTCGATAATTAAAATATATATAGGTATTTCTGAAATGAATTTGATGGCTCAACGAAAGGTATTATTTTTTACTTTTTAAATGTCCGCTTTACTTTTTTGCGGGGGGGGGGGGGGTTTATAAATTTTTAATTTAATTTTTATTTCAAAATTTTTAACTTATTTCAAGGATGTGCTAGTGTTCTGGATATCCTGGCCGCAGCATCAGCTCACCGTGTTGCCACCATTGCATTGTATGCAGAATCAAATACTGAACAAAACGAGTCCAAACACGACATATCTGCTATTATTTTTTTAAGAGTGTGCTAGTGTTCTGGATATCCTGGCTGCAGCATCAGACCAAGAGTTCCATAATCCTGCATAGTTATTAAGCATACATGAGTGTCTCAAGTTTTAGGTCACATGTATGTTTGAAAGTAAAGTAAATACACATTAAGAGTCTAAGAACCCTACCGCAGCTAACAAAAGAGCTGATGACCTTGAAACGGCTGAACCGATTTTGATAAAACGTATCTAAGAACCATCGCCAAAAAACCTGCTTGTAAATAAAAAAAACGCATCCAAATCGGTTCACCCGTTTGAGAGCTACGGTGCCACAGACAGACACACAGACACACAGACACACACACATAGCGGTCAAACTTATAACACCCCTCTTTTTGCGTCGGGGGTTAAAAACAAAAAGGTCACCGTTTGTCTTTGTGAAATTATTATAAATTTCGCCATTTTATTTATACAGAACATAGGTCAAAATACGAAAAAAATTTTTTGAGTTCCCACACAAGTTCATCAGCATATAGCGCATTTTGTATGGGAGATCAATTTTTTAAAAATGTATTTTGACCTATATTCCTTGGGGAAAGTTGTTCAGTGTCATGGACTGATTTAGCACCCGAGAGGTTGAAAGAGATTTATCTAAAGCCCTGTATACTAAAAGTGAGGCCTTTAGGCGACTACAGCACCCGATAAAGGCAGCACATATAGGAATAGTGCCATCTCCGTCTCTCAGCAGGCCTGGGCCGGCAGTGCGAACAGTGTCGATACACGAAGTTTACGGACTATAAAAGCGTGCGTGCGTAAAAACATGTTCGAAAGATAGAAAAATGAGATTTATGGAAAGGTAACAGCTTAAATCGAAAAATGCGTTAACTACTTATCGAGAGTGTTCAATCACGAACATTTAGATAGCAAATTGAAGTTCCTGTGTGCATTTTACTATCGTTTTTACAGCTTAAAAGATGCACAATATTGGGTATTTAGAGGTGACTTTGTGAGCTTTTTCTATCGAACCAAAAGTGCTAAATCATGTTTTCAGACTACTTATCTAGTTTATGTCCTGAATATTACCGTAGATTTTAAACGTGTTTAAAAAGTGACCGCTTTTGCCATATTTCTGTTAAGTTCTCGCGAGATTCCAGTACTTGGAGAAATGTCATTAAAGCACACGTGCGGAAAAAGAAGACATCTTACACCAAAACGCCATAACAGTAGATCAACCTTAAAAGCATGACATTAAAAATTCACTGAAACAAAAGGCAGCGCCATAATTTAACATTTAAGCCGCTGCAGCGCTTAAATAACTGTATTACGAGCTTAGCGTTCTTTGTCGAAGGATGCATGCAGCGCTTTAAGGATTAACCTTTCATTTCAGCGGATTTGGTCTATCGTCTCGGATTAGCACGGTTGCGTGAAGTTAGTGTTTAAAGAGTGGACTGGAGCTTTATCTGTGGGGTTGTTTTTTTGAGGGATTTCATAGTGAAAATGAAAATAAATGCTCTGAGTTGTTTTGTCGCCGGTTTTTTTAAAGAGGGATTTTATAATTTTGAAGTGTGCATTTGCGTATCTGGGTGTCTGTCTGTGTCTCCTAAACGAATGTACTCAAACTCAAAAGTGTTTATTTCATTGAACATAATAAAAGTTTCTTGAACACGTCAAAACAGTGATATATTTACATTAGCAAAACAGTGAATTACATTATCAGGAGAAGAATAGGCAAGAAACTCCGAGAGTCGCTCTTTTTAAGTCAGTCATATAAATTTTCTTACTTCTTATTTTAATTGACTTAATATCTAAATAACCGATTTCGATGCAACTTTTTTGTTTGATACCTTACGTAATCGAGATGGTTCTAAGCTATATTTGATCAGATTCGTTCGGCCGTTCAAAAGTTATAATTAAAAGCAATCAAATGTCGGGGTGATACAATCTTTTAATTAAAGAGTTATTAAATAGATAAATAAAACGCCATTCAATGTATTTATTCAAAATCGCTCTCATATTAACAAAAAAAACATAAAACCCATTTTCAAACCCCGATAAAAAAGAGGTCCTTTTCGCACGTGTATCGTTAAATTTTATCTCACTTAAGTAGAAAACTTTTTCCACGTCTCCAACTTACAAACACACTCTACTTTTCACTTTTGCCGTCTCGTATCTAAAATAACACCAATTGAAAAGAAATAACAAGCTCTCACATCCTGAACTTAGAACTTTACTACTTTGAAATGGTTCTCCACATTATAAGGGCTTGACTTTTTCAGCCTGTAATGTATTTCTTGGCCTCAAAATGCAACCTCAATCAGTGAGGTTAAGTAACATACACAGAGGCAGGGAACCTGATGGGTGACCAAAGTGGCAATTTATCACGAGCGTTTCCGTGCTTCGGAGGGCACGTTAAGCTGTCGGTTATGTTGTCGATTGACTACAGTCGTTAAAACCAAGTCAGAGGCCATTGTGCGGTTTGAAAACTGTGACACCAGGGTTAGCCAAGTTCGCCACACACGTGACTATACCTACACGATAAGAAGAAGAAATGTATGAATACAGGACGAATGTATGAATAAAAAAAAAATAGTCAAAGTTATTCAGGATGTTACTTAAAATAAGTCAAAGTAGTAAAGTACAGACAGCAGCAAATCAGGTTACCCATTTGCACTACGAAAGCCGCCGCTATTACGAGCGATATAAGGGCGACGTCAAGTTCAACGTGTATAGCCTGATGTGCTGCTGTGTGTACGTTAAGGATTTAAATACATACATATTCGTTCTTTTGACCCTACTGACTCTGCGCCTTCTCGCAAAGTTGTTTAGTGATCCAAAATCGTCATCGTCACCTGCTAGCGGTGCACCCTGCTGATCAACGGACAAGGCTCTGGCGTACTACAACCTTTAAAGGGTTCTTTTTTTATTATAAGATGGGTTAACTCGTTAGGGCACGCTTTGAGGAACAATGTGGCTACAAATAGTAATAATAACTATTTATCTGCAACGCGCTTTCCGACGCTGTGTGATGTGTGTGTGTATTATTGTATACATATATATATATATATATATATATATATATGTATATATATTTATATATATATTAGTTTATTATATTATAGTATTATTCGTATGTATAAATATGTAGGTATTTAATATATTTATTTTTGTAGGATTTAATAGGTATGTAAATTTATTGTTATTTTTAGTTATTTTTCTGTTTGTGTGTACAATAAAGTATATTTGATTTGATTTGATTAACTCTTGACCTCAATCTTGACCATAAAGGTCAAAGATGTGCTCGACGATGGAGCGAGTTAACCCAGAAAATGCCTATAAAGGCACTGGTACTCCCACGCACCGACGGAACACAGCAAGCTGTTTGGCGTCGGACTTCGGTAGGAGGGTGGTTGCGAACCAGACGGCCCTTTTCAGAGCCTACCACACCGCATGAGACCATAGGACGACACCTCAGATTCAGAAAAAAATGAAGTGTCGTTGCCTGGGATGGATTACTAGGAGGCAGGTCTCATTTGTGTTTCCTTAGTCGCCTCTTACGACAGCCACGGAAAGAGATGGTTTGGTGTTATTCTCAACCGATCACCACACGGTACTTTGGAAATTTAACGATGGTGGACGCCATTTCATTAAGAATAGAACTAAAGAATTTTAACAATCTTCCTAAATAAATCTAAAATTAAAAATTTTGTATTGCCCTCGACATTTATCGCTCATAACTCTTAAATGGCTAAATAAATTTTCAACAAATGTAGCTCTCAGAACCATCTCGATTACTTCAGCTTTCAAATTAAAAAAAACCGCATCGAAACCGTACCATCCGTTTAGGAGCTACAATGCCAAAAACAGGCACACAGATACACACAAAACTTATAGCACTCTTTTTTTCGTCGGGACTCGTAAACAAGCTAAAAGAACACAATCTATATATTAGAAGTGCGCAACTTAACACTCCAATCAAAAGGCCTCAGATTTTAAGGCTTTGAGCAAAAATAGCTGAACTTCAGCCCACTTTCAGAGGATTACTACTAAGCTCTTCATAGAACGCCTGAAAATGAAGTCTGGGGGACGCGGGGGTGAAGAGGGCGCCATTATGATCACCTTTTTATGGTAAGCTATACAGTATAATGAATGAACAGTAAACATTGTGTGTGGTAATCAGTTGTTAATGAGCCAGACTTTTAATCGGAAGGTTGCGGGTTCAAATCCTGGTGCGAGCCTGTACCACTAAATTCGTCTTTTCGGATTTATGTACGGATTTCTTATTATCACTTGCTCTACGGTGACGGAAAACATCGTGATGAACGGGACGGGCAAGAAAATTCATTTTCGAAAGACGAGCGGTCCACCAACCCGCATTGGGCCAGCGAGCGTGGTGGACTATGGCCTAAAATCCCCTTCATGTTTCGAAGGGAGGCCCGTGCCCCTCGGTGGGGACGTTTATGGGCTGGTATAAAAAACAATAATAATATTGGAATGGATTTTTTCTGGCGATTTAAGACTAGAGTCTCGAATTTGGGTACGCGCAGTTTGGGTTTTTGTAGATTTTCTTGCTGACTTGCTGACGCGAAATTCGTTTGTTTGAGTTTACGTAAATAAATCGTAAATATTCTTGGACCACAGCGCCATCTAACTGTAAATATTCTTCAAATATTTGCACGCCATAGTAAAGGCTCATTACCAACTGAGCTGTCACTAAAAGGATAGCCCAGTTGGTAATGCACCAGACTTTTGATCGGAAGGTCGCGGGTTCAAATCCTGGTGCGGGCCTGTACCACTAAATTCGTCTTTTCGGATTTATGTACGGATTTCAAATTATCACTTGCTTAGCGGTGAAGGAAAACATCGTGATGAAACCCGCCAGTCCTAGAAAATTCATTTTCGAAAGACGAGCGGTCCACCAACCCGCAGGCCCATGCCCCCCCCCGGTGGGGACGTATATGGGCTGATGACTAGTAAAGGACCAATTTTGTCCATATTTACTTACTACCATGTTTTTAGCAAATAAATACATTTGATTTGATAACTCCAAACTAAGCAAGGCTTGTACTAGTAGTATACATACATACATACATACGCTCACGCCTGTAATCCCTAACAGGGTAGGCAGAACATCAGTGGTTCTAGAAAACCAATGCCACGTTTTACACAAATGGTGAGGGTTATTAGATAGAAAATTTTGTGTAATGGTGAGAGGTGGTCAGCCTTTCGCCCATGATACAACAAGACCCTCACGTCCACTTACTGACTTTTACAGTATGCCTGGGAAGAGTTGGCAGCTGGCACATTCGAAGTTTTTCTTTCACTCCCAGTCCAGCGTGGAAGGTTTTTTTTACATAAACAACATACACATTTTACGTAAACACCTCGAACAGTCACACATACTCGTATTTACGAATATTTGTGTTGGTTGGTTAACTGTTTGACGTCCTTCTAAATCCAACATGGCGGAACACACAATACAGGGCTTTAGGTATCTCTCTTTCAACCTCTCGGGTGGTTAATAAGTCCATGAAACTGAAACTTTCCCAAGGACCATAGGTCAAAATACAAAAAAAAATCGAGTTCCCATACAAACTTCATCAGCTTATAGTGCATTTTGTATGGGAGATCAAAAATTTTTTTTCGTATTTTGACCTATGTTTCTTGGGGAAGTAATTCAGTTTCATAGACTGATTAACCACCCGAGAGGTTGAAAGAGAGATATCTAAAGCCCTGTATAGTGGACTTGTAAAAATGGCGGACTAAGTTTTTTATGTTTTTTACAAAATCTTTTTGGCGTGTAGTGATCGGTTGAGAATAACACCACCCCATTTTTTCCGTGGGAAACACAAATGCGACCTGCCGCCTATTAATCCACCCTAGGCAACGACACCTTAATTTGTTCTGAATCTGAGGTGGCGTCCTATGGTCTCATGCGGTGTGGTAGGCTCTGTAAAGAGCAGTCTGGTTCGCGACCACCCTCCTACCGAAGTCCGATGCCAAACAGCTTGCTGTATTCCGTCAGAGCGTGGGAGTACCAGCAGTGCCTTAATTGGCATTTTCGAGGTTAACTCGCTCCATCGTCGACCTCATCTATGCTTGATCAAGATTGAGGTCATGAGTTAACCCATCTTATAATAAACTAGCATTCCGCTCGGGACTTCGTTCCCGTGGGAATTCGGAAAAATTATGTAGCCTATGTCCATCGAGAATAATGTAGCTTTATAATGGTGAGAGAATTTTTCAAATCGGTTCAATAAGCTCTCCGAACAGTCTTTACAGTAAGCGGCATATGCCTTCTTATGAAGAGAGACTAGCCAAATCAAATTAAATATGTTAAGCGCGCGCCGTGATCAATTTGACCTGATTTACCTCCACAAAATACTGCATTCTCATCTTGCTTCTCCATATCTGCTCGCCGAATTGGACATTAATATTAGACCCAACCCTCGTCATCCCAAAATCTTTCTTCTAAAAGTGTACAAAAATAACACCTCCTATTACAATCCTTTATCAAGGATGCGTCGCTCTTATAATGACCGTTGCAAGGACCTTGATATATTTAACCCTGAACAAAAATTATTAAAAAATCTGTTTCAACGATCCGTAACCTCACATAGAATAGTATCTTCTTGCTTTAGTACGTTAAGTCACATTTCATGTTGTTTAAATTTAGTATCTCTAACTTAAAAGCCTATTTGATTAATCAAGCTGTACGTCCACGCCCAAGGTTCACAATTTAGAACTATGACAGACATATGTATGTTTTATTTGTTTATATAATTGTGTACTGTTGTGAACGTCTTAATAAATAAAATAAAATAATAGTTTCGGAGCCTATTCAATGCAAACAAGCAAACAATCAAATCTATAATAAAAAAAACATATCTTTGACGTCAATACGACGTTACTGTTATTTTCGTGTACAGTGTACTGTTGGTATATTTTTATTGAAAGCCTTATCCGCTATAGTGGGTTCATGGGGCTTACTGTTCATATGCGGATATCGGAGAAAGGTAAACAACAAGGGGACATACAGGGGAAGGGGGGTGTAAGTTCTATGTCTTATAATCATAACAATACTAGCATTCCGCTCAGGACTTCGTTTCCGTGGGAAAATTATGTAGCTTATGTTACTCAGGGATAATGCATTCTTACGGTGAAAGAATTTTTGAAATCGGTCCAGTAGTTTTTAAGTTTATTCGTTAAATTTTTTTTTACCAACCCATATACGTCCCCACTGAGGGGCACGGGCCTCCCTTCGAAATACGAAGGGGATTTAGGCCATAGTCCACCACGCTGGCCCAATGCGGCTTGGTGGACCGCTCGTCTTTCAAATGAATTTTTGGGGTTTCATCACGATGTTTTCCTTCAACGTTGAGCAAGTTTTTATTAGAAATCCTTAAATAAATCTGAAAAGACGAATTTAGTGGTACAGGCCCGCACCAGGATTTGAACCCACGACTTTCGGATTACAAGTCAAGCTCATTACCAACTGGGATATCACTGCTTCCGTTTCATACAAAAATACAAATCTTTCCTCTTTATAATGTTAGTGTAGATTAAAATAACCTTGAGATCAAGATTTTTAATAAACGTCTTCCTAGGGCTAAGTCCCGATTCTCATTCGAGGTACGTTTGACCATAGTCCAGCTCTATGATGTCATGACCCAATACAATCGGACAATATGGTTATTTAAAAGTAGATATGATTTTTGATACTAAAACAATGGCTGTTTTGTCATGTGAAATGTAAAAAATTAAAAGGCACATTTATCGCTTATAACTGTTTGAACCAATTTTTATCAAAACTCTCGATTAAGTCAGCTTTAAAACAAAAAAAACTGAAAAAACCCGGTCTATTCGTTTAGAAGCTACTATACCACAGAAACATAGACAGATAAACAGACACACAGTCACACAGGTTAAACTTATAATTATAACCCTCTCCTCTTTTCGTCCAGGGTTAAAAAAGATGTAAGTAGTTTTGCTGTTTTAAGAACTTTTGGAAAGCCTTTCTAATTTTTTTATTTTGTTTTAACAAGTTGAGAGACAAACAACATTTAGTAGATTTATCGGACATAGAATAGCTGAATTAACACAGAAGCCAACAAAGGTTCCACTAAAATCTAATACATTATCGTATAATTTACACATTCTTAAGTTATACAATACGTAAAACAATTACAAAACCAGACTCAGCCATAATTTAATGTTTTAAATAGTATACTTTTTTTGATAATAAGAATTAATCAGTTCACAAATTTTTCTTACGGTGTCAGTAACTTTGATAGAACGTAAATAATGAGGAAAAAATTTCAAATTTTGATACAGGTGAATTTTGTAAAACGCAGAAACACGGGTGTCACAAATTGTGTTGAAGAGTACTATTACCAAGTTTCAAGTCAATTGGACAATGTTATTTTTTTTCCATACAAAAATTTTGATTTATTTTCATGTTTCAGACGATCTAGCTTGAAATTTTTATATGAAACGATATAAAACAAAAAAATACGAGACTGTTAAATAAAATTTGCGTACTGATAAAAAAATAACGTGGTTTATATTATAATACTTATGTATACTTTTGTAATCAAGGTATTATGAGTGAAATACGCAATACAAATAGGTTCTAGCGTTGTTATTTCAGCATTCGCCGAGTTAATTCAACGACTGAAGGAAATTCTTAGACAAAGCCTTTCGGGTATTATCTCCCCGTTATTGCTAACTGGGATTAATATAAAGGGAAAGGTATTATCTATATAGAAATGTAAATGTTTGTCTGGGTATCTGCGTAAATTGTTCTGCGTTGTCTTATTTTCACACCCACGCTTGTTTTTGTTCTGTAGATTAATTGGCTCTAAATAGGGTTTTTAAACCCTGGAAAAATAAAGAGGGGTGTTATAAGTTTGACGTGTGTATCTGTGTGACTGTAGGCGGCAACGTAACTTTTAAACGGATGGACCGATTTCGATGAAGTTTTTTTATTTGAAAGCTGAAATATTCGAGATGGTTCCTAGTTATATATGATAAGGGACCATCCATAAATTACGTCACACGTTAAGGGGAGGGGAGGGGGTCGACAAAGTGTGACACTGTGTGACTGGGGGTGGGAGGGGTCATAAGTTTCGTGACGTCACATTTCAAAATGTGTTACGAGTGTCAAAACGTGTTAACTATTAACGACAAACTTAATTTCCTAAGTCTCAATCACTCTTTACGTTTTTACTTTGGTGAGATAATGAGTTTTGAGTTTCCAAAAAAAATAAAAACTCTATTAAGTACTGCTTTTATTAGAAAATTACGAAAAATGGAAAATATGCAAAACATGTGACGTCACTCTGGGGAGTCTTACAATTGTGACCAGCTGTGACAAGGAGGGGAGGGGGTCAAAAAATCATGAAATTTGTGTGACGTAATTTATGGATGGTCCCTAATAGCCATTTAAAAGTTATTAACTATGAATGTCGGGTGTGATATATTTTTTTTAAATTAAAAGAGTTATTTATGAAGGATTGCTTAGTTATAATCTTACTTAATACAGAGGGCCGTACAATAGGTCACCATATGCGTGCACTCTGTACTGTTACCATAAGAACAGTTTTGCAATGAAAATTGGGTAACCTGATGCGTTGGCCTCTGTACAAAGTAGCATCTGTTTCATACTGTCCATACAAACGAAGTCACGGCCACAGCTTTGTATTATCATAGTAATTATAATCTATTGTGCACTAGTATATCCAATTTATGGGATGGGTAGATCTGTGAGTAGCAGACCACGATATTTACGTCATTAATATTTATACAGGCTGTAAGCGACGGGTTAGCAGAAACTGAAACCCTTAACTCAAGCTTTATTTGCATAAAAACAGAGTATACAAGATGGTCAACAATAATACAGATCATTCCTGTTTAGCCTAAAAAAGCATGCAAATGTTAGTTAAAAGAAATTTAATTCTTCACATTAGTGAGAAATCAATTGTCAATATTAATTAAAATAAAAGATAAAATATAACAAATAAGTAGGCACAAAAATTAGATAAACATATCAAAATTATATGTCAGCAAAATATTCTATTTACATGTCATTTGGTTTGCAAAAATTCTTTTACGTCATAAAATGTCTTATAAAGTAACCAACCACGCAATTATCAGATAATCACGCAATATAATAACTCTGAATGATTTTCCAGTGGAATTTTGTTCAAATTTTTTTCACAATTTCTGCTTCAAATTTAAGTTCACTCTAATACACAAATAAATTTTCAAATAAAAAATAGTGTTAGCAGCTTAACACACAAAAACCAGAAATGCTTCGCGATACATTGCGTAGCGTCAAATTAGAAACATAACAAAAATGCTTTAACTAATAGACGTTTTCTGGAAAGAATAATTATTTGTAGTCGATTATATTTATGGGTAGATTTCACCATTCAAGTATTTGCTAAGCTGTCCCTTACACTTTCTATAGGCTAGGCGTAGTCTAGCTCAGTGTGACCTAAAATTGCTTGTTAATTATTCTGTTTATCACTAATGAGCGTCGGTAGCCCCAACGGCTAGCGGATCGGGCTCGTAATCCAGAGGTACTGAGTTCGATACGCCATGTACCAATGACTCGTTTTCAGAGTTATTAGTTAAGGCGACTACAGCACCCGATAAAGGCAGCTCACATAGGAATAGTGCCATCTCCGTCTCTCAACAGGCCTGGGCCGGCAGTGCGAACAGTGTCGATACACGAAGTTTACGGACTAAGAAAGCGTGCGTGCGTAAAAACATGTTCGAAAGTTAGAAAAATGAGATTTATGGAAAGGTAACAGCTTCAATCGAAAAATGCGTTAACTACTTATCGAGAGTGTTCAATCACGAACATTTTGATAGCAAATTCAAGTTCCTGTGTGCATTTTACTATCGTTTTTACAGCTTAAAAGATACACAATATTGGTATTTAGAGGTGACTTCGTGAGCTTTTTCTATCGAACCAAAAGTGCTGAATCATGTTTTCAGCAAACTGTTTATCTAGTTTAAGAGTTTATGTCCTGAATATTACCGTAGTATTATTTTCTTCGATTTAATGCAGTGCGTCATGCTTATCTACGCATCATAAAATCGTAATTTAGGTGCTATAGTCGCCTTAAACAATAACCGATACTGTTACGGTGGGTGAGGGAAAACATCGTGAGGAAATCTACATATTTAGCCTTACTAATATTATGTACGCGAATGTTTGTATCGATGTATGTATGGATGTTTGTTATGGACCAATTTTGAAAAAAATTGGTATGGAGTTAGCTGACACCCTGGATTAACTTATAGGCTACTTAATTTTCCCGAGTACACACACGAGAACGAAGTCCCAGGCGGAAAGCTAGTGTTAAATAAAGTGTTTAGATGCAAACATACAAACATGAAATAGGACAGAGTGCGAGGAAGTGCAGTGTTATTTATTAGTGACAGACAGACATCACAAAGTGTGCGCCCATCTTACCACGTCGCTTATTTATGCAGTCCTTACTGAAGACTAGCTTCATGAAATTCAGTGCTGCTTTGCATACTTCGAGCTACAAGTTAATTTAAGGCTTAAAAGCTTAAATGTCACCCTTTGGTTTTGAAACTTCGGAATTTATCGCTCGTTCCAGTAGGATCCCCTAAACCTATCCTCTAAGGGATTATAAAAAATAGCATACTGCCTGTGACTTCGTTCTCATGGGAATTCGGGAAAATTATGTTGCCTATGTTACTCAGGGATAATGTAGTATTGTAATGGTGAAAGGAAATGAAAATGAAAAATAGTTTATTTTCGTTTACAGATTATTGTAGGTAACTCAGTGGATGGAGCCTCCTTTTAAGCAAGTAATGTGCCTGTACCAGGAGACTCCGCTCTTCCATAACAACTTATAGTAACAGACAAATAAACTTAACTAACTAAACTTAACTAACTAAACTCAACCAAACAAACTTTCAAGGAAACTTAAAGTACCTAGACTAATGATGTGTCTGTATGTGTATGTATGTGTGTGTGTGTGTGTGTGTGTTTGTTTGAAGAATCTTTCAAATCGGTCCAGTAGTTTCGGAGCCTATTCAATGCAAACAAACCAACAAACAATTGAAACTTTCCAGAAAAGGATATATTAATCCTTTTTGAACTCCTCTAGGCTGACATAAGCAATTAAACTGTCAAGAATCATCAAAAACCTGATTTAATAAAGCCAAGACGTCCAACAAGATTTGTATGCTGTTGCCATAATTACTCTGATAATTACTCTGCACAATGTAAATACTAGGACCAAGCATAAACTGGATGTACTAGACAGTCGTCTCCACAAGGTCACGAACTCTTTTATGGGTCAATGTATACGTTTCTATAATAATATTCCCATGTGTATTCAAAATTTACCTTTGGACAAATTTAAGACAGTAATTAAACAAAAACTTAGCAAAAAGGGCTATTACAAAATTTCTGATTACCTAACTGAGGGAGCCATGGGAATGACTGCTCAGCTCTAGAGTTATTTCAGAATTCGTTAAAATTAGAAAATAAGAAAATTTGTAATGCTATTAAAAAGAGCACCCTCAGAGTTTCTTGCATGTTTTTCTCTGGGGAAGACTGCACCTTTGCGAATAGGCGTAGAGTCAGTAGGGTCAATAGAACGAATGCGTATGTATGTATTTAAATCCTTTAATGTCTGTTTGTATGTATTTTAAGTAATCTTGACTTTTTTTAAGTGGCATCCTGAATGTCATATAAAATAAAGATTTTTTCTATTCTATTCTATTCTACCCGTATCCAGGTAGGTATTTAGGCGTGACGTGACTGAGTTGGCAACGGTACCCCACTAGAGGGACCCACCGGGACGGATGGCAATTCTCATCGTATCTCGCTGCACCCGCCGCATTTGCATATAATTCCCTGCACCCTGCGCCAGAGATGTATTTAGGTGATTTTTGTGGCCTTTAGTGGCTAAACTAGAGAGAAGAGTTTAAGGCTTCAGACTAATTTTCTAAAATTCAACTGTCTACTAACCCCCTTATTAATAAATGTTATTAAAGTTAAAGGACAGCTGAGAGCCGCAGGTGCGTGTAAAAATATGTGTTACTTTTAAAGGAGGTGTATTATTTATGTGTTACATATAATGCTGTAAGTTTTCCTTAATTAATAAAAGAATGAGAAAAAATAAGATCATCGCTTAACTAACGTGGGGAAAGTTGTTCAGTTTCGTGAGCTAATTTACATTCTTAATTTGGGCTAAGTAATTTAAAATGTTGAGCAAAAATTATGCTGTGAATCAGCCCAGTAAACTAAGTAACTTTTGATATTTGCCTCTTTGATAACTTCATATTCGATAACTAGCTTAAAGTATATCAAATTGAATTGAAACAATCCAGATACGAAAAATGTGAAAACGGTAGGCGCAAGTATTGTACTTAAATGGATGGGTATACCTTTGTTCCTGTCGACATCAAAGAAATGTGAGGCACGACAAATTAGCTAGAGAACGTCCCACTTCTTTAACTCACTTTATTCCTACTTGAGACAGTGTTAGTTTCCGCATAATAGTAATATAAATCTGTATAATCAGGCAACTTGGCCCATAGATCACAGACTAACATATAAATATAATGTAAGCACTCTGTGAATAAAGGGTCCCTAAAATCCCTTTAATTTACCTGAATCCGTGCCTGTGTGGCGTAGCAGCCACACTTTTAGATCCGCTCAGCGGCGCTTATTGATTGTGCTATTGCAATATTGCTTCCACAGTATTAAACGAGAAATATAGCCAGCTTTCATCACAGAAGCAGCTTCTGGGGTAGAAATAGGTTAGACATCCTTACTAATACTATAAACGTGAAAGAAACTTTGTCTGTCTGTCTGTAACGCTTTCACGCCTAAACTACTGAACCGATGTTAATGAATTTGGAACAGAGATAGATTAGACCTTGGGAAAGGACATCGGCTACATTTTATCCCACAGCTGGCCACGATATAACCTGTAGTCCATGGAAATACAGCTGTTTGGTCAGGAAAAACCGTGACTATTCAAAAACAAACACTCTTATGTTACACTAGCTGATGCCCGCAACTTCGTCTGCGTGTTGTATGTTTTTTTATAGACCGAGTTTGTACTTTGAAACAACTACAGATACATGAATTGCCGTTTTTTATTGAAGCAACTATTTCGTTCATATTTTCGTTATATGAACGAATAGCAACTATTTCGTTCATATAAGGAAAAGCAATTTCTAAAAATATTTTTTATTTGAAAACTTGGCTAACTATGTCATGTAAGGTTGATACTTAATACATTACTTACTTTGGATCTGAAAACAAAGGTCAAACATAGTTGTTTCCTCTATCGCTTATATTTTCTATACCATTGTTACTGCTATTGATAGATTAAGGTCCGTATTTTAGAACGCGACTCAGACTCTGATCTATACTTAAGTAGCAGTCGTTTTTGATTTTTTGATACTGAGAGAGATAGACAATCAACACTTAACATAAGTCAGTGGTGCCTCTAAAACATCTTGTTGTCTTAACAATCCCACAAAAAGTGGTTAATTAATATTGTATTTCGCGTTTCTGTGTAAGGATTTTGTACTTATAAATTATCAATTTTGATAAAATAAAAATATGTGGAGTAAAAAATTTACGAAAATTGTATGTTGAAAGACCTATTACTTAGGTAAGTACAATAAATGGCACACGAATTCCTTAGTGCTAATTACGGACTTATTTTTGATTTTCAGTGGAATAGAAGTTTCTAAAACAGGTCACCTATGTCAGTATCTAAGACAACCCCCGTGCATTTGAGATTTCAGCTAGCACGCTGCTTTTATTGTGCTTTGCGGTAATTGTGTAAAAATGATTCAATAAAAAATTAAATTTAAGATAGAAATGATTAAGCTTTTCCCTTCAATGGACATTTGTAGAAATAAGCAAAGGTGTCAGTGCTTGATCCAAACTAAGAAACTTATTAGAATAGTAATATTATAATATTTATCCATGGCTTATATACGCAATGCTACGCTTGATGTAAACTAAAATCAAAAAATCAATAAATACCCCTTTTTTCATGTCAGAACATCAAAGCCATAGATCAAACCTATATAGACCATATTCATAGTGGTTTTAATAAAACAAATGTCAATTGTCAGTTTCTATTGAGTTTCCCGCCTTTAAAAATAAGAAATGCATTGAAAACACCGGCTGTACGGCCATAGATTCCTTTGCTTAAAAATAAAAAAAGCCGTTTTATTGTTTTCAAAAAGTGATATCCTGAAGATTGAATAATGTCATTTAGTTAGGGCCGAATTAAGATTTGAAGACTAAATGCTTAATCAACTTCGTTCTTATTAACACTGAATTAAGTATTTAGTTTTGGTTCGTTAAAAAAGTGCAGAATAGCCGAACTATTAATGGGGAAGCTGACAAAAGTTTCGATATGTTAGATATTATACGCCTATAATCCTCGTTGGGGTAACATAAGTCACATAACTTTACATGTCATGAAAATTTAAAAAATGGCATATTGTTTATGAGTATATAATGCGTTGTCTAAATTTTGCAATGCACGGACGGCCCCAACTCAGGTTACCACACACGTGCACTCTGTGCTGTTGTGATAAGAGCGGTTTTGCAATGAAAATGGAGTAACCTGATGCGCTGGCCTCTGTACCAACAATGCAATGTATTTGGTTGGCAGCTGGCACATTCCAAATTTTTTGTTCAGTGCCAGTTCAGCACAGAAGTTTTTGTTTTATTTTTGGATATTTGTGGGTCAGTTACAATAATTTTAATTTCTTCCGACTCACTTATATTCGACGATAGCTCTTAAAAATGACATCTATCTAATTATAGAGCAGCACCCTCAGATTTTCTTTATAAAGTACTTTTTTAAAGGTGAATTTATGAAGTTAGAAAAAGCCTACAAAGAAAACTCAATAAGTAGCATTATGGCAGAATACCAGCGCTGCAGTCTGGTACTGCAGCAATATGCTGAGTCAGCGCCAATTTGATTGGCATGATACAGATAACACGGTGTAAAATAGTTTTATAAAATTATTTGTTTCTGTTTCTTACTCTGTTTACTTCATTGTTTGCTTGCTGATTCATGTTTACTTGTATGTTTGTTATTTGTCTATGACTGTGTTATGCTGTTTTATGTCAATTGAATAAAGTGTCTATCTATCTATCTATCTATCTATCATAAAATCAATTAATTAGCACTTCACACTGTAACTTTCTACACTAAAGTTTCCCTCGTATGGTCTGTTTGCCCAAACCGGAAATCGAACCCAGAAACCGTCGATTCACAGGCTGTGTAACTCTACTACTCAACCAAACTTCCGACAAAAAATTAAGAAAGGATCTTTTATACAAAATATCTCATAAATCTCAATCCGGTCCTTTTATCAAATGCTACGTACTCATAGACATAGAAAAAATAAGTTAAATATCAACACTGTCTAGGGATATTGCTTAATTTTTCATACAAAAAGGTGTGTTTGAGAAGCTATAAAAGCATACTCGAGACACATGGAGGGATATAATTTTAAGATGAGCAAGTGTTAAACCTGAATTTTCAATTCTCGTCAATGAATTTTGTTTAAATTGTTTTTTTTTAAACGTGACGTAAACGAAAACAAAAATGCACTTTTTTCTGCTTTTTGTATGAA
The DNA here is from genome assembly GCA_949987775.1 of Aproaerema taeniolella. Classification (NCBI taxonomy): domain Eukaryota; kingdom Metazoa; phylum Arthropoda; class Insecta; order Lepidoptera; family Gelechiidae; genus Aproaerema; species Aproaerema taeniolella. The sequence continues at coordinate 17,662,350 of OX465258.1, read as the reverse complement.
AATGGTGGAATTAGCGCAATTTTTTATTTTATTTTAGTCACGTTTTCACAAATTTCAAGAAAAATTAAATTCATTGATAAAAATTTAAAATTCATGTTTAGCACTTGCTCATCTGAAAATTATATCACTCCGTGTATCTCGAGTATGGTATTATAGCTTCTCAAACAGACCTCTTTTGTATGAAAAATCATGTAATATCCCTAGACAGTGTTGATGTGTATATTTTTCTATGTTTGGCGTAAATAATAGAAAGAACTTGAGAAACTTTGTAAGTGCCTATTCCATTCAAGGGTTGCCCTTGATTTTGATGGGATTCCATCAGATCCTGACTTGGTGACAATAAGACTACTTCTGGAGTATACTCTTTTGAACAAAAAAAAAGAATTTTGAAAATCGGTCCAAATGGTGGAGAAATCGGTGAACATACATAAAATAAAGATATACAATGGTTTAAGTTTTCGTAGTTTTCCTTTCATTTAATTTACCAAATTTGTTAGAAAGATTTCATCCTTATAATTGACCCTAACGATCAACGCAATAAAAGTACAGGGTATTCTTACAGATTTTAGTCGGTTCGATTCCCGGTTGGGGCAAGCGAATTTTCGAAAATTCTGGAATGCAGTTTTCTTTCTTTTCAAAAATAAAAGAATGTTTTCTTTGAGTACAATTTTCTATCTACAGTATTAAGAGTACTTTCCCTTCAGGTGGCATTACAAAATTCCACCCTGTATACAGTCGAACATAAAACCTCCTCCTTTTTGGAAGTCGGTTAAAAAGTAATTCAAGTGATACAGTGTATCTGCTCCGATCCAGCGGCAGTGCTTCTCGCCGCCATAGTTCTTCGTAAACAAAACACTATCGGCGGATGACTATTACGGAGAATGAGAGAAGTAAAGAAATATAAATTGAAGACATAGCTAAGAAATACATATATTGAAGACCTGGCTGTATGGATGCAGATTCCTTTGCCTTTCTCGAAAGAGATAAATTTAAAAAACAACATTTCCTTGCTTTTAGCCCATGTATATGTCAAAAATACGTTGATCTCTATGGTATGAGTAAAATGTTCTTAAAAACACCTCGCTTTGAATTTTTTCAGGGGTTTTTGTTGTTGGTTTTATATTTACTGGCTAAATTTCGAGATTTTATGTAGCCTAAATGTTGACCGGGGATATAAGGTACCCCTATGCAAAATTTCATTTAAATCGGTCTAACAGTTACGGAGATTAGCCCGTGCAAACAGACAAAGAGACAAACAGACAAACAGACAAACAGACAAACAGAGAAACAAAAAAATCTAAAAAAATCGGGATTTGTTTTATTTCTCTTCTTACATCCCCCTGACTCGGTTTTTAGCATTTTTTTTCTATGTACAGAAATTCGACCTCTACAGTTTTATTATATGTATAGATTACAAAAAAGTATAGTAAGTAAATCGTCTGTCACTTCGATGTCTCTTCGTGCTTTTGATTTTCGGCATAAAATTTGCTCTGTAGCTATTAAGATTCATTTTACGTTGATTTCGCTTTTCTACGCAAAACTCAACGGCAACATAAGATATAACTCGATTTACAAACTGTAAAATCAAGTCGATGGTACTATAATTCCACGTCAAAAACGTAAGAGTCACCGACTTCAATCCCAAAAAGACAATTTTTTCGAGAGTTTCCCTCAATTTCTTCAAGATTCCACCATCAGATCCTGGTTTCCTTAGCATGGGACCACCCTTGGGATACTCCCTTTCCAACAAAAAAAGAATAATCAAAATCGGTTCATAAACGACGAAGTTATCCGCGGACATACATAAAATATATATATACGGTCGAATTGAGAAACCTCCTCCTTTTTTGAAGTCGGTTAAAAAACAGAAATTGTTCCACTAAATGCGCTGGTGTATATAGTGTATGTAAGATCAAAATAATACGTAGGTATCTACGTTATTTTATCCTCAATTTTTTCGAAATTTCTAGAAAGCACCTCTAAAACTAAAATGCAAATTCTGTCCGATCGATCCAACGGTAAAATAAGACGGACAAATCATCCCAATGGGGATCACTGATTGTCCACACTTTGAGCAATTTGCGGGACCCTTGCGAAGTTACGGGGAGATTGAGATCAAAGGCGATAAGGGGAGGTAAGTGCTCATGCCTCTACAAATTCATGGACTTAGACGCGTCAATGTATTCGTCTAATGCATATGTCTCACTACCAAGGGCGTCACCAGCCCTCGGCCCAGGTGGGGGCAAGTTAATATTATGGAGGATGAAAAAATATGAATTGTAGGTACAGTCAAGAGCATGAAGTTTTACACTTGTAGCGCGAGTCTTTGCTTCTGTGGCGAATTGGCGATTGTAATAAGAACGGTTCCAACTTTGGTTGCTTTGCAGTTGGCTACATTTTTTTTACATCTGGGGGGGGGGGGCAGCTGCCCCTCTCTACCCCCCCTTGGCGACGCCCTTGCTCACTACTCACATAAAATAATGTTTTTCCCTCGGCTTTGCACGCGCAAAGAACTCTTAGACACCCATTTCATTCTCGACCCCTTAGGGGATGATTTTCGAAAAAATACGTTTGTTTACTTCAAGGTATATCTTGACGAAGTTTCGAGTCAAAATGTAAAAAAAAATTGTTTTCTCCATACGAACTTTGAACCCCCATTTCACCCCCTTAGGGTTAAATTTAAAAATATCCTTTCTTAGTGCTTGCCTACGTCATAAAATTTGAGCTCTAAGTCTAAAGGTTTGGGCTGGGCGTTAATGAGTCAGTAAATCAGAGCCTACAATTTTATATAATACATATTATGTATGATGATGGAAGCGGTCAAGTGCGCAGGATATGAGAATATAAGGTGCGTAAGCGTAACTATATATGTATATAGTTTAGACAGACACATGTCACCGTAAAATTGTCAAACCCGTAATATTATAATTTGATTAAGTAAAATCATAATCTCTCGGTACTCTGTAAACTGCCTCAATTTTTTTCACATTTACGGTCTTTTTTTTACAATATATTTATGCAAGCTAACGCAACCGAACATAAAAATGACGAATATGTCTAAATGAAAACTTTATGAAAAAATTAAGTCACCCTATGCTTTACCCAATCAAAAACAACGTAGTAATTAACCATTTCAGCGCTGCTATACATCTCTCTTATCTTAAGAACACTGAAATAGCTACGAGCTGAAACGGCTACGTGCTACGAGGCTACGCCGTAGACGATTGGCAGTAAATAAGCTACAACGTCGACTGGGGAGAGCTAAACTTGCGCAGAGGCAATTAGCGGAGAATTTACACCTGTGACGTCACGTGAAGTGGAAAAAGGGACGTACAGAGTTAAGTTTATTACCAAATGAGGTTGCGTGGGTTATAGAAGTTACGTAAAATGTTACATATAGTGGAACTGATTTCTGTCAAAAAAAACAACGGGTTGCACTCCGGGAGTGCCGGCAGAAGTGAAAACTTGAACATACATTACTTCCCTGCGGTCTACCTCCCTCCGTCTTACGAATTTTCGATCAGGTCACGTATCCTGACGAGAGTTAAACATTTTTTACCCATCCCAAAAAGTGCACAACGCCGCAAAAGAAGTTTTCACTTCAAAAAATGTTTTTATTACTTATATGAATTCATGTAAGTCCATACGCCTGTAATCCCTTTCAAGATAGGCAGAGAATTATACGGTTTTAAGATCCACTTTACGTCATATTTCTTTTCTTCTTCTTACCAGCCCATATAGGTCCCCACAGAGGGGCACGAACCTCCTTTCGAAACACGAAGGGGATTTAGGGCGTAGTCCACCACGCTGGCCCAATGCGGGTTGATGGACCGCTCGTCTTTCGAAAATGAACTTTCTTGGACGGGCCATTTTCATATAAAACACAGGCAAAAAGTGCATTTTCGTTTTCGTTTCCGTCACGTTTTCAAAAATTTGAAGTAAAACAAAATTTATTGACTGGAATAAAAAATTCAAATTTAGCACTTGCTCGTCTGAAAATTATAGCCCTCCATGTATCTCTAGTCTGCTTTCTCATAGCTTCTCAAACAGGCCTCTTTTGTATGAAAAATCGTGCAATATCCCTAAACCGTGTTGATGTGTGTATTAGTATAGATTAAAACCACCTTCTTCAGCAGACAAGATTTGATTGTTAGTCAGCATTGAATAGGCTCCGAAACTAGTGAGACCGATCTGAAAAATTCTTTCATCATTATAATGCTGCATTATATATCCCTAAGTAACATAGCCTACACAATTTTCCCGAATTCCCACGGGAACGAAATCCCGGGCGGACTTGACAATATCAATATCATTGTCTAGATTTTGAACGAAAACATCACAGAATTAAGGAAAAATCGTATCTTTAATACTTCTGTTTCAAAGTGATGGCCGGTTTGGTCGAGTGGTAGTGACGCTGCCTCTTGATCGGCGGGTCCTGGGTTCGATCCCCAGTCGGGGCACACATTTGTGTAAAAAGCAGATGTTTGCTCTCGGGTCATGGGTGTTTGTGTTTGTCTTTATGTGTGTTCCGAGGGACCCACGACACAAGGGAAAACCTTAGTGTGGGCCTTTGAGTGTGTAGCGTTTATTTATTTTATTTTATTTTATTTTAAAGTCTAAAGATAACTTGAAAGATAAACTTTCTGGCGACTGCAATGTTCCTGATTTTCAAAGTTGTAAAACAAAGACAATATATCTTGTTACTTTGTAACTTTTGAAGCGATATTTTAACATAATCCATGAATGACTTGTTTTGATAATAAATTCGTAAGTTTAGAAATAACTAATGCTTTTTGAAGATGAACTTGTAAATCGATGATATTCGTATTAAGTTATATGCTCTTAATTTTTAGAAATGTCCATAACTTTGAAGTTTAGGTATTACACTCTCGAATCAATATAAACAATAAAAAACCGGACAAGTGCGAGTTGGAATCGCGCACGAAGGGTTCCGCACCATTATATAAACATCATTCTTAAATTTTTTAACCCCCAACAAAAAAAATTGCTGTTATAAGTTTAACGTGTCTATCTGCGCATCATACTCCGAAACGAATGGACAGATTTTGATTTTTTTATTTGAAAGTTGACGTAATATAGATGGTTCTTAGTTATATTTGCTTAAAATCGGTGTAGCCATTATATGTCGTAGTTTATGTATGCCTTCTTTTAAATACTTGTAGCTATTTTTAACCCCCGACAAGAAAAGAGGCGTGTTATAACTTTAACGAGTGTATCTGTATTTCCGTGTATCTGTATGGGACTATCCTTAAATTACGTCACACGTTAAGGGGTGGGGAGGGGGTCGACAAAGTGTGACATTGTGTGACAAGGGGGTGGGAGGGGTCATAAGTTTCGTGACGTCACATTTCAAAATGTGTTATGAGTATCAAAACGCGTTAACTGTTTATACGACAAACTTAACCTCCTCAATCCCAAGCACTCTTATTAAGTCTTTACTTTGGTTGAGACAATGAGTTTTGAGTTCCTGAAAAAATAAACAACTCTATTAAGTACTGCTTTTAATAGAAAATTACAAAAAATGGAAAATATGCAAAATATGTGACGTCACGCTAGGGTGGGGGGAGTCTTACAAATGTGACCAGCTGTGACAAGGAGGGCGAAAAAATCATGAAATTCGTGTGACGTAATTTATGGATGGCCCCTATGTCTGTGTATTTATATCTCTGTGTATCTGTGTGTCTGTCTGTGGCATCGTAGCTCCTAAACGAATGGACCGATTTCGAAGCGGTTTTTTTGGTTTGAAAGCTTACGTAATAAAGAAATTGTTCTTAACTTTATTTGATTAAAATATAGTTAAAAACCATTTCTTTAAAACCAGTTTAAAAGTTATATTTATTACAAGCAATGTTGTTGTTAATTTATCCCTTATTGGAAAGGCAAAGGAATGTATGTCCGTCCATACAGCCATATTTAAATATTGTTTAAGTTTTAGTTTTATTATTTGTGGTAAAAAATAAGATAAAATAAATGTCGGGTGTTATACAAATATTTTAATTTTTGAGTTAGAAAAACGAAGAATAAATACACGTACAGTAAATTTATGAGAGTGGAACACTGCTTTGTACTGGCAGTATTTCTCATTCGATTTTCAAACACAAAGTCCTTTTTCAAAAGATTCAAATTGTCATTCTATTATTGGGTCCTCTATTGTGCGGGTTCTTTTCGGAACGGTATCGAGTAATTGATTGATTGCCCCCCCTGAGTCTGTGACGACTCCTCGGTAATCGACCCCCGGCCATCACAAATGCCTGGGTAAATTATCCAGGTGAATTGAGTACTAATGACTTTCGAAATTTTGGGTAACTTGTATTAATTAGCGAAAATGAGAGATACGAATCAAGCCATGAAACTGAGTAAGTTCCCTCAAGGTCAGAGGCCAGCGCATCAGGTTACTCCATTTTCATTGCAAAACCGCTCTTATCACAACGCCTGTGGTAACCTGAGTTGCGGCCGTCCGTACATTGCATAGGTCCAAATGGGAAAAAAGTTTAGGGTATTTTGTCAATTTTATAAATTTATTAGGATAATGAATATCTATTAACAAAAATATCTTATTTGTTTCAGGTAATTCATCGTAACCGTAACCCGATCAACAAGGCGCAATGTTGTATAGAAATAATTGTTTATTTGCCAGAACATAGTAAGTTGTTACAAAAATTGCGTTTTTTTTTTTTAAATTAACAGTTAATTGTGCATCCACAGACTTGATGTCCGTGCCCTTGTCTTATTACATTTTATATTTTTAATACGTAAATACTTAAAAAATCGCATTTTGTACGTTTTTTTTTATAGAAAATTGGTTTGCTCTTGACCACAATCTAGCCCAGAGGCGGAGATGTGGTCGAGGATGTAGCAAGCTCACCCAGAAGGAGCCTATTCACTCGAACTTTAAAGAGATTTGGGTTATGTGAGCTCGGAAATACAGACGCAGGCATTCCTTAGCGGTGCGCAATATGAAAGATGAAAAAATACAAATAAATACAAATACAAATTCCTTTATTCCACACACAATATAAACACAGACATAATATAGCAAACATTTAGAAAGGCAGGGTGGAAAGGGTGTGGGCACAGCAAGCTGATTTTAAGCCCAACCTGAGTCACAAAGAGGGAAGTGAACTAAAAACTTGGATAAGTAAGAAATTACACAAATTAATAAATTTAAGTCCATACATAAATGACAACATACATCACATTTAATTTTATGCAACATTTAGAATTTAAAATTTGACTTGGAAACTATCTTTTTTTTGAAGAGAAGCGCTCAGTACGGATCCGAGCTTTGATAGCAAAGTATGCAAAATTTTAGGGTAAAATGGTGATATGTTGGTTCTTACGTACGCGCCACATTTATTTTGTATCGTCGGCGCTTTTTAACCGACTTCACAAAAAGAAGAAGGTCGCTCTTAACTCGACGATAACTCTACCAATTGTCGGCCAATTTTCAAAGTTGTTTTTTGTTCAAAAGAGTATTCTCCTGAGGTAGTTCAACAACAATAAAAAAACACGTACATGTTCTTCTTCTTCTTATCGTGTAGGTATGGTCGAGTGTCGAGTTATATTTAGATGACGTTTTGGTTTGTGGTTATCTGTTGAGAGGCATGGTTGGGATTGAAGTAAATAAATAAATAATAAATAAATATTTATTTTTTTAACGAAAGAGATACAATACAATACAACGTGACATTTGTTCGGAATTTCCTTTTAAGCTAATAGTAGCTTGTGCTAGGAGATGCAGCTCTTCCTTATACATAACTAGGTTCCGCCGCGTGGACTACAGGTTATATCGTGCCCAACTGTGGCATAAAATGTAGCCTATGTCCTTTCCCAGGCTCTATGTTTATCTCTGTACCAAATTCATCAAAACACCTTTTACTCGATATTTTTCAAATTACAATGCAAGAACACATAAACACCGATCTATGCAGTAAAACGATCTGTCAAAGTGACGTTTAGTGTTGTGCCACACCGCGTGGACTGCTAGTGTTGTTCCAATTGTGTCGTTGATCGATTTTATCTTAACACTACTTATTTTAGGAACACTTGTTTACTTGTTTGTTTGAAGTCGGTTGATTCTAGATTTATCTCAACTTTGCGCCACAAACAGACAACTGCACGCACTATTAGTGGTTAACAGTAACTTCTTCGGTACCGACTACTGACACTTTGCGTCGACTGTCCGGATCTATAAACCGCCAATTACATGCCTCTGCGCTTTCGGATGTAGTATACTCAGACGCATATTCCATCTACAATCCCTACTAATATTATAAATGCGAAAGTAACTCTGTCTGTCTGTCCGTGTGTCACGCTTTCACGCCTAAACTACTGAACCGATTTTAATGAAATTTGGTAGAAAGATAGATTAGATCTTTGGAAAGGACATAGACTATATTTTATCCCACAGCTGGGCACGACATAACCTGTAGTCCACGCGGGTGGAACCGTGGGCGGAAAGCTTGTAATATTGTAAAGAGTAAAGATTTGATTGATTTCTTGTTTGCATTGTATATGCTCTGAAACTACTGGATCGATTTGAATAATTTTTTCACCATTAGAATGCTAAATTATCCCTGAGTATCATAGGCTTCATAATTTTTCAGAATTTTTATAGGAAAGAAGCCACGGACGGAATGATAGTTCTATAATTAACTGTATTCTATAAATACTACTTATATTTTTATATCATTAAAGGGTCAGACTCGTAAACAAGAGGTACCAAGTTCGATTCACGCTCATAATCACTTTCAGGGTAGGCAGACAATCATGTAGTTCTCATGTAGAGCCACGATACCCACACGTCAAACATATAACACCCCTCTTTTTGTCGGGGCTTAGAAAACGGTGCGATGGAAAACATAGTGACCCACAAACAGCTTTTCTCACGATTATTCACTGTCAATAAGGTCTATTTTCCGACAAAAACATCCAACCTGCGGGTATTTAGTCCCATTCGATGCGAAAAGGTGTTGATTTACATCTCTCCCTTAACACGGGGTCCGTTTGGTTCGCACAAAAAACGGAATACTTAGACCATGAAAGAATTGAGAGGTTCCGGAAACTAACAAAAAAACAAGTGTATTTAACGTAATAGGGAAGTTGACTAATTTTTTTTTATTGTTTATCTTAAAAAGGAACTGAATCCAAAACCCAAAACCGAAATAATTTTTGAAAACTATTGAGAAATAAAAAGTTACAAGCTATTAAATTTCAATGGAGGGGAAACTGTCAAACAACGAAAAAGAGATGCACTTACTGGTACGTCACGTCATCGCCATTTGTTTGCGTAGGTAAAAACGAGATAGCTAGCTCTCCCCACAAAACGAGATAACTAGTCCTTACGATAATGTAAATGCTAATAACTTGTTCATTCATAAACCAATTTTAATACTGTTTTCGGATATTAATATATTTCTAGCATTATTTTTTGTTTCACATACAATAATTCATAAAATCAAACAATGTCTACATCCCAACATTCAAAGTTAAATAATCTTTAAATGTAATGCCGTCCTTGTTAATGTGAATAAGAAAGTATGATGTTTAAAGTAACATTAACTTTAAAACCGTTTCTTTAACTGAGCTTATGTGTCATAAAATTAATTATTTTCCTGTCTGTAACTTGACGTTACATTAAAATCCAATAAAAGCGAAAGTTTGTGAGGAAGTTGTGAGGTTTTTGTATGAATTGGTGTTTGTTACTCCTTCACGCAGTAACTGTTGGACGAATTTTAATGAAATTTTCCAGTAACCCATCATCATACTCAGCCCACATACATCAACCCATTACTGGGTAGTGCCAATCGTCACGGTCCTGTGCTAACCTCATCCATAGAGGTCCCGTCAATTTGACGACATCGTCTGACCATTGGGCTGGTGGTCTGCCCGCTGGCCTTGTCGCTCCCCTTGGCCACCATTCTGTGACTGCCTTGGTCCACCGTCCGTCGTCCCTCCTAGCCAAGTGTCTCGCCCATCTCCACCGTAATCCCGTTATCCGCTTCCCTACGTCTTCGACTCTAGTTTTCCGTCGAATTTCTACGTTTGGTACACGGTCAACGAGAGAGATACCTAACATAGAACACTCCATTGCTCTTTGTGCTACTTTTGTCTTATGCATATTTTGCTTAGTGAGCGTCCATGTTTCGGCACCATAGGTGAGGATAGGTAAGAATAAGAAGTAAACCATAGGCTACATAATTTTTCCAAATTGCCACGGGAACGAAGTATTTCATCCAAACTAGGCGTGGGTACAAAATTCAAGCTCAATCGGTAGCTGCATTAAAATTCAGTTGCAAGATTAGACCCAAACATATACGACAAGTTAATAAAAACATGGTAAAAACAAGTATATTCTTCCATCTTTCCCCAATAATCTGAGGCCCAAATAAAAATTCTGGTTGTAAATAACAGTCCACCGCGACCATTGATCAAACGGAACGGACATTACAATACATTATGCAAATGTATAGACCCCTAAGAAAACTCGGATGAACTCCCCAACCGATCTTGAAATTTGGGAGCGAATAATTTTTGCTTATTGAGTTGTTAGGATAATGTTTTCGCTATTGAGAATTGAAAATTCTGGTACATGATTTTAGAATAACTATAACTATATTTCATCTTTTTCTGGTTTCTTTTCTTCACTATTATTATGAAGAGTACTGGTCCACGGCGGCGCGTGCAGCCACACTGAAACGTAGGGAAATAGGTAAATAATCATATATAGGTACGCGAATTCAGTTTTAGAATTTAATTACAGGACCAATTTGGAAAAATCTTTCACCGTTAGAATGCCACATTATTCCTGAGTAACATCAATAGGCTACATAGTTTTCCCGAATGCTAGTTTTGGATATAACTATACTAGGCTACATAACATAACACTTTACAGCCTTCATTATGAAGCTATTTCCGAGCACTGCGTTGTAAAACGTTAAATGATAAACGTGTGTTAAGTAAGTAATGTGTAACTTACTGCACTTGTATCGTTAATAACATTTTAATGTAGGTTCATAACCATGGTCATAATCATAATGACCTGCCTCCTATTAATCCATCTTTGGCAACGACACCTCAATTTGATCCAAATCTGAGGTATCGTCCTATGGTCTCATCACGACCACCCTCCTACCGAAGTCTGACGCCAAACAGCTTGCTGTGTTCCGTCAGTGCGTGGGAGTACCAGTGCCTTAATTGGAATTTACTGGGTTAACTCGCTCCATCGTCGACCTCATCTATGACCTTGATCAAGAGTGAACCCATCTCATAATAAAAAAAAGGTGATCAATCGATTTTTAATATTCTGTTTTGTAAATCTACATCGCATTTCTGTGATTGCTAACCCACAAGATTTTACAGCGTGAAGATAAACATTCTAATGCCGTAATAAGACGATGAAAGCCTCTTTCGCATGTTTTATGCAATAACGTACGTCATCCACTCATTCCTTCGAGTTTCTTCAAATACTGAAACATTCTGAATTCTCTACGTGAGAGGGTTAAGGCAAGTTTACATTGATAACATACATAATAAAATAATAAATAATTAACACTATACACTCAAAAGCCCACACTAAGTTTTTCCCTTGTGTCGTGGGTCCCTTGACACATATCATAAAGACAGACACAAACACCCATGACCCGATGACAAACATCTGCTTTTTACACAAACGTTGTCCCGACTGGGAATCGAACCCAGGACCCGTCGATCAAGAGGCAGCGCCAATACCACTCGACCAAACCGGCCGTCGAATCTTAATTTTACGTCACTTTCAGGCTAATACTTCGTTCCTATGGGATTACCCATAATTTGATCCTGGTGAACACTGACTCGGTTAAACGACTGAAGTGAATTGATAATAGCCGGGACCACGTTAAGACTAACGCGCTCTCCGAAGCACGGAAACACTCGTGATAGTTTGCTTCTTTAGCCATCCATTAGGTTTAATTAAAGAACTGTGTTTCATTTAAGTTTTTATCTATCTATAGTTGTATATAAAATAAATCGAAACAACTTAGATACTTTTTTTATCAGTCCATAAATATAAGTCCCCTCCGAGGGGCCTGAGTCTATCTTCGGAACATGAAGAGGATTTAGGCCGTAGTCTGGTCCAATGCAGGTTAGTGGATGGACCGCGCGCCAAGCGAAAAGACATTTTCTTAGAAGTACGGGTTTCATCACAATGTGGATACTTTGTATAAGAATCATCGCTCATGTTTCATCTAGGGAAAGTTGTAGGCCACATTTCTTAAAATTAAAAATACTTTCACTTGCGTGCATTTATATTTTGGACATATGTAAGTTCGTGAAAAATAATCAAAATCTATTCTCTCAGGCCAAAGATCAATATACTCAACCGCACAATTTAAGGAACAAAAATAACTTAGCAATACCCTCTTGTAGACTACAGATGTTTAGTTCCGGACCTTATGCCATGTCAGTTAAAATATATAATAAGTTGCCAAGTAATTTAAGAAATGAGAACAACTTTAATACTTATAAGAAAAATCTTCAAGATTATTTACTGAACAAGTGCTATTACACGCTACAGGAATACCTAGATGATAAGCATAAAATTAATTAATTACTAAAGATTTTTTTAAATTTTAAAATGTAAGAATTATAAAATATGTAAAACATAAGTATAAGTTAGTTAAGGTTATAAAAATATAAATCATTATTTGCAGTGCCCCAACGGGGTTCGTGATGTACTTATTATACCATACAAGAACTGTGAAACTCACGAAGCAATAAAAGTTTGAATTTGAATTTGAATTAATACAACAAAAGCAAAGAAAACACTGTGTATTAAAACGGCGTTGACTCAGCGTATGCTGCCAAAGGACAGCGCTGTTCTTTCGTAAATTGCTTAACCTCACTGATTGTGGTTAAGATCAGCGGGCACCACTGGGTTACGAGCTCTACACGGGGCTACTATTTGCATGCAAATATTTTCCGCCTCAAACACAGTGTACACAAGCCCTTAAGCGTAAAGTGGGAAATAAATTGTATGTCCATTACGAAGTTACGAGATGCGCGGGTTTAAAAACTCCATTCCCCTTCCTGCAACCAGCCTTAAATCATTAATGGAAGAAAAATGATGGTGGTTGTGATTCCTGAGTGTTTTTATTTATTTTTCGACGTTACAGTTGATGGTCCACTGTTGGACAAGCCCTAGACACTCTAAAAAGATTGCCAGATTCAAAGTTATCGACATATCGAAGCTTTTTAAAATGAGGTTATTTGTTTTTAACCCCCGACAAAGGAGGGTGTTATAAGTTTGACGTGTGAATCTATATGTCTGTGTATCTGTGTGTACACACCTAGTTCGATGCGATTTTTGTTTGAAAGCTGACATAATCGAGATGATTGAATTCAAATTATCGTAAGCGAGGCGTGATTAATTAAAATACTCTGACATATTTTCACGCTTATATTCCCTAGCGGAGTAGGCAGAGCGAAGTCTATATTAAAATAGAGAACGTTGTAACTTCGCCATTCTCTTTTTTATTTATTTATATTGTAAGCGTCACCAACGTACATGACCAATAAAAATCAGGAACACTTTCAGAGGTTGGACTCATCATTGGGAAAATATGGGCTACACGCCCGAACGGCCTCCCTACTCCCCTCACAGCCGTCCCAAGCCTCGCATCACAAGAAACAATTGTAAGCGTTGTTCTGTCCAAAGGAAACTTTCTTAGGACACGACTACTCTCCTCAACTGCCATGCAACGAATGTCCCCATCAGCAAAACTTCCCTTTCTTCACTGTACAACGGCTAACTCGCTTCTGCCTCGAAGAGGGGTGAACGTCTCTTTTTATAGGCGCTCCGCCCGGTGGGGCGAGCGCGCAGGTGTTGATGACTCAGTGAGCTAGCAACGCACAAAAGTGGCGTGATCGAGTCAGACCACGCACTGCGCCAACAAATAATCCAATAAAACGAACACAAAATAGCATACTGCTTACATTCGGCCATACTGACTCACAGATCGCGTCCTCGCGGTATGTCTATGTTGAGTTTAAACAAAAATATGGCTGAAAACAATACTTTTGGACTCTTTGGCAATACTTGTCCAAATGGGTCAATTTTTTTTTTTTTACAGATTTATTTATTTCTTCATTGTCAATACCGTGCTAACATTTACCAAAGAGTACAGTACTAGGTTTACTTCCCTTAATACAATTCTGACTTCTCTTAATATAATACTGATTTCCCATTGTATACCAACTTAAAACACTGTAATATCAATATCTCATACTCAAATACCAAATCTAAACTATAATATTAACTTTTACTACATTTGTAGTTTCCCACTCTGCAATAGCAAATCCATTGTTACCATACTAAGTTATACTTGTAGTTTCTCACTCTGCAATAGCAAATCCAATGTTACCATACTAACATCACTCATACTAACTTCACTTGAAAGTCCTATTTTTTTTCTCGTCCTATCGCCGGCTTTCTCTTGTTACCCAAGGTGGCCATGGCGTGCTCTTCGACGACAATGCCGCACTTAGGCTTCATTGCTCACGTCCAGACTCACCGACTCACCGTTACTTTCCAGCCCCTGACTTTGGCTACAGAATCATTTTTGTGCTCGGTCCATGACTTCGACCGTTACCAGCACTAAACTTGCCTGCCCGGTCCATGACATTGACCGTAATCTGCAGAATCATTTTTGTGCTCGGTCCATGACTTTCACCTTGACCAGCACTAAACTCGCCTGTCCGGTCCATGACATTGACCGTTCTATCTATCTATGGAGGGGACGCCCGTCAGGCACAGGCGGGTGATCAGTCCACCTTTTTGGGACCATTTCACCCAATTCCCCACAACAGCGCGTGAGTTTTACCTCTGCACTGACAGTTCCACCTCTTTGAACCTACCCGAAGCTTTAGCAAACCCGATTATATCCTTTATGTTAAGCTCTTGCATTTGTTCTTCTTTTACCTCATCCATGCCTATTGTCTCCCATCTTACCAGCGCGTATATTGGACACTCAGTCAGGAAATGGAGACTTGTTTCCTCCTTGTCACATTCTGGGCATGTGGGATCACTTTTTAGGCCCATTATTGCTAGGTCTTGATTCAAGGGACAGTGTCCCGTGAGCAGACCCACTACAATCCTGATGTTCTTTTTATTTAGCTTTAGAAGTTGCTTCGACTTTCTTTTTTCATATGTCTTTAGGAAGATTTTTGCCTGGCGGCACTGTTTGTTGTGCTTCCATCTTAAATTGGCTTCTTCTGTTATCTTGCTTATTATTCCTTTACTGATTTTACTTGATATAGGTAACCTGGGTTCCAGGCCAATAAATGTCTTATCGGCCCCTTTCTTTGCTAGCTCGTCTGCAATCTTATTACCTATATGTCCTTCGTGCCCCGACACCCAGGCAATGGTAACTTTAGTCTTTTTGGCTAAGGCGTTAATAGCCTCCTTACATTCTGTTACTAGGGCCGAGTTAGTTTCGGCTCTGTTTAGTGCCTTCAAAGTAGCCTGGCTATTACTATATATTATGATGTTCTCTTTGTTTTCAGTGATCATGCTGTCTATTATTCTAACTCCCTCTGTAATAGCAAGCACCTCAGCCTGGAAAACGCTAGCGCATCTTCCCAGGTGCATGGTAACTTGGCCGTCAATCTGGTTCATGATGTGTATTCCCAGTCCTGATAGTTTTGTTGTTTCTTTCCTGGAGCCGTCAGTGTAACACACTATCTTTGGATTTTGTATGTCCAAGCTCCAGCTTTCTCTAGCTCCTATATGGATCCTGTATTTTTTGTCAAAGATTACTTTTTTTCCTGATGAGGTCATTATTAGAAAGTATCATTGACAACTTCTCTCCATACTTTCCATCTAATATGGTGTGTCCTTTATCCATGAAGTTCCCTTTCTATTTCATCCTATACCATTGCTCCATTGCTCTCTTTTTAACTTCCAAGTCCCGAGGATGCAATCCCAATAATACATCTAAGGCAGCTGATGGAGTGGTTCTCATCGCTCCTGTGATCATTAGGGTTGCCAGTCTTTGTACTTTCGCTAGTTCATTCCTGTTTGCTTGTATGGTGGTTTTATGCCACCAGACAATTGCTCCGTATGTTACTCTTGGAATTATGATTGCTTTGTATATCCACATCATGACATGTGGCTTGGTACCCCAGGTTTTACCTACAGCTCTTTTGCATTGCATGAGTGTGATTTTTGCTTTATCGCATTGTTCTTTTATGTATGTGTTGAATTTAAGAGAGTTATCAATTGATATCAATTGTTACCTGCAGAATCATTTTTGTGCTCGGTCCATGACTTTGACCGTGACCAGCACTAAACTCGCCTGCCCGGTCCATGACATTGACCGTTACCTGCAGAATCATTTTTGTGCTCGGTCCATGACTTTGACCGTTACCAGCACTAAACTCGCCTGCCCGGTCCATGACATTGACCGTTACCTGCAGAATCATTTTTGTGCTCGGTCCATGACTTTGACCGTGACCAGCACTAAACTCGCCTGCCCGGTCCATGACATTGACCGTTACCTGCAGAATCATTTTTGTGCTCGGTCCATGACTTTGACCGTTACCAGCACTAAACTCGCCTGCCCGGTCCATGACATTGACCGTTACCTGCAGAATCATTTTTGTGCTCGGTCCATGACTCTGACCGTGACCAGCACTAAACTCGCCTGCCCGGTCCATGACATTGACCGTTACCTGCAGAATAATTTTTGTGCTCGGTCCATGACTTTGACCGTTATTTGTAGGTTTGTGTAACGTTCACGGCTGTTGCGTAGATCTTCAGAAGGCCAAACCCTTGACCTTGTCCTTGACCTCGCTATTGACCTCTGCATCCGACATCATCCACGCTTCTGGGGTCTTGGGCCGCGACTGCGGTGCCAGCCCCGACCTCGAGGTCGGCCATGAATGCGGCCGCGCCACCGTCTCTCTAACCCTGCTGCCACTGGTGGGGCAGCCAAACGTCTGCTCGACGCTTCATCATTTTGCTGCATGTTCTCTGAAACTCACAAAAAAAAAAAAAAACGCAAACATCCATTCTTTCTGCTAATAAAATTACAGTTACGTTACGAATGTATTCAATCTAGAACAAACTGTAGTGTAGGTAGGGTAGGTATTAAATATAACTAAAATATTAAATAATATCTTCAAATAATATCAGGTAACATTTCAAGATCGGTTCTATAAAATGAGTCCACGTGTCTTCTTATATGGAAATGAATATATCAAATTAATTCAGAAATATCATATTATATTCACAGAAGCTTGACACCATTTTCGTGCCTCCATCCATAACATGTAACACGAATCCTACCTACGTCATAATTAGTATTTAAGCTCCCCTAAATTTAAATAAACAGTAGTAGTTAACCAGATTCGGTGTCTTACTTATCTACTCGCCTTGCAAACAACATCACAAAACAAACAAAATTCTAACTAGAAAACTATAATGAAAATGTATAAGGCATTTATAAAAGTGGTCATATCTTCAAAACGGCTACTCCTAGCGCAAAATAACCAATTTTCGGGCCCCCTTTAAGAAACCCCTACACACAGTTCGAGTAATTCGGTGCCACCATATTTGATTCCGTCGGTTACAGTTTTGTTCTCGTTCATAGATTGAATGTAGGTAGAGAGAAAAATTTAAAGCACTCACAATTATTGTTCAAAAATGAACATTTATATGTGTATAAATAAATTCCCAGGTACCGAGTCGGTATCTTAAGACATCGATGACGTCATTCTATGTAAAAGAATGACTATTCTACGAATTGTACATAATAGTTGTAAAAATAGCTCTGCCAAAATGTAGAATTATAAAAATTACTAAAAACAGTTACCTTCATAGTGATTCCCTTTTATAATTGGTCGCTTTTTGCCTTGTTTCGAATTAATCATGAAATATCTACATCTAAAGGAAACAAAATGATTAGGGCGTGTTACTCACGCGTTTATGCGTTGTTCAATCCCGCTTCTGAGATGTAAGCGTCACCAACGTACATGACCAATAAAAATCAGGAACACTTTCAGAGGTTGGACTCATCATTGGGAAAATATGGGCTACACGCCCGAACGGCCTCCCTACTCCCCTCACAGCCGTCCCAAGCCTCGCATCACAAGAAACAATTGTAAGCGTTGTTCTGTCCAAAGGAAACTTTCTTAGGACACGACTACTCTCCTCAACTGCCATGCAACGAATGTCCCCATCAGCAAAACTTCCCTTTCTTCACTGTACAACGGCTAACTCGCTTCTGCCTCGAAGAGGGGTGAACGTCTCTTTTTATAGGCGCTCCGCCCGGTGGGGCGAGCGCGCAGGTGTTGATGACTCAGTGAGCTAGCAACGCACAAAAGTGGCGTGATCGAGTCAGACCACGCACTGCGCCAACAAATAATCCAATAAAACGAACACAAAATAGCATACTGCTTACAATATTTATTATAGGATGGGTTAACTCTTGACTTCAATCTTGACCATAAGGTCAAAGATGAGGTCAACGATGGAGCGAGTTAGCCCAGAAAATGCCTATAAAGGCACTGGTACTCCCACGCACCGACGGAACACAGCAAGCTGTTTGGCGTCGGACTTCGGTAGGAGGGTGGTCGCGAACCACACGGCCCTTTACAGAGCCTACCACACCGCATGAGACCATAGGACGACACCTCAGATTCAGAACAAATTAATTTTCGTTGCCTGGGGTGGATTACTAGGAGGCAGGTCTCATTTGTGTTTCCTTACTCGCCTCTTACGACACCCACGGAAAGAGATGGGGTGGTGTTATTATCAACCGATCACCACACGGTTATTTTAATTTCGTTAAATTAAAACACTCTGACATTGGTCAAATCATGAGGGTGGACGCCATTGTTCCAAAAAAAATAATTGAACTTACCTTTTACTTACAAAAAAAAAAAACATTAATATGTACGTCCCATTTAAGCCATATACGAGTAATGTCCGCCCGTGATAAGCAGGTGATTACTGGAAACAGAGTGATGTTTATAGGGTTTCTTTACTTGATATGGCGACTTTATCATTCTCTATTTTAATTTCCATTAATAAAAATACTTTACCTTGGCAAAATCATGATTGTGGACACCATTTTCCAAAAAATTAAATTGAACTTACCCTTTGTTAAAAAAAAAAGCCGTTAGTATGTTCGACCCATTTAAGTCGTATACACACGAATGGACTCTCAGGAGTAATGCTCGCCCGTGATAAGCAGGTGATTACTGGAAACAGAGCGATGTGATCGAAGTATAAATCTCCACTAACAGCCGGAGCGGGCCTCAGAGCCTCGTTTAGATGAATGCCATGTTTAGTTCTGCCATTTAGAACTGCGACTTGTTTAAAAAAAAACATGGCTAGTATTTGCTATGCAGCTTTTAAAAAAAAGTTTGTATGCTCTTTGTAGATATGTCACCGTAACATTGTCAAACCCGTAATATTGTAATTTGACTTAGTAAGATGACCAGCCCATATACGTCCCCACCGAGGGGCACGGGCCTCCCTTCGAAACACGAAGGAGATTTAGGCCATAGTCCACCACTTAGGCCATAGTCCAAATGAATTTCTTGGACGGGCGGGTTTCATCACGATGTTTTCCTTCACCGTTGAGCAAGTGATAATTAGAATTTAGTGGTACAGGCCTGCACCAGGATTTGAACCCGCGACCTTCGGCTTACAAGTCTAGCTCATTACCAACCTAACTGGTGGACTGTGTCCTAAATGTAACATTACGGTTTTTACAATTTTCCGATGACATTTTGAGTTAGGCAGAACGTCATAAGGTTCTGGAACCACTTGAAGCCACATTTGACATTCATTCTGAGGGTCATTAGATGGAGTAATATGAGTATTGTGGTGGCAGGTTGTCAGCCTTTTTTTTATTATAAGATGGGTTAACTCTTGACCTCAATCTTGACCATAAGGTGAAATATGAGGTCGACGATGGAGCGAGTTAACCCAGAAAATGCCTATAAAGGCACTGGTACTCCCACGAACCGACGGAACATAGCAAGCTGTTTGGCGTCGGACTTCGGAAGGAGGGTGGTCGCGAACCAGACGGCTCTTTACAAAGCCTACCACACTGCATGAGACCATAGGACGACACCTCAGATGCAGAAAACAATGAAGTGTCGTTGCCTGGGATGGATTACTAGGAGGCAGGTCTCATTTGTGTTTCCTTAGTCGCCTCTTACGACACCCACTGAAAGAGATGAGGTTGTGTTATTCTCAACCGATCACCACACGGTCTAAATACAGCCTTTCGCCCACAATACAGCAAAACCCTCACGTATCGCACATACAGAATTCCACAGTATGCCTAGAGTTGGCAGGTGGCACATTTCACTCCGTCATGGCGTTTGTGTATAAAAAGATTGGAGTGGCATGACCATGACGCATGAGTTTTTTCGCGGGCCTGAATTCAAATTATTGTTTACTAGAATTCCGCCCGGGACTTCGTTCCCGTGGGAATTCAGAAAAATTCTGTAGCCTATGCCCATCATGGATAATGTAGGATTCTAATGGTGAAAGAATTTTTCAAATCGGTCCAGTAGTTAGTACAGGGTACCTACCACGATCGTTTAAAAGCATTTCTGTTTAGGATCCAACTTTGAACTGCTTCGCAATTGGAATATTTTTTCAAATGGTACCACGATGGCGCTGCTTTTGAACTGCTCGGTTGTCTATGGTCCATTTTAAATGTCTACATAAATTGTCGCTGGTCTGCCTTTGAATCGCAACAGCGCCAAAATTGAATCGCTTATAAGCCATCATGGTACGAATAAGCGTTGCAGACTTGTTTAGGTCCTAAATTGGATCGCGCTAAGCGATCATGGTAAACCTCCTGGACCAATTTGAAAAATTCGTTCACCAATAGAAAGCTACATTTTCCCTGATGGATATAGGCTACATAATTTTCCCGAATTCCCACGGGAACGAACCTAGTAGGCGATAAAACTAATAATTCTTAGACAGTTCGTGTGCATTAGAAATATCGTTGATTGCCGAAACACAACAGAAAATTCGAAGCACTGTACTCAGGTTTTTATAGCATAATTTTGTCGAGTTACAACGAGGTATTGCATTACAAATTAGTCCTCATAATATTTGAATTTAACATCGCGTAATGTGCATACCGTTTTGGTTACATAAAGGAATGCGCCTGGGCAATTTCGTGGAACACTTGTGGATCGGTTACTAAACGGTGACGTAAGAAGTTAGGTGTAACGTTGAACAGTTACGACAGGTTTTTTTTAGAGTAATCATTGGTCATTCGCTAATTTTTTCATATGATTCTTCTTCTTCCTAGCGCTTAGTCCCGTTTCTCATTCGGGGTACGCTTGACCATAATCCAGGGCTTGGCAGGTCAAGTCGTTACAGTGGAGCGACTGCCATCTGACCTCCGTGACCCTGCTAACATGGAAACCTGACTGGATTGGATCATGGTTACACATTCAGTCTCCTGAATGTGCAGGTTTCCTCACGATGTTTTCCCTCACCGTGAAACATCGGTTAGTGTGCAAATAATGTACATCACTCAGAAAACGAGTCATTGGTACATGGTGGCACTGTGAATCGAACTCGCTACCTCTCGCTTACGAGTCCGACCCACTAGCCGTTAGACAACCGACGCTGTTTTTTTTATTTATATGAGTGATTTTAAATTAACTAGTGATTTTACCTATGAAACTGAACAACTCCACATCTCCAGAGTTATTCAGATCTTGTCAATTAAAATTTACTGGAAAGTATGATTGAGTTAATATATTAATCTTTATCTTCATCAGCCCATATACGTCCCTATTCCTACTGCTGGGGCACGGGCCTTCAATAACCCATTATTAGGAAGCTGCATTTTTGATGGGTCCCGACTTCAATAACAAAAGTCTCGACTACTGGACTTACTTGTTTTTTCTTTTCAGTTTTTATGACGCAGACGGGTTTTTTTTTTGTACACTTTATAGTTAGGGTCAGATATTAATATTTGTTTATTGATTTTCTCATTAGCTATCAAAAGCCTATATTCAAGTGAAAATCGTTACCAACTCTAAAGCGTTGTAGATCCTAAACGGTAATATTGACTGAAAAATGATATGAGAAACCTAACAATTATTTTCAAATACCTATTCAACGATACCCCACTTGACATAGTTCGTAGATTTTCATTTTTTTCTTTTTCACATTATGGCGTCCAAAATCAGCCATTTTGATTTTTCCAAAATTTAAACTTTCTATGACATTCGCGCTGTCATGATGACAAATCCAACGACGTATCATTTATCAAAATCGGACCACGCGTTTAGTCTAAATAGTGCCGCAAAGGTACAAACCCACATTCATACTTACATAGGCTGATAAACACATTACCCTCCTTTGCGTCGCGCAGTCGGGTAAAAAGAGAACCCCTTGGAGTTTCTTGCCTATTGTTCTCTGGGGAAGACTGCACCTTTTCGAATAAGTTTAAATTATCCTGATGTAATGCACTACAGCTCGAGAATGATCGCGGCAACCTCGCGCGGCACGCCACTCGGCTGACGGTGAAACTTCATTTCACCGTCATGTAAAGCTACTTTTGACTCTGACAAGGCAAGTCATAGTGTGAACGCAGCACAGTTAGAATTTCAATGAGAACCCTTTGGTGCGGGTTGAGGGAGTACCCTAACACTACGGGAGGAATCTTAATGAAACTGACTGGTTGTTTATGAGAGACCCTCCACGTCCTTAGGGAGTTTAATTTCAGATCGTTTTTAGAGGCCTATTGTTAAGCGTTATATCCTTACTAATATTATAAATGCGAAAGTTTGTATGTATGGATGTTTGTTACTCTTTCACGCTCAAACGGCTGGACCAATTTTTACATAACTTGGTATGAGGTAGCTTAAGCTAATTACACCCTGGATTAAGACATAGGCTACATATTTTTTCTCACGGGAGCGAAGTCCCGAGCGGAAAGATTTATCGCGTGCAGGAAGAATATTACAACTCTAAAATTTAAAAAAAATTGTATTACTCGTGATATTCGATTGCCCCTCGGTGGGGACGTATGTGGGCTGGTAAGAAGACTATGCTAAGTGACAAATTCTCAGTGAGTTATTTATACATTTATTGTTACTAACACTTACTCTTACACGTACTTTCACACGCACTTACACTATCTCACTTGAATACATACTGATACACATTTCTGATAAGTTACTTCATTATATTTTTTTTTTACCCCAGGTACGCGCGAAAAAAAAAAAACTAGGCACAGCTGAAAATCAGTTTGTTGTCTGTCATAGACAGCAAGTATGCTGAGTTCTACGTCACACATTTCGCTAACCTTTTTTTAAATTGTATAAGAACATTGTACAATGTTACAAATCGTTAAGAAGCAATAAAGTTTATCTATCTATCTATCTATTGCTTATAATTTTTAAACGGCTAAAGCAATTTTGATAAAAAATGTTTAGAACCATCTCGATTATGTCAGCTTTCAAACAAAAAGCCGCATTGAAATCGGTGCATCCATTTAGGAGTTACGATGCCACAGACAGATACTCATGATGCACACGTGAAACTTATAACAACCCTCTTTCTTTAAAGAGTTAAAGAGTTTTTTTTTAACCAACCCATATACGTCCCCACTGGCCTCCTTTCGAAACACGAAGGGGATTAAGGCCATAGTCCACCACGCTGGCCCAATGCGGGTTGGTGGACCGCTAGTCTTTCGAAAATGAATTTTCTTGGACGGGTGGGTTTCATCACGATGTTTTCCTTTACCGTTGAGCCAGTGATAAATATAAATTTGTACATAAATCCGAAAAGAGTTGCCAGCGTTTAAAACTTCCTCATTCACTAGATTTACGTTAAACCTACGTGATTCCATTAACCAGAATGTAAGACGTAGGAACTGCGCTGTTCAATGTATAACAAGATTCAAACTCGGCCTAACTCCGTGTATTGTAGTCTAGAAGTTGAACAAACCCGGGCTAATCTCATATATCTGTTTAGTACAAGCTGCTCAATCTCTTAGACTATTGTAGGTTGGAAGATCTAAGATGCTGTTTATACATAATCGACATGGGCCCCGATTCTTTAACTTCAGTTGTGTGTCGATGAAATGGTCGCCATTTTATCTGTTCAGATGCCGAAATTGAGAACTATCCTACATCTAATGACGGCTGCTTTGACAGGTGGCGCCACCGCTAACTGAATTTTCAGTTCCTAGGTAGTTTGCAACTTTACGTTCGGTTGGCGGTGGCGCTGCTAGTCGGGGTGGTTGACAGCAAGTATATGAATATTAAATAGTTCTCAATTTCGCCACCTGAACAGATGAAAGTCTCCATTCCACCAAAACACAACTGAAGTTACAGAATCGGGCCCATGGTGCGGCGACGCGGCGATCAAGCAACGTATAACTCTAAAATTTCAAAAAATATAAAACCCATGACATTAAGGGCCTTATCCCAAAAATAAAACTAAAACTTAGACAATGTTAAAAAACGGCTGCATGGTCATAGATTCCTTTGCCTTCCTGACAGGGATAAATTAAACAACAACAAAATGATAAAAATCAGTAGACATTGTCTTAGTGGTGTTTTGATTTTATATGGTGAAGCAGTTTTTACATAACTCTTAAATGGCTGAACCAATTTTGATCAAATATAGCTAAGAACCGTCTCGATTACGTCAGCTTTAAAACAAAAAGAACCGCATCGAAATCGGTCCATTCGTTTAGGAGCTACGATGCCACATACAGACACACATACATACGTCAAACTTATAACACCCCTCTTTATTTTTCGAAGGCTAATAAAACAGTGTCTGTGTTTCAGTGGATGACGTTTATAATTCTCTTAGATCCGTATTAAAGAGCGACTCAGACTATATATACTTAAGTAGCAGTCGTCTTTGTCATTTTAATTGTGAGAGAAAAAGACATGCAATCAAGACTTCAGTCTTCTGTAATCAGGCCCTAGTGATCTCTTCCTTAAGACTCTATGGCAGTGAAGTTAGCCGAGGATTTTTTTACGTTGTTCTAGTTTAAACCAGTTTACCACAGTTTTCCTCGCCTTAAATAGAGGTTACTAAGTTTTATAAAATACAAAGTTAGGGGGTGAGATTTTATAAGTTTTTCATCGGTGGTCTACCGGCTAGCGGGTCGGATTTATAAGCGAGAGGTACCGAGTTTGATCCTAAAATATCTCTTAGAAATAGATTGAAGGAAATAGAATAGATATTCTTTTATATGTCGAGAAAAATGCATTATTTCTAAAGAAAAACAGTGATAACAATAATGTAAATACTAGAACCAGGCATAAACCAGATGTACTAGCTAGACAGTCGTCTCCACAAGGTCACGAACTCTTTCCAGGGTCAAAGTGTACGTTTCTATAATAAGATTCCCAAGGGTACCTATTCAAAATGTACCTTTGGACAAATTTAAGACAGTAATTAAACAAAAACTTTGCATAAAGGGCTATTACAGAATTTCTGATTATCTATCAGACAAGCAGCCATGGGAATGAACTGCTTACCTCTACAGTTATTTCAGATTAAGGCGACTACAGCACCCGATAAAGGCAGCACACATAGGAATAGTGCCATCTCCGTCTCTCAACAGGCCTGGGCCGGCAGTGCGAACAGTGTCGATACACGAAGTTTACGGACTACGAAAGCGTGCGTGCGTAAAAACATGTTCGAAAGTTAGAAAACTGAGATTTATGGAAAGGTGACAGCTTAAATCGAAAAATGCGTTAACTACTTATCGAGAGTGTTTAATCACGAACATTTTTATAGCAAATTCAAGTTCCTGTATGCATTTTACTATGGTTTTTACAGCTTAAAAGATACAAATATTGGGTATTTAGAGGTGATTTTGTGAGCTTTTTCTATCGAACCAAAAGTGCTGAATCATGTTTTCAGCAAACTACTTATCTAGTTTATGTCCTGAATATTACCGTAGTAGTTTTTTCTTCGATTTAATACAGTCCGTCATGCTTATCTACGCATCATATAATTTAGGTGCTGTAGTTTTTTCATAAGATTAAAAAGAGCACCTCTTGGAGTTTCTTACCTATTCTTCTCTGGGTAAGACTGCTCCTTTTCAAATAGGGGTAGAGTCAGAGAGTCAAAAGAACAAATATGTATTTTTTTAAATCCTTTAACGTACTTACTTCACTAATTTGACTTATTTTAAGTAAAATCCTGAATGTTCTATGAGATAAAGCTATTTCTACTCGACTTTGACTTTGGACTAAGCACTAGGAAGAAGAAGATAATGTCTTAACATGCAATCTACAGAACCACAGTTACCGACCGACCTCAAACTCATTTTACTTTATAAGTACAAGTAAAGGGTTCAGAAGATTTGTGGTCATTTTGGGGAAAACACTGGCAACACTGGTGTGTTTTATTGCAAGAACACGGTCCATCTGGGACAGTTTAACGATTAGGAGGGGCCAGGAAAACTTGGCGAATAATTCTGTAACTGTTTACAGAAGAAATAATACACTGGCGTAGCCAGAAATCTGAATGGGGGGGGGGGGGTTAAGAAAGTGAAATGAAACAACAGCAATGTATGTGAAATGAAATTTATCATGTGAACTTAAACGCATTACAGGATCAATCTTCTCTTTTGTTTTCTTAAATATATTCACACTTCAACTTTCCACACTTCAAGGACCGCTTTGATCACAGATGTACTTCTTTCAGGAAGCACTGAGTGAGGAGTACATACAAATCGCTTCGACAATTTCAGAACTGGTCGCAAAATTTGGAGGTAACACAACAGATAATGGGCCTTTTTTATATAGGTAATTCGAAAACGACACGGCAAAATTGTATTAACATCGACTCCTATGTAATAGTAGATTACCCAACAAGTGAAAAAAAGGTGAATTCTTTTCGAGGGATACAAAAGCCGAGATGAATTTTTTTTTCACGTGTTAGGTACTCTACTTTTTACCATTGACTACGAGAAAAAGAAAATAATTACTCTGTGACAGTAAATTATCAACAATAGCTGCTGCTTTAACGCGAAATGACTCTGGAACGAGAGGTTCACTTTCATCACTGGACGTCGAACTAATTTTATGATTTTGAGACAAAAACTTTTAACAGAAACTTTTAATAAAATTGGCTAAATTCCTGATTCTAAATTTAAAATTTTTTACCGAGCCATATTAAATACATTTTTATAGCGAGAGAATGCAACCTCCTTGTACATTTTCTTTTGTTTTCTTACTAAAATCCGTATATTCGCGCATGTTCCAAATTCAAAATGTTTTATTCACTCAGTGAAATAAACAGCGTTTTATTTACTGTTTTTGAAGAATAACGGACCCTTTTTCGAGGGGCAATTGTAAAATAGTAATATTATAAGCTGAGAATATAGGGGGCAATGGTAATTCAAATTTTGAAGTACCGTGCCGTGCCGTTCGAATTCGCCCAATGCCTAGTTACTTTACGGTGTTTCGTAGAGGTATAAAGGGCACGGTAGATGATCATGATTTTGAAAATTTCGGGGGGGGGGGGGTTTGAACCCCCAAAACTCCTCCCCCTGGCTACTACGTTATTGCGTGATAAAAATAATGTTATTGCGTGATAAAAATATCTCTGGAAGTGGGCGTTTTTGTCTGAGATGTAATAATTGCTTGCTAGCTTTGTTCTCTTGGTTTATTTAAGATTTACGAATCTACTTAATACGAATCCTTTCATATCCTTTATCATTTCTCTGTCTCATCAAAGCTTAGCTCAAATCCTTGGTTAGACCTAGAAAGGTGAATGAAATTCGCAACTTTAAAATCTTTTTATTTTTTGGGCTTGAAATATATAGGTAACTAAATATATGTTATATAGGTATTGAAGTTTTGGCGCTCCTAGGTTTGACTAATCAATCCTCAGGCTAGCTAGATTAACCTAACCTTAAACCAGTCATTCTGGGAAGAGACTGCATATCGATCTTTGAGTAGGATATCTACATTAGCGTTTTGAAATAAAGCTTTGTGTATGAAACTGAACTAATGTCCCAAAGAAATCCATACAACATTCTGAAAAAAAAGCTCTGCGTTCCATACTTAGCTGATCCTTATTAACACAAGTTTTAAAATACTTTTGTCATTTTTAAGGGTCCCAAAAGTAATCACCACGAAAATACAAACGTTTTTTTATGGGATTCTAAACTATTGCTACGTGACGGTGGGGCCTGCCTTCCTGGTTTTCTCAAAAAAATTGGATTCTAAAGGTCTGTGTAAACCTTAATGATCTGCTCTGGCCTCTGAAATGATATGTCATAACCATATTCCAAAGGAAATCTGAGATAAATGAGTTTTGCACAGTTCGCTAGAACCTGGAATTACATTAGTGTGTACTCAGCTTTGCGAGCCGTAGCGCATGTAATCAGGCCTTTGATGTCGCAGGTGTGCACCCACCTTTATATAGAATTGTATGGAAAAAAGAATCATGTAATTGGAATAACGATACCTATTGACTATTGAACATTTTGAAAGGAATATATTACCTATTAGGTACGAGTACCTAAGTCAATACAAGTGTCTCGAAAGATGATATCGATTATTGTTACTTTTTTTTTCTTTCTTGACGGCCGGTTTGGTCGAGTGGTAGTTGCGCTGCCTCTTTATCGACGGGTCCTGGGTTCGATTCCCAATCGGGGCAATTTGTGGAAAAATAAATTAATTTAAAAAATTACAAAACCCGACTGCGTAATAATCAGTTATTATTACGCAGTCGGGTTTATTAATTTTTTAAATTAACTTATTTTATTTTACACTTTTTAGTTATTTATATTCAGATATTTATAGTTGTTTATTGATTTTCTCATTAGTTGTATACATATCTCAGTTACATACAAATTTAACAATTTCCGAGTTAAAGCCTGCATATAAGTGAAAATCGTTACTAACTAACTTTAAATCATTATAGATCCTAAACAGTAATTCTGGATGAAAAACGATATGAGAAACTTAACAGTGAGTTTTAAATACCTATACAACGATATCCCACTTGACATAGTTCGTCGATTTTAATTTTTTTTCTTTTTCACATTATGGCGTCCAAAATAGGCCATTTTGATTTTTCAAAAATTTTATACTTTTTATAACATTCGCGCCATCATGACAAATCCAACGACGTATCATTTATCAAAATCGGCCCACGCGTTTGGTCTAAATAGTGCCACAAAGGTACCAACATATATGTATACATACATAGGCTGATAAACACATTACCCTTCTTTGCGTCGCGCAGTCGGGTAAAAAGTTGATATTTGTTCTCGGATCATCGGAGTTCGTGCCTGTCTTTGTGTATGTTCCTAGGGACCAACGACCACGACACAAGGGAAAACCTTAGTGTGGGCCTTTGAGTGTGTGTCTATCAAACCATTGTACGACTGTGTCTTATTTATGTTTCTTCTTGTTTCAGGTAAATAAAGAATTGCAAACCTTAAGTGGCAGTAGGCAGGACACATTGCTCGTAGGACTGATGGCCAATGGGGTAGAAAAGTCCTCGAGTAGCGACCACGTATCGGAAGGCGCAGTGTAGGAAGGCCTCCAACAAGGTGGGACTGTAGTCAATCGACAACAGCCGGGACCGCCGGTTTAACGTGCTCTCCAAAGCATGGAGATTCTCGTGATGAATTGCCACTATGGCCACCCATCAGGATTCCTGCATCCGTGCTAGCAATTTGACCTCTTGATACGACACGATCTCAATCTATTTTTTTTTTACTTGAAATAGCTCCTCCTAAGTCTACCCCTACCTCTCTTTCCTTCAATTTTTCTCTCTATGATGTTTTTTTATAATGTGGTCGTGTCGTATTAAATGCCCAATCATCTTCCCTCTTCTGTTCTGTGCTAACCATGTGGGAATAATATTTGGTGATCGTTGGACCAATCAACTTACACTTTTGACATTTTTGCCGTGTGGTGATCGGTTGAGGATAACACTACCCTATTTCTTTCCGTGGGTGTCGTAAGAGGCGACTAAGGAAACACAAATGAAACCTTCCTCCTAGTAATCCATCCCAGGCAACGACACTTCATTTTTTTCGGGATCTGAGGTGTCGTCCTATGGTCTCATGCGGTGTGGTAGGCTCTGTAAAGGGCCGTCTGATTCGCGACCAACCTCCTACCGACGTCCGACGCCTAACAGCTTGCTGTGTTCCGTCGGTGCGTAGGAGTACCAGTCTTATAGTAATTTTCTGGGTTAACTCGCTCCATCGCCGACCTCATTTATGACCTTCATCAAGATTGAGGTCAAGAGTGAACCCATCTTATAATAAAAATAAATTAAACAAGGGCGCGACGGGTTAATAACCTACTCAGTAATAACAGTTTCAAATCAATACCATAAAACAGTTAACCTACATAATATAGCTAGCGAACATTTTAATTAACTCTTTTCCCCTTTTCTGTGAGCGAGCGAAGCCGCGGGCGCCCACTAATCCTTAGACGGGACGCGGTAAGCCGCACAAATTGCTTGTTCGATGCGCTTACAAACAACTATACACAACTGTATTACAACTTTATTGCAACTTGGAGAAAGGCTTCAGTTTGAAAGGATTTTGGGAAATATACTTTGACGGCCGGTTTGGTCGAGTGGTAGTGACGCTGCCTCTTGATCGGCGGGTCCTGGGTTCGATCCCCAGTCGGGGCAAACATTTGTGTAAAAAGCAGATGTTTGTTCTCGGGTCTTGGGTGTTTGTGTTTGTCTTTATGTGTGTTCCAAGGGACCCACGACACAAGGGAAAACCTTAGTGTGGGCCTTTGAGTGTATAGTAAAAAATAAAAAATAAAAAAAACAATTAAAAAAGTAGTGATTTGTTATTGTAATTGTAACCAGACGGTATTGAGTTCGGTCTTTAAGCACGCCAATGTACGGACGGCCGCAGTTCAAGCTACCACAAGCGTGCACTCTGTGCTGTTGTGATAAGTTCGGTTTTGCAATGTAAATGGAGTAACCTGATGCGCTGGCCTCTGTAAGTTGTACGCTTTAGCTAGACAATTGCCAAACGATTAGCCAGTCGTCTCGACACACACACCCATGATAGTTGATAAGGGCTCCCATTTCCGCATTTAGGCTCTAAGATGGGCCATCTTTATGCGTGTGGGTCAGTGACTATTCTAGCCACCAAAAATTTCAGTTTTTTTGGTTCATCAAACTTCATCAGCATATAGCGCATTTAGTATGGAAGATCAATTTTTTTTTTCGTATTTTGACCTATGTTCCTTGGGGAAGTTGTTCAGTTTCATGGACTGATTAACCACCCGAGAGGTTGAAAGAGAGATACCTAAAGCCCTTTATAAGCTATGAATTTCAGAGGTGATACAACGTGTTTAATTTTAGAGTTATGCTTTTCTTATTCGGATTCTAAAATGTCAATTCAAAAATGTCTACATTTTAACTGTCAGTTCAAAAGTGCCGGAATCAGTTTCTGACCTGCGTCTGAGCACGCCCTGCGCGGCCAGTCCGTTTTACCTACCCCGAAAGGGACAATAGGCGTGAGTGTACATAATAGAAGTATTTCTAGGTTGTTTATACCGTGTTTACCTATTTATTCCCCTGAATTTATCCAGTGAACACTCACGAGTGGAAAGCAAACTGTCTTTTGCAGTAACAATAAGTTAAATTCTTCGTATAGAAATTGAAACTACAGTAGGTTAAGTTGCTTAAATCAACGAAATTACGTGTATTAGCACTGGGATGGAATTTATTGATCTAGAGTTATCCAAATATGTAGTAGTTAACTAACGAAAAAATTAAAAACAGCTTTCATGGAAGTTCTGCGAAATAAAAGACGCACGCACGCACGCACGCACAGGCGCGTTCGCTCAATCCTTTAAATAAATAATAATTACATTAATTAGATATTTTAGCCATCGACAAAAAAAGAGGCTTGTTATAAGTTTCACGTGTGTATTTTGTGTCTGTGGCATTGTAGCTCCCAAACTGATATGCCGATTTTGATGCGGTTTGATTTTGTCTAAAAGCAGACGTAATCGAGAATAAAGATTAGTTTATCGAGATGGTTTATTGCTTTGTTTTATTAAAATTCGTGTAGTCGTTTAAAGTTACAAGCAATAAAAGTCGGGGTTGATAAAAAAAATTGAATTATAAAAATTAACTTTTTAAACTTTTGTAATTCAAAATTTCGGGTCAGATTCAGGGCGGGTTATTTAATTGACGAAACTTATGTGGATTTTCAATTTTTATTTCTGTTTTTACTTTGTAAAAAATTTAATAAAATGTAGGCTATTCTTCCACTTGTAGTTCTAGGCACAGCTGAAAATCAGTTTGTTGTCTGTCATAGACAGCAAGTATGCTGAGTTCTGTGTCCTATCTGCTTCTACAATCTACGTCACACATTTCGCTAACCTTTTTTTTTAATTGTATAAGAACATTGTACAATGTTACAAATTGTTAAGAAGCAATAAAGATTATCTATCTATCTATCTAGTTTATCAACTGCTTGCTTTTTCAGAATACTTCACAAAAGATGCGCATTTAAACGGGTGTTTGTCCAAGCCGGCTTAACGCGCGTTGGCTCAGCTTAAGCCGAAGTTCTAAGCTAATACAAGCCGAGGCTAATTATTCGCTATCCGAGCTAAGTTTACAGCTTAGCTTAGCTTAGTGCATCGTAAATAGAAGATTGCAGGCTATGATTGCCTTGTCTTTAACTGCTGTGTTGAGCTTTATAGGATACGACTAGCTTTTCACCCGGTACTTCGTTCCCGTGGGAATTTGGGAAAATTATGTAGCCTGTGTGTTATTCCAGGGTGTTAGCTACCTTCATACTAAATTTTATCAATATTAGTCCAGCCGTTTAAGCGTGAAGAAGTAACAAACATACACACTTTCGCAAACTTTCGCCTTTTTACTGTGATGGATGTGATACGATTCACAATAGTAGCTTTAATCTTAGCTTGAGCCTTATCATACCTACCTCTTGACAAACGGGTCTTGAGTTCAAAAAGCAGATGTTTATTTATTTATTTAACAGTTTATTGTACACAGGAAAAATCACAAATATTAATACAGACAAATAGAAATACGAACACAAATGCACAGCTTATTTCTTTAAGAAATTTCTTTCAGCAGACCTGGGACAGTAAGAGGCGTAAAATAAATAGGTAGGTGTAGGCTTAGGCGTAGGTGAATGTTTCTGTGTCTTTGTGCATGTTCCGAGGGAACGACATAAGGAAATATCTTAGTTTGGTCCTTTGAGTGTGTAGCGTTTATTTTTAAAAAATCACACGATTTATTGTACCATATCCCAAACACCTTAAGGCCTAAATTAATACGCCAAATGGTAGCCAAGCGTGTGGTTGATTGTACAATGGGACATTCCGAGCAATTGGCTAGAATTTATGTTGAGTCGCCGCATTGCATTCTAATCTACATGAGCCTTGCATTGATGGGACCTCTGACACGGTCAATCTTACCATAGTCAGCGGGATTGTCAAGAATAATGTGATCTTTGGACATCGAACCGGTTGAAAAACTTTTAATTGAACTTTTTTTTGGCATTGAGGAAGAGTTTAATAGCCACGTTACGGGAAAACAATCACCAATCCGTTTTATAATTTGAAAACGGCACGGCAAAATTGTATTACCATTGCCTCCTACGTAATAGTAATACTAGAAACTGAGAACATTAGGGGCAATGGTAATTCAAATTTTGAAGTGCCGTGCCGTGCCGTTCGAATTATAAAAAGGCCCAACCAAAGAGCACAACCTTATTTTATTATTATTAAGAGAGAGGACCAAGGTCATGGATGAGGTCAACGATGGAGCGTGTTAACCCAAAAATGCCTATCAAGGCACAGGTACTCCCACGCACCGACGGAAAACAGCAAGCTGTTTGGTGTCGGACTTCGGTAGGAGGGTGGTCGCGAACCAGGCGGCCCTTTACAGAGCCTACCACAGCGCATGAGAACGCCACCTTAGATTCAAAAAAACTTTAGGTTTTGTTTCTTAGTATGGATTCCACCTCATGTAGGGCGTAATCTTTATATGTCTGTGGGCGTAATAGGGAATATACATTAATTTTTTTTATCACATTGATTAACAACATATGAAAATACCGTAGTTGAGATGACAAAAAATTAAATTAAAATTAAAATCGGCCAAGAAATACTGCCGATATACGAATTTAAAACGATTAATTACGCACCGATTAGACAGAGAGATCCGACAGAGAGATGGACTGTGACGTCACATGTCACTACGTCCATACAAACTCCGTGTTAAATTTCGTTTTGCTAGAAAGAGATAGAAATAAATCTTCGATGGCTTATATCTTTTTTAATTTCATAATTACATGAATGAGGATTAATTTTTATAAATAAAAAAGATCATGCATATTCCCTATTGTGTTTCCTTAGTCGCCTCTTACGTCACCCACGAAACGAGGTGTTGTAAGAAACTGATTGTCAAAATGTAACGTAATATTGAACGTGTCTTGTAATACGAGAATCCTTTGTAGGCTTGACAATCTTAGCCTATTCAAACTACACTACTGTCAGTGGCGTAGCTACCTAGGGGCTAGGCAGGGTAGTGCCCTGGGGCCCTCAAGCTCAGGGGGTCCTCGAATCTTTACGAACTTTTGATTCCCATTTTCAAAATAAATATGACAGGTTGCAACCCGACTTTAATCATGACAACTAATTTGAGAGAAATTCGAAAGTTTTTTTTTTATTACAAGAAGGGTTAACTCTTGACCTCAATCTTGACCAAGGTCATAGATGAGGTCGACGATGGAGCGAGTTAACCCAGAAAATGCCTATAAGGCACTGGTACTCTTACGCACCGATGGAACACAGCAAGCTGTTTGGCGTCGGACTTCGGTAGGAGGGTGGTCGCGAACCAGACGGCCCTTCACAGAGCCTACCACACCGCATGAGACCATAGAACGACACCTCAGATTCAGTAAAAAATGAAGTGTCGTTGCCTGGGATGGATTACTAGGAGGCAGGTCTCATTTGTGTTTCCTTAGTCGCCTCATACGACACCCACGGAAAGAGAAGGGGTGGTGTTATTCTAAACCGATCACCACACGGCAATAAAATTCTCTTCGTTTTGTGATATACTATACAATATATTTTATTTGCACACGCAGATACATAAAACGAGACTATAATCATCGTTCCCGTGAAAATTTCGTAAAATCGTTTCTTATTTTTTGCCTACGTTATAAAAGGAACCTTTGAGCCAGCTTTCTAAGTCTAAGGGTTTGCACTGGGCGTTGATGAGTCAGTGAGTCAGAACCTGCAATCATAATATACAGGGTGAAAAAAACCTCCTAGCTATATTGAAAATACTGAACCAGTATCACTTATAGAATATAGAACACTTTTTTTTTTTTTTTGGGGGGGGGGGAATTTTATTTCCTTAAACGTAGACACCACTCAGGTGCACCCCCCGAGCGCTACCCGCACCCCTCGCGTGCGTAATGTCTACATTTAGGCAAAAAATGAACAATTCCCATGGAAAAAAAATTAAAAAAATTAAAAAAAAAAACATAAAATATGTGTTCTTTGAGTGATAATGGTTCAGGATTTTGAATATAGCTAGAAGGTTTTTTTATCACCCAGTATAAAATTTGACGTCCTGAGTCACTGATTCATTAACGCCCAGCCCAAACCATAGGACCTAGAAAGCTGGAATTTGGTAAAAAGTTTCCGTTTTTGTGACGTGACGTAGGCAAGGAATTAATAAGGATTTTAAAAAATTCCCACGGGGACGTAATCCCGGGCATCCTCAAGAAGAAGATAAAATACAGTATACAACAAGGCGGCCTTATTGCTTGAAAGAACTTTCTTCCAGGCAATCTAGAATAGTAAGGAAAGAAGGTTCCGTGGTGCTGTGTTCCGTGTCGGTGCGTAGTGGTACCAGTGCCTAAATAGCATTTTCTGGGTTAACTCGCTCCATCGTCGACCTCATCTATGATATTGGTCAAGATTGAGGTCAAGAGTTAACCCATCTCATGATAAAAAAGGTATACTGTTCTACGACAAGTTTTTTAAACACATTAAAATGGAAAACAGTGATAGGCCGTTCCACCTAAGTGGAGACGCAGGCGAGTGTTTTTGCTTTTGTTAGTCTGTTCTGCCCACTGCTGGGCAAAAGGCCTTCCCTGGTTTTGACCACCGATTTCGGTCCAATTGTCCCTGCAGGCGTCATCAAAAGCTTCTAGCTCATCTTTCCACCGTTTTCTTGATCGACCCCTGCCACGACGCCCTTTGGGTGTCCACTGTGTCGTGACATACGCCCATCGGTCAGGGCCCCTGTAACTTCAGTTGTGTGTCAATGTAATGGTCGCCATTTTATCCGTTCAGGTAGCAAAATTGAGAACTATCAAAATTTCATACATCTAATGACGGCTGCTTCGACTGGTGACGCCACCGCCAACTGAATTTCTAGTTGCTAGGTAGTTGGCAACTTTACATTCGGTTGGCTGTGGCGCTGCTGGTCGGAGTGGTTGTCAGGAAGTATATGAAAATTAAATAGTTCTCAATTTCGCCACCTGAACAGATAAAATGGCCTCCATTCCATCGACACACAACTGAAGTTACACAATTGGGGCCCCGGATGCATTCTACTTGACGGGAATACGTGGTATTCTGCTAAGTATTATTATGAAAAGCAGATCTCCAATGTTGCACCGTGAATTCAGATCAAATTACTTGGAGTTGAGATTTGTGAGCGGGCTGGACGAACTTCTACGCGCAAGTTCTGAATAATGATGGGAAATTGTGTCTTTTTAAAGTGATATTATATCAATATATCTTCTTCTATAGCGGTGATAGCCCAGATGGTAATGAACCAGACTTGTAATCCGAAGGTCGTGGGTTCACATCATGGTGCGGGCCCGTACCACTAAATTCGACTTTTCGGATTTATGTACGGATTTCTAATTATCACTTGCTCAACGCTGAAGGAAAACATCGTAATGAAACCGGCCCGTCCAAGAAAAAATCATTTTCGAAAGACGAGCGGTCCACCAACCCGCATTGGGCCAGTGTGGTGGACTATGGCCTGAATCCCCTACGTGTTTCGTGCCCGTGCCCCTAGGTGGGGACGTATATGGGCTGGTAAGAAGATATCTTCATCTGTAGCATCCTCAGCTATCGTAGTGTAAATGGGTAAACTAACGTGCTGCTGTCTATACATAAATGTTAACGTGTTGTAGAGTTTGTTTATTGTTTTGATGATAAAATATTAAATTATATAAAGGAAACGTGATCTCAAGTTTAGTATTATTAAGATTAATTTTATCAATGTAAACAAACTACTTTTTATAACGCATTGTCGCAAGCCGTAATGTTGTGTGAATTGTATTGAACAAATAAATAAAATCCCAAGCAGTAATTCTCAAAAAAGCACGCGAAAATTTTTCTATGATTTATTATTATTATAATATACTTTATTGCACAAAAAAACAGGACATTACAGAAACAGAAACACGGAAAATAAGTACAACAGGCGGCCTTATTGCTAAACAGAAATTTTTTCAAGGCAACCGTACGTATTTGTACGTATATTTATTTTTATGTATGTCACTTTCCTTTTAACACGTTATTGTGTAGGTCAAAATATATCATTTGAGTCAAAAAACAAAAGCATAATATTAAATTTAAAAGGTCTTGAAAATTTTTTCATTACTATGTTGAATAAACCCATCCATTCAAACGTAAATAATAATGGCAGTAGTAGAGCGGGCGAGTGGGGAGTGGACGGCTATAATCGAAAGAGAACCATTCCTTTATCTTTAAATGGTTTTTTTTTTTTTTTACAAAATTTAATTTTCAGATAGTTAATTTTTATGTTGTTTTTTGGAATACTATCAACCTATACAATAACGCCTTAGATAGAAGGTAAGTGACTAATAAATTAAGACCTTATATTTGTACGTAATAAAAAAATAGAAATGTGACTCGGCGATGGATTCTGTTTTATACGGCCCGTTTTAGGATATCTTTTGGCCAGGTTTAGTAACTACTTTAATTTTTTTTTTGTTAATAAGTGGGCTAAGTAAGTTATACTAGATAAAAATAATGTGAGTTTTGAAGTATTTTTCAAAAGTAAAAATTTTATTGAAGATCAATAATATAGTCGTACCAAATTTTGAAAATCTATAGATATAATTAACTAGTTCATATTACATCACGAGGTCTGTGACTAGTTTCAAACTGATCCAGTCTAAACTAGTTAAATCCGTAAGTTTCAGATCCCCGTAACTGGTTTTGAGCTAGAATCTAGCACCTAGTCTTGGTCTAGACTGGGCATTTGCTTTGAAATTTTAGGCAAGAATAGCTGCATTGGCTTTTTGAATAATTCTTTATTTTCTTGGTTATCATGTTTGATGGGTTAGTTAATTTACAGTTTTCGAAATGATAAATTACCTGTTTTTACTACCGACATAAAATAAGGGTGTTATAAGTTTGACGTGTGTATCTGTGTGTCTGTCTGTGATATCGTTGTTCCTAAATTAATGGACCGAAATTTGACGTAATCGAGGTAGTTCTTACCTTTATTTTATTAAAATTAATTTAGCCGTTTAAAAATTATTGGTTATGAATGTCGGAGGAGATAAAAAAATCGGTCTATTTATTTACATATACAGATAAAAACGTGAAACGTATAACACCCCTCTTTTTGTCTAGGGCGTTAAAAATACACTTACATTTGCAAAATCGCGACTGTGGCCGCCATTCTTGACTTTAAGTGGCATCCTGAATGTCCTATAAAATAAAGATTTTTTCTATTATATTCTAATCTATTCTATTTTTCCAAAATTTGAATTGAACTACTTAGCGTTAGGCACTTTTAACCAAAAGATACGAGCTGTGATATAAAACATTTCAATGAAGATGTTATATCATTAAAGTGGGTAGGCACTCGTACAGGCAATTCATGTTCACAAAAATGTGGGCGAAATTAAAGGTGCAATAAAGGAGACTAGAGCGCCATTCACAAATTTTATAGGCAGTCCTTCTTCTTATCGTGTAGGTATAGTCAAGTGTATGGCGAAGTTGGCTAACCCTGATGTCAGAGTTTTCAAACCGCACAATGGCCTCTGACTAGGTTTCACGACTGCAGCTAATCGACAACAGCCAAGACCGCTCGTGATAGATTACCACTTTGGTCATCCATAGGAAATATTGTTTAATGACCTATTTATTTATAACACTTTAAATTAAACTCTAGTTGATTGGGCACGAACACCTATCCATATCCATACATATAATAAAAATTTAACTGATCGCTGTCTACATAGAAGGTATATCAGAAAAATTATTACTGGGGACCTTTATCAACGCAATTGTCAGAATTTTTGTCCGTTTATCTGTTATCTGATCTCTTTCAAACAATTCTCTGTCCATACTTAAAGGAAATGTAGGCATGAGTGTATAGAATGGTGGATAATCGATGCATTATATACCTACATCTACAGTTCCTGAGTTCCATTCCGGTCGAAGTAAAGATTTGTAGACCCATAGAGAATAGACGGATTGTACCGAAGGATCAGGGTGTTTCACAAGGGATACACGTAACCTTGCTGTGGGCCTTAGAGTGTGAGGCAATGGGCCTTTGTATAATTCGAACAGCACGGCCCGGTACTGCAGGATTTGTATTACCATTACCCCCTATGTTCCCAAATTCTAGTCGGTTTGGTCGAGTTGTAGTGACGCTGCCTCTTGATCGGAGGGCCCTGGGTTCGAATCCCAGTTGGGGCAAATATTTGTGTAAAAAG
Organism: Aproaerema taeniolella; assembly: GCA_949987775.1. Classification (NCBI taxonomy): domain Eukaryota; kingdom Metazoa; phylum Arthropoda; class Insecta; order Lepidoptera; family Gelechiidae; genus Aproaerema; species Aproaerema taeniolella. The sequence goes on along the minus strand of OX465258.1, from coordinate 17,622,559 downwards.
CAAATGTTTGTTCTCGGGTCATGGTTGTTAGTGTATGTCTTTATGTGTGTTCCAAGGGACCCGCGACACAAGGGAAAACCTTAGTGTGGGTATTTGAGTGTGTAGCGTTTTTTTTTATTTCTTTCATGCAAAACTTAAGTGTTTGAAAGCCAGAGATAAGCGACTCAAAGCAATAACTGTTTTGGCAGCAGCAACCCTAATAGGCAAAAGCCTGTGCAGGGCTAGCTACGGAGATATTTATTATTTATTTATTTATCACTAGTGCATAGGGGGCAATGCTAATACAATTTGCCGTGCCGTTTTAGACTTATAATAAAAAGGCCCCATAAGTAACAAACTGCTTTTAATAATTGTGAACTCTAATGGCAGTGTTCCCGAGACAGATGCTCATAAAACGTTTACGTCTTGCTATAAAATGCCATGATTTTATTAAACCACGACACGGGACCAATATTCTTCTCTACCTACCCCTGAGGCGGTACAATCTGTTTCTTTCAAGTTTCACCCATTTTCCTGGTGTTTTGTTACCTTCGGTACACTCGACGGCAATTCAGACTTCATATGTTGTTCCTGACGCTGTTTTGTTTCGTTCGTTATAGTAGATCTCGTATAAATAGAATTATTTGTAAGCCTTCTTTTTCAAACTGTGCAATAAAGTATCAGTCTTTCTTTTTCAAACTGTGCAATAAAGTAGATTGTATAGAATGAGTGAAAATAATAAATAAACGCCACACACTCAAAGGCCGACACTAAGGTTTTATCTTATGTTGTGAGTCCTTAAGAACATACACAAAGATTGACATGAACAACCGTGTGGTGACCGTGTGGTGATCGGTTGAGAATAACACCACCCCATCTCTTTCCATGGGTGTCGTAAGAGGCGACTTAGGAAACACAAATGAGACTTGCCTCCTAGTAGTCCATCCCAGGCAACGACACTTCATTTTTTTCGGGATCTGAGGTGTCGTCCTATGGTCTCATGCGGTGTGGTAGGCTCTGTAAAGGGCCGTCTGGTTCGCGACCACCCTCCTACCGAAGTCCGACGCTAAACAGCTTGCTGTGTTCCGTCGGTGCGTAGGAGTACCAGTGCCTTTATAGGCATTTTCTGGGTTAACTCGCTCCATCGTCGACCTCATCTTTGACCTTATGGTCAAGATTGAGGTCAAGAGTTAACCCATCTTATAATAAAATAAAAATAAAAAAAGATGCTTTTACACAAATAGGGTCCGATAGGACCCGCAACACCCATTAGGCCAGTGTTGTGGACTATGGCCTAAATCGTCACGAGGTAGGCTCGTGCCCCTAGCTGGGGACGTATATGGGTCGATAAAAGAACATTGAGAAAACTTGAAGCTCAAAAGGTGCCTCTACAAATATAAATCATCTTAACTTCTTCTTATTATCGTGTAGGTATAGTCAAGTGTGTGGCGAACTTACCTAACCTCGGTGTCAGAGTTTTCAAACCGCACAATGACCTCTGACTTGGTTTTAACGAATGTTTCAAATAGAAAACAGCCGGGACCGACAGCTGAACGTGTCCTCTAAAGCACGGAAACGCTCGTGATAAATTGCCACTTTGGTCACCCATCGGGCCTTTTCATAATTCCAAAGCGGCACGGCAAAATTGAATCACCATTGCCTCTTCACTAGTGATACTAGAAGCTGGGAACATAGGAAGCAATAGAAAATAAAATTTCTGCCATGGCGTGCCGTGCTGTTCGAATTATAAAAAGGTCCATCACGTTCCCTGCTTCTGTGTACGTTGCTTAACCTTACCGATCGGTTGAGATCAGCAAGCGCTTCTGGCCTACGAGCGCTTCGATCGTCTTAACGTAACATACATACATTACATACATACGAACAGTCGTACACACTCGTTATAGCTCTGATGACGTCTCATTACACCCGGTCTCACTCGGGATAGTTTAATTTCATTCTCCGGTAATGATAGTGCCATAGTGTAGGAATTTCTATGGAAATAACTGGCAGTACATCAACGAAGATACTTTTTCAGGTATTCTGGAAGTTTTTTTTAAGAAATGAGCTGTGCCGTTTGTGTTGGTTCATTTGTCTTGGCAGCCAAGTTAAAGGGCCAGAACCAGAAACCAGTATTGTGGGCGAAAGGCTGACAACCTACATACTCATATTCCATCTAATAACCCACAGAATGAATGTCTAATGTGGTGTCAAGGGGTTTCAGATCCATATATTAAATCTCCTTCCGTGGGTGTCGTAAGAGGCGACTAAGGAAACACAAATGAGACCTGCCTCCTATTAATCCATCCGAGGCAACGACACTTCATTTTTTCTGAATCTAAGATGTCGTCGTATGGTCTCATGCGGTGTGGTAGGCTCTGTAAAGGGCCGTCTGGTTCGCGACCAACCTCCTCCCGAAGTCCGACGCCAAACAGCTTGCTGTGTTCCGCCGGAGTACCAGTGCCTTTATAGGCATTTTCTGGGATGACTCTCTTGGACCTTTATGGTCAAGATTTAGGTTAAGAGTTAACCCATCTTATGATAATAAAAAAAAAGTATCGCATTATAAAATAAGTAAGACTTTTATTTTCACTAGTTTTAAACATATTATAACGGATTCTTGCCACGATTTTTGTTTTGAATGAGTATCCGATAGTAAGCGCTGTTACTAGCAGAATGATCACGGATGAGTTATCTGTCGTTAAATAATAATAATAATAATAAAAAAAGTTAACGCAGACCCCGCTAAGTAAGGATTTCAAAATGACCACAGAAAACGAAACCAATTAAAGGAATACGTTTGTGACGGCCGGTTTGGTCGAGTGGTAGTGACGCTGCCTCTTTATCGGCGGGTCCTGGGTTCGATCCCCAGTCGGGCGAACATTTGTGTAAAAAGCAGATGTTTGTTCTCGGGTCATGGGTGTTTGTGCTTGTCTTTATGTGTTTTCCAAGGGACCCACGACACAAGGGAAAACCTTAGTGTGGGCCTTTGAGTGTGTAGCGTTTTATTTATTTTACGTATTATCTATTCGTCTGATTCGACTTTCCGTAAAATAGAAAAAAATGCTTTTTGGAATTGATTCTTAATTAAAAAATTTCAACATAAAAATTTGAAGCGAGAAGCATTCCGCTTCTTTATAAAAAATTAGAAAATAGGCCAAAGTACAACAACAGTTTGCTGCCACATCCAAAAGTTCATAGTATTCTTCTATTAATAAATCCTTATTCTTCCCTAGCATTCTCTTCAAAGTAGTTATTATCCCCTTACTTCAAATGTTGCTACGTTTCCGGATTCAATTCCTTTTACGTTATGTATCGGTCTTTGTTATTTTTCAAAGAGATCAGCTTTACAATACAGGGTGTAAAGGACAGCTCAGCAACAATTTAAATAGTGAAATCTACCCTTTACTATAATCAGCTACATGTAATTATTTTTTCCCGAAAACGTCAAGTAAAGGAGATATTATTATTTATCTACTTTAACGCTATGCAATGTACCGTGAAACCGCGCCCCGCGCGCAGTCCCCCCGAGCTATTTAAGTATTTTCAATTTGCTTAGTTTCTGTTATTATTATTATTGGCATTTGTAAAATACTAACATAGGATAAGTTTTACTAACATATAATGAGCCCATGTAGCTTAAATAAATAAATATTTTTTTATTATTGTATTATTTATTGGAAAATGGAATGTACCTATTAGAATAAATCATTTAAAAAAAATTGAAATTTTCAACTAGAAAATCATTCAGAATGACGGTCTGATTCAGGGTTTCCATTTTTGCTAACCTGTCCCTTATACCCTGTACGCCTTGCTGTAATCCGTTATGAAAAAATACTTCACAGACAAGAGTTCGTGGAAATTTATAAAAGCAAACGTTTTCTTTTATGATTAAAGAAAAAAAAAGATTAGTTTTGTTTTGCTTGTTACGAGTTTGATCGTATTCAAGAATCGTCTTATCTAAAGGCTTATTCGTAGTTTATCCTCATTCGAATTGTGGTCGACGCTCTGTCATCTGTGCCTAGCACTAGAGATGGGTAGTGGGTAAAAACCCATTCAACCCTCCCGGGTTAAAACTGGGTGGTTTGGGTTTTAACCCGGTTATGTTTACTCCCCAAGCACCCTGAACAATTTTCCGAAGAAATCGCTTAGGTTCCAGCTTACGCACTCTACACCCCCTTTTGCTTCACTCGTTGAGGAGACTAATAACAGTATGAATTTTAACCATTTTTGTTCTGTCAGTCGATTTTGAATTGATTTTACTGATTTTGTTTAGACTTAATATTAGGATTTTAAAAAATTAGGGCCTTTGCATGTGTCTTATCATTTTCGTTTTCACCCGATGAACAGGTGTTTTTGGTGGATTGAAATGAGTAATAATTGGGTTTAACCCACGCTTAGGTTTTAACCCGGGTGGTTACCCATCTCTGCCTAGCACTGTCATCTGTGTAGCGCATGCAGTCTTTTATTTCTAGTTTTGAATCAATTACTGCTCCCTATTTATTTGGTATCGGCGCAAAATGTTAATTTCTTTATTTATTTTTGGCGCGAATAAGGGGCCATCCATAAATTACATCACACGACTTTCATGATTTTTTGACCCCCTCCCCCTCCTTGTCACAGCTGGTCACATTTGTAAGACTCCCCCCCTCCCTAGCGTGACGTCACATATTTTGCATATTTTCCATTTTTTTGTAATTTTCTAGTAAAAGCAGTATTTAATAGAGTTGTTTTGTTTTTTTTGGGAACTCAAAACATTGTCGCAACCAAAGTAAAAACGTAAAAAGAGTGCTTGGGACTGAAGAAGTTAAGTTTGTCGTTAATAGTTAACGCGTTTTGATACTCATAACACATTTTGAAATGTGACGTCACGAAACTTATGACCCCTCCCACCCCCTTGTCACACAATGTCACAGTTTGTCGACCCCTCCCCTCTCCTTAACGTGTAATTTATGGATGGTCCCTAAGACTTGAGCCCATGACCCCTGAGTTAGATCTCCTAGCGCTCCGAGCTATCGTGCCCTCAAAGTCAAGCTGCGAAGTTTTTTCTACCTTTCTGTCATCTGTCATTTCAACATTAACATCTTTCTTACTCAAATCATCATCAGTTTAATAAGGCCTTAGGTATACTTGCAGTAAAATGAGAAAAATCTATATTTTACTTTGACATTTATTTAACCTAAATCGACAGCGTGCAAGACGTAAAATCTGCTTTAAGATAAAACTTAGTTAAAAGTCCGTATTACAGAACGCGACTCAGACTCTGCTCTATACTTAATTAGCAGTCGTCTTTGTCATTTTGATAGTGAGAGAAAGAGACAATCAATACTTAAGAATATAATCAATAGATCAAGAGTTGAGTCTCTTTCTGTAATACGGGCCTCAATCTCACCAAATCTACATTTAAAAAATTCTACAAGTCGCCTTTATTCGAAGTTGACTTACTGTAATCACAACTACACTGTGGCGCAGTCCCGTCCTACAGTGTTATAGCACTACCTTGCAAGATAGTCGTGCGTAATAACATTTAGCAAGGAGTTATTGTTTGTCTAATGATGTTGTTAAAGAGATGCTGGGATCTCATTGTACTTACCTTAATAACTCGTATGTTTGCAAGGAGTCTGTATGTGACTAAGTACAGTGTTTGTGTTCTGGCTTCTCTTACAATACAATAATTATACTTCATTTGCAACAAGATCATGCAATTACAGATATATGTTTAAAATACACATACATACCCCGCGTGTGCACACATACATTGCCGTGTGTGTCCCCGGCAGAGTAGAATAGGACCACCCTCTTTCTTACCGAGGTGTCGTACAAGGCGACTAAGGTAAATATGCAAGCAAGTTCATCTGCACACAGAGAAGGAAAACTCTGCAATTATATCAAAACCCTCGCCAACCCGTCTGCCAAGCGTGGTGAGTAAGTATGGCATTTACCCCTCATGTTATTGAGGGAGGCCCGTGCCCCAGGATTGGAGATGTATATGGGCTGATGAAGACACATACATAAATACATACACGCCCATAATCCCTAAAGGGGTAGGCAGAGCATCGATGGTTCTAGAACCACTGGATGCCAAGTTTGACACACATTGTGAGGGTTATTAGATGGAACAAGTTGCATAATGGTGAGAGGTGGTCCGCCTTTGAACCATACAGATACATACATGACAATAAATAGGCGCATTGTACAGCAAGCTGGCATTGTTATATGGAGACCGGCCTTTTCACAGTATAGTGACGTATCTATTTATTTTTTATTTTTTATTATAAGATGGGTTAACTCTTGACCTCAATCTTGACCATAAAGGTCAAAGATGAGGTCGACGATGGAGTGAGTCAACCCAGAAAATGCCTGTAAAGGTACTGGTACTCCCACGCACCGACGGAACACAGCAAGCTGTTTGGCGTCGGACTTCAGTAGGAGGGTGGTCGCAAACCAGACGGCCATTTACAGAGCCTACCACACCGCATGAGACCATAGGACGACACCTCAGATTCAGAAAAAAAATGAAGTGTCGTTGCCTGGGATGGATTACTAGGAGGCAGGTCTCATTTGTGTTTCCTTAGTCGCCTCTTGCGACACCCACGGAAAGAGATGGGGTGGTGTTATTCTTAACCGATCACCACACGGCCAGACTACTGATAAAAGACAGTATTAGAAGTACCCGAATCCGACGAACGTGTATGAAGCAAATTATGAATGTAGAGGAAGCGAAAGAGGTGTGTTTGGATCATAGCAGGTGGCAATCTGTGGTCTCTGTCTACCCCAATATAACAAAAGCGTGAGGTGCACCTTTCTGTGCTTATCTTCAAAACGTCCTTATAGAGTATTAGCTTTCCACCTGGGACTGCGTTCCCGTGGGAATTTGGGAAAATTATGTAGTCTATGTGTTAATGCAGGGTGTCAGCTACCTCCATACCAAATTCTATCAAAATTGGTCCAGCCGTTTGAGCGTAAAAGAGTAACAAACATCCATATATGCAAACTTTCGCGTTTATAATATTAAGTAATGATAATGATGTGTGAGCTGCGCCTTTCTGTGCTTGTCTTGAAAATTTTCTTATACAGTATGTAATTATGTATAAAAGAAACGAGTATCAGAAGACTCCTCTCTCTAGACGTCCCTAAAGGGTCTACGTAAGATGATGACGTCACGGTGTGCACATTATTATTACATGCTAGTTAACTTCGCGTCACACTTGAGGTATCATTCTAGAACGTTCTGCTCTCGGCAAAGCATTGAAATTTTGTTTAGAAAAGCATTTTTTTTACCGACTTCAAAAAAAGAGGAGGTTCTATATTCGACTATATGTATTTTTTTATGAATGTTCACCGATTTCTCCGCCAATTATTGACCGATTTTCAAAATTCTTTTTCGTTCTAAAGAGTATACTCCAGAGGTGGTACCATATCATTTTTTTTTGAAAATGAATCAGCGCTTTTAAAAAAATCAACAAAAACAAAAAAATACTACAAACCAGAACATCATCTAAATAAATAAGTGACATTTTCGTTTGTGGTTATCTGCTAATAGGCATTTAGTTATCTACTTTGAGCGAACTGTTGTGGGGATTAAATCAGTGACCCATACGATTTTAACGTGGAAAACTATTAAAGTTACACACTAAAAGGCCCACAATAAGGTTTTTTCTTGTGTCATGGGTCCCTTTGAACATACATAAAGTCAGACACAGACACCCATGACCATGAGCCACTGTATATAAAAAGAGGGGTGTTATAAGTTTGACATGTGTATATGTATATAGAAGAACATATTGTAGATAAGACCTTTTATACTCTGTACATATGAATAGCAATAAATGATTGAATTGAATTGAATTGAATCTATGTATCTAAATGGCTGTGTATGGGTGTGTCTGTCTATGGCATCTTATAGCTCCCGAACGATTGGACCGATTTCGATTAGATTTTTTTTAAAGCTGACGTAATCGAGATGGTTCTTAGCTTTATTTGATCAAAATCGATTCATCTGTTTGAAAGTTATAAGCAATCGAATGTCGCACAGCTGAAAAGCAGCGTTACTTCAACATATGCCGAGCTTCGTCCTGTTTGACATCGCACTACACCAAAATCCACTATTTATATTAGGTAGTTTTTATTATTTTTTATTATAAGATGGGTTAACTCTTGACCTCAATCTTGACCATAAAGGTCAAGATTGAGGTCAAGAGTTAACCATCATTAACCCAGAAAATGCCTATAAAGGCACTGGTACTCCCACGCACCGACGGAACACAGCAAGCTGTTTGGCGTCGGACTTCGGTAGGAGGGTGGTCGCGAACCAGACGGCCCTTTACAGAGCCTACCACACCGCATGAGACCATAGAACGACACCTAAGATTCAGTAAAGAAAATGAAGTGTCGTTGCCTGGGATGGATTACTAGGAGGCAGGTCTCATTTGTGTTTCCTTAGTCGCCTCTTACGACACCCACGAAAAAAGATGGGGTGGTGTTATTCTCAACCGATCACCACACGGCAAAAAATTGAAGTTAGGAGCAATCGAATGTCGCACAGCTGAAAAAGCAGCGTTGAGGCCTAAACTTCAACATATGCCGAGCTGTGTCCACTAAAATCCACTATTTATATTAGGTATACTATAAGTTGTCGTTTTCTGTTTGTATTCTTGTCCGTTTTTTATATTTTACTAGCATTCCGCCCGCGGTTCCGCCCGCGTGGACTACAGGTTATAAAATGTAGCCTATGTCCTATCCCAGGCTCTAATCTATTTCTGTACCAAATTTCATCAAAATCGGTTCATTAGTTTAGGCGTGAAAGACGGACAGACAGAGCTACTTTCGCATTTATAATATTATTATGGATTTTATGTCTAGAAAATGTTTTGAATCTTAAATAATGAAAAGCACTCAAAAATCTCGTCAAATTGCCACTAACAAGTTGGGCTTAGAACTAACCTCACCAAAATTTACGCAGACAAATTTAAAAGCTCTTAACGACTTGTGATGTCAACTAAACGCGGCCCTATCTAATTTGATTGCCTAAGCGTCAGCCATCCATTAGTCAAGAAACAGCATATAATGTTTACAAGCAGTAAAGGAACGCAATTGGAGGACAACTCAAACGACGTCGGCTACTTGTTCTTATCGTGTAGGTATAGTCAAGTGTGTGGCGAACTTGGCTAACCCTGGTGTCAGTTTTCAAACCGCACAATATGGCCTCTGACTTGGTTTTAACGACTGTACTCAATCGACAACAGCCGGAACCGACAGCTTAACGTGCTCTCCGAAGCACGGAAACGCTCGTGATAAATTGCCACTTTGACATAGACATAGACATAGACATATACTTTATTGCACACCATAGATAACACAAAAACATTACAATAACAGACAAGGACAGAAAACAGTAATGTACAAAAAGGCGGCCTTATTGCTAAGGTAGCAATCTCTTCCAGGCAACCTTTGGGTAGGAAAATAATGGAAAAATATAAAGCAGAGCGGGTGGTGGCTAACAATAAAAATAAAAATAAAAAGACAAAAATATATTTATATTATATTACGTAAACTACAGCTCAATATTTAAGTATACCCATCAGGTTCCCTGCCTCTGTGTACGTTGCTTAACCTCACTGATTGGTTGAGATCAGCGAGCTCCACTGGGCTACGAGCGCTTCGACTCTGACTCAGACTCGCAGTCGTCTTTGTCATTTTGATAATGAAAGAAAGAGACAACCGATACTTAAGTATAGATCAAGACTTGAGTCTTCTTCTATAATAACTTGGTCTAACGACTGTAGTCAATCGAAAATAGCCGGGACCGACCGCTTAACGTGCCCTCCGAAGCATGGAAACACTCGTGGTAAATCTCCACTTTGGTTACCCATCAGATTTTCCACTGGTCGGTTGAGATCAGCGGCGCTTCTTTTTATAATATTAATGTCACCAAACCGAACCTAAAAAAGCCTAACTTAAACTTATAAAACTTTATGCAATCGGCCCTTTAAGTTTCGTAAATTTATAATTTGACTGGGTAAATTGTTATATCGTGGGAGATTGTAATGTCACTATGCGAAATGTTAATGTTACGGCTGCAATTTTTAAGGTAATATATTAAGGAGTATCAGCGGCTTTTGCTACTGTCTCTTGTTGCAATACTATGGGTCTTTTTATAATTCGAACTGCACGGCAGAATTCGTTTTACCATTGCCCCCTATGGTCCCAACTTTTAGTATCTGTAGTACTGTAGAGGTTCTATTACCTCTACGTATACCATCTCCTTGTAAGGCCTTTAGCCGATGGTTCCTACTTTAAATGATTGAGGTCATTTCGCGCCTTTTATAAATAACTGACGTAGTCCCTTCCGTGGCCTCGGCCATGCAAGTTAGGATTCTCACAATTAAACCTCATAAAGAGATTTTCTGTGTTTTCTGTTATTTTCTACCTCGACCCGGTCACCAGCTCCCTCAGAGCTACGCCACAGTACATAGGAGGCAATGGGAATAGAATTTTTCCGTGCCGTTTAAGTGTAGGTTAAAAAAAGATATCCCACTGCTTGCCAAATTTTTAACAACACATTTCGCATTGGGATGCGAGACAACGGGCACATTTGAATAACTTAATGAACTGGACTAGAGGTTCAGATCTGTGATTACTCCAGCTCAACTCCTCTCAGAGATGCTGGCGCCATTTGTATGAATAAAAGCGTTTTCCGGGCAATTAAAGAAGGTTAATTAGGAAGTATTGTGACGGTCACTGAATAGCTTTGTTCAATTTAATGAACCTCTGACAAAAAAGAGGGGTGTTATAAATTTAAAGCGTGTACCTATCTGTGTTTGTTTATCTGTATATCAGTCTTAGGCAGCTTCTAAACGAATAGACCGATTTCGATGAGTTTTTTTGTTTATAATCTGACGTAATCAAGATTGTTCTTAGCTATTTGATCAAAATTGGTTTAACCGTTTAAAAATTATAATTAAAGCTCTGAACGTCGGGGTGATACAAAATTATATTTTAGAGTTATTTTATTATTCACTGGCTTTCCACCCGGGACTTCGTTCGTGTGGGAATTCGGGAAAATTATGTAGCCTACGTCCATCGGGGATAATGTAGCTTTCTAATGGTGAAAGAATTTTTCAAATCAGTCCAGTAGTTTCGGAGCCAATCAATGCAAATAAACAAATAAATAGAAATAGAGAAACATTTATTTGGTTCTTTTAAATGAAACAAAACTTAAACTAAACTAATAAATAACTAAAAACTAAGTAAAAGGGTACCAAAAAGGCATTCACTCAGCATAATGCTGTGGCTTCAAAGAGCCATTGACGCTGGTTTTCAGTCACAAACAAACAATCAAATCAAATCTTTCCTCTTTATAATATTAGTATAGATGTACGAGTATCAGTGCCATAAGTGCTATAAAAGTGCCAAAGCTATGAACGCCATGGGTGATAAAACATTATTAATTATAGAGTTATTTTATTCTTTAAGACAGCTTTTGGCTCCATTTATGCCATAAACGCCATAAATATTATGAATGTACGAGTATGAGTGCCATAAGTGCTATAAAAGTGTCATAAGAGCAGTAGGAATGCAAACAGTGCATCAGTCAATACCAGAGGTGCAGCTTGAAGTCATAAATCGAACCCTGCGTTTGACAGTGAGTGAGGACTGCTGGAGATAGTCTGGATTCAGTTTCGGCATCACAGGATAAGATCAGGCAGTTAAGCAACTACCTACTGACGGCCGGTTTGGTCGAGTGGTAGTGATGCTGCCTCTTGATCGGCGGGTCCTGGGTTCGATCCCCAGTCGGGGCAAACATTTGTGTAAAAAGCAGATGTTTGTCCTCGGGTCATGGGTGTTTGTGTTTGTCTTTATGTGTGTTCCAAGGGACCCACGACACAAGGGAAAACCTTAGTGTGGGCCTTTGAGTGTGTAGTGTTTATTTATTTATTTATTTTACCTACTACGAAAATTTGACGTTCCAGTAAAAAATAAATAAATAAATAATAAGTTTATTTGACACTACAAAGATAGCCAGCACATTAATAGTAGATTAAGCAGCAAGGGGATAAAACAGTGTATTAAGTCACGGGCAGCATATTGAATCCTGAGCGAAATGAAGGATTCTGTAGTTCATTCCCGAACGTAGTGAGGGAATTAAGATGTTAATTCCCGAGCGGAGCGAGGGAATTATTGTTAAGAATCCTGAATGAAGCGAAGGATTCAAGTCTGCCCAAGACTAAGACACTTTTATCCCCGAGAAGCTTACTCTACTTTATACTCTACTACTGTGAGGTTAAATAAAAAAGAAATCATAAATTCATCCCATCAATAATGTTTTGAGCCTCCGTTTCTATGTCAGAGTCGCTGGAATTATCTGCATACTGGACTTTTTTTTTAGATTTATTAAAAAAGCTTACCAAACAATTTAGTAATTCGCGGTAAAAATCACAGATCCAAAATCACCGACGACGTTTTCTTATAATATTTAGTTCCGAAGGCAAAGGAAAGTCAATAGCTAAGACATACAGCCAAGTTTTTATACTAAATATTTTTCATAAAAGTAAAATCTCTTTGATGTGTCAAATTTTATAGTTAAAATCTCCTTGGACCAAGGAAGTTAAGCCTTCAATAGCTTTTTTTTTTTTCGAAATTATTTTTGATAGAAGTTTTTGTTGAAATTTTGGCGTACCATATTTAAATGTCATTAATGCCCAAGGAAAGTTCCATACAATTTTATTTCCCTTAAGCTTTAATGGCTTACTTTTAAATATAGAATACTTGACGTATAATACGTGCTCCAGATGCAAGTGGTGTATAAAATATTTTACGAGGTAACTCTTGCATCTGAAAATTCTTCTTGATTTTTAACCCCCGTCAAAAAAGTAGAGTTGTTGTAAGTTTGCCGTGTGTATGATTGTCTGTGTATATGTGTGTCTACCTGATGGACCGATTTCGATGCGGCTTTTTTTGTTTGAAAGCTAACGTAATCAAGATGGTTTTAGCTACACATTATTTGTCCAAAATTGGTTTAGCCGTTAAAGATTTATAAGCGACCAGCTTCAAAACTTCGTTTCCGTGCTGGGGATTCGGAAAAAGTATGTAGTCAGTATGTTATTCCGGGGTGTCACCTACCCTACCTCCATACAAACATATTATCAATATTGTTCTAGTCGTTTGAGCGTGAAGAAGTAACAAACACACAGACTTTCGTCTTCATAATATTAGTATGATGTATGTCGGGTGTGATACAATATTTTTTTTACCATTGCCCCTCGGAAAAGGGTCCGTTATTCTTCAAAAACAGTGAATAGACCGCTGTTTATTTCACTGAGTGAATAAAACATTTTGAATTTGAAACATGCGCGAATATACGGATTTTAGTAAGAAAACAAAAGAAAATGTGCAAGGAGGTTGCATACTCTCGCTATAAAAACGTACTAAAACTTAGCTGTATGTAACAACTAGCTGTATGGAATATGGCTCGGTTAAAAATTTTAAATTTAGAATAAGGAATTCAGCCAATTTTCTGTGCAATTTTCATGCAATTAAAAGTTTCTGTTGAAAGTTTTTGTCTCAAAATCATAAAATGAGTTCGACATCCAGTGGTGAAAGTGAACCTCTCGTTCCAGAGTCATTTCGCGTTAAAGCAGCAGCTATTGTTGATAATTTACTGTCACAGAGTAATTATTTTCTTTTTCTCGTAGTCAATGGTAAAAAGTAGAGTACCTAACACGAGAAAAAAAAAATCATCTCGGCTCTTATATCCCTCGAAAAGAATTCACCTTTTTTTCACTTGTTGGGTGATCTACTATTTTTATATCACACATGTTATCTCATTGAGAGTTGTTATACTAGATTTCCGTATACTGTATCATAGGCAGTGCTAGGTGTGGATATGACAGCGTATTACTGTGATGAAGAGGTGTCTTCTATAAATCTGGGTAACTCATGTCAGAGGCTACAAGTATATTAGATTGGGGACTTTCCAGCTCGAGAGGATTCTTCCTTTTTTTTTTATTATAAGATGGGTTAACTCTTGACCTCAATCTTGACCATAAGGTCAAAGATGAGGTCGACGATGGAGCGAGTTAACCCAGAAAATGCCTATAAAGGCACTGGTACTCCCACGCACCGACGGAACACAGCAAGCTGCTTGGCGTCGGACTTCGGTAGGAGGGTGGTCGCGAACCAGACGGCCCTTTACAGAGCCTACCACACCGCATGAGACCATAGGACGACACCTCAGATCCAGAAAAAAATGAAGTGTCGTTGCCTGGGATGGATTACTAGGAGGCAGGTCTCATTTGTGTTTCCTTAGTCGCCTCTTACGACACCCACGGAAAGAGATGGGGTGGTGTTATTCTCAACCGATCACCACACGGTTAAACATATGTGGGATACATAGGTCCGTATTACAGAAGGCGACTCAGACTTCTTCTTCTTATCGTGTAGGTATAGGTAGTCAAGTGTGTGGCGAACTTGGCTAACCCTGATGTCAGAGTTTTCAAACCGCACAATGGCCTCTGACTTGGTTTTAACGACTGCAGTCAATCGACAACAGCCGGGACCGACAGCTTAACGTGCCTTCCGAAGCACGGAAACGCTCGTGATAAATTGCAACTTTGGCACCCATCAGGTTCCCTGCCTCTGTGTACATTGCTTAACCTCACTGATTGGTTGAGATCAGCGAGCGCCACTGGGCTACGAGCGCTTCGACTCTGACTCAGACTCTGATCTATACTTAAGTAGCAGTCGTCTTTGTCATTTTGATAATGATAGAAAGAGACAACCGATACTTAAGTATAGATCAAGACTTGAGTCTTCTTCTGTAATACGGGCTTTAGTGTATCCTTAAAACGATGAGGGCTCATCTCCAAAAATCAACTTCTACGAAGTTTCGGAAAGTTAGAACTTTTTACTTCGACAGTAGGTAATTATTTCAGTCGTTTTGTTTTAACTATAAAACTTAATAAATTATTAGAGTGGCCACGAATAGTGATTTGGCCGAATTACGAATACCGAATATTCGGCAACGCTGTCGGCCGAAGCGCCGAATATTCGGCACAAAATACATGCTTGTCGAGCGCGTAGGTAATCAAGAATAAGAAAAGTCGTAACCTGTCTCCCTCGTTGCGATGCATACGGTAAGTGGTGGTCAACAAACGAAAAACAATATCCAAACCTTTCGAAATTTGTTAAAGTTATCTTTCATCTCCTGGGAGTAACGTGTACAGTGAGAGGTTGTTTTCGGAAGTTGGTATCATTTATGAAGAAAAGCGTAATCGTTTGCTACCAAAAAATGCTGAAAAGCTTGTTTTTTTATCCATCACAACTTACCACTGATCACTTTTACTTACTAAGTGTTGTAATTTGGTAATTAATACATTATATTGAATATTATGACGTATCTTTTTTTCACGATTTGGTATTCGGTATTCGGCCGAATAGTACGTATTATTCGGCCGAATACCGAATAGTTGCCGAATATTCGTGGCATCTCTATAGATTATAACTCGTACCAATTTGATAAAATGTAAAAAAACCTCACGATTCGTATTGTCTCGCATAAATTGATCTTGTGAAGCCTTTATGATGGGTGACCGTCCCCAAATACTTCAAAACATCATCCCTTGACAAATAACCGGATTAGCAACCAGACGTGCTCAGAATAAAACAAACTAAAAGAACTTAACCCGAATAATTTAAAACAACTGAAAGATGGCTGGATTTTCTCTGACAAATCACTTGTCGGTTTAGAAGCATTTTTTGGGTGACCGCTGTTCATTTGAAGGCCCATTCTTAGGTTCTTCTTGTTCTTCTTATCGTGTAGGTATAGTTAAGTGTGTGGCGAACTTGTCTAACCATGGTGTCAGAGTTTTCAAACCGCACAATGGCCTCTGACTTGGTTTTAACGACTGTAGTCAATCGACAACAGTCGGGACCGACAGCTTAACGTGCCCTCCGAAGCATGGAAACGCTCGTGATAAATTGCCTATTTTGGTCTCCCATCAGGTGCCCTGCCTCTGTGTGCGTTGCTTAACCTCATTAATCGGTTGAGATCAGCGAGCGCCACTGGGCTGTGAGCAGTTATTCTTAGATTTAAGGTTATTCTTTAAGAGGCGACTACGGAAACTCAATTGAGACCTACCTCCGATTAATCCTTCCTAGACAACGACACCTCATTTTTAAGCTATTGCATAGCTTCTATCGCGGGCCTTGAGCGCGGGGACCGAATCCAGAAATTCCGTAACGAAAAAACCTAACGCTCCCCACTCCGACGGGCACGGAGGTGTGGCTTGAAGGCCGTGCATCGTCTAACGTCGTTTCAGTTCGGCAGTCTTCGACACGGTGTTTGTGTGCGTGCAACAATAATAATAATAATATTATAATAATAATATAATAATAATAAAATGAAGTTGCTCCGATCCGAACGAAAATCGGTATCTGGGGGGTTTGGGGGTCGATGATTCCGAATATCGGGTCAGTTTTTCGATTTCACCATTTTCCAAGATGGCCGCCATACAAGGAGTGGTGAGGCGAGGCCGCAGGCCGAGCCGAACCACGACGCCATGCTGCGAGGCGAGGCGAGGCCGAAGGCCGAGCTCCGCGTAGGGCGTAGCCCGGAGCGTCCCCCCCCCCTAAATCCAAGATGGCCGCCATACAAGTTTAGATTCTAAAGGTGAGGCCGAAGGCCGAACTCCGCGTAGGGCGAAGCCCGGAGCGTCTCGATTCCCCCCACCAAAAATCCAAGATGGCGGATATGAAATTTTCGGGCATACCGACATGGGTGTCGTTTAATAGGTTTTCGGGGGTTCTGATTCCGAAAATGACATCCATTCTGAAATCCAAGATGGCGGACATGTATTTTTTGTAAAAAACCGTCATGGGTGTCGTTTAATAGGTTTTCGGGGGTGCTGATTGCGAAAATAACATCCATTTTAAAATCAAGATGGTGGCCGTAAAAAACAAAAAAAATGGTAAACTTTTTTGAAATTTTACATAGCATTTTGTATCAACTTATGAAATTATAATTAAAAGTAGAGGGCTACTTTTAATTATAATTGCATAAGTTGATAGAAAATGCTATGCAATAGCTTTACCCCGAGTGCCACACGTCTATCTGAGGTTGCTTCTTATGGTCTCACGCGGTGTGGTAGGCTCTATAAAGGGCCGTCTGGTTCGCGATCACCCTCCTACCGAAGTCCGACGACAAACAGCTTGCTTTATTCGGGAGTACCAGTACCTTAATCGCGTTTTCTGGGTTAGCTCGCTCCATCGTCGACCCAATCTTTGAGCTTGGTCAAGATTGAGGTCAGGAGTAAACCCATCTCATAACAATAATTAAAAAAAAGTTTTTTCATAATAAATTATGTTACTGTTGGCCTGAAGCAGGCTTTAATTAATTTATTAATTTATTAATGTCAGAGATAACAAAGATCCATTATTATTACAAATAAAATAAAAACAAAAATCACACAAATTACACAAAATTAAAATTAATTAAATTATTTTTTTAATGGCACAATTTAATGTAGCCATTTAAATTTTACGGACTGTAGCAGTTACCAACAAAATAAGTTTGGACAGTCATCAAAAGCAATAAAAAATGTACAGACCAACCCAAAGTTATGTACAATTGGCAGCTGTGTCAACTTAACACTATCGCTCCTCTCAATTTGAGTTGCCAAGATAAATCTATTCTCGATGCTAATAGCGACCACGGGGTCCTGTAGACAGTTTCAATTCTCTGATTAGTGCAGGGGCTTCCAATTGTTTTGACTTTACGGGCCAAAGTTTTGTTACTTTTGGATCGTCGCAAAAACCCCGCTTGAAGTAGAGAATACAATGCGGCTTTATAGCTTTCCGCCCGTGGCTCTGCCCGCGTGGACTACAGGTTATATCGTGCCCAACTGTGGGATTAAATGTAGCCTATGTCCTTTCCCAGGCTCTAATCTATCTCTGTACCAAATTTCATCAAAATCGGTTCAATAGTTTAGGCGTGAAAGACGGACAGACAGACAGACAGAGTTACTTTCGCATTTATAATATTAGTAAGATTCTGATTTATATGAATACCGATTAAAAAGGTGCGTGACAAGCGCTGTATGTTTTACTCCTTTTTTTATCAGCCCATATACGTTCCCACCGAGGGACACGGGCCTCCCTTGAGCTTTTCTGTCGGCAGTTTACAAATACAGTTGGGATTTTTAAAAATACAAAGCTTTTTTTAATGAAAATACCTTCTAATGCATACTGCCAAGGAATGGAATTCCCTGCCTGCGCCTGCATTTCCAAGCTCGTATAACCCGATTCTTCTTAAAACGTTAATGAGCTTCTTCTGAATTTCCTTCCTAAAACCTCGACCACATCAATGCTAGATTGTGGTCAACAGCGAACTCATTATTAATTTAAAATAAAAGAAATAAGAAAGTACGTAATTTAGTATTTTTAAAACGCTTACCGAGAATGGGACTTGAACCCACGCGGTTCAAGTCCCATTCTCGGCAAACATTTTTCTTTCCCTTAAATTCTTCAAAAAATTACGCAGTTCTGCCGGGCTATGATGATCGCAACGACATATTATCTCACGCGTTATCTCGTGGTCACGTGACAATTTCTCGTAACCTCATTGGTCGAAACAGTCACGTGACCATGAGATAGCGCGTGAGATAATATATCATGGTGATCATCATAGCCCAGCTAAATTTAAATTACTTTAGGCGAAATACTTAAACTCATAGATAATTCGTGCGTGCAATCGTAAAATCGATGACTGCCGAGACATAACAAGAAGCGACCTGCGCTGCGGGCCGCGTATTGACAACCTATGGATTAGTGGTAACATTGAATCAGAGTATGTACGTTGAAACGAATCTACCATTTCTCTTTAATTCACTGACAAGGTTCTATTCCCAATGTAATTAGTAAAGAAATCAACCCTTTGGCAGTTTTAACAGAATTTAATTTGATTTAACCTTTTTCTATTTATTCTGTCGACTCTCAATTCGCTTTCAGACAAAAAAGCTTTTGTTAAAATCTGCGCCTTTTTTGCTAAAGTTCTTTGAAATTTTGTATTTGCATTTGATTTTTTATTTTTAAAACTTAACTTGTACAAGAAATATGTAAATATATATTTTTTAACGATAATATTCTGCCCTTGTATATTTTGTCTGTATGTATTTTGACCGTATATATTTTGATATGTAACCTGTCAATTTCATATCAGTGAATGTTACTCGGGAATAATATTAAAATGGTGAAATAATTTTTTGAAATCGCGGTCCAGTAGTTTTTGACTTTATTCGTTGCAAACATACATAATTGACGGCCGGTTTGGTCGAGTGGTAGTGACGCTGCCTCTTGATCGGTGGGTCCTGGGTTCGATCCTCACTTGGGGCAAACATTTGTGTAAAAACCAGATGTTTGTTCTCGGGTGATGGGTGTTTGTATTTGTCTTTATGTGTGTTCCAAGGGACCCACGACACAAGGGAAAACCTTAGTGTGGGCCTTTGAGTGTGTAGCGTTTATCATTTTTTATTTTATTTTTTATAATGACATACATAAAAATCTTTTTTAACCCCCGACGCAAAAAGAGGGGTGTTATAAGTTTGACCGCTATGTGTGTGTGTGTGTGTGTCTGTGTGTGTGCGATGGTCGCACAGGGTTATTGTTCCTTTACTGAATTTTACAAGAGAGATGATCTTTACCAAGTATTTAACAGGCAATTGAACTTCACCAACCTTGAAATCCACGCCGTCCCGAATGAGCATCACCTCAGCTATGCACGGCACACCTTCAGCAGCGTGGCATGGAGTACTCCTCAAATTTTGGTGAAGTCCTTTATGTACGAGATCCACAAACACGGCTAAGCACGGCTCACACGCGTCGTAATGGGATAGGCAGAGATTAAACGGTAATTACTTGACGTGATTGACAATGTGCTTACTGCTAGGGATAGGGGGCGAGCCTCGTTCCTTGTTTTGCTTGATTATTCTCGTGCATTTGACTCTATCAATCATACTCTTTTGTTAGCTAAGATGGTTTACTATGGTTTCGATGAGTTGACAGTTGATTGGTTTCGTAGTTACTTGAGCGGGCGTTCGCAGCAAGTGGCTATCACTTCCTCAAACGGATCCGAATGTAGATCTAGCTTAAATCCTGTAAATAGGGGCGTGCCTCAGGGCTCTATCCTTGGCCCTGTATTATTTATATTGTATACTTCTGATCTCGTCAAATGTATTAGGAATAGTAGGTACCATTTATACGCAGATGACTTACAGATTTATATTAATTTCTCTACGGAGGCTTCTTGTATCGCGGATGCAGTTGATAAGATAAATGATGATTTAAATAGAATTTCTCAGTGGTCACAAGCGAATGCGCTCGTTTTGAATCCTGCTAAAACTAAATACATCGTACTGGGTTCCCAAAACATGATCCGACGTGTTGCTGACTCTTGCCCAAAAATACAGCTGATGGGTGCAGACGTTGAATGTGTTGTTAAGTCACGTAACCTAGGCGTTGTTATGGATGGTGAGCTGCGCTTTGAGGAGCACGTGCTCGACATTGTACGGAATTGCTTCTACCGGTTAAAAGTACTGTACAGATGTCGTGACTATTTAAGTGTTGACCTTAGGGTACAGCTCTGCGAATCTCTGGTTCTCTCAAGGGTAAACCACTGTCTGTCTGTCTATGGGCCATGTTTGCTGGAAAGATCGCAACGCTTGATTCAGCGTGTGCAGAACGCATGCGCGCGTTATTGTTTTAAAATCCCACCTAGATCGCATGTAACACCGTACCTTAATAATTCCAGTCTTTTGAAGATGAAGCAACGCCAAAAGCTTTACCTTGCATGCATGTTGTTTGGTATAATAAAAACTAAAAAGCCTGATTATTTGTTTAGAAAGCTCTCATGGCGTGAACACATGCGCAGCTGTGCTGTACGTGTCTGCTCTATCCCTTTGGTTGTGCCCCAGCATAAAACGGCAGCATTTCGCGGAAGTTTCCGGTACAGTGCTACTAAATGCTGGAATAACATCCCCCCACCGCTCCGTACTCTTAATTCACTCGTGACATTTAAGTGCAAACTTAAAGAAAATTTGCTTTCAGAACAAAAACTTATATAAAAAAACTACTATCCGGAAAAAATTGGCCTTCTATTTTAAAATACACTGATTTATATAATTATTGTTTTAATTTATCATACCACAATCCAATTATATATTTATGTATCTGAGGTAATTTCTTGTATATACCTTACATTACATAATTTATCTCTAATAAAGCATATGTATATTCATCGTATCTATTCATTTATGAATAGATACGATGAATAGGTGCGTTTCGAATGCTCTGGGTATTGGCAGAATTATCAGCGTTGCAGCTCTGCTGTAACATTAAGCTGAGCCAAAGCCCATTCACCGGCACAGTACACGACTCTCTCTCTCTAACCTGTCTGATTACCTAATTTTGTACTTGTTTGTGTTGTGTTCCATGTTTAATTTATTTTTGTGAGTTGTAATGCTTTATGTTGATTGTTCGTGTGCTGTGATTATGTGAATAAATGTTTTTATCTATCTATCTATCTATCTATCATTTCAATCAGCGCAACGTGCAGCTGCATTGAGGTCAGGTTGAGCAATGACGTCGTACCGAGGCCCCTTTTTGGCATCGAGAACGGCGGTAGATAATAAAAATTGGCGAAGTAAATTCAAAATACCTGCTAATAGTAAAGATCGAACATACCCCCCACCGAAATCATTGTGATGATTTCTAGAACTCAGATGAAGAGGATGAAATAAAAAACTTAAAGAAAGAAAAAAAAACTTAAAGAAAGAATAAGCATATGGAACTTAAATTATATCTATTCTTAACTAAAACTATAAAATGAGAGATGTGTACTGCTTATTGTTAATTTGCATACGGTAAGGGGCAAATTTTATTAACTGGTCTTTTAAAGAGACCATTTTGAGTCCGCACAGTGACTACGCGAACAACATTGTCAATACCAGGGTGTACTTCTACAATCCTAGCCCTGGGCCACTGCAATGGTCGAGCTAGGTTTGACTTTAATAACACTAAATCTCCCACTTTGACGTTAGGAGGTGATGTAAACCATTTTTCCTTTTGCTGAAGGGTATGCAGATAGTCGTCTGCCCAACGCTTCCAAAAGGTTTGCGAAATTCTTTGAATGGATTGCCACCGAGATAACCTATTCATAGGTATGTCCTCCACATCATGTTCCGGTACTGCCAATAGACTTTGCCCTATCAAGAAGTGTCCAGCCGTTAAAACGTCAAATTCGTTTGGATTCTCTGACAGTGGGCACAATGGACGAGAGTTCATAATGGCTTCAATTTTACAAAAAACGGTACAAAGTTCCTCGAATGTAAAAACGTGGTCACCCATTATACGACAAAGATGGTATTTAGCAGACTTAATGCCTGCTTCCCATAGGCCACCCATGGATGCTGCATTCGCCGGGTTGTTGCGCCATTCAACGGATCTTTGAGTAAGACCTTCGAGAATCATATCTTTAGAAGATTTATTCGAGAGAAAACGACTAACTTCTTTCAATTGTTTTGCAGCAGCAATGAAATTGGTGCCACAATCTGAATACAAACATGTACATAGGCCGCGACGAGAAACGAAACGATCGAACGCTGCTAGGAAGGCGTCACATGAAAGTTCAGTAACCACCTCCAAGTGGACGGCCTTCGTCGAGAAGCAAATGAACAGGCACAGGTATGCCTTGTATATTTTAGCGTTACGACGCAAGCTTTCTTTAACTGAAAATGGTCCACCGATATCGCATCCTACATGATTGAAAACCTTATCAGGTTGCAAGCGAGGCGCGGGAAGTGTTCCCATAATGGGTTGCATATGTGAAGGTCGACATTTAAAACATTGAACACATTTAGACAATACTGAACGTATGACAGTTCGAGCGTTCACAATCCAATATTGTCTACATAAAATCCCTTGAAGAGTTCGCGGGCCTACGTGTAGGTATAGCCGATGATAAAAGTTAATTAATAACCTTGTAATATGAGATTTTTTTGGAAGCAACACAGGGTGCTTTGCATTATATGATAGTTCCGATTGTAAAATTCTACCCCCCACCCTGAGGAAACCATGGGGGTCGATGAAGGGTGAAAGTTTACGAAGAGAGCTGACGTAATTATTTTTCTTTAATGTTTTGATCTCAGAACCAAAATGATTAGTTTGCACGACTCTGATTATAGAATCATGTCCCATTTTAAGCTCTGATGATTTTAGAGGACTATAAACACGTTCCGATTTAGTTGTTCTTGAATTAGTAATAAAGCGATGACACCACGCCAATACGCGTTGTGCTTTATTGAATGAAGAGAAATTATTTAACGTTATCTCAAGGTCATTTTCTAAAATTGTAGAATTATTGTCACAAGAGTTAAAACAAAATGTATCACAATTCGATTTCAACTCTGGGACTTTTTCAGAATCCTTGAGAAAGAACGTACTAATTGGCCATTCTTTCGAATCATCTTGTAACCATGTAGGACCATTTATAAAGTGAGGCGCGACTGTATCAACAAAATAGGCAGGCAATGCGCCGCGCGAACAAACATCAGCCGCATTATCTTCACTACTGACATGGTACCAGCAATTTGGTGGTACCACTGAAATAATTTTGCTAACCCTACTAGATACATAGGTTTTTAATTTATAAGGTGGTGTCTGTAGCCATGAAAGTACAACGCTCGAGTCGCTAAGTGCTTGAATCGAATAGGGAAAATCGGTTACGTTTTCCATTACAAAACGTATAAGCCTTGAGAGAAGCACGGCTGCTGATAACTCTAGTCTTGGGATTGAGAGTATAGGGTGCAAGGGAGCAACTTTCGACTTACTGGTCACCAGCTTGACCTTTACGTTCCCCCCACCGTCCACACTTCGTAAATAAACACTGGCTGCGTAGCCACGCAAAGATGCGTCGCAGAAGCCTATTAGCTGCACACTTGTAAAACTTGAAATTAATATGTGTCGATCAATTCGCAATGCAGCTAAATTTGATAATTCGTCAATGAATTTATTCCACTTAAGCTGTAATTCTGAAGGTATGGGATCGTCCCAACCTAACCCAAGCTTCCACAAATCTTGCATAATACATTTAGCTACGAAGGTGCACGGCGATATAAAACCAACAGGGTCGTAGATGCTGGCTAAAAGCTTTAAAATCGATCGTTTTGTGGATTTCGCTCCGGTCAAGTCGTAGTTGAAGGAAAAGCAGTCGCAAGACGGCAACCAAGTTAGCCCTAAAACCTTTATTGATGACGTCATCGAATCGTCAAGGAAATCTATCTTTGAGACTTGGTCTGCCTGCATTCTTGTAAGGAGCTCAGGCCGGTTGCTTGACCATTTCCTAAGCTCTAAACCACCACTAGAGAGAAGTGACATTAACTGATCTTGTAACGTACAAGCTTCAGTGACGGTTTTGCATGACCACAATAGGTCATCAACATAAAAACCAGATAACAGAACTCTAGACGCAGAACAATGCGGGTTATCTCGCGCGAGCTGATGCAGAGTGCGCACCGCTATAAAGGGAGCGCTGCGGAGTCCGTATGTGTTTGTTTTTAATTCGTAAATGCGGACGGGTTCCGATGGATTATCACGCCACAGTATGTGCTGATATTTCCGCTCTGAAGGATCTATTAGAACCGCTCGATACATTTTTGATACGTCAGCTGTGAAGCAAATATCATAAAGTCGAAAATTAGTAATAATATTTAAAATATCTTGATGCAACTTCTGACCCGTCAAAAGTGCGTCGTTAAGCGATATTCCGTTGCTCGTGGGAGCGGAGCCGTCAAATACCACGCGGAGTGGTGTCGTGGTACTTGAAGGTCGCAGCACATAGTGATGCGGGATGATATATTTTGACGGTTCTTCGCCCTTGTAAATCGCCATATGTCCAAGAGTCTCATACTCTTTCATAAAGTCACCATAGGCCTTGCGAAGGTCAGGTGAGCGAGCTAGACGGCGCTCAATTTGTGTCAGCCTTTTGTAAGCTATGTTATAGGAATCGCCCAATGATTCGCAATCCGGATTTAATAATAAAGGAGAGACATACCTGCCTGTCTCATCGCGGTAATGTCTCTCGACATATATTTTTTCAGCAATTTCGTCGCATGGATTCATGGAAACTTCGCACGGCTCGGATTCCGATTCCCAAAAACGTTTGAGAGTGTCATTAAGTTCATTAATCTCTTTAGTATAAGATAATAAAGAAGTTGTAGACGCTACAACGCTGACGTCACGGACATCAGATTTAAAAGTTAACTTCCCAGTTATAATGTAGCCAAACACACTGCTTAAGGCAGCGGGCACATCACTATTAAAAATGATTTTTTTTCCATCATAAATGTGAGGGAATATGTCACCGGCTAAAATGATATCGATAGGAGATTTTTTGTAAAAATGAGGGTCCGCTAAAAATAAATTGCGGTATTCGTTAACAACGGATTCAGGGATTTGCACTGAGGGCAAATCACAAGTTACTCTCGGTAACACTACAGCGTCAATATTAAATTCAATGTTTTCGGTATGTCGCGGCTTAATAACACATGATGTCATGCCGTGATTTTTAACGCTTTCTCCTCCAAGTGCGTAAATATTATAAGGGCATTTACGTTGATTTAAACCCAAACGTTGTAAACAAGCATTAGAAATAAAATTCGATTGTGCGCCAGAGTCAATAAGAACTCGGCATGGCTGATAAGAACCTAGCGTATCTCGTATGCGCACAACAGCTGTGCCGAGTACAACGCAGCTGTAGTTATAGCTATGTAGCGAGGACGCATCGCTACTCGCACTCGCATCACAAGGCGGGCTCTCGTCGCCTGACTCGATCGGCGGCGGCGGCGCCGGCGGCTCAGCGGTTGTAGTCGCCGTGGTCGCGGGTTCGATGCTCGCATCTACCTGTAGTAACAAATGATGCGGTTTATTACAGACAATGCATTTGTACTCACTTTTACATTCGTTAACGCTGTGGTTGGGTTTTAGACAATTTAGACATAAATTTAATTGATTTACACGGTTAATTCTTTGTGCAATGGACAATTTACGAAATTGCTCACAGCGGAAAATCATGTGATTTTCATTGCAATGTATACATGAAATATTGGTATTATTATTACGCGAAGTAGACGCATTATTATACGATTTATTTTTACCTTTATTTAAGTTCGTGTTTTGTTTACTTTCTTGAATTGATTTATTTTGAGAAAATGATAATGATGCATGCTCAAGTACCTTGACGTGATTTTGAACAAATGTTATTAAATCATTGAATGTAGGTATTGCACTTTGATTTAAATTTTGTTCGAAACATTTTCGCGTTTGAGGATCTAAACCCCTTAAGCCAATGTGACAGAATAGGTAGTCGGTCAAATCTTTGACATCAAGCGCTTGTATAGCTTTGTATGAGTGGTCAAAGGTTTCTAAAAATAAATTCAAATGAGTAGGGGACTCTTTCGTCAAAGGCGAAAAACTCAACATCTTGTCCAAATATCTACCCACTAACAAACGAGGATCTTGGTACTTACTGAGTAAACTTTGCCATACTATATCGTAGTTACTGCCAGAAATCGGCACGCTTTTGACGATATTTAATGCCGAACCCTTTGTACATGATAAAAGATAGTGGAATTTATCTATTTTCGGAATAGTTGATTGATTATGAACTAACGAACAAAACGTTTCA
The DNA here is from genome assembly GCA_949987775.1 of Aproaerema taeniolella. Taxonomy (NCBI): domain Eukaryota; kingdom Metazoa; phylum Arthropoda; class Insecta; order Lepidoptera; family Gelechiidae; genus Aproaerema; species Aproaerema taeniolella. The sequence goes on along the minus strand of OX465258.1, from coordinate 17,595,849 downwards.
TAAAACGTGTTAAAATTTTCAATCTCACCGTCGAAGCATATTAATTCTAGCTTTGGTAAACGCGGGCGAGACACGATTGCATTCTCGGGCTTACCTTCATTGACAGAAGGTTGATGTTTCGACACAACTAACTTAATGTGAAAGTATATCTCATCGAATGACTGTAATTCTTTACTTTTAAGTGAAGCTTTTTTATTGTACGAAAGTTTAAGTTCAAAAATTTGGAAAATAATGGATTCGAACTGTTTTCTCACGGAATCTATATCACTAGCTCGTAATAAAAACAAATCCTTGTTTTTGTCATCGATTGTTTGAGATAATTTAAAAACGTAGTTTAATTGTTCAAAACATCGCTCTTTACGTGAAACTAGAATTCGAAACTCGGTTTCGAAAGTGTCTTCTCCGTCATTTTCGCTATCTTTCTTGGGAGGCATTTTTAATCCTAACTTCTTATAAAATTATGAAATGAAAAAAATCGTATGCAAATTTACTATTACGCAGTACAGAAGTTTATTTAATTTTTAGAAAAAAGACAAATGAGGACAACTGATAACTTATATAAAAATTAAATTAAAAATTTAAAAAACCCCCCCCGCAAAAAAGTAAAGCGGACATTTAAAAAGTAAAAAATAATACCTTTCGTTGAGCCATCAAATTCATTTCAGAAATACCTATATATATATATTTTAATTATCGAAATCGATGGATGGCACGATAGGGTTAGCTCATTAAAATGGCGCTATAATGTGGCGTCGGGGTACCGCTTTAGTGAATCAGTGAATAGTCAATCAAATGAAGGGTCTGATTCACTAAAGCGGTACCCCGACGCGACATTATAGCGCCATTTTAATGAGCAAACCCTATCGTGCCATCCATCGATTTCCATAATTAAAATATATATATATAGGTATTTCTGAAATGAATTTGATGGCTCAACGAAAGGTATTATTTTTTACTTTTTAAATGTCCGCTTTACTTTTTTGCGGGGGGGGTTTTTTAAATTTTTAATTTAATTTTTATTTCAAAATTTTTAACTTATTTTCAAAATAATTAAGAGTGTACTAGTGTGCTGGATATCCTGGCCGCAGCATCAGCTCACGGTGTTGCCACCATTGCATTGTATGCAGAATCAAATACTGATCAAAACGAGTCCAAACACGACATATCTGCTATTATTTTTTCAAGGATGTGCTAGTGTTCTGGATATCCTGGCCGCAGCATCAGCTCACCGTGTTGCCACCATTGCATTGTATGCAGAATCAAATACTGAACAAAACGAGTCCAAACACGACATATCTGCTATTATTTTTTTAAGAGTGTGCTAGTGTTCTGGATATCCTGGCTGCAGCATCAGACCAAGAGTTCCATAACCCTGCATAGTTATTAAGCATACATGAGTATTTCAAGTTTTAGGTCACATGTATGTTTGAAAGTAAAGTAAATACACATTAAGAGTCTAAGAACCCTACCGCAGCTAACAAAAGAGCTGATGACCTTGAAACAGCTGAACCGATTTTGATAAAACGTATCTAAGAACCATCGCCAAAAACCCTGCTTGTAAATAAAAAAAACCGCATCCAAATCGGTTCACCCGTTTGAGAGCTACGGTGCCACAGACAGACACACAGACACACAGACACACAGACACACACACACACACACATAGCGGTCAAACTTATAACACCCCTCTTTTTGCGTCGGGGGTTAAAAATACACTTACTTAAGTATAAAACATTAAAAACACGGTTTTGTTGTCACTAAAGGGACAAAGGCGTGAGCTTATGTTAAGGTCACGAGCTTCCATGTTGCTTAACCTCATTTATCGATTCCGAACTGCAAGCACAAGCACAACTCGGTCTTTGTGTACTTAAATCTGTTTTCAAGCCCAAGTGTCCTACAATACGTTCCGTTACCTGAAATTCACAATAGAATTTCTCAAGAAATTTCTAGAAAGTTGTCTCATATTGCGATTCCATTTTCAAACTCTTTACTTCCTTTTCCGCTATTTCCCGGACATCGTAATATTGTCGTACAGTCAAGTGGCCGTGTAGCTTTACAGTGGGCTTGTGATTTTCAGTGCAGTTTTCAGTTTACAATGGGGTAAGAACTTCTGTTGTGGGCAGCGAAATTCTTAAGGGATCTTGTTTCATTTTAGATTCGTTTTTGACTGGTGTTTTGGTGCGAACAATAACAATATCTGTCTGTTACGGTTTCACGCCTAAACTACTGAACCGATTTTAATGAAATTTGTTACAGAGATAGATTAGACCTTGGGAAAGTACATAGGCTACATTTTATCCCACAGCTGGGCACGATATAACCTGTAGTCCACGCGGGCGGAGCCGCAGGCGGAAAGCTAAGAAATATATCCCTTGTCACAGATTAATGTCAAAAATATTTTTTTTTAGACAATAGAGTTAAGACATATACATATACATACACTTCATTGCTCCCTCTCAAACTCATTGCTTATTTTTGTTTTTATTGCTCATATGAATGTTTTATTATAATATTGTTATCACAATACGTAACTTCTATCATTCTAGTTTACAACTTGTTACCATAAATTATCCATAAAGTATGTTTGTTTATAAAGTGATAATGTGTTGATGCACATGATCTGTTCACCTCTTTTTTTATATAATTACCACGAGGATTACGTAGCTGGTTATACGATTACCAAACCCGTTGTTTCTATATAAGTTTAGTACATAAGCTTCATTGTATAACTGTTTGTAATCCCAAATAAAATAAAATAAAATAAATAAATCTTCTCAAAAACAATTTGGTAGATGGTTTGTTTGAGTGAGTCAGAAATTGAAGCTCTTTGAATGTCTGGTTCAAAGACCTGTAACAACGTTCTTATATCTTAGACCAGTGGTTCCTAACCTTTTCAATATTACCCCTGTGACTTATTAGGAAAACTAACTTTCTACCCGGGACTTCGCTCCCGTTAGAATTTGGGGAAAATTATATAGCTTGTGTGTTAATTCAGGGTGTCGGCTACCTCCATACCAAATTTTATCAAAATTGGTCCAGCCGTTTGAGCGTGAAAGAGTAACAAACATCCTTACATACATCCATACAAGTTTTCACGTTAATAATATTAGTTAGGAGTAAGGTTAATCTCGACCTTAAAATCTAATCAATACAAACAAATACAAATATATTTTTTCAACCGGCCTATATACGTCCCCATCGAGAGGGCCTCCCTTCGAAACACGATGGGGATTTAGGCTGTATCCCACCAGGCTGGCCCAAAATGTAGTGTGCAATGTCTGATTAACAAATATCTTTATTAATCACCAGCATTCCGCCCGGGTCTTCGTTCCCGTAGGAATTCGGGAAAATTAAGTAGCCTATGTCCATCGTAGGGATAACGTAGCTTTCTAATGGTGAAATAATTTTTCAAATCGGTCCAGTAGTTTCGGAGCCTATTCAATGCAAACAAACAAACAAACAATCAAATCTTTCCTCTTTATAATATGTATAGAAGACAAATTGCACACTAGAAGTTACAATTTTACCATGTTTGATGTACTGTTTTGCATTTAAAAGCTTTGTGATCTATGATTTTTTATTTACTATCTACCTGGGTATTTTATTACATTAAACCTTCATTATGAGGTTCCGTTTTACCCCCACAGAATAGCTGATGATTTACCCGCAGGAGTGATTACCTCCAGATTTGGAACCACTGTCTTAGACCTTTCAAAAGTACCTACAATTTTTGTTTCATTCCTACGTAATACTTCTGTAGAATTGTTCCGTGCTCTACATACGTCGAGAGATGTTATTAAATTTACGACAAGTATTCCGCTCTGCGACTTCGTAAGACTGTGGTTTTGAAATGGTTGTAATATTTTTCAGAACTTTGCGTATTTTAAAATACATACCTTTTGTATTTTAAACCTCCGACAAAAAGAGGGGTCTTATATTATGTATCTTTGCATCTGTGTGTCTGTTTATGGCATCGTAGCTTCTAAACGAATGGGCCGATTTCGATACAGTTTTTTTTGTTAGAAAGCTGACGTAATCGAGATTGTTCTTAGCTATATTTGATCAAAATTGGTTCAGCCATTTGAAAGTTATAAGCAGTCGAATGTTGGAGGTGATACACAGTTTTTAATTTTAGAGTTAAGATAAGATAAATTTATTCAGTAAAAAATATATAGATAATACGTTTATTCAGTCAGTTGTTTTATATTGGGTGACTTAAAGTTAAGGATGTGAGTCAGTCAACTAAACTGAACAACTTTCCCCAGGGAACATATGTTACATTTAGAGATAATTCGGCTCCTTACACTACTTGAGCGATCAACCGATTGCATTAGTATGGGAAGTGGATTTCTATTTTTTTTTGTTCTTTTGGGAAAAGTTGGTGTAGTTTCATGTGTAAAATCATCCCCTAAAGAATCTATCAAAGTCACCCGAGTTAAGTTGGCGCCGCCTATGTCAATCCTAGTCTCCATTTAGCTTAAAAAATATTTTATTAAAGGATCTCTAACAGTAGACTCATTTTACGTTCCAAAATTTCCTACGTAAAAGTTGATTATCTGTCAAATGTGACGAGATATTACTACAGAAAAAATTATCGCCCAGTTACATAATATACATCATTATACATAAATATATGCCTCAACATTAACTAATGAAAACATTTTTTTGTTCCAGGTAATTCGTCAAAATGAAACCTTAATTACTATCCATCTATACGGGTAATAAGGTACAAAGTGACAAATATACAGAATATCTTTATATTCTTTAGTCAGCAACAAAATGATTAAACGAACTTGCGTATATAATATGTCACCGTATATGTATATGTCTCCGTAAAATGGATGTCAAACCCGTAATACCTATTGTAATTTGACTTAGTAAGATTATAATCTTTCGGTATTTTGTGAACTGCTCCATTTTTTTCACATTGACGGACGGACTTTTTTATAATTTTAATACTACAATTTTTTTGTAACCTAACCGAACCTAAAAAAGCTTTACTTAACCTAACATAATTTATGCTAATGTTATGGTGGCTCTTAAAGTTTCGTTAATGTATAATTTTACTAGGCAAATTGTAATATCGCGGGAGATTATAATTTCTCTTGTGAAATTGTAATATTACGGTTTTTTAAAATTTTCCGGTGGCATATACATATATCAATTTAGGTAACTGGCTGTACAAGACTAATAACTTCTGTCTTATTAAATAACATAGCAATATTAAGGACACCAGATATTTGAATACCTACTGCTTTAAATTTCAACATCCAATTATCATAGACCTCCGACATACAGTGATTAATTCTTCTATTTCAAGCGTCAATTATGATGCGACGAAGCTCATTAAGCGTTGGTTGCATATCGCACCCATTAATTCAGGTACTGATACCAGAGACACATTACATAATTATATACAGGAAGGAAACTGAATCTGTAAACATACAAGGTGTTTCAAAAAAACCAAAAAAAAAGAAAATTCAAAATTAATTAGAATTTAGCTTATTGCGCAGCTTTATTACAAATATGACAAGTATGTCATATTCATTATATGAAATTTTCATTTTGAAAAATGTCTAACCGTGCAACTGATTACTAGAGTTGCGACTATTTCACTTTTAAAATTAAATTTTGGAATTTCTTTTTTTTTGGATTTGATTAAAAAGCCTTGTATAAACCATACTAAAAGCCTCCAAAAAGTAGTGGGTGGCCTAAAATTGGAGCTAAATATTCAGTTCCTAACCTCCTGCTTCCAGAGTTGATTTTAATTGTCTCATAAACTGGATTCTGTCGGCATTAATTAGAAAGCGCTCTCCGCTTTACATACAAAATTTACACACAAGGAAAGGTGTTGAAAGTTTAGCCAACATACAATTAAAAAACCGGCCAAGTGCGAGTCAGACTCGTGCACAAAGGGTTCCGTATCACTATCTATAAAAACGAGAAAAAAATCACGTTAGTTGTATGAAAGCCCCCTTAAATATTTATTTTATTCTGTTTTTAGTATTTGTTGTTATAGCGGCAACAGAAATACATCATCTGTGAGAATTTCAACTGTCTAACTATCACGCTTCATGAGATACAGCCTGGTGACAGACGGGCAGACGGACAGCGAAGTCTTAGTAATAGGGTCCCGCCACCCTTTGGGTACGGAACCCTAAAAAGGGTCTAAGTTCGCGTATGTATTACGTTTTTACCTTTGTTCCCGACTATAGTATATATGCGAATTAAGACCCGTTTTAGTATAAAATTATAAATGGAACTTATTCACAGCCTCCGAAAAGTAGTGGTGGCCATATTGAAGCTATGAGCCGGATTCTAAGCTCCTGCTTCCAGAGTTTATTTTAATGGAGAAGGTGAAATTTTTTGTTGATTTTTAAAAGTATTCTTAAATAAGTAATAATTTAAGGTTTAAGAATAATTAAACACCACTTAGTTTTTTTTACTGTGTCTAGTAATTTTTTCATCATTTTATAAAGTTCAGTGTCACGGTTGGTCGCACTTAAAAATTTTCACAATAAACAATAAATAAATTGATGAATGAAAGGAAACAACTACTTCAGTTAGAATCCAGCCTAAATTGATCACAGAAATTCATTATAACTATAAGAAACATAAGAAATAAATAATATGGAAAGGTGAGTTTAGTTTTGTCATGTCAAGATTCTCATGAGTGTTTTTGAAATATTTAAACTTTTGATGCTTTAAATGAAATCATGCTTTAAATAAAATTTGATGACAATTTTTAATAATTTCAAATTGATATTCAATGTTATTTCTAAATTTTGACTTATTTTTTATTTTATTTTTGACATTTTTGATTGTATACTTTTGTATATTAATTTATTTTCTTATATTATTTGACATTGTTTAAATTATTTCACTTTAATTGTTATTTTAATAATTTATATTTTTGACGATCATATTGTGGGCTGAAATGACTAACATATTTTATTATAAACTTGACATTTGTAGCTATATTATGAGATAAATAAATCTAATCTAATCTAATCAAAATGGCTACCAACACTTTCATGTGTAAGAAGATAGTAAAATTATTTGAATGGTATATAATAAACTGTTGCATTTATTTTTTATTAAGTACTATACTGTAATTTTCATATATTGTACCGATTGGGAAGTATGTAAATATTCAGATCTGTGCTGTTAAAATATTCATTTTATTCATACATCTGAGTGCGGCCCCAAATGGGTCACCCACTTCGCCCAAATGCCTCCCCCTACTTTATCAAAGATTTACGTGACAGTATTTTAATCAGGAGTTTAGTTTGGGCCCTATTACGTAGGATGTTACAAATTGACTATGAAATAGAATGGCTTAAATCAAAACTGTAAAAGACAATCACCAAAAATATATTAATTTCTTTCTGTCGAAAATGAAGAATGATAGTCTTTTGTTTTTCACATTGCGACATGTGATTCAAAAAAACCGGCCAAGTGCGAGTCGGACTCGCGCATCGAGGGTTCCGTACAAACCTGTTTAAAGGTGTTATAAACCTGAGTATTTGCTATGAATTTTAATTTAATACCTCTACACGTTCATGAGGAAAGGGGTACTAAGTAATTACAAAAAAAAAAATATATATGATGTAACTAAAAATTTACGGTTTTCGCAATTTTTTCGTTGACGGACAACAAAGAGATCCTATAAGGGTCCCGTTTTTTCCTTTCGAGGTAGGGAACCCTAAAAACGTAAAAGCGTGGATACGTGTTTCTTTTGTAACAATCTTAATGCGATGACAAGAGTTTGTCACTTGTCAATGTTAGCCCCGCTGGGCTAGATTCTGTTAAGTCTACTATTGTACCGATTCTTCAGTGCATCGGATTTCAGTACATCCCTTGTGCTATACAGTTAGTGACAAGGTCGGTGGCTTATATAGCACTACGAAAGGTTACCCATTTGCACTACGAAAGCCGTCGCTACTAAGAGGAGATAAGGGCGATAACAAGGTCAAAATATTAGCCTGATGTGCTTCCGTGTGTACTTGAAGAGTTTGAAAGTTTAATGTCTGATAAAAACAAGACAACTTTTTCTCCTTTCCACTTTTGAAACCCAAACTTCTTCCAAACAATAGAACCAAATTATAATTTTTCTTACATTATTCATGTTCTTTTTCGGAAAATTTTTAGAAAAAATAAAACTTGTTTTTGAATTAAGAAAAAATACATTTACGTCATTGTTTTTTTTAGGATTACATTCCAGCCTAATTATAATTATTATAAAAGAACTGAATACTACAGGCATAACTTGCTTTACAGAAAATGTTTAACTCTACGAGTCTCAAGTTATTCCCTTGAATATGTTTATGTTATAGCCAAACCTCGAAGCTCCGGCGCACCTAGGTTTGACTAGCGTGAAGTAGCGCCGGGTCATAAAGTGTCGCTAGCAAATTATTATTTTTTAAATAATAATGATTTTTTCGTTCCCTTAAAATCCTTTCTAAATATCCCTCTACGTAAACGTTTTGAAAATACTAAAATAAAACCGTAAACATACCTGATCTACATCAAATAAGTGAAATGAGTCTTTAGTTCGCCATATGATACAGAGATGGCGCTAACCTACAACCTACAAGCTTAGTAAGGGAGTGACATATGTCGCCGCTTAACTTGCATCGCTCAGTTGGTTGGAGAAAGTTTTGAAATATCGGCATTTTTATACTTAGTCGATTATATTTTTCTCCGATTTTCTTCCGTGTCAATATCTATGTTATAGGCATACCTAGTATTTTTTTTTAAATTACTACGACCTTAGTCGACTTAATTACGACCTTAGTCGACGAAATCATCTAATCCAACCAACTATTTCTTTTCCGAAAAAATCTTTGGAATTTAAAGCCACCCATATATCCCATAAAACTTTCTGTTCTAAAAACGTAGGCATAAATCTAAATATATAAAAGGAGAAACTGACTGACTGACTGACTGACTGACATATCAACGCACGCACAGCATAAACGGCTAAACGTAGGCACTTGAAATTTGGAAGGGACGTAGCTTAGGTACCGTAGAGGTGCACTAAGAAAGGAATTCCTGAAATTCCCACGGGAACGGGAATTAGCAGGAAAATCCTTTTGTATGAAAAATCTAAACCGCTTAAGTTAGACGCTTGAAATTTTGCATGCAGGTACCTTTGTAAACTTAAAGCTTAGTTGCAACAGGATATTGCAAAATTCCCACGAAAACGGGAGTTAGCGGGAAAAAACTTTTGTATGTGTACTCTGTACAAAAAAAACACGCAAACGAAGTTGCGGGCATCTGCTAGTCAAACATATATACGAATCCCTGTTTGATCTAACTCCGGAGTTCTCAACAGCAGACCACGAATTAAAAGTTAAATATAAAGCAGTATGCAAAAATGCAAATCCTTAGCACAAAATGGGGGTATAGAGAATTTTTAAGTAAGGCCGCTCGCTTAAAAACTGGCTTCGTAATTTTAAGAAGAATGGAATATGCATTTTGATTCCTGTCACAGTAAAATAGACTTTACCGAGGTGTCGTACAAGGCGATAAAATCAGAAAAAAATCAGGTAAGGCTGCACATGGCCCCGATTCTGTAACTTCAGTTGTGTGTCGATTGAATGGAGGCTATTTTATCTATTCAGGTGGCGAAATTGAGAACTATTTAATTTTCATATACTTGCTGACAGCTGGCCCGACCAGCACCGCCACCGCCAACCGAACGTTCGTATTTTTTAGGGTACTACGAACCTTTATAGTTTCGCTATGTCCGTCTGTCCCCGGTGTTGGTTTAAAAAAAACAACTTTCAAATCAGCATATTTAAATTAAATACTTAGATACACTACTGCCCTAATTTGTGTACGTCGTTCTTTAGTCAGATTAAATAATACAGCGTGAAGTAGCGCCGGGTGAGAGGCTTAGCGCAGGATTATCACAACAGACGGACGGACGGACGACCCGGAATTATGTACGGATTTAGTTTGCACAACTTGATTTTTAGTTAATTAAATTATGATTTAGTATTTTTAAAACGCGCTTACCCGCTTGAGGGATATTCAAAACTAATGTTAGGGAAAGAAGTATGTTCGGCGCGAATGGGGCTTGACCCCACGACCCCAGCCCAGGTTTCTAAATAAATATGATTTTTCGATTATTTTTCATTTCAATAAAAAAAAAACATTATCTGATGTGAAGACTGAAATAAAAATGTATTTTTTTACGTCAGTTAGGTGCCTATCAAGTGTCATTTGTAGACATAGAATTTTATTGTTTTGTTGTACAGCTACTTTTTTTCTAAGAGCCGCTCTATTGTAGGTGTAGTAAACGCGGCACACACCTCTATCCTCCGCTAGTGATTTGACCTCTCGATACGACACGACCTCAACATTATCTTTTATTTAAGCCGTAAATTATACAGGGCTTTAGGTAAATCACTTTCAACCTCTCGGGTGGTAAATCAGTCCATGAAACTGAATAACTTTCCCAAGGAACAAAGGTCGAAGTATGAAAAAAAATTTTGACTTCCCATACAAAATGCGCTATCAGCTGACGCAGTTTGTATAGAATAGAATAGAATTGAAAAAAACATTCAGGATGCCACTTAAAACAAGTCAAGATTACATGAAATACATACAAACAAACATTTAAGGATTTAAATACATACATACGCATTTATTCTATTGACCCTACTGACTCTACGCCTATTCGCAAAGGTGCAGTCTTCCCCAGAGAAGAACATGGTCTGATTTACCACCCGAGAGGTTGAAAGTGATTTACCTAAGGCCCTGTACAAAACCTTCAATTATTAATACGAGTATATATATTTATAAGTTACATAGGTTGACTTTCAATTAGTTAGCGAAACTTAGAGGCTGACTCTTCTCAACAAACTGAAAAACTTGCCCCAAGATACTCATAAAAAAATAAACGATCTATAATAAAAAAAATATATATATTAAATTATCATAAAATTAGGGCCCCGATTCTGTAATTTCAGTTGTGTGTCGATGGAATGGTCGCTATTTCATCCGTTCAGGTGGCGAAATTGAGAACTATAAAAATTTCATATATCTAATGACAGCTGCTTTGACTGGTGGCGCCACCGCCTACTGAATTTTCAGTTGCTAAGTAGTTTGCAAGTTTAAGTTCGGTTGACGTTGGCGCTGCTGGTCGGCGTGGTTGTCAGCAACTATATGAAAATTAAGTAGTTCTCAATTTCGCCACCTGAATAGATAAAATGGCCTCTATTCCATTGACTCACAACTGAAATTAGAGAATCAAGGCCCAGCTGAACGCTCTGGAGAGGCGAAATTTTTATAGATATTTCGACATATGTTTCTTCTAGAAAGTTGTTTAATTTATTGCGCTGATTCACGTGTTTAATTTTCGTTAGCTAATTTAGAATTACCTAATATAAAGGCTGTATATACAACGTGTGCATGTTTTTCAGGACGGACGGGACGCATGAAGGCTCGTCTCATACCAAAGTCGTTTCTAAAAAAGTTGCGATTTAAAGGTACGTCGTAGTGGGCCGATAGTGTTTGTGTGTACTCGCCTTTATTATTTCTTTTGTTGTTTAATCTGTGTAGTTTGAGTGTTGACCCTTATATTCATGAACGTGATTTAGGTCCGTATTACAGAACGCGACTCATACTCTGATCTATACTTAAGTATTAATCGTCTTTGTCATTTTGTTAGTGAGAGAAAGAGACAATCAATACTTAAGTATATATCAGGTTTTAAGTCTACTTCTGTAGTACTGGTCTTAATCTTAACGTAGATTTAAGAGTTTCGTCAAAGCGTTTAAAAATACACACATCAACGCGGTCTAGGGATATTGCACGATTTTTCATACAAAAGAGGTCTGTTTGAGAAGCTATAAAAGCATACTTGAGATAGACAGAGGGCTATAATTTTCAGACGAGCAAGTGCTAAACTTGAATTTTTCAATTCTAGTCAATAAATTTTGTTTTACTTGAAATTTGTGAAAGCGTGACAGAAACGAAAACGAAAATTCACTTTTTTACTGCTTATCGTATGAAAATGGTCAAATTTACGCAAAAAAATATTTTTCATTTTCGTCACGTTTTCAAAAATTTCAAGTAAAACAAAATTTAATAACTGGAATAAATTCAGGTTTAGCACTTACTCGTCTGAAAATTATAGCCCTCTTTATATCTAAGAGTATGTTTTTGTAGCTTCTCAAACAGACCTCTTTTGTATGAAAGATCGTGCAATATCCCTAGAGCGTATAGATGTGTGTATTTCTTATTTCTTTACGAGTATAACATATTTTGAACGCTCCCGCGAGGCTTTTGTCACTTAACTTTAAATCATGTTTATGAATAAGGGGTTAAGTATTTAGATGTTTGTCTTTAATTCTAATAAGTCGGTTTTTTATAATGTAGAAACCTTGTTAGTATTTTGTGTTTTTGATCTTCTATTTTGCAATTTCTTTTTTCAGTGGCCTTGTATAAGTCTTAGTCTTTTTTGTCTAATTTTCTTATTTACCAATCTTCTTAATTTGGGAAAATGTGATTAAAGATTTCGGAATAATGTAGCTGTTATGTCATTCTAAACTCTCTGAAAATAAATTCGAAAGCCGCGCGGTACACCAACCCGCATTGTGCCAGCGTGGTGGACTATGGCCTAAATCCCCTTCGTGTTTCGAAGGGAGGCCCGTGCCCCTCGGTGGGGACGTATATGGGCTGGTAAAAAAAAAGCTTAATATTATTCTATGTAGTATTTATAAATCACAAAGATTTCTCTTTATACGACTAAATTACAGAATCTATTCGTTCCCTAGTTAGTTAAGCCTTTTAAAACGTAGCGTAAAGGCGGAATAAAGCACAAAGGATGCATCAGTCTGTAATTTGCTTTGTATGTTACCGTGCACATGTGCAATTGTGCAACTTGCATATGTTTTCTTCTACAAACTACTAACTTTCTGCCCATGGGTTCGTCTGCTTGGAATTCTGGGCGGTTGAATGACAGCGGTGAACGTTTTACCTGTTCAGGTGGTTAAATTGAGAACTTTCGAAACCAGCCACCCCTACCAGCACACCCCTACCAGCAGCGCCACCAGTTTGTTGACAGCCACCCCTACCAGCAGCGCCACCACCAACCGAACATAAAGTTGCAAACTACAAAATAACTTAGCAATCAGTTATCGGTGGCGCCGCCAGGCAAAGCAGCCGTTATGTATGAAATTTGGATAGTTCTCAATTTCGCTATCTGTTTTTTTAAAATTTTATTATAACAGGGGTGGCCAACTTGATTATACCCAAGATCTCCGGTTTACTAACGAAACCCTGTGCGATCTACCAATTACATACTTCTTAAAATCTTAAATGAAACAGCATAAGTAGTTCAGTACACAATCATGTAGTATTTGTTATTATATTAAGACAATAAACAGAAATCTGAATTTATTTTTTATTTCTTTCACCTTGCCACGATCGACTGGACTAACAGTCGCGATCGACCTGACTAACAGTCGCGATCGACCTGTCGATCGCGATCGACCGATTGGCCACCCCTGTATTATAAGATGGATTAACTCTTGACCTCAATCTTGACCATAAAGGTCAAAGATGAGGTCGACGATGGAGCGAGTTAACCCACAGAAAATGCTTATAAAGGCACTGGTACTCCCGCGCACCGACGGAACACAGCAAGCTGTTTGGCGTCGGACTTCGGTAGCAGGGTGGTCGCGAACCAGATGGCCCTTCACAGAGCCAACCACACCGCATGGACGACACCTCAGATTGAAAAAAAAATTAAGTGTCGTTGCCTGGAATGGATTACTAGAAGGCAGGTCTCATTTGTGTTTCCTTAGTCGCCTCTTACGACACCCACGGAATGAGATAGGGTGGTGTTATTCTCAACCGATCACCACACAGTCAAAACGGATCAAATGTCGCCCATTGTCATTCCACCGCCATTAAGACGCAATCGATTAAAGATCTGCCCGGACACATTCATGTCACTAAAAAGGTTACCGGTTCTCTTTATGAAATTATTATAGATTTCGTCATTTTATATACTACTAGCATTCCGCCCGGGACTTCGTTCCCGTTGAATAATGTAGCATCCTAATGGTGAAAGAATTTTTCCAATCGGTCCAGTAGTTTCGGAGCCTATTCGTTACATACAAAAATACAAATCTTTCCTCTTTATAATATTAGTGTAGAAAAGTGAGGTCTTAATGACCGTAACTCGCCGTAACCATATTATGTAGTGATAATATAAAAGAATCTCTATATATGCTAGTTATTTACACTTCTAGGTTACCGCATGGTTTCCCTATTGTCATGTTGTACAGCTTGGTTCAATAACCATACGTAATAGTAAGACCATGAAATGTCGCCAAATACCAATTTAATAAATCGGGCTACTGAAGGAAATCTTCCCTAATTTCGTGATGAAATGTAGCCTAGTCCATCTTCTTCCTAGCGCTTATTTCCCGTTCCGTTTCTCATTAGGAGTACGCTTGACCTTTTGTAATGTCTTTTGATCTATTTTGGGATTTTTTTTGTTCAGATTAGTTGGGTAAATTTTTAAATAGAATACTTGTCATCAAAGGTAAGTTATACAAATTAAGTTTCGTATTTCATCAAATTGTTATAAATTACGAAATGTATTTAATATTAAATGTTTTCCTCGAGATCAAACGGCTGGTTGGTTTTCTGAGAAATTCGTCATTTAATTTTACCTCTCATTTCAATTTTGAAAATAATTTATGTTGTTGGTGTTCTGGAGATATATATTTGAAGTAGTCTCAAATTTAATAAAATATACAATAAGTGCAATTTATTGTACTGTGAATACAAAATCAATTTTATTAAATGTAGCGTCAAATAGTTCTTAAACCATATTATGGTACTCTGCCTACCCTGAAGGGGTTTTTTAGCGTGAGTGTATATATGTGTAATGTTATTTTAATAACCAAAAAGTTCTAAAATAAACCATATTTTGTTATTTATTAGGTTTACCAACGGGTAATACATTAGTAACTAACTAAATGCTTAACCAATTACAAGTAAACTCCGCATACATTAAATATTTGGCAATTTGAGATGAAAATAACAAAGGCAATACAAAAATAAATAAAGAAAATAAATAAAATAAAATAAACATTTTATAAATAAAAATTAAGGTAAGACCAATAAAATAATAATTATTGTGTGTATTTTTGCTCGAGTCTGGTTTTAATTGTATTTACCAAGGGACCCACGATATAAAAATACCTCAGCGTATATTTAACACCTAAATTAGAGACCAAAACATATTCTTTTTACATTAACCTTAACCGGAAACCGAACGCTAAAACCGTTCAGAGACAGCAAAACTAACCACTGAACCAAATCAGCCATCAAATTTCATATTTCATCAGCATTATGAATCACTTGGAATTTCTCTGATTCAGGGCGCCTATTCCACTAATAAATGTCATCTCAATGGTGGTGGAATGATGATAGTGACCATTTCGTCCGTTCAAGTGGGGAAATTTAGAATTATGGTCTAAACCTCATACATTTAGGCCTGTATTACAGAAGGAAACTAAAGTCTTGATATATACTTAAGTATTAATTGTTTCTTTCTCTTACTATCAAACTGACAAAGACGACTGCTACTTAAGTATAGATCAGAGTCTGAATCGCGTTCTGTAATAAGGGTTTTAATGTCAGCTATCTTGACTGAGGGTTCCATTGCTAACTGGATGTTAAGTTGCTAGATAGTTTGCAACTAATACAGGGCTCCGATACTGTAAATTCAGTTGTGTGTCGATGGAATGGAGGCCATTTTATCTGTTCAGATGGCGACATTGAGAACTATTTGTTATTCGGTTGAGAATAACACCACCCCATCTCTTTCCGTGGGTGTCGTAAGAGGCAACTAAGGAAACACAAATGAGACCTGCCACCTAGTAATCCATCCCAGGCAACGACACTTCATTTATTTTCTGAATCTGAGGTGTCGTCCTATGGTCTCATGCGGTGTGGTAGGCTTTGTAAAGGGCCGTCTGGTTCGCGACCACCCTCCTACCGAAGTCTGACGCCAAACAGCCTGCTGTGTTCCGTCGGTGCGTGGGAGTACCAGTGCCTTTATAGGCATTTTCTGGGTTAACTCGCTCCATCGTCGACCTCATCTTTGACCTTTATGGTCAAGATTAAGGTCAAGAGCTAACCCATCTTATAATAAAAAAAAAAAAAAAAAATTTTCATATACTTGCTGACAACCACCCCGACCAGCAGCGCCACCGCCAACCGAACGTAAAGTTGCAAACTACTTAGCAACTGAAAATTCAGTTGGCGGTGGCGCCACCAGTCAATGCAGCTGTCATTAGATGTATGAAATTTGGATTTTTCTCAATTTCGCCACCTAAACGGATTTAATGGCGACCATTCCATCGACACACAACTGAAGTTACAGAATCGGGGCCCAGTTGACGGTGGCGCTGCTGAGCGGAATGTATGAAGTTTCGATTTTCTGAATTTTGCCACCTGAACGGATAAAATGGTCACCAGTGACATTGAACCGCCATCGAGACTTATTATTATGAGATAGGTTAACTCTTGACCCCAATCTTGAGCAAGGTCATAGATGAGGTTGACGATGGAGCGAGTTAACCCAAATGCCAATTAAGGCACTGGTACTCAAACGCACCGATGGAACACCGCAAGCTGTTTGGCGTCGGACCTGCCTCCTAGTATGAGACCTGCCTCCAAGTAATCCATCCCAGGCAACGACACTTCATTTTTTTTCTGAATCTGAGGTGTCGTCCTATGGTCTCATGCGGTGTGGTAGGCTCTGTAAAGGGCCGTCTGGTTCGCGACCACCCTCCTACCGAAGTCCGACGCCAAACTGCTTGCTGTGTTACGTCGGTGCGTGGGAGTACCAGTGCCTTTATAGGCGTTTTCTGGGTTAACTCGCTCCATCGTCGACCTCATCTTTGACCTTTATGGTCAAGATTGAGGTCAAGAGTTAACCCATCTTATAATAATAAAAAAAAAGAATTAATAAATCTTCAAGAACTAGCTTCCCGCCTAAGACTTTGTTCCCATGGGAATTTCGGGAATAAATTATACAGATGTACCTTATATCGTACATCGGAAGAAACAGGAAAAATTAGTTTGGCCATCAGAGATATTCGTACACTTTGGTCCGTATTACAAAACGCGATTCAGACTCTGATCTATACTTGAGTAGCAGTCATCTTTGTTATTTTGATAGTGGGAGAAAAAGACATTCAACACTCAAGTAGAGATCAAGACTTGGTCTCCTTCTATAATACGGGCCGTAGCTACGTTTGCTACGGCGCTCGTAGCACTGTAGCCGTCACTACGAACTTATAGCACATGGACTTACTACGGTTTCAGATGGTTTATCTGATTACGTTTCCGTATAGCGTGAGTTAAGACGGTTTAAAGTTTGCGTACAAATGATTGGTTTTGTATGATCATAAATATAGCATAATTTGTGCAAAAACCCAAAAAATTGCTTCCCCTTTAGTATCTATATCTATCTATACATATTATAACTGTACCGATTTGAAAAATTTTTTCACCATTAAAATCCTACATTATCCGGGATGGACATAGGATACATGATTTTCCCGAATTCCCACGGGAACAAAGTCCCACGCGGGAAGCTAGTCTACACTAATATTATAAAGAGGAAAGATTTGTACCTATTTTTGTATGTTTGTATTTTTGTAACGAATAGGCTCCGAAACTACTGGACCGATTTCAAAAATTCTTTCACCATTAGGATGCCACATTATCCCTGAGTAACATAGGCTACATAATTTTCCCGGATTCCCACGGGAACGAAGTCCCGAGCAGGATGCTAGTATGAAATAAAGATGTCAGTATGGCCGCTGGCTTGACGTCAAAACGAGTGAACACACATACATACTCGTAGCGTACTAAAAATTAACTATAATGTTTCTTTTTTGCACAAATTACGGGAATTTAAAAAAAAATATATGGTCTTACTCAAATAATAATATTAATACCCATAATTTCCAAACTGCAATAGCTGAAAAACTTACCAAGTATATCGAGCTCAAAGACGAGATGGCCCGCATGTGGAACCTCCAAAGGTGACAATAGTGCCTATAGTTCTATCTACCACAGGCATTATACCGAAACAACTCCACAATTCATTAAAAACAATAGACCTACCTAAACACACTTACATTACCCTACAGAAAGCAGTGATATTAAATACATGCAGAATTGTACGCAAGTTTCTACAGTTGGACACAACACCCACTTAACCAACCCAAATGATGCCCACTTGGCTTAGGCTCGTGGACATCATCATTTACCGGTGTTACTACGCCGAGCTGAAATATCATTTCAAAAACAATAATAATAATAATAATAAATTGTTTATTTCGAGCGGAGCTCATAAAAGTGTGCCGTGTCTATTTGTGAGGAGTTTGGTTGCTCGTGTATGTATTATAAAATAATAATATGTAATATGTTTAAAGAAAAACTTTAAATTAAAAAAATGTTTTACCCCCGACATTTGATTGCTTTTTTTTAAATAAACGGCTAAAACGATTTTGATAAAATAAAGCTAAGAACAACCTCGATCACGTCAGCTTTCAATAAAAAACGCATCGTAATTGGTCCATTTGTTTACGAGTTACGAAACCACAGACAGACACACAGATACACACTTCAATCTTTTAACACCCCTCTTTTGTCGGGGGTTAAAAATTGTGTAGTAATAAGTAAGATGGCGCTGTGCGATTTGATTTTTCCAAAAAAATCTATAATTTCAGGTTTTCAGCCTTTCGCCAAAAATACAGTAACGCCTTATAAAATAAGCCGTGTGAGTCCCCGGCGGAGTAGAATAGGACCACCCTCTTTCTTACCGAGGTGTCGTACAAGGCGACTAAGGTAAATATGCAAGCAAGTTCATCTGCACACAGAGAAGGAAAACTCTGCATCTATATCAAAACCCTCGCCAACCCGTCTGCCAAGCGTGGTGAGTATGGCATTTACCCCTCATGTTGTTGAGGGAGGCCCGTGCCCCAGCAGTGGGGACGTATATGGGCTGATGAGGATGAGACCCTATAAAAAGACTACATAGAAAACAGACTCTGTATAACTTTTATCGTAATAATTTCATTGTTAATTATTTCGATGCCTCTCCATACAGAAAGCCTTTGTATTATATTATGAGAGCTCAGTTGAAATTAATCAGTTGAATGCGCGTCCAACCGCGATACATTTTACATTTTGAATCAATTGTGGAAGTGGTTACTTTCTGATGTTTGATTACGTAAAGTTTCACACTAACATACACACAAACAAAAGGCCAAACTCGATTTCAGGCTGAACTTTTTTTTAGTTTAGCTTAGGACTATTAATCGTTTGTATTATTTAACCAGTGACTGAAAATACGATGCTGTTATATGTTTGTCATATGTATGTGTATATGTATATTGTATGTGTCATCGTAGCTCCTAAAAAAATTGACTGATTTAGATGCGGTTTTTTTTTTGAAAGCTGACGTTATCAAGATGGTTCTTGGCCATATTTGACCAATATTGGTTCAGCCGTTTAAGAGTTATAAGCGATAAATGTCGGAGGTAATATATTTTTCTTAATTTTAGAGTTATTTAAGTTGTGAAACAGCCGTGTTTTAACTGCGTCCCAGTCCACATCTTTGGCGTGATTGGCCTGCAGGCCAAACTAAGTAGTTTTACTTAGGACGAGCTATAGATTGAGCCCTACAAAAATCTTTGGGAATAGGTTGTGTTATGACAGAAACACACAGAAAATAGGAGCCTCACTTAGTGGGGAATCAATTCTCTTTTTTTGCTGCTGTGTACACACAAACAAAAGAAATACGAAAGTTATAAAACAAACGAAAAACGATTTACCAAGCAAGATTTATAGCAATCTCTGTTTCATATCGCTCCAGTGAAGAGTGCAGCATCCTGACAGCTCATAAATACTTCATGTGGTCGGCTATTTCCTGCGAATGTAGAACACGACAGCTCTCGACCGCGGACGGTGACCTACTGACTGTGTGTCTGTCAGAATAGGAACGTCTGATAGACCTGATAGCCCAGTTGGTAATGAACAAGACTTGTAATCCGAAGGTCTCGGGTTCAAATCCTGGTGCGGGCCTGTACCACTAAATTCGTCTTTTCAGATTTATGTACGGATTTCTAATTATCACTTGCTCAACGGTGAAGGAAAACATCGTGATGAAACCCGCCCGTCCAAGAAAATTCATTTTCGAAAGACGAGCGGTCCACCAACCCGCATTGGGCCAGCGTGGTGGACTATGGCCTAAATCCCCTTCGTATTTCGAAGGGTGGTCCGCGCCCCATTGGTGGGGACGTATATGGGCTGGTAAGAAGAAGAAGGAACGTCTACTGCCTTCTTCTTATCATCGTGTAGATATAGTCAAGTGTGTGGCGAACTTGGGTAATCCTGGTGTTAGAGTTTTCAAACCGCACAATGTCTTCTGACTTGGTTTTCACGATTGTCTATACCCGCATCAGGTCAGCGTGGTGGTCTATGGCCTAAATCCCCTTCATTCTTTCGAAGGGAGGCCCATGCCCTGTGGTGGGGATTTGTGGGCTGATGGCGAAATTCACAATTAAGTAAATAAAATTACTCAAATCCACAAGCTAATTTACTTAAAACAAAACTACCCCTCAACCCATATTCTTTTATAATAGCAACACTGGTCGGTTTTCGCGCCATGTTCCTGTCGGAAGCGCGGGAAACGCGCAACCACTTCCGTTCTGACGCACTTCCGGTGCACTCGAGTTGGCGCAAGTTGTGTGAAACCGGATACTAGGATGTAATGGTGCTAGATTTATTTTCAATGTTTTAAAATGTTTAAATAAAATTCATGGTGTTTAATAAAACTGAGCTTCCACACTTGACTGGGATAGAAAGAAAAACATAGAATGTGCTAGCTACCTACTCTTCACAGGTATACAGTAAAAGTCTGTAAGTGGGATGCGAGGGTTTTGCTGTATAGGGTGAGCTCACTACCTCACAGTTGAAAAGTATTTATCATGCCCTTGTCGAGTCTCGGTTGCGCTACAGTATCAAACTTTGGGGATATAGCTATCTTTATAATATCTCTAAAGCATTCATTGTGCAAAAAAAAGAGCTATTAGAATTATATTAAGATTGAAGCAGGAACATCTTGTAGAGGCTATTTTTCTCAACTGGGAGTTCTCACCGCTTCTTGTCTCTATCTATTAGTTCTCATCTGTGGCGTTGTCAAACATCCGCTGAAGGTTGAAACCGAAGAAGAAAGACAATTAAGAATGACGACTAGAAGAAAAGATATCCCCGTTAAAGGTGACTCAGTGCAGGCTAACTTGCAAATATATACACATAGTGCTCGCTACCAAGCAGTCCGATTATATAACCGACTCCCTGTGGAATTGAAGTCCATCAATACATTTTCAACCTTTATAAACTTAAAAAAATACTTATAGAAAAAGCATACTACTCAGTTGACGAATTTATTAATGACAGAAACACATTCAAGCTTTAAGGGATATATTTTAATGTTAATGTGTATCATTGTGTGTTTAATGGCAATTCTGTTTTACTTTGTGTGTCTTTAAATACATATGTATTAGTAATAGCAATTTTCAAATACAATGTATATTGTTAATGAATAAATAAATATAATGGGCGAATGGCTGACCACCTCTCACCATTATACAACTTGTTCCATCTGATAACCTCACAATTTGTGTCAAACGTGGCATCAAGTAGTTCGCTAGAACCACTGATGCTCTGCCTACCCCTACCCCGTTATAAGCGTGAGCGTATCATATCTTAAAATAATACTTATCTTCAACATTTATCCAGAAATAACGGGTATTTCAATTGAAAGCCAAAGACTCAATTCTCAGTTCTGCTTTATTTTAAGAAATAACCTGAATCAATAAATAATAATAAATAATAAACGCTACACACTCAAAGGCCCACACTAAGGATTCCCTTGTGTCGTGGGTCCCTCGGAACACACATAAAGACAAACACAAACACCCATGACCCGAGAACAAACATCTGCTTTTCACACAAATGTTTGCCCCGACTGGGGATCGAACCCAGGATCCGCCGATCAAGAAGCAGCGTCACCTACCACTCGACCAAACCGGCCGTCAATAATAATTATCTTATCTTATACTTATCTTCAACATTTATCCAGAAATAATGGGTATTTCAATTGAAAGCCAAAGAAATTCTCAGTTTTGCTTTATTTTAAGAAATAACATGAATCAGTTAAAAACCTTTTTAAGAAATACAGGGTTAAGACGCAAGGATTCTTGTTTCATTGTTAAAATACATAGAAACCTTGGTTCTTTGTGCTCTTGTTTCGTATTATAATAACATTAAAGATAAATATAATAGCTTTCATAAAAATAAGGTTAAGTACAAACAACAGCACGTCAGGTTACCCATTTGCACTAGAAATCACAAATTACAAAAAATTACACTTTTTTTTTAACGCTTCACTCTCAAAGGCCCACATTTAGGTTTTCCCTTGTGTCGTGGGTACCTTGGAACACACGAAGACAGACACAAACACTCATGACCCGAGAACAAACATCTGCTTTTTACACAAATATTTGCCCTGACTGGGAATCGAACCCAGGACCCGCCGATCGAGAGGCAGCGTCACTACCACTCGACCAAACCGGCCGACCCAGCCCTATTGCAAGTGAGATACAGGATACGTCAAGGTCAACATGTGTAGTCTGATGTGCTGCTGTATGTACATTTGCCGAAACTGATTCTAAAATAAAATAAAAATTATATAACCCAAGGCTATATCACAAAAAATAAAAATAAAACTTAGACAATGTTTAAAAATGGCTGCATGGAAATAGATTTCTTTGCCATTCCCGAATGTTTTTTTTTTTTATCAAATATAACCACAATATAGCTAAGAAATATCTCGATTACGTCAGCTTTAAAAACAAAACCGCTTCAAAGTCGGTTCATTCGTTCAGGAGCTACGATACCACAGACAGACACACAGACATACATAACTCATAACACACGTCAAACTTATAAGGACCCCTTTTTTTCGGGGATTAAAAAACACTGGGACGTAAGGGTTGGCTGACTGCCTCTCACCCCTTACATTTCATCTTATAACCCTCTGAATTTTTTTAAAACGTGGCATAAAGTGGTTTTAAAACCACTGGTGCTCTGCCTACCCCGATAGGGATGTATGTATAAAAAATATATATGTATATAATTGGTCTATTTTTAGGGATTAGTCACATAATATAGTTTACTACAAGCGCTGTGTATAGTTATAATCGGATTTCAGATTTATATTGCTACTTAAGTATAATTAGATATTAAGATTCTGATCTGTCGTCTGTTACTGTACCTTTTTGAATAAAATAAAATAAATAAATAAATACAATGTAAATAATTTTCCACGTTAAAAAAACGTATGAGTCACCGACTTCAATCCCAACAACAGTTTGCACAAAGAAGATAACTAGTATTTTTTGCAGACTAAAATGCCGGAGTGATGGATATTATCCAAAAGTGTAGCAAGCTGAAGTGGCAGTGGGCTGGCCATGTCTGTCGCAGAACCGACGAGCGTTGGAATAGACAGGTTCTCGAATGGAGACCACGTCTTGGCAAACGTAGTGTAGGACGCCCCCCAGCCAGATGGTCAGATGACCTAAAGAAGATAGCGGGTAGTGGCTGGATGAAAAAAGCGGAGGATCGTGCAAAGTGGCGCACCTTGGGGGAGGCCTATGTTCAGCAGTGGACTGCAATAGGCTGATATGATGATGATGATGATGACAATGCCTATTAGCAGATAACCACAAACGAAAATGTCACTCATTTATATAGATGATGTCCTGGTTTGTAGTATTTTTTGTTTTTGTTGATTTTTTTAAAAGCGCTGTATCATTTTCGATAAAATTTATATGGGACCACCTCTGGAGTATAGTCTTTCAAACAAAAATTATGGACTGATTTTGAAAATCAGTCTATAATTGGCGGAGAAATCGGTCAACATGCATTGAAAAAAAAAACATACAGTCGAACATAGAACCTCCTCCTTTTTTGAAGTCGGTTAAAAAACACCCGAGGTGGTTGCAACACATTGTGCGCTATCATTCTTTTTTGATGAGCAATATCTCGTTTTTTTCCCCCTCCCATCATTCTATTCTTCCTATCTATCACGTCTCATAATAAAATTTCCTTCGACATGGTTGATGGCATATTGAAACCTGCTAAAATCATATTTCAAGAATCGATTTCAAATTTCCATCATTTTTTAGAAACCGCATTTTTAGAAATCTCATCATTTTTAGAAATCTCATTATTATCTTTTGATTTGAATTTATTTTCCTATGAAAATGAATGTAAAAGGATTAATAGGTAAAGTAAGGTAAAACGGGTGGCTGGATTGGATTGTGCGATGGTTTTTACCCGCGACAAAAAACGAAGGGTGTTGTAAGTTTGACGTGTGTATGTAACTTAAAATAAAAATAAAATAAACGCCACACACTCAAAGGCCCACACTGAGGTTTTCCCTTGTGTCGTGGGTCCCTCGGAACATACATAAAGACAAACACAAACATCCATGAGCCGAGAACAAACATCTGCTTTTTACACAAATATTTGCCCCGGCTGGGAATCGAACCCAGGACCCGCCGATAAAGAAGCAGCGCCGCTACCATTCGACCAAACCGGCCGTCAACTGTATGTCTGTGTATCTATCTGTGGCATCGTAGCTCCTAAACGAATATACCGATTTCGATGCAGTTTCCTTTGTTTGAAAGCTAACGTAATCGAGATCGTTTATCGTTCTTTGCCATATTTCATCAAATTTGGTTCAACCTTAAGAGAGTTATATGCATTAACTGATTTATTACAAAACATCAAAACAACACCTTGACAATGTCTACTGACTTATTTAATTTTGTTGTTGTTTAATAGGCACAGGAATTTATTCAGGAAAGGCACAGGAATTTATGCCCATACAGTCATTTTTAAACATTGTCCAAGTTTTAGTTTTATTTTTTGTATTAAAGCCCTAAATGTCGGGGATGGGCCCATTTTTTAAATCTTATATAGAGTTATTTTGGAATAAAACTGAATTTTGCATTCCAATTTTAACATAGACTAGCTAGAAGAATCTGGATGTTATTTAGAAAATAAAACAATTCAAATATACTGAGGCACTTCACTCTATTGTACACTATCTACAATTCAATTCCGCTTTTCTAAAAGCCAAACTTTCACAGCTCTGTCCCCTAACTTCAATTTAACTTCTAACTCGCAAAAAAAACCGCCACACATCAACTTCCAGGCTAACTACTTGCAGAATTACAGCGTTTTCATCAGGTTGAATGATATCTTCTGTCTCTGTCTGTCTTGGGGGTGGAGTGTATGTTTGTCTCGGTCGTCGTCGAGTTGTGTAACGAAATTTAAAAACAATCCCGAGAGGCGCGCGCGCGGCAATCTATTTCGTCGTCTGCTAGATTGTTTCACCGCTCCGAAGAGGTAGTAAGCGTTGTGATAGGCTAAGCGATTTAGGAAAGCTTTTACTAAGAGATAAACTGCATTGCCATTAGGTGGTTTTAAAAAACCTGAGCCTTTAAGGTAGGAAAGGCCAACTGTTGAAATCTTGATTTTTATTCAAGACTAACTGACCCGACAGACGTTGTCCTGTTTTCTTAAATTTTCTAATATTCCGCTAAACTTTCTTATTTTTTTCTTTCATAAGAACCTTTTTCTGACAATAAGGAGCACAACACAAAAAGAATCATCCAAATCGGTCCATCCTTTCACTTGTGATGCCGTGGCCAAGGGAAATAGGGATTCATTTTTATATATAAGGTCCTAATTTATTAGTCACTTTCCTTTTAACACGTTATTGTATAGGTCAAAATTTATCATTTGAGTCAAAAAACAAAAGCATAATATTAAATGTAAAAGGTCTTGAAAAATTTTGTTATGATAATTTTTCATTACTATGTTGAATAAACCCATCCATTCAAACGTAAATAATAATGGCAGTAGTAGAGCGGGCGAGCGGGGAGTGGACGGCTATAATCGAAAGAGAACCATTCCTTTATCTTTAAATGGAATTTTTTTTTTATTTTTTTTACAAAATTTAATTTTCAGATAATTAATTTTTATGTTGTTTTTTGGAATACTATTAACCTATACAATAATGCCTTAGAAGGTAAGTGACTAATAAATTAGGACCTTATATAAGAAGATGAGACTTTGAACGCTTATTAATGACTTTAAATTAGTTCTAAAGATGCAACTAGTATGCGATCAGCTGATTTGCCTTTGGCAAATTGAATGTTTTTGAGAATATTAGGAAAAATATAACCGAATCTAAAAATAACCTAAACGAACTTATTCTAATTTCATGCAGGCGAACCTTTAGGGCGTCCGCTGCGTTAAGCGGATGCACGGCGCGGGTGCCCGCCGCGGATGCTGTTTCCTTGTAACCCGCGCGACGAGTGAACCGCTGCACGCAGCGCTGATCATATGAATATTTTTTATAGGATGTACTTCGGAGAGTGTGCTCAGAGGCTACATGAGCTCATTCCGCCTGCCCCTTTTTTCCATCGGACGTCCAGACGCACTGCGGGGTACCACCCTTATCTTGTCGAGATCCCTCGGATACGTACTGAGAGCTATTCTTCATCTTTTTATTGCTCACTGCCAGGGAGTGGAATTCCCTGCCGGCGTCCAACCCAAAAACCTTTAAAGTACGAGTGAATAGGCTTCTTTTGGGTGAGCTCGCTACATCCTCGACCACATCTTTGCCCTTGAGCTAGATTGTGGTCAAGAGCGAACCCATTAAAAAAAAAAAAAATACAAGAAACAGCACGCCGCGCGGCTTAAAGTTTCGTGAAAATGTTATTTTACTGTGCAAATTGCAATTTCGCGGGTAGTTATAATTTCATTAGTGAAATTGTAATATTACGGTTTTTAAAATTTTACACTCGTCATTTGTCCTGTGTACAATAAACTGTTAAACAAATATGTAAAGATAATTTCACACAAATCGCTCGTCTCACCACTGTGCCCCAACCGTACTATATCGCTGAAGAACAAAATCATAACTGTGCTGTGGAATTGGAAACGGATCGCTGAGGCAGAACGTTTTACCCGTCCTTACCCGTTTGTACCCGGCCATATCCGCGCCATATAAAGCCTCAGCGATAGATATTTCCTGACAGTATTATGACGTATTGCTCGCGATATTGCTGTATTGAGCTGTTAGAATAGAATTATACTATATCGTAAAAAAACTAGTTTAAGAATAACACAGGAAATGAAAGATGAACACGTTTTAAGAAGACCTAAGTTTAGCCTACCTTGTTGAGACTGAGCGCTCCTCTTCATCTTTTATATTTAAATAGTGATGTTGTTAGTACTTTATTATGAACAGATCCACTGTACTCTGTGAATTGCGTACTATGCGCACAACTAAGGAACTGACTGGAATTATCTGCCTGCCTCTGCATTTCCGGGTTCATATAACCCGAATTTCTTTAAAGTTCTAGTGAATAGGCATCTTCTGGGTGAGGTTGCTACGTCCTCGACCATATCTCCGACCCTGGGCTAGATTGTGGTCAAGAGCAATCTCATAATCTAAAACATTAAAAAATCGTAGTTATTTAAGTATTTGCCAAGCTGTCCGTCCCTTACACGCACATTAAAAAAAAAATATTAAAAATCTTTATTTCTTTTACCAAAGAGATACAATATAATATGACATTTGTTCGGAATGTCACAAAATGTACTTCGGGGAGTGTGCTCATGAGCTGCACGAGCTCATTCCGCCTGCCCCTTTCTTCTACCGGACGTCCAGACGCACCGCTGGGTACCACCCTTACCTTGTGGAGATTCCTCGGATCCGTACTGAGCGCTTCTCTTCATCTTTTATACTGCGCACCGCTAAGGAATGGAATCCTCTGCCTGCGTCTGTATTTCCGGACACATATAACCCGAATCTCTTTAAAGTTCGAGTGAATATTCATCTTCTGGGTGAGCTTGCTACGTCCTCGACCACATCTCCGCCTCTGGGCTAGATTGCAAACCCATTATTTATAAGAAAAAAAAATATTTTTAAGCTAATATTAGCCTGTGCCAGGAGATGCTGCTCTTCCTTGTATACTCATCAGATTTTTATAAATCTTAATTCACTAAATATCAAAAAATATTAGTAAAGCCAGCCAAGCTAAACAGTTCAGACTCAGATTTAAACGATCAAAGAAGAATTTCTTTTTCCATAGAAAGTCTTCAATAACGTTTTCAATTTCCATTATTCAGGCGATAGGAATCTGCTCCTCTTCTAATTACCCTCACCGACACCCTTAATAGGGAAACGGATAAAGAACTTACAAGCAGTAAGCTCAAGCAGTAAGCAAGTAATAAAACAAACTCGGGTTTGTTCGAACTTTTATAACCGGAGAAAGACTGCACCGCAGTTATAGTAGTTATTCCTGAATAGCAGAATAACTACTAAAAACATTGGAAAATTTACGAAAAAATTCCCACGGGAACAAAGTCCCGGGTGAAAAGCTAGTAAAAATCTAATATTAAAAAAATATATATTACCCCCGACATTCGATTGCTTATTACTTTTAAACTGCTTAACTAATTTTGATCAAATAAAGTTAAAAACCATCTTGATTACGTTAGCTTTCAAATAAAAAAGCCGCATCGAAATCGGTCTATGCTTTTAGGAGCTGTGATGCCACAGACATATACACTACACTGATACACAGACACGAAAACACACGTCAAACTTATAACACTCCTCTTTTTTGTCGGGGATGGTGAGGACGTATCTGGTCTGGTAAACAATTAAATACAGGGTTACTTTTTAACCAGTACACAATTTTTTCTTACGGTTTCAGTAACGTTGATAGAACGTAAATAAGAAGGAAAACATTATTTTTCCAAAATTTTCAGATTTCGTCTTAAAGGTGAATTTTGTAAAACGCAGAAACACGTGTGTCACAAATTGTGTTG
The DNA here is from genome assembly GCA_949987775.1 of Aproaerema taeniolella. NCBI lineage: Eukaryota > Metazoa > Arthropoda > Insecta > Lepidoptera > Gelechiidae > Aproaerema > Aproaerema taeniolella. The sequence continues at coordinate 17,566,815 of OX465258.1, read as the reverse complement.
AAGAGTACTATTACCAAGTTTCAAGTCAATTGGACGAAGTTATTTTTTTTTTCACACAAAAAAATTGATTTATTTTCATGCTTCAGACGATCTAGCTTGAAATGTTTATATGAAACGATATAAAACAAAAAAATACGGGTCTGTTAAATTTTCATAAAGTTTACATACAAAAAATTTGTGTACTGATTAAAAATAACCCTGTATAAATGTAGGCTCACTATGTTCCTTATTAGCTAGTCTTCTCACTGCTTAAATATTTTGACATTGTGTCCTAGAAATGACCACCCCACCGCTATCGGTATTAAAATCTTTTAACGACGGTTTAAACGCTATTAAATGGCGGCAATGTATTTCTAATTTAATTTTGGGGTATTTATTTATTAATTGGTTAATATTAGTTTAGGATAATCATTAGCGAGGAATATCAGCATGGCTAACATAGACTCGTTACATAATTTTGACGCTTGAGTAAGTTGTTTGTTCTCGGGTCATGGGTGTTCGTGTCTGTCTTTGTGTGTGTTGCAAGGGACCCACTTTTTTATTTTTTATTATGATATTGGTTAACTCTTTTACCAAGGTCATAGATGAGGTCGACGATGGAGCGAGTTAACCCAGAAAATTCCAATTAAGGCACTGGTACTCCCACGCACCGACGGAACACAGCAAGCTGTTTGGCGTCGGTCTTCGGTAGGAGGGTGGTCGCGAACCAGACGGCCCTTTACAGAGCCTACCACACCGTATAAGACCATAGGACGACACCTCAGATTGAAAACAAACCTACGATACAAAGGGAAAACCTTAGTGTGTGCCTCTGAGTGTGTAGCGTTTATTTATTTACTAGCTTTCCGCCTGCGGCTTCGCCCGCGTGAACTTCGGGAACCGCGTGAAGTTTTTTCCCGCTAACTCCCGTTCCCGTGGGAATTTTGCAATATCCTGTTGCAACTAAGCTTTAAGTTTACTAAGGTACCTGCATGCCAAATTTCAAGCGTCTAACTTAAGCGGTTTAGATTTTTCATACAAAAGGATTTTCCCGCTAATTCCCGTTCCCGTGGGAATTTCGGGAATTCCTTTCTTAGTGCACCTCTACGGTACCTAAGCTACGTCCCTTCCAAATTTCAAGTGCCTACGTTTAGCCGTTTAGGCTGTGCGTTGATATGTCAGTCAGTCAGTTTCTCCTTTTATATATTTAGATAGTAGTAGTGATTGAAGATTTTTTTAGTGCCACTGTCTACCCTGACGTGCTTTAGTCTGTAACTTTGACAGTAAAATAATAGCACAATGGTAAGGACCCTAATATATTATCTACAACAACCCAGCCCTTGTAAATATTTAGTAACATAGACAACCCTTATTACTTGGGGCTAATAAAGCTCATTATCGCACGACGAGATGGCCAACGTTGCGGGCAATGGTCTTGTTAACACATCTATATGGTCGTAGGATTGTGGCCTTTATGGCTTGTGTTTACGATGTTGTCTTGCGGCGTTGAATGGGTGCTAAGAGTGTAACGTAAGAGTTTGAATAGTTTTTGTCACGTAAGAGTTTGAATAGTTTTATTTATGTGAGTTTTTGTCTGTGTGTCTTTATTTTTATTGAAGACTAGCTGTCCGCCCGCGACCACAGAATATATATAATAGCCGCGACTTCGTTTCCGTGGGAGTTGTCCCGGTGGAGTTTCATTAAAAAAATATAAACCTGATCGTGACAATAAGGAACGCAACAAAGAAAGAATCATCCAAATCTGTTGAGCTGTTCTCGAGTTTGCATCCATTTTTATTATTTATATAGAAGACTAGCATCCCGCTCGAGACTTCGTTCCCATGGGAATTCGGGAAAATTATGAAGCTGTTACTCAGGGATAATGTAGCATCCTAATGGTGAAAGAATTTTTGAAATCGGTCCAGTAGTTTCGGAGCCTATTCGTTACACACATACAAAAATACAAATCTTTCCTCTTAATAATATTTCTAAATATGTAAAAGGAGAAACTGACTGACTGACTGACTGACATATCAACGCACAGCCTAAACGGCTAAACGTAGGCACTTGAAATTTGGAAGGGACGTAGCTTAGGTACCGTAAAGGTGCACTAAGAAAGGAATTCCCGAAATTCCCACGGGAACGGGAATTAGCGGGAAAATCCTTTTGTATGAAAAATCTAAACCGCTTAAGTTAGACGCTTGAAATTTGGCATGCAGGTACCTTAGTAAACTTAAAGCTTAGTTGCAACAGGATATTGAAAAATTCTTACGGGAACGGGAGTTAGCGGGAAAAAACTTTTGTATGTAAAAATCTAAATCACGTAAGATAGATGTTTTCAATCTGTGTACTCTGTACAAAAAAAAATTAACACGCAAACGAAGTTGCGGGCATCAGCTAGTATTAGTATAGAATAGATTATTTTTGGCTTACTCTAAACTGATACGCCTACTAAACTGAACAGTTTCCCCAAGAAACATAGGTCAAAATATGGAAAAAAATCCTCTACCAAAACAAACGGTTCACAAATGGCACTGTGGGAATAAAAAAAAAGCAAAAGAAAAGATTTTCTCATCTTTGAATGTGCCAGCTGTCAACTTTTCTCAGGTTGTTGAAACCAGTATTGTGGGCAAAAGGCTGACAACCTATATACTCATATTCCATCTAATAACCCACAGAATGAATGTCTAATGTGGAGTCAAGAGGTTTCAGATCCACATATTTTTGGGCCGTGTGGTGATCGGTTGAGAATAACACCACCCCATCTCTTTCCGTGGGTGTCGTAAGAGGCGACTAAGGAAACACAAATGAGACCTGCCTCCTAGTAATCCATCGCAGGCAACGACACTTCATTTTTTTCTGAATCTGAGGTGTCGTCCTATGGTCTCATGCGGTGTGGTAGGCTCTGTAAAGGGCCGTCTGGTTCGCGACCACCCTCCTACCGAAGTCCGACGCCAAACAGCTTGCTGTGTTTCGTCGGTGCGTGGGAGTACCAGTGCCTTTATAGGCATTTTCTGGGTTAACTCGCTCCGTCGTCGACCTCATCTTTGACCTTATGGTCAAGATTGAGGTCAAGAGTTAACACATCTTTAATAAAAAAAAAATCTCCTTCCGTGGGTGTCGTAAGAGGCGACTATGGAAACACAATGAGACCTGCCTCCTATAAATCCATCCTAGGCAACGTCCTATGGTCCCATGCGGTGTTCGCGACCACCCTCCTACCGAAGTTTGACGCCAAACATCTTGCTGTGTTCCGTCGGTGCGTGGGAGTACTAGTGCCTTAATTGTATTTTCTGGGTTAACTCGCTCCATAGACGACCTCATCTATGACCTTGGTCAAGATTCTGGTCAAGAGTTAACCCATCTCATAGTAAAAAAATATGTCGTTCTGCCTCCCCCGAAAGGCATTATAGCCGTAGTTGTACAGATAGACAGATAGAACATCGACCTTTTGGTACCATTCAAATATTAAACCCAACTCGATACAAGATTTTCTAGCGTTTTCCTGAAGAAGCAACGTGAAAATTCGAGATACTATCCTCGATAGCCAAGTTACTTCAATGACCATTCGATATATCCTGTAGATAGGTAATACCGTGCACTTTAGTTAACTTTATACAGCTTTCAGCTGTATTTACTGTGAGAGAAAAAGTGTTTTTAACTTTTGAAATAGATACTTGCTTTTTACAAGCTACTATTAACTTGCAATCTATTTTTGTAGGTATACATAAGCTTGTTGGTAAGTACGCTTGTTCGCGTCAAAGGGGTTCGAACATTTTTGTATGAAGCCTGGCTTGCCTAAAGTTGCAAGTACATACTTACAAGTACATAAAAAGTCGCGTTTTTAATGTACACGTATGAAACATATGCCAATCGATAGAGAAAATAATTACAAACAACAAATATTGATTGACAAAATGTCGTAAGTGATATACTTTCTGAGTAATTTCAGTTTGAAAATGTAAAATATAATTAAAAGAAAATCATCGTTTAAACTGATTTAAAGTCCATTATCATCATTTTAAAGCATCTCGCGCCACGACTAGCATTAAATTGGATTCTCGTCATACTAATGCAAAAAAGGATTCTCGTATAATAGGATAAAATGCAAAAAAATATGTAAAATATGTTTTAGGTGAAATCAATATGAAACAAAATCCTTACAAGTCTGAGTCATCCATCAGTACTTAAAAAATACCATAGAATTAATGCGGTGCGAAGAGATCCGGCTCGTGATAAGTGTCACGAGCCGCATCTCTTCCCGTCCCCCATTTCACCACTGTCGATGAACCAAAGGGCTGTTTACCGCGCCAGGAGGGCAGCATGAGAGAAGCTTTGGATGTTATCACGTTTTTTAAGCTTCTGTACGTATGCTGTCACGTTCCTTTTAAAAAAGAATTAATAAGACAACATGCTTAGAGAAGCTTTGTTACGGCGCTTATGTTAGACGGGCAGGTCAAGTCAGTCAGTTTGTCACCGTGGCTTGCACCGTGCACAAGCGTTCCCGTTGCTGTAGAAGAAGTTTAAGTTGTTATCTTTTGTGAAGTTTTTGTTGTTGATATTTTTGTTATTTCTTGACTGTTAACATTAGCTGTTTTATCTATTATTATTGACATTTACGCGATGTCAAGAAGCTTAGGCCCGCCAGGTTCGCAGTGTTTCTTCTGCGGAATTAGTACTGCTCGCCCTATCGCGATCACAAATATGATGTTATGAGCTTTGTGAGGGATATCTAAACCATCACCCTTATGTCCAAGAGTATGCCAACCATATACTTATTCCGCGGTAAACCTCATTAACCCTGGTGTCGAAGTTATTGACCTGCTAAAGACCTTCGCAGTGGCTCATGTACCGACTACTATCGCAGATACTTAGGCACTTGAAGTCGGCGCCTTCCGTAGCATGGAATCATCTTTCTTTCGGACAATCAGGTGATTCCCTTGCGGCCTGGTGATTCCCTTGGATTATTTAGTCTTGATATCCTGTAGTGGATCAGGGGGGACAAGAGGACTTATCAGTACTTATTACTCCACTCATTATGTTGAAGTACTAGCCACTTCTTAGTTCTTATGCTGTCATTGATACGAAGTCAAAATCAAAAGTCAGTGTCCTAACCAAACTGAGGAAAGTCTCAAAATCATAAAGTGATGTTTGTTCGGATCCCGGAACCTTCTCGATGGCCGCGCGCGGCGGCGTGGGAAATGGCGTACGAGCGGTGCGAGAAGCGGCGTACTAGTGGCGCGGGAAGCGGTTTATGAGGGGCGGTTCCAGTCGAGCAATGTCTCTGTATTTTAGTTACCGTAGTGATTTTCAATCTTATTTTTAACACTAGACTTTAAGCTCGTCAAACCGTAGAAGGTCTAGGGCAAGATTGTAGTCAAGAGCACACCAATGAGTAAGAGTTGTTTTTTTATTGATAAAGATCACGGTGACAGTGAGTGACAAAATGACTGGTAAAGAACAACCTTGTAGTTGGTCCCTTCCTTTCACCCTGCACCCTTTGCGCCGCCGCATTAACGTGGTATTTTTCTTGATGGATTGGGTTGTAATCAATGAGTAGATTTTGGATTTTGATTTGTTGTGGATTTCACCAAAAACATATTTAACTTTTTTTTTTCTTGCATTTCCTATTATTTTAGTATAACAGGAATCCAATTTAATGCTAGTAGTGGCGCGGGATGCTTTAAAATGATGACAATGGACTTTAAATCAGTTTAAATGATTATTTTTTAAAATTATATTTTACATTTTCAAACTGAAATTACTCAGAAAGTATATCACTTACGACATTTTGTCAATCAGTATTTGTTGTTTGTAATTATTTTCTCCGTCGATTGGCATATGTTTCATACGTGTACATTAAAAACGCGACTTTTTATGTACTTGTATGTACTTGCAACTTTAGGCATGCCACAGAGGTTCGATGCTCTTTTAAAGCCAACCGAAAATTTTATATGCGCCATCTTGGATTTTAGTTAGAAGAATCGTGACGCTCCAGGCTTCGCCCTGCGCATTCTCCTCGTGCCGATTATGATATGCATTTTGTAATCCAAGATGGACATCGTGTCTTTTTGAAAAAAAAAAATCTCCATTTTGACCCTACAAAAAGGGAAAAACCGCTTCGCGGCCTGCTTCAGCAGGTCGCACGCCACGCGAAACCTAGTTATTATTATAAACATGAAAATAATGTACATAATACAATACAACCTAAGACATAAGTTTCCCGGCTATCAACTCAGTAAACTAGACAAAGGGACCATTATCTCAAAGCTATGGCTAATATATTTCAACGAAGCAAGTCAATATTTCTTCCAAATGTTCCATGTATTCATTTAGTGGCAAAATAAACACGCATTCAACCAATACGATTTCTAGTCACGAAGTAGAACTATAAGTAATACATTTTCCTGTTAGCGCGTCAGTGTTATTGCTCATAAAAACTGGCTTTACAGGACTTGGGAGGTTACAAGGTTCAAATGAGAAGGGAAACTAAGGCCTTTTTTTAATATCCAACAAAATAAGAAGGGTGTTTGACAAGTGTGTCTTTCTATGGCATCGTAGCTTCTAAAACAGGGTTTCTCAAACTTTTGGCTCCACGAACCCCTGTTAAAGTTTCAAGATGACAGCGAATCCCTGGAGTCAATTAAACCCCCCCTCCCCTATAGAAAATAATAAAATAAGGTTGAAGAAAATAAGGTTTTATTTCAATAAAAAGTAAGAAATACAGTGTCAAAAGAAATATATTTTTAATAGTAATGTGATGGATGGGCTATTGTTTCTTGTTGCAGATTGAGTCAATTCTAGGAGTTATTTTGGCCTGCCAGTCATCAAGCCGCGAACCCCCTACCGACGAATGGCGAACCCCTTTGGGTTCGCGTACCCCACTTTGAGAAACCCTGTTCTAAAAGAATTACCCGAATTTCGATACGACTTTTTTTATTTGAAAGCTGACATAATCGAGATGTTTCTTATAGATGGCCGTGTCATGATCGGTTGAGAATAACAAATGAGAATATTATAAGATGGGTTAACTCTTGACCTCAATCTTGACCATAAGGTCAAAGATGAGGTCGACGGTGGAGCGAGTTAACCCAGAAAATGCCTATAAAGGCACTGGTACTCCCACGCACCGACGGAACACAGCAAGCTGTTTGGCGTCGGACTTCGGTAAGAGGGTGGTCGCGAACCAGACGGCCCTTTACAGAGCCTACCACACCGCATGAGACCATAGGACGACACCTCAGAATCAGAAAAAAAATGAAGTGTCGTTGCCTGGGATGGATTACTAGGAGGCAGGTCTCATTTGTGTTTCCTTAGACGCCTCTTACGACACCCACGGAAAGAGATGGGGTGGTGTTATTCTCAACCGATCACCACACGGTTTAAAATTAAAAAAAAATAAAGAACTTACTGTAACTTTTACTGAAATGTGATCCAAAACCGGACGAGGGGAGGTTCCGTCCATTCGGACAGCACATTGTGATGACGTTAAACGGGAAACGATATAAACAGCCGATAAAATTTGATGCCCTTCGTAAACAGGGACCCTTCCTAATATTATACGAATTAGTTAAAAGTACTTTCATGTTTTTCTTCCTACTGGGTGACTTTTCACTTTTTTTTTAAAAATTATATGATGGGTTAACTCCTGACCTCAATCTTGACCATAAGGTCAAAGATGAGGTCGACGATGGAGCGAGTTAACCCAGAAAATGCCTATAAAGGCACTGGTACTCCCACGCACCGACGGAACACAGCAAGCTGTTTGGCGTCGGACTTCGGTAGGAGGGTGGTCGCGAACCAGACGGCCCTTTACAGAGCCTACCACACCGCATGAGACCATAGGACGACACCTCAGATTCAGAAAAAAATGAAGTGTCGTTGCCTGGGATGGATTACTAGGAGGCAGGTCTCATTTGTGTTTCCTTAGTCGCCTCTTACGACACCCACGGAAAGAGATGGGGTGGTGTTATTCTCAACCGATCACCACACGGTTAAAATCAAACAAACTCATTATCAATATCTATATACTATCTTTCCGCCCGGGACTTCGTCTCCGTGGGAATTCGGGAAAATCATGTACCCTATGTTCATTACGGATAATAGGGTTCCAATGAAATAATTTTTCAAATCGGTCCAGTAGTTTCGTAGCCTATTCAATACAAACAAACAAATCTTTCCTCTTTATAATATTAGTATAGATATAAAAATGAACCCCTATTTCTCCTGGTCACGCTTTTACTTGAGAACGGCTTGATCGATTTGGATGATTTTTTTTTTTTTGTTGTGTTCCTTATTGTCACAACCAGGTTTAATTTTTTTAAATCCTCCGGGACAATGCCCACGGGAACGAAGTCGCGGGCGGACAGCTAGTTTATAAATAAAATGAATCTCTATTTCCTTTGGTCATCGCATCACGCGTGAACGGATGGAACAATTACGCAATTTTTTTTTTGTGTTTATTATTGTCAGAAAAAGGTTCTAATGAAACAAAAAAAATTTAAAGTTGAGCGAAACATAAGAAAATTTAAGACAGGACAACATCTGTCGGGTCAACTAGTTAGGTAATAAAAAAAACGTAAATAAGGACTAAACATTTTTATTTGACACTTATTCCTTTTTAACGTTTTATGGGGTGAACTTTTAGAAACGCAAAAATAAGGGTCTTAAGAATTGTGTTGAATAGCACTATACAGGGCCTTAGTTAAATCGCTTTCAACCTCTCGGGTGGTAAATCAGTCCATGAAACTGAACAACTTTCCCAAGGAACAAAGGTCAGAATACGAAAAAAAAATTTTTAGTTCCCATACAAACTGCGTCAGCTGATAGCGCATTTTGTATGGGAAGTCAATTTTTTTTCATACTTCGACCTTTTTTCCTTGGCAAAGTTGTTCAGTTTCATGGACTGATTTACTACCCGAGAGGTTGAAAGTGGTTTATCTAAAGCCCTGTATAGTACCAATTTTTAAGTAAATTGGCTGATGTTAGAGCATTAAGTGGTTCTACACTAGATGCCACGTTTGACACACATTGTGAGGGTCATCAGATGGAACAAGTTGCATAATGGTGAGAGATGGTCAGCCTTTCACCCATTATACAGCAAAACCCTCGCATCCCTCTTACAGACTTTTACTGTATACCTGGGAGGAGTAGGTAGCTGGCACATTCAGTTGCGTAGCCAGGTAACCAAAGGCCCTGGGCAAAAAAAAACTAGGGCCCCAACTAAACTGTTTAGAATCGTTTGTTCCGTATTCGCCGTGTTCCGAATTCGACTTACTCCAGATTTGTCGTCACGCGCGGGGCAGGGTATCTCTGCACATGCACCTAAGCTGGCCAGTTCCTTTTCAAAAAGACAATAGGTCTACCGTCTTTATGATTTTATAAAACATTGTTGTGAATTAATGCAAAACATACCAAATTTTTAATTTTATTGTGTGGTTTCTCGAAACATGTCAAACTGTAATGTTTATAACGTATTTAAAGTCTTTATGTCGTTAATACATGTAATAAAAATAGGTAAAAAAACTTTTTAAGTTAAACGGTTTTATGTTAAACATACATTGCAATGTTTAAGATAAATGTACTAAAAACCAAAAAATAATAAAATAGATACAGTCGTGGGAATTATAAACATATGCATAGACTAGACTAAAATAAAACCGTGGGGCACGTCAATTGTCTACAAATTATCGACTTAATGTTATAGTTACATTTATCTTAAACATTGCAATGTATGTTTAACATAAAACCGTTTAACTTAAAAAGTTTTTTTACCTATTTTTATTGTCTAGTTTTTAGTTTTTATTAAAAACATACATTTGGTAGCGGCGGCCATCTTGTATTTCAATTTTTTATAGTATATTGTATTCTGCTTGTTGAGCCCTTTCATTTGATACCCATATTGATGGGATTGATAAAACCTACCTTATCCGCCATTTTGTAGCGGCCGCCATCTTGGATTTCAATTTTTTATAGTATATTGTATTCTGCTTGTTGAGCCCTTTCATTTGATACCCATATTGATGGGATTAATAAAACATAAATTATCCGCCATTTTGTAGCGGCGGCCATCTTGAATTTATAATGATAATGAATAAACATAATTGTATTGTCACCAAAATCCAAAGTGTATACAAAATTTCAGATTAATCGGTCGACAGGAAGAGAAATTTGACCCAAGAATAATAAATAAAACAAACGGGGTGAGCTAAATAAAACCGTTTAAAAAACCGTTTAAAAAAGTAAACCTTTAATAAAGCGTTTACACATACTTACCTACCAGTTCAGTTATACAATTTTGTTTTTGTTTTAAGTTTTTAATTTTTATGTATAAAACAAACATCAGTTCATGCAGTTAACTTGAAGAGGTGTTCGCAGCCTGTAAGTAAATACATTTTTATGTTTAAATATATAATTGTGCCTCAACCAATTGTATAGTGATATACCTATAATAAAGAATTTTGAAAAAACAAAAACAAAACAAGATTTGTCGTAATCCACAAAGATGTTCGAGACTTGTTGGGAATTCCCCTGTATTTTTTCAAATAGGTAAGCTGCCATTATTAAGGTCGCGTTCCTGGAATCTGTTTTTTTTATGTTCCAAATGTGGGAGAAATTTTTCACTGGTTCAATGTATAGTTTGTAAGTCAGAGTCTGGGGGGCCCCCTGAGCTTGGGGGCTCCGGGGCACTGCCCCGTCTAGCCCTCCAGTAGCTACACTGGGCACATTCTAAGTTTTTCTTTCACTCCTAGTCTAGCATAGAAGGATTTTAGTCCATACAACTTGTCTTTGTATATTTCTTTTTCTAGTAATGTCATAGGTTCCTTAGGGAAAGTTGTTCAGTTTCATAACGAGAGTCAACCCGTAAAGTTTCCCTAACGAATTTAAAATCAGACTATCCCTACTAATATTATAAATGCGAAAGTAACTCTGTATGTCTGTCTGTTACGCTTTCACGCCTAAACTACTGCACCGATTTTGATGAAATTTGGCACAGAGATAGATTATACCTTGGGAAAGGACATAGGCTACATTTTATCCCACAGCTGGGCAAGACATAACCTATATAGTCCACACGCTAGTATACCTATATTTTGATTGTGTGTATCTAGAACATTGATTCCCAAAGTGGTCCAGGTGGACCCCCAGGGTGTGACAAAAAAATGGGGGTTCACAATTCGTATAAGCGGGGGTCCACAAAAATGTATCTGTTTTCGATAGTGAAAAACTAAAATGCTCCTTGTGCTGTGAGTAAGATGTAAAAAATGTAAAGTAGGATGGAATAACTTTTTTGATTGGCCACCTTTACTTTTCTGACATCCAATCACAGCACAATCAATTAATTAATAAACCAATCAATTCTCGCTTTTTTTTCGAAAACTGTTAATTCGTGGTTGAAACTCAGCCGCAACGCAAATTCTCTTAATTAGATCTAATCTTCACATTTTTTGTCGAGTTTTGGGAATATGGTGGAAATGTAGCTGCAGGGAGGGGGTCCACCGAAACCAGCAAAATTTTGAAAGTGGTCTATGAGAAAAAAAAGTTTGGGAACCTGTAATCTAGAAGAAGTCTTGTTACATGGGAGACCTTATTGTGGACTTTTGAGTGTGTATCATTACTATAAAGTGCCCATTACAGCACAATACCTACTCTAAGAGCTCCGAAGATAAATGTGTTCTAGGAGATAATCTCACATGATGACTTATAACTACCCACAATACCCACATTTAGTATCATAAGCAGGGTAAAAGAACCACTTACTCTGTTTATGCCCTTAATTCAATAACTCGGCCCCGATTCTGTAACTAAGGCTGACATTCGTAGACGAAAACTAAGCCAAGATCCGACTCTGAAATATCAAATTAAGGCGACTACAGCACCTAAATTACGATTTTATGATGCGTAGATAAGCATGACGCACTGCATTAAATCGAAGAAAAAAATACTACGCTAATATTCAGGACATAAACTAGATAAGTAGTTTGCTGAAAACATGATTCAGCACTTTTGGTTCGATAGAAAAAGCTCACAAAGTCAACTCAAAATACCCAATATTGTGTATCTTTTAAGCTGTAAAAAACGATAGTAAAATGCACACAGGAACTTAAATTTGCTATCAAAATGTTCGTGATTGAACACTCTCGATAAGTAGTTAACGCATTTTTCGATTTAAGCTGTTACCTTTCCATAAATCTCATTTTTCTAACTTTCGAACATGTTTTTACGCACACACGCTTTCATAGTCCGTAAACTTCGTGTATCGACACTGTTCGCACTGCCGGCCCAGGCCTGTTGATAGACGGAGATGGCACTATTCCTATGTGTGCTGCCTTTATCGGGTGCTGTAGTCGCCTGAAATGTCATTTGCCTACTAAAGAAGGCAAATTTGACATTTCAGAGTCTGGTCTTAGCTTAGTTTTTGTCTATAAATGTCAGCCTTAGAACCCTATCACACGGCGTATTTTAAACGCGCCGACGCCGCGCGTTTCAGGAACGCACGTTTTCAGCGCCGTAGTTGCCGATGTTTGCGTTTTCATAGATTTAATCGCTCGTTTCACGCACGTATCGCTTTATCTGGTAAACGCGCTGTAAATGCGCGTTTTACGATCACCTAGTGTGCTGAGGTTACAAGGTTGCGTTCGAATCGCGTTTGAAGCGCGTATACGCGCGTGGAAAGCGCGTCGTCCGGCGCGTTCTTAATACGCCGTCTACTACGGGCTTGTGTGTCGATGGAATATAAATAATAATAAATAATTTTTATTTCCAAAAAGGGTAAGTTGACATAGGTAGATTGTTAAATAATTAACTTACAATTAGCCATTACAAAGTCTGCCAACAAATCAATTAATCTGCGAATCTCGCACTAGGCTTTCGCCTGTATCGCGAGATTCAGTACAAACGATTCTACTGACAAATAAGTAGTTTACAGTCAAAGACGAACTAATTGCTATGTAACATACCTTATATTTTAAAACAAAGAATTGTAAAATAAAATAAAATAATAAAACAAAAAAAGGGAAAAATCAACTAAAAGTGCGTGTACGTCCACGTGTGTGCAAGTTTGTGTGTGTGTGTGTGTGTGTGTGTGTGTGTGTGTGTGTGTGTGTGTGTGTGTGTGTGTGTGTGTGTGAATGCTTGTGGTCGCCATTTTATCCGTTCAGGTGACGAAATTGAGAAATATCCTCATACATCTAATGACGGTTGCTTTGACTGGTGGTGGCGCCACCGCCAATTGAATTTTCAGTTGCTAGGTAGGTAGTTTGCAACTTTACGTTCGGTTAGCGGTGGCGCTGCTGGTCGGGGTGGTAGTCAACAAGTAATATGAAAATTAAATAGTTCTCAATTTCACCCCCTGAACGGATAAAATGGTCTCCATTCCATCGACACACAACTGAAGTTACAGAATCGGGGCCGAATCCTCTTAGATGGGTAGTATTTACGTTAATATACCCTATTTTTCTGGCTCGTTACTCCCTACCTCCTCGACAAACCCTAGAGGATAAGTCGCCATCTTTTATTCAAGAGACCAATGAATGAATGAATGAACAAGATCAGATTGACGAGAATCAATCCTGCATCGACTATTAGGGATAACTATCGGCACTCGAATGGAAATCGTTCTAGCTCTAATTTCGTATTTATTTTATACGTTTCGACTTAACGTAGCGTAGTTCCATGCTAGGGAGTAAAAGAAAAACTTTGCAAGTACCAGCTGCCAGCTCTTCCCAGCTATACTGTTGAAGCCAGTAAGTGGGTAAGGGTTTTGCTGTTTCGTGGAGACTTTGCTGACAATGACAACTTATTACCAGTATTCTTATGTTTCATCTAATAACTCACAGAATGTATGTCTGCCTACTCAGATAGGCATTGTAGGCGTTATTGTGTGGATGGATGGAATAGTCTAATTGAGAGCGGCCGATTCCAACGGATATTCATCCATTACACCTATACCATTGACTTATCAGTGAGGTTAAGCAACGTACACAGAGGCAGGGGACCTGATGGGTGACCAAACTGGCAATTTTTTACGAGCGTTTCCGTGCTTCGGAGGGCACGTTAAGCTGTCGGTTCCGGCAGTTGTCGATTGATTACAGTCGTTAAAACCAACTCAGAGGCCATTGTGCGGTTTGAAAACTCTGACACCAGGGTTTAGCCAAGTTCTCCACATACTTGAACCTACACGATAAGAATAAGAAGATTGACTTATGGGAGAAGTAGCACGAAGGAGCCAGATTTTGAAGAAGCCACTTGCTATGTTGCGAGTTTAGGAACGGACTTGGTTGGTGATTTTATTTTTAAGTGGCAACACCTGATTTCTCGTCACCCAAAACATAAAATCTCTACCGAAATAATGCAAAAAGGCTCTTCAGAACCTTGCTTGTTAATGCCATTTCTTTACTACATAGTTCAGAGGCCATCGGTTTACTACTACCTTACATACTTGTATTGATTTTCCATTGATTAAATAGAATCATAAATCTTGTACGCTATCTCGGCATGTTTTTTCGCGCTTTAAATTTACCAAAAAGAACGCATTTTAACGTATAAATCTGCATGCTGTCAGTGCAATGCTGGCCGTTGGCAGGTTGCGATATAAATCAATCGCCATTTCAGTTCCAAATTCAAATCCGTAGAACGAGCTCGCGCGGCTTTGGCGCCATTTTTAACCTTCGAATTTCGTCTTTTCTCCTTTGACTGTTGCAAAGCCCCGCGAATGTTCAAAACACATGTTTTTAAGGATTTTAGAGGAAATTCAAAGGAGTATTTGCTCGGACATCTTGTTTTGTGTTTCTGTTACATTTTTCCAAAGTGTTCTACGATTTTTAGTTTGTTAGGGTAGTAATAAACACTTCGCTGGCTCAGGAATCAGTGAATAGTCCTTTACTACCATTTATTTTGGCTTCCGAGATCAAAGATCTGACGGCCGGTTTGGTCGAGTGGTAGTGACGCTGCCTCTCGATCGGCGGGTCCTGGGTTCGATTCCAGTCGGGGCAAATATTTGTGTAAAAAGCAGATGTTTGTTCTCGGGGTCATGGGTGTTTGTGTCCGTCTTTGTGTGTTCCAAGGGACCCACGACACAAGGGAAAACCTTAATGTGGGCCTTTGAGTGTGAAACTTTTTTTTTTTTTTAATGAATTAAAAATAATATCTTAGCTTGCCGACTAGTAACCGGGTATCAAAAAAAATATGTTTGGGTTCTAAAAGTATTACATTATTAAATCATTACCTATTTAATAATTTTTCTACGATTTTTGTATGCTCTACTTTTAAAAAAAGTATCCCATTGTTATAGTTTTTAATAGCCAAAAGTACACTTTTCCGCTATCATCATTATTGTCGATTGAAAATTTATTTGGTCGCCGAAACATAAATCTAGCTAACTGTTTAAAATACAACCTATTTTTAAAGGAGTAGGTGCCGATTTTAGAATTTTTATGGATTCTGAAAACTATTTTTTTTTTTGACAACCCAAACACATTATTTGTCGCTTGATTAAATACGATTCATTATGAAAGGCAGTTTTTCAGATAGATAGATTACTTCTTTAGGGAAAGCTCAATGTACGAAAAAAATGTTCCAGAATTTTCCTAAATTCTAAAAACACGGTTCGTCACTTTGTTTACTTGTCATCGTGGATCTGTTTCTGTTTACATAATTCTTTGAGTATCCTTGGTAGAATAAACACAATTTAAACACCTTGTGCAGTAATGAGATCGTTTTCCTTTTGTGCTTGAAGAAAGAAGTGAGAATAAAGTGGCTGAGAAGCATAGAGAGGTAGACATGAAATAACGGTAGATATATTCATTTACTTTAAAGTAGTTAGCGAAAATCGAGGATGTGAATCAGTCCGTGAAACTGAACATCTTTCCCCAGGAAACGTAGGTCAAAATATGAAAAAAAAATTGTCTCTCCATAAAACTTGTAACAGCCCAGTTGGTAATAAGCCAGACTTATAACCGTAAGGTTGCAGGTTCAAATTCTGTACCACTCAATTCGTCTTTTCAGATTTATGTACGAATTTCTTATTAATTGTTTTTTTAATAAACGCCACACACTCAAAGGCCCACACTAAGGTTTTCCCTTGTGTCATAGGTCCCTGGGAACATACATAAATACAAACACAAATATCCATGACCCGAGCACAAACATCTGCTTTATACACAAATATTTGCCCCGGCTGGGAATCGAACCCAGGACCCGTCGATCAAGAAGCAGCGCCGCTACCATTCGACCAAACCGGCCGTCATTAATTATCGCTAATCACTTGCTCAGCGGTGAAGGAAAACATCGTAATTAAACGTAAATCGTAAATATATATTTGCAAATGGTTAAAAATATCAGAAAACTGCTTACTTATCACTGCATCTACCCTTATTTTATCCCAAATATCATCTTAAAGGGGTGTGAAAGGGTAGGGAGGGGATGTTGTGAACAATTCCTGTGTGAAATGGAATCCTGCTGTCATTGAACACCGCTGTACAAAATTGTACCGCAATCTTCGGAACTTTTTAACAAGATCGCTTGTTATTTAGGTAAGTAGGTTGTTTAGATATTGTTTATCCAGAAATGGGGTGAAAGGTTAAATTCTTCCTTATACATATAAAAATATCTTTTAACGATAGGAAATCCCACAGGTTTTTGCTTACTAAGTGAGTTTACATATGGTGCTTTTTACAAGCTTTTTTAACTTTCAATGTAAGTACGTTTGTACTTACTTTGCAAGTCTTTTAGCAGGAAATCTATAGTGATCGACTAGGTATTGTAAATTGGAATATATAAAAAATTAAAAGCGGATATTTTGGGAAATGGTCATTTTGTGAAAGCGAACATTTTGGGAACTGGTCATAATAATGTAAAAGCGAATGTTTTGGATAGTGGTCATGTTGAGAAAAGTATTAAAACCGACATTTGAGAGGTAGTGATAATGTCAACAAAAAGAAAACTCTAACCTGCCGAACTATTAACCTTTTGTCACTGAAATACAATGTTCTATCCCACCTCATTTGTTTCCATCATTTCCTTGATAAACCTGCCTTTCACATGGGTCCTAGAATACAGACAGACAATACTACAATACTTCGCCAACTGAATACTTTCCTATTAGTACTTGTCATAAACAAACAATTGCTTGAAGCTGTGGCTTGAAGTGAATGACCAGAGAATCTTAGACAATGTGATAGCTTAGAGTGGTAAAACTAGATGGACCGTTTGCCTGCTTTTTTTTGTTAAACCTACCCCTTTCGGGAAAGACAATAGAATCTATGTCCATACAGTAATGTATTCTGAATAAGCTCCTCCCAGTCTCCGTAAACCGATAGTTTTATTGACGTAGAGCTATGGCGGCGAGAAGCACTGCTGCGGGATCTATATCGGAACCAAACGGAGCCGATATACTGTATCAATTGAATTCTTTTATCATTACATTGTTTTAATTTTGTTTTCTGCTGAATACACTATCACTATTACACATTAAACAACTCTTTAATATAGAAAACAAAAATTCAGTCGGCACAGCAACTCTCACGCTGAGTTTTCGCCGAAGACCGCATTTGCCTTTTTAGTTTTTTTTTTAAGTATTCATTTACATAGCAGGCAAATAATTTAAAAAAATTCTAATACAATATTGTATATAGAGGATCGTCTCTTATTACGTACCTCTAATATTCCTATTACAGCTTGATAATACTTTTTTAAGGGCGCCACCATCGTCTTTAGAATTAATCTTGTCAATCGACAAAAGCCGACATCTACAACGATTAAATGTGCCCTCTGAAGCACTGGAACGTTCGTAATTTGCCACAATGGTCATCCCGTGAACGTTGCTTAATATTTTTAGGCCTCTATCCATATAATTCTATTCTTTTGCCTTTTAATTTGTTTCTCACCGCGCAACGTTGTCATTGTTGTCTGTCTGTCGTCGATTGTTTTACATATGTATTGCCATTTGCGTCACTTTATGTATAGCTGTAGCCACGTAGCTGTGTTTTTGCGAAATACATTGTAATTATCACTTTTGATTGTGTTAGTGGCTTGAAGTTGTTGTAATAGGGAATTTGCATGATTTTTTTTATTTAAAAAATTAATCCTCATTCATGTAATAAACAGTTTAGTAAAACTATTTTTCAAATAATTATGAAATTAAAAAAGATATAAGCCATCGAAGATTTATGTCATCTCTTTCTAGCAAAACGAAATTTAACACGGAGTTTGTATGGACGTAGTGACATGTGACGTCACAGTCCATGTCGGATATCTCTGTCTAATCGGTGCGTAATTAATAGTTTTAAATGCGTATATCGGCCGTATTTCTTGGCCGATTTTAATTTTAATTTCACTTGTTTTCATCTCAACTGCGGTATTTTCATATTTTGTTATTTTGTTAATCAATGCGATAAAAAAAATCGAAAAGGGCATCTTTTCTTGTCTCTGAGTAAGATGGTAACTTAATCCCTTTTTCAATAAAATTTTATTGAATAAGGAAGCGTCACGGGAGCGTTTAAAAATATGTCTTATTTCTTTGTTAGTAAGACATGTTTTTACATGTCTTAGTTATGATTATAAATTAGGTAGCTAGCAAAACTTTAGGGGGTGCTTCTTTCCCATGAAACAGAACAACTTTTCTCATGAAATTCTTAAAAAAAAATTGATTCAAATTTCGACCTAGCTGTTACTCGGAGAAAGTTGTTCAGTTTCTTAAGCTGATTAAAATCTTTAATTTTCGCTAACTAATTTAAAAAACAATAAAAAAAACGAATAACTAACTAATATTAACTAATTTAATTTAACTAATTTAATTATTATTAATTTTTTTTCTTTTCTAGTTTCGTTTTTAATTCTTGATTTTACTCAAGACTTACTGTTTTGTTGATGCACTTTATTTTCTCTATTTATGGTTGTATCTCATCATTTGTCAGAGTGTTAACACATAGTAGTAAAAAAAACATATTTTTTTAGGCTTTGTAGCGAAAACTAACTTTAAAAAAAAATTGCGCTGAAGTACCTATATGTTATTTCTGTCCTGATTAACCCTATTATTTTTTTATTATAAGATGAGTCGAAAGACGAGCGGTCCACCAATCCGCATTGGGCCAGCGTGGTGGACTATGGCCTAAAGCCCCTTCGTGTTTCGAAGGGAGGCCCGTGCCCCTCGCCTCGGTGGGAACGTAATATATGGGCTGGAAAGATAAGATGAGTTAACTCGTGACCTCAATCTTGACTATAAAGGTCAAAGATAAGGTCGACGATGTAGCGAGTTAACCCATTTCTGGGTTAACTCGGCATCTTCGTTTATTTGGGTTTAGAACATACATAATAGTAGAATTGTAGAGGTTTTATTTAAGGAATTTATTTATACTTATTTATGTTTAGTAAGTAATAATTTTATTTGTTTAGCATTCATTTACAACGTCACGCCAACAAACTAATCAATCTGTTAAAAGATAGATCTTCTTAATTTTCGGATCTATGGGAGATTGGGCGCATACCCCAAAAAGCCACCATTTTTCTAACTCTTTTTTTTTTCTTTTTTTCCAGGAGACACAGTGTGCCCAAATGGCATGTTCAGATGTCCAGAGGGCAAGTGCATCCCCGCGCTGTGGGTGTGCAACTACCAACGCGATTGTGAGAAGGGGGAAGATGAGTTCCAGTCTTGCCGTGAGTAGAACGCTTTATTTTGAATTTTATACACTAACTAGCTTTCCGCCCGCGTGGACTACAGGTTATATCGTGCCTAACTGTGGGATAAAATGTAGCCTATGTCCTTTCCCAGGCTCTAATCTGTTTCATCAAAATCGGTTCTAGTGAACTAAACTACTGTTTAGGCGTGAAAGACGGACAGACAGACAGAGTTACTTTCGCATTTATAATATTAATAAAGTTAGGATAGACTACAATAAAACCGTGTTTGAAACGCAAATAATGGGATTACACAATGAATTCAATCCGCCGCCAGTTTGTGCTGTCACTTTGTCAAACATGTGTCAAACTAACTTCACTTCATTAAGGTATGCAAAAAAGGAAATTAAAGAAAAATACAATAAAAATCAAATGTGTTATTCCACTCATTTCGCCATCTTCATCTGTTTCTGACTCTTCAGAAGATTCGCTGGAGTCATCATCAGCATCACCTAAAAAAATTAATAAGGCGGTGATGTCAAATCTGCATAAAACGCGCCAGTGTTGTCAGTTACAAAAATATATAAATTGTCAAATACGTACATGTCATGTGACATCGATTAAATATTAATTGAGAATAACACCACCCCATCTCTTTCCGTGGGTGTCGTAAGAGGCGACTAAGGAAACACAAATGAGACCTGCCTCCTAGTAATCCATCCCAGGCAACGACACTTCATTTTTTTCTGAATCTGAGGTGTCGTCCTATGGTTTCATGCGGTGTGGTAGGCTCTGTAAAGGGCCGTCTGGTTCGCGACCACCCTCCTACCGAAGTCCGACGCCAAACAGCTTGCTGTGTTCCGTCGGTACGTAGGAATACCAGTGCCTTTATAGGCATTTTCTGGGTTAACTCGCTCCATCGTCGACCTTATCTTTGACCTTATGGTCAAGATTGAAGTCAAGAGTCAACCCATATTATAATAAATAAAAAAAGTCTACAAAGGGCCTTATTCCAAAATGATATAAATCAACTTATACCTACTTGACTCTACAAAATACATCACACCGGGGCGCTACACTTCTCGTACTAAGATCTCCCTGTAAACCTCGGCGTGAACTGTACTGTATTAAACGGTAAAGCTACGTATAATCACGCTTACGTCCGACTGTACCCAGGAGATAGCGTTAGATTGTACGTGACCCGTCTTCCGCCCTGGGACTCTTACATTTGCAGTATAGAATGGAGATTGAAAGTAGAGAAACTAATAATTATGATCCACTAGCTTTTCGCCCGGGACTTTGCTCCCGTGGGAAATTTTTCGTCAAATTTTCAATGTTTTTAATAGTTATTCTGCTATTTGGGACGGAGACAAATACAACAAATCAAAAACGATGAAAATCGGTCCAGCCATTCTCGAGTTATAAGTGGTTCGAACAAACCCGATTTTGTTTTATACATATATTCCACGGCAACGGGATAAAAAGTATCTTATGTCCGTCCCCTGGTTCTAAGCTACCTCCCCACAAATTTTCAGCCAAATCGGTTCAGCCATTCTTGAGGTCATAAATAGTGTAACTAACACGACTTTCTTTTTTATATATGGATTTTTAACCCCCGTCAAAAAAAGAGGGGTGTTATAAGTTT
This sequence comes from Aproaerema taeniolella, assembly GCA_949987775.1. Classification (NCBI taxonomy): domain Eukaryota; kingdom Metazoa; phylum Arthropoda; class Insecta; order Lepidoptera; family Gelechiidae; genus Aproaerema; species Aproaerema taeniolella. The sequence goes on along the minus strand of OX465258.1, from coordinate 17,545,577 downwards.
GACGTGTGTATCTGTCTATCCATGTGTTTTCTTGTGTATCTGTCTATCGTGTAGGTAATAGTCACGTGTGTGGCGACCTTGACTAAACCTGGCGTTAGAATTTTCAAACTGCCAAATGGCCTCTGACTTGGTTTAACGATCGGAAACATAACGTGCCCTCCGAAGCAAGGAAACGTTCGTGATAAATTGTCATTTTGGTCATGCATGTGTTCGTTGCTTAACCACACTAATCGGTTGAGATCAGCAAGCGCCACTGGGGTACAAACGCATCGAAATCGGTCTATTCGTTTGGCAGCTACGATGCCACAGCCGATACACAGATACACAGGTCAAACTTATAACAGCCCTCTTTTTTGTCGGGGGATGGATCCCCAACAAAAAAAAGGCGACCATAGGAAAAGATGGCGCCAATCATTGCCATTCGCCAATCATTTATCAAGTATAGGCCAATCATCTGCCAGGATCGCTTACGATGATGGAAAAAGGAAAAATCAAAGTGAAAAATTGCTTTATTTCATAGAACATTCAGGGCCCTGTTTCATAAAACTTACAATTGTAAAATACTATGACAATTCGATATACATTGCGTAGTCATTATGAGTTAGAATAATATAGTATTAGCTATGAGGGTGGTAACTCAGAATTGTATATAAAATTGTCATAGTATTTTACAATTGTAAGTTTTATGAAACAGGGCCCAGGGTGTTACTTAAAATAAGGCAAAGTAGTGAAATACATAAACATTTTTAATTTTGCACCTAGTTTAATTGACTTAAGTAATATCTGAATAACTCTGGAGCTGAGCAATTTATTTCCATGTTTGCTTGTCTAATAGATAATCAGAAAAGGAGGTCTTTGCCCAGCATTGGGTCAGCACAAGCTAATAACAATAAGTTACCTTACTGCTTTAAAACCTCGTTTACTAAGCAAGAGATAACATTGGCTAGTGAGCTCAACTGTAATACTAATAGAAAAGAAGACGTGTTGAAGTAAATAGGAATTGCTAGGGATAAGTGCGGCTTGGCTATTTGCAGTTTAGGCTATTTGCGTATGGACAGAGAGGAAAACAAGGCTAGGCTACTAGGCTACTAGATTTTTTATTTGCTCCTTTTTATTACTAGTGTAAACCCTATTTGAGATTGTGTTAAAAACCATAGACAAAAAAAAGTTTACTGATCATCGCTCATCAGATTTTTTTATTTTTTATTTATTTATTATAAGATGGGTTAACTCTTGACCTCAATATTGATCTTAAGGTCAAAGATGAGGTCGACGATGGAGCGAGTTAACCCAGAAAATGCCTGTAAAGGTACTGGTACTCCCACGCACCGACGGAACACAGCAAGCTGTTTGGCGTCGCGAACCGAGGTGGCGGAGGGTGGTCGCGAACCAGACGGCCCTTTACAGAGCCTACCACACCGCGTGAGACCATAGGACGACTACTCAGATTCAGAAAAAAAATGAAGTGTCGTTGCCTGGGATGGATTACTAGGAGGCAGGTCTCATTTGTGTTTCCTTAGTCACCTCTTACGACACCCACGGAAAGAGATGGGGTGGTGTTATTCTTAACTGATCACCACACGCCAAAAAAACCCAAAAAAAAGTTTATTGGTCATCACAATACGATCTTCTTCTTATCGTGTAGGTATAGTCGAGCAAGTAGCGAACTCTGCTAACCCTGGTGTCAAAGTTTTCAAACCGCACAATGGCCTCTGATTTGGTTTTAACGACTGTAGTCAATCGACAACAGCCGGGACCGACAGCTTAACGTGCCCTCCGAAGCACGGAAACGCTCGTGATAAATAGCCACTTTGGTCACCCATCAGGTTCCCTGCCTCTGTGTACGTTGCTTAACCTCGCTGATCGGTTGAGATCAGCGAGAGCCACTGGGCTACGAGTGCTTAAGATAATAAATTCAATTAAAATTAGAAAATAAGGAAAGTATGCGGTTGAGTAAAAAAGAACAACCCTCGGAGTTCCCTGCCTATTCTTCTCTGATGAAGACTTCACCTTTGCGGATAGGCGGAAAGTTAAAAATGCTAATGTAATTCACTACATTGACATCCTGAATGTTCTATGATATTAAGCTATTTTTGACTTTGACATGATCACTTTATAAAATACTAGCATCCCGCTCGGGACTTCGTTCCCGTGAGAATTCGGAAAAATTATGTAGCCTATGTTACTTAAGGATAATGTAGCATCCTAATGGTGAAAGAATTTTTTGAATCGGCCCAGTACTTTTTGAGCCTATTCATTACAAACATACAAAAATAGGTACAAATCTTTCCTCTTTATAATATTAGTGTAGATCAGAGAAGATTGAGGTTAGGAGAGGAAGGGGTAAATTCCTAAAAATTTAATCCCTAACGGGGTAGGCAGAGCATCAGTGGTTCTAGAAATCCACTTAATGCCACGATTGACACAAATGGTGAGGGTTATTAGATGGAACATGTTGTGTAATGGTGAGAGGTGGTCAGCTCTTCGCCCATGATACAGCAAGACCCTTACGTCCCACTTACTGAATTTTACAGTATGCCTGGGAAGAGTAGGCAGCTGGCACAATCCAGCGTGGAAGCTATTTTGACCAAATTAAAGAGAATGTTGAGATCGTGTCGTATCGAGAAGTCAAATCAATTGCGGAGGATTAGATGTGATGTGTGTGGTTTTTTTAAGCAATAACTCCGTCAATTGTCGGCCAAATTATGTCACGCATTCAAGTTTAAGGCGACTACAGCACCCGATAAAGGCAGCACACATAGGAATAGTGCCATCTCCGTCTCTCAACGAACACGAAGTTTACGGACTATGAAAGCGTGCGTGCGTAAAAACATGTTCGAAAGTTAGAAAAATGAGATTTATGGAAAAGTAACAGCTTAAATCGAAAAATGCGTTAACTACTTATCGAGAGTGTTCAATCACGAACATTTTGATAGCAAATTCAAGTTCCTGTGTGCATTTTACTATCGTTTTTACAGCTTAAAAGATATACAATATTGGTATTTAGAGGTGACTTTTTGAGCTTTTTCTATCGAACCAAAAGTGCTGAATCATGTTTTCAGCAAACTACTTATCTAGTTTATGTCCTGAACATTACCGTAGTATTTTTCTTCGGTTTAATGCAGTGCGTCATGCTTATCTACGCATCATAAAATCGTAATTTAGGTGCTGTAGTCGCCTTAATATACGTAGGCGCTACAAAATTAATACCCTCTTTACCGATTACCCTCATTTCAATGCCTCATGTAGTTCAAACAGATTAATCACCAGTCTTTTACAAATTAATAAGCATATATCACGTTTGCGGTGAAAGCAACCAACGATGCGTATGCGTAATGCGTATTACGTGTACGTGTACAGAGATAAATGTTTCTGTAAATGCCCGAACTACGGTAAATCCTAAAATTTATTTGTAAAACCTAAGATTTACCAACATGAGTTAGTAAAAGTCCAAACTGTTTAGTAATCGTTGTTCGTTTCGAACTTTTACTATCATTGTGACAAGTTAGGGACGCTCGCCGCCTCGTCGGAAATGCGACAACCGCTTAACGCAACCACAGTCGTTGGTAAATCTTAGGTTTAATGGTAAATCTTAAGATTTACCGTCTTAGTTCGGGCTTTTACAGTAACATATAAAAATAGGCGAAATGTTTAAACTAATAGACAATATACAAACAATCTAACAATGAATAAATAAAGTCAAAAATGTAAGAATCAACCGACTTCAATCCCAACAATGCCTATCAGCAGACAACCAAACCAAAACGCCATCGAAATATAATATGTTTGTGTTTTTCGTTTTTTTTTTAGAAAAGCGCCAAATTAACTCTGATAAAATTTGTGTAGACCTACCTCAGGAGTATACTCTTTCGAACAAAAAAAGAATTTTGAAAACCGGTCCACAAATGGCGGAGAAATCGATAAACACTCATAAAAAAAGATACATACAGTCGAACATAGAACCTCCTCCTTTTTGAAGTCACTTAAAATGATATTCACTTTCAGGAATAGAGCCTCAACATCCTAATTCCATAGCTGTATTCTATAGTGCGCATATTCCCACAGTGCCATTTGTGAACCGTTCGTTTTGGCTTAGGTAAATCGGATTTGCGAGCGACGTAAATTATAGAGCGGTTTCACACTAAGCCTTATTGCCGGCTCTGTTGACATACACTTGATTTTAATTACAATATTCATGACAGGATAGTGTGATAAAGCTCTAGGTTCTGGAAAGCGTATGCGCAAACAGTTGTATTGTGGGCCTTAAAATTTATTAGCGAAGATTAAGGTTGTAAATCAGCCTACGAAACTGAACAACTTTCCCCAATGAACATTTGGTCGAATAAAAAATAAAATTCGCGTCTCCTTAAAATTTCTGCAATCAACCGATTTTCTTTTGTCAGTATCGGAATTCAACATATTTTTTTAGAGAATTTTATAAAGGTTTCTTGGGGAAAGTTGTTCAGTTTCCTGGGTAGAATCACCCCGTAAAGTTTCGCTAACTTATCTAAAGTTACCCCAAAAATACAAATCTTACTTTTTAATAGTTCTCAATTTTGCCATTTTGCCACCTGAACAAATAAAATTGACACCCATATGTCATTCCACCACCATTGATACTAATAACGTTGACCATTTTACCGATTCAGGTGGCGGAATTGAAAACTATCGAAACCGTATACGTTTCTACAATAAGATTCCCATGTGTATTCAAAATTTACCTTTGGACAAATTTAAGACAGTAATTAAACAAAAACTTTGCAAAAAGGGCTAGTACAAAATTTCTGATTATCTATCAGACAGGCAGCAATGGGAATGAACTGCTCAGCTCTAGAGTTATTTCAGATTTAGTTAAAATTAGTAAATAAGAAAATTTGTAATGCGATTTAAAAAAGCAGCCTCAGAGTTTCTTGCCTGTTCTTCTCTGGGGAAGACTGCACCTTTGCGAAAAGGCGTAGAGTCAGTAGGGTCATAAGAACGAATGCGTATGTATGTATTTAATTAAATCGTTTAATATACATTTATTGCAAACTATACAGCGTACAATGTGGAATATTGTACGCTGTATAGTTTGCAATAAACAATTAAGTAAATAAATAAATAAAAATAGACACCATTATCATTCTACCGCCATTGAGAAGCCATTGGTTAGTGAAGTAACCACCCAGATATGCTTTAATCTGTACATTTGGTGCATTCTCTATGCCTCACTACGTTACAAAAGCGTGTAATTTAGTGCGCAGGGTAATGTCGGTCATCCGTTGTGCAGAACAAAGGCTCTACTGAAAAACTGCCAAATGTATACTCTCCTGCCGCTCTGATATGTAAAGAGGCCAGCGCATAAGGTTACTCCATTTTCATTGCAAAACTGCTCTTATCACAACAGCACAGAGTGCACGCGTGTGGTAACTTGATGTGCGGCCGTGCGTACTACAATATACGATACAGTTATTGAATTTCACGTATAAATCTTGCTGTATGCGTGCTGCGAAATCTATGGTAGGGTTTTTGAGGTGGACAACGGCAATTTATTTTGTTTGAATTATTAAATAACTCCAAAATTTTAATTTTTGGATAACCCTTGACATTTAGGACCTTAATACCACAAAAAAAAAACTTAGATAATGTTTGAAAATGGCTGTATGGTGATAAATTCCTTTGCCTTTCCCAAAAGGGATAAATTAAACAACAAGAAAATCACATCCAAGTGGTGTTTTGTTGTTTCATGGTAAAGCAGTTATTACATTAAGGTCCAATTTTACCATACTCTGTTAGTTAGTTAATCCACGATTAAGAAGTTAATCAGACAAAACGTCAAACAAAAAGTATGAAAATGACAATGTCAAATCTCGGGTTCGTCTGTTAAATAACTAACAGTATGGTGAAATTGGGTCTAAACTCTTAAGGACCGTGTTCTCCAAAATATAACCAACGGTTAAACCGCGGTTAGAAACTAATCAGACAGAATTTTCGACAACAAAACATCAAGATTCGCGTCTGCTATTAAAAAGCTCATGAAGTTATAATGAAACATATTACTTTAATAATATTGTACCCAACTTTTTATAAATAAAAGCACAGTGCGCGGGACTCCGTTCCCGAGGAAATTTGGAAAATTGTGTAGCATGTGTCACTCAGGGATAATGTAGCATTCTAATGGTGAAAGAATTTTTCAAATCGGTCCAATATTTTCGCAGCCTATTCGAAGCAAACAAACAAATAGAGCTTTCCTCTTTAATATTAATATAGATATACCCTTAGGATGCTATAAGTCCTGGACTGAGAGTAAAAGTATTTTTTTTTAATTTTTATATTATTATTCAACGAGAATGTGATAAATTGTCAGTGAAAACTGTTTTGGCTTACGTGTTACTTAATGTGTATAATTTATATGTATTATATTATGCTGTAAGTTTTCCAAAATAAATAAATAAAATGTCAAAAAAATGTATGAAAATGACATTGTCAAATCTCTGGCTAGCTGCCAATCGTTGGTTAAATTTTTGGTGAACACTGGCCTAAATGGCTGAACCAATTTTAATCAAATATAGTTAAGAACCATCTCGATTACGTCATCTCGATGCCACAGACACACATATACACACGACGACAAACGACAAACGACAAACCACCCTCTTTTTGTCGGAGGGTAAAAATGGAATTTCGAGCTAGCAGCCATCTAAATGTTCGAAAAAAATGCACAGTAAAGCCATTTTATGCACAAAGCGTCCAGTGAGCTCGGATCAACATTGAACATTGTATGACAGGGATAAAAAACAGGGTTTTACTATGTGGCTGTCTATTGCAATGGCTTAGCCGAGCTCTGCTCTGTTACAGTTTATTTTGAAGCCCTATTTTAAAGTGAGTACTGCCTAGTGATACTTGGTCTCTCTGACGACATTTTTAGCAATTTTTTACCGTCGTCAAAAAAGGAAGAAGTTCTATGTACAACTGTATTTTGACATTAAAAATGTCTTTTCGTTCGCTCCAGTATATAGGCTCCGATTTCACGAAAAAGTGCTATCCCCTTATAATTATCTCGGAGAGTTGTACAGATATGATATTCAAAAAAATCTCAAAAGACGCGTATTTACAAGAGCTGTAAGGTGCAAAAAGAATTATTTGAGAGAGTCAAAAACGAGAAATGTTATGGCCGAAATAGTGGGAAAAAAAATCAATTTATTCCGAATTTTCGATTTTGGCGTTCCATATTTTTGAAACGAAGAATGATATAAAAAATTTGAGAAAAATTCCTCTGGCTAATTTAGTCAGCTACAATTTGAGCCTCAAACAAAGACGATCGGGTTAAGGGTTTGCCCTGTAGCCTAACCTTTTTGAAAAAAGTCAAAAAGTCAGAACGACATTTTTCCGAATTCCGTAGATTCATTTCCAATGTGCTCGATATAGTCGTGTGAGGCACGAAATCTGTGATTTTTTTTAATAGTAATAATACGTTTATTTCTTCAAGACAGTTTATTTTTTGATGTATGTTCTCTGATTTCTCCGCCATCTGTGGACCAATTTTTTTGTTGGAAAAAGTATACTTCAGAGGTGGGCCCATCGTCACCAAGTCTGATGGAATGCCCTCCCAGGGAGGGTAACCCTCGAATTTAATAGACTGTTATTTACATATTTTTTTAACCAACCCATATACGTCCCCGCCGAGGGACACGGGCTCTCTTCGAAACACGAAGGGAATATTTACATTAAAAATGTAAAAATAAATAAACTTTCATGGACGTTTGTTACTCCTTTACATAAGAACTACTTGTTGATGTAACTTTGCAGTAAAATATTCGTAATAAATATTCGAACCCATTCGTAATAAAAAAAATAAAAAAAAATTACTTCGACATCACAATACCACATAGGCTTTATGATTTTTCTAAATTTACACGGGTACGAAGCCCAGGAGGAAAGCTTAGAATAAATAAAGATATAAAATGCTAAGTCTAAGTATATCCACATTTATCAAAATGTCATAGAAGGATTGGCTAGAAAAAAGGGGGAAATAAAAAAAAAGTATCGTGCCTTTTTCACGCGTGGCATACGGACTGTCTTTGGGGAAATCTACGTCTGAAAACCGTGACGTATAGTATACGTTTGCGACTTACGATACTGGACACTCTGATTTAATTTTTTTTTAATATACTGATTTAAACTTTAGTAACATCCTGAATGTTCTATGAAATAAAGTTATTGCTCTTTAGCAATTGTGGCCACACAGTACACAATTAGATACACTTCTATGTTTTTAAGCTAAGTTTTTTTTTCAAATCTTTATTTTGGCGAGGCTTGGGGATGTTATTAGGCTCATGACAGCCTCATAGAAGACTTCAAAAGTCCTGGAATCAAATAAAAAAGTCCTGGAAATCAAGAAGCATTCCTTTTTTCCAAGACTTTTCTAACATAACGATATGTGAAAGAGCTTGGCTCAGAGCAACTAAAATATCTCCACTGTTTTACAAACTCCTTAAGTATCTCCGCCTCAACATCATAGCATTTAATTTTCTTTATCGGACATTGTCAATTAATGTTGCTATTCTACATCCTGCGTCTATTGAAAAGCAAAATACTAAATCCTACTTTATAGTACGAAAACTTTATACGAAATAATAACTAAAGTTAACTAGATAGTTACTGGGAACAACGAGTAAATGTTTATAAAGCAGCCAAAATGGGTTACCGTCAGAAAACATGGTTACGACTGGCTCGGATGCAAACATAATATATTAAAGCAGGGACGATTTAAGGAAACTATAGGGCCTCGATGGACTGGGAACCTGTCTGAGACTAAATTTGTACTTAGAATACCAACATAACTGACACCACAGTCTAATAAACAATATTAAAAAAAACAGCTTCCACTTTTTTGGAGTGGTAGTGAAAGAAAAACTTAGAATGTACCAGCTGCCAACTCTTCTCAGGCATAATGTAAAAGTCAGTTAGTGGGACGAGAGGGTTCTGCTGTATTATGGGCGAAAGGCTGACAACCTCACATTATGTTTCGTCTAATAACCCTCAGAATGTACGTCAAATTTGGCATCAAGTGGCTCTAGAACTACTGATGCTCTGCCTACCCCGATAGGGATTATAGGCGTGAGAGTATGTATGTTTGTTAAAATAAAAACATTTAAAGTATCTTGGAATTTAAAATAACAATGTGTTTGGGGAGTAAGTAAATAGTGTGTTTGAGAGAGTATAGGTGTGTGTTTATGTGTGTCTGTGTGTGTGTTTATGTATGTAAGAGTGGTGTTGCGTGTAAGGTGTCAGTGAAAATGGTGCTGGCTCGGCATTAACATTACTATAAATACTCTAAAATAATAAGTTTTTCGATTTTAGCATACGTATTTCCAAACCACAATTTCCTTAGGGACCCTGAATCGAATAGGTCCCTGTGTAGTTAGTTCCGACTGAACTCAATTTGCACTGAGGTAGATACAGTCCACTCGAGTCGAGAGGACATGGTCAGTCGGTCCAGAGGTCGTTCGTACAGGGCCTCGATTCTGTAACTTAGGTTGTGTGTCAATGGAATGGAGGCCATTTTATCTGTTCAGGTGGCAACATTGAGAACTATCCTTTCATACATCTAATGACGGCTTCTTGGCGCCACCGCCAACTGAATTTCCAGTTGCTAGATAGTTTGCAACTTTACGTTCGGTTGGCGGTGGCGCTGCTGGTCGGGGTGGTTGTCATCAAGTATATGAAAGTTTAATAGTTCTCAATTTCGCCACTTGAATACATAAAATGGCGACTATTCCATCGACACACAACTTAAGTTACAGAATCGGGGCCCAGACAGACGGACTGCTGGCTGCCTCTCCATTCGGCTGAACTCTTAATCACTTTGATGCCCTTAGCGATAGTTGACCGAATTCTTTTGTAGTTTTCGAGCTGGTATTTTTGTCAGTGAAAGTGTTGACTACGACGACGCCATTTTATAAAGTTTCCATAGATAATAATAATAAAATAAAAATATTTTTCATTTCTCTACAACCTTACATTTTGCTTATTTAAAAAAATTGAAGTAATAGTAGGTATTTATAGATGGGTAAGGGTATTATGGAGACAAGTGCCTGAAATAGATTAAATCTGTGTTAAATCTGTGGTCAGCAGAGTCCCAGGTTTATATCCCCGGTAGATTTTGTTGACGCTAGATTTTGATTGCTTGAAAACTAGAGTTTGAAAACTCTGACACCAGGGTTAGCCAAGTTCACCACTCGATAAGAAGAAGAAGATCGACGTATTGATTTATATACGGCCAAAAAGTAACGAAAAGACAACATGTTGAAATACGGTTTTGTCTTGTTTTTAACCGACTTCAAAAAAAAGGAGGTTCTCAGTTTGACCTGTATGTATGTATGTATGTTTGTCCGCGATTATCTCGCGTTTGGCTGAACCGATTTTTATGGGGTTTTCAGAAAAGTATTTGTTACATTTAGGAGAAGGTTTCAGTATATTAACCGACTTCAAAAAAAGGGGGTCTATCAGTTTAAACTGTATGTATGTAAAATAAAAATCTAAAATTCGCTTAAACTTTTCAAAGCTAACACTTCGTTTTATTAACCGACTTTAAAATATAACCAACTTCAAAAAATGAAGAGGTTATAATTTGCACTAAAATGGAAAAATAAAAACTTAAAAAAAAAATTGAACCAACTTCAATAAAGCGAAAAATAAATACAATATCATTTGATGTGCTATGTAGTAAGTACCTACCTACTGAGCTGTTTAAAGTCGGTGACAAGAAAATTAAGATTGATAGGCCGCCTTCGCACCGACTTCAAACAGCTCAGTAGGTAGGTACTACATAGCACATCAAATGATATTGTATTTATTTTTCGCTTTTTTGAAGTTGGTTCTATTTTAAAAAACTACTTACTACTTAAATACTTTTTTTTATCAATAAACACCTAGACTCCTCACATATACTTAAAAATAAAATCATCAAATATTTGTATAGGTCGGGAATCGAGCACCATTACCTTTAGATCAGTAGGTAAGGTCGCCACCGATTGAGCCTTTAGGTATATGTATATGTATTGTAATCCCGATTTTTTTTTCTCATTTACGCTTGATCATGATCTCGGATTCGGCACGTTAAGTCATCGCAGTGGAGCGACTGCCATGTGACTTCCGTGACCCTGCCATTATGGTAAAAATTTTAGTCGCCTAAATGTGCAAGTATAAAGATGCCAAAAAAACCTCACGTGACCCGCTATAAGACCACTGGCGCTTTGTCTTCAAATAACGTGAAAATGTTCTTTGTCCACAGCGCCCCCAGAATGCGAGGCAGGTCAGATGACCTGCGGCCAGTACGTGTGGAACAAGACGTACTGCATCCCCCCGCACTACCGCTGCGACATGCACGTGGACTGCGTCGATGGCACGGATGAGGCGGACTGCAGTAAGTACCAATTTTTTTTTAAATTATTATGGGAAGGGTTAATTGAGCGAGTTAATCCAGAAAATGCCATTAAGGCACTTGTTCCCCTACGCACCGACAGAAAAAAGTAAGCAGTACGGCATCGGACTTCGTTAGGAGGGTGTTTGCGAACCAGAAGGCCCTTTACAGAGCCTACCACACCGCATGAGACCATATAGGACCCTACGATTAAATTAAAATTAAATTAAATTATTTATTTGCACAACTTAACAAAATTATAATACAAAACATGTCGCTGGTGTCTCCATTTAAGCTTATCGCCTGTGTTTGGAGGCACCTCTCCACCGACCTCTTCCTTGCTATAAACATAGTTGCACAACTTTGACCTCACATTTCATAAACCTAGGTAAATATTAAGAATATACTTTTATGGTTGGTGTGTAGTTAAAATCTAAAGATAAAATCATTTTTTAAATAAAAGAAACAAAAAAAGTGGGGGGCCTTGGACTTAGGTGTCTAAGTAACACAAAAGATATACTAATATAAAATGGATAGGTATGTGTGTGTGTGTGTGTGTGTGTGTGGTGTGTGAGTGGTGTAAGTGGGTGTATGTAGTGTGTGTGTGTGTGTAAATTATGAAAGCTTAAAAATCAAATAAAATCATTGGCATCATTTAGATATCATATAGTCTGAAGTAGGCGCACTGAACGGCTAACCCTACGACAATGTCTTGGGATCAGATCAACAATAAATGTATATTTCCATTAGCCGCTCAGCAGATCCTCTATTTCACCATAAGATTTTTTCGTAAGCCAGTTGTATATATGTTTCTTACAGTCGTATATAGTTTTAGTGTAGATACTAAGATCCCTATTTATGTAATTATATAATTTAGCAGAGTTACTAGAGTACTGTCTACCAGCAAATACAGTTCTTATAATTGGTACGTCAGCTACAAGATCTTTTCTTCTCCTATTTAGCTTATCAGGATCATATTTTAGCGATCATCTGAACCACTTTCCCCAAGGAACATAGGTTGAAGTATGAAAAAAAATCATGTATGTTGAGCGATCATCAGATTAGCCTTTGTATGGGAGTTGAAATTTTTTAAGAATTTACTTAAAGTTTCGTTGGGGAAATTTGTTCAGTTTCAGAATCAGCTTCTTAATTTTCACTAACTAACCTAAAGTTGCCCCATAGACTGAAGTGTTGCCTCTGTACCAGTTAAACCATTGCTCCAAAAAAATCAAAAAAATAACAGTGTATGAAATAAAACAATAACAAAATATAACAAAATTAAAAGGAAAGCTATCACAACTAAATTGCTTTTTCAATTTAACGAGTATTAATGGTCGATCAAATAAAAAAATGAACTACGCAAGGCTTGACACGCTCTAGGCCGGTTTTTAACCCCTGAAAAAAGGGGTGTTATAAGTTTGAAGAGTGCTGTATTGTGTATATTAGTGTATCAGTGTGTCTGTTTGTGGCATCATAGCTCCTAAAAGAAGGGACTTAATTTGTTGTAGTTTGTTTGTTTTTGTTGAAAGCTGACGTAGGTAATTGAGATGGTTCTTAGCTTTATTTTATCAAAATCGTTTTTTTAATTTTAGAGTTAACCTGCTAAGACATTCACCTAAATCGCGATTGGCCTAACTAGCATTTGAACTTAATTATATAACGTCACTGTCTACCAACTTAACAAACTAGAAACAGCGGTCACATATATTCCCATTCAGACGTATTTCACCTGTACACAGGCCAGCCATTTTTATTGCAAAAGCGCTCTTATCACAGCAGCATAGAGTGCACGCACATAACGTACAAGTTAGCCCAATAAAAACACTGCGACGGGGCTCAAACCGCCCAACTTCGCCCACTCCGGCAACGGCCGTCGAGCAAGTTTTAATAGACCGCAATTATATTGTATTCCTACTCCTGCTATTGCCGTTAAGTGACGTTTTATACTGATATGTTCTAAATATACTTAGATTATACTTTCTCTTTTTGTAAATTTTATGCACTATGCCAAGCTAGAGTTAGGTTGAAAAGTTCAATTTTTCGTGTCGCACGACTGAAAAAAAATCGCATCGAAGATACGACAGCGTTTAGGAAATACGATGCCACAGACAGACACAGAGATAAACACGTTAAACTTACAACTCCCATCTTTTTTTGGCAGGGGTTGGTAAGAGTATTTGCATATCATACTTAACACTTTTTTAAATACAGTTTTAACAAGAATAGAATATAATAGAATAGAAAAATCTTTATTTTATAGGACATTCAGGATGTCACTTAAAACAAGTCAAGATTACAATGAAATACATACAAACATACATTAAACGATTTAAATACATACATACGCATTCGTTCCTCTGATCCTACTGACTCTACGCCTATTCGCAAAGGTGCAGTCTTCCTCAGAGAAGAACAGGCAAGAAACTCTGAGGTTGCTCTTTTAAATCGCATTACAAATTTTCTTATTTACTAATTTTGGATTGGTACGTCAATTTACGCTCATGGTAGCTTTATAGGAGCCTCGTATTAGATTTTTTTTGAAAAAAGGCCTGGAAATCAATGCTTTGGATCTGGATTTGTAGTTATATTTTTATTGAATTAAAAAAAAAAAGATTCAGTTTTATAATACATAACTGTTAAGTAAATGATATCGCACGTATGCACTAAGTATCCAAAAGTACATGCGTTATAAAAACAATCACATGATAAACCTCGCAAAACAACATTCAATAAATAACAAAAATCGTGAAAACCGACGTCAACGTAACTCTATCAACGTGAAATCCCTTTCAACCACAGAGTTAAACGAAGAGAATACTTATGAAAAAAAACACGGAACTTTGCTCCCAACAAATTCAAAGTTTTTAAGAATGGCGATGAATCGAGGCTACTTCACAACAAAGTGTATCGCCATACCAAAACTGTGGATTTAAACTCGATTAATATAATAAAATAATAAATAAAATTGTTCTTATTTTCTCCCAAACTTAAGCTATGTGTACATTCCTTTTTTATTATACATTTAATTGGGAGACAGGAGCCTAAACTAGGGTATACCTGTGTCATAGGTCTCCTGGATCCCACCCTCAGATAACAATTTTGAAAATAGAAATTTACATTAGCTATTTAACAAGTAGCAATTTTTGGAGAATAAAATTAAATTAAAATAAATTAAATAAGTAGTTAAGATGTTTGTGTATGTGTGTGTGTGTGAGAGCATGTATCTGTGTGTATGCATGTGTGTGTGTAAGTGGGTCAAGAGATGCCAGCTTTACAAACATAGGGCTGCTTTACAAACAGACAAGCAGCCATGGGAATGAACTGCTCAGCACTTAGAGTTATTTTAGATTTAGTTAAAATAAGAAAATTTGTAATGCAATTAAAAAGAGCACCTCAGAGTTTCTTGCCTATTCTTATCTGGGGAAGACTGCACCTTTGCGAATAGGCGTAGAGTCTGTAGGGTCAAAAGAACGAATGTTTATTTATTTATTTAAATCCTTTTATGTATGTTTGTATGTATTTAATGTAATTTTGACTTATTTTAAGTAACACCCCGAATGTTCTATAAAATAAAGCTATTTTGAGTTTGAGTTTGAAACTTTTGACAAAAATGGTAAATCGCGATAATTTTTGTCAAAAGGAAAAGTTAATTTAATTTATTTATTTAAAATACTCACGACTATCATTGCAGCTAGGCTGATAATACAATAGTATACATAGACTTCTCATATTATTAATAAGATGTATTATTTATTGCACATAACATAAAATATAGAATAGAATAGAATATCATTTATTCGGTGATCACACATTAAATCAGGCAAGACAAGATAAAGTGAAACTTAAACTAAAAAACTTATATAAAAGAAACTAAACTTAAAAACTAAAAAACATAAAATTTATGTTTTATGTAAACATTTAATGTTCACTTTTTTATGTAACGCTATTCCTTCGAACTCGCTCATTTTTACATTCGCTGTAGAATTTCGTTTAAATCCACATTTTTTAGCGTGAGTTGGGGACCGAGTATCGACTGTAGATACTCGAATGTTCTCTATGTGTATGTATGAAGTCATGTTTCACGATAAGTGCAATACGTGATGTAGGCTTCCATTCAATTTTCGCCGATTCATATGTATAGACCAAGATCCCAGGGCCGCCAGACCTTACTTATTTTCTCATAAACCAAATGTGTGGGAAATAGTAGTGCTAGTACGTACTAGTAATGTATGAATACCAGCTAACCTGGGCCGACGGCCAATTTTCAGCTACCAGGTTCTGAAGGTGCTTCCAAAAATTGCTCACTTGTCTTGAAGTCTGGCTGCTATAAAAAGTATTGTTATAGTTCCCTGATCATCATATACAAAAATCACGGCTCAGATTGTAGGTAGGTATAATCGCATAATTTACTTGCGAACTGTAAAGCGTCTGGCAGAAATTACAGCAGACGGAGAGTGTCTGGCGGTGTTGAACATTATTTTTTATATTTAATTAATTATCCATATCTATACATATTATAAAGAGGAAAGATTTGATTGTTTGTTTGTTTGTTTGTTTGTTTGTTTGCATTGAATAGGCTCCGAAACTACTGGACCGATTTGAAAAATTCTTTCACCATTAGAAAGCTACATTATCCCCGATGGACATAGGCTACATAATTTTCCCGAATTCCCACGGGAACGAAGTCCCGGGCTGAATGCTAGTATTATATAAGACATGAGCAGCCAGACTTCAAGACAAGTGAGTAATTTTTGGAAGTACCTTCAGAACCTGGTAGCTGAAAATTGGCCGCTGGCCCAGGTTAGCTGGTATTCATACATTACTAGTACATAACTACGTACTAGCACTACTATTTCCCACACATTTGGTTTATGAGAAAATAAGTAAGGTCTGGCGGCCCTGGGATCTTGGTCTATTAGAGCGTCGCGCTACTTATAAATTGAGTCCAGCGCCATCTTTATAGAACACGTAACATATATCTTACGTGAGATCACACCTTTAATGCTCTAAGCTTTCGGCTTTGCATGTGAAGTAAGCACATGAATCCGTAAGGCAATCCGAACAGTATTGGTGTGGATTTACAATTTTACATAGCAAAACAGATTTTTCCTCACAAGTGTTGTAAACATTGAATTATATTATCAGCTTTCATATTTTTTCATTTATCTTTTAACTATACCAAGGAAGGACACAAAACTACATACATTACACGACGATATGCAACATTATATTATACTTATTACACAACGTAGTACTTACGTATTGTTATGTAGTTTATTTAATACTAGCTTTCCGCCCGCGGCTTCGCCCGCGTGAAGTACAGGTTACATTGTGTCCAGCTGTGAGATAAAATGTAACCTATACCCTTTCCCAAGGTCTAATCTTAGTACCAAAGTTCATCAAAATCGGTCAACCGCTATGTCCTGCATTTTAATTCTGCCATATCTTCGAAAATATTAATTTAAATTACATGCTGTTTAGGGCAATATTGATCTATATTGAATGCACAATTTATTTAAAGTACTTAATTGGATAAGGATTAATGCTGTATTGCTTAAAATCGCTTCGTAAATAAGTCATTATTTCTTGTAAAAAGTAAACGAAAAAAAATGGTTATTGTGGGTTACCCCTAAGAGATAGACATATACCATCGCGGACTTTTCTGTAGACCTTTTCAAGGTACAATACTGTAGTACATTATGTTGATCTATCTCATAGGGTTCAGCCAGCGTTTGCAATGTAAGTGTAAAAAAATGTGTTTATTTACGACATCACATTAGAAACCTCTAAAATTTTCAGTGTTTCTCTACTATATTATGCATGTATTATACATATAAACCTTCCTCTTGAATCACTCTATCTAATAAAAGAAACCGCATCAAAATCCGTTGCGTAGTTTTAAAGATCTAAGCATACATAGGGACAGACAGACAGCGGGAAGCGACTTTGTTTTATACTATGTAGTGATAGTGATTGCTGCACCGCTACTATCTTTCTCTTCTTGATTTTTCTTCTCCTTTGTACTTTTTTCGGAAAAAGTACTATTGTACTTTTTTCCGTGTTTCTGTATTCTGTGAATTTTTTTGTGCAATAAAGTAAATATAATAATATTATTGACGCATCAATAATGCCGCCTAGGTATAGGTAATGCTGCTCAGTTGTGAAAGAGCGTTTGTTTCTCCTTCCTTCACTTCTAAACGGAGAAACGGATCGACTTGATTTTATACATACAGATAGTTGGAGGGCTGAAGAGTCACATAAAGAAAGAAAGAAAGAAACTTTATTTAAATGAGATAGGTTATACCCATTTTACCATGCGTACGAAGCCCGGGCGGAAATCTAGTACATCATATAGGATTAGATTACGTATTAAAGTATATCGAATGTGAATGAGGCATGAGCTAATATAAGTTACCACCGGCAGCCGTTCCGTGGGTAGCGGGTTCAGGGAGGGGCGAAGTTGTCGAACTTTGACGGGAACTATTTAACTTTTAATGTGGTTTTCGAACGTTCCAAGAACGGGTAATATACTTACCGGGTTATTTGAATAAAAATTGGGAATTTACTGGTCGTGGTACCTAATCAATAATGTATTTTGGTTAACTTTTTATCAGCCAACTGAACTAAACGACTTTCCCCAAGAAGGTCAGCTGGCCTACTACCACGACATCATAATAATAAATAATAATAAAACGCCATACACTCAAAGGCCCACACTAAGGTTTTCCCTTGTGTCGTGGGTCCCTCGGAACACACATAACAACCCAAATATCTGCTTTTTACACAAATATTTGCCCCGACTGGGAATCGAACCCAGGACCCGTCGATCAAGAGGCAGTACCACTTACCACTCGAACAAATCGCTCGTCAACATGTCAGCCTTATAGAGCGTTGTCCCTTTTTATAATGTAGCTTTGTCTGTGTTTCTTCCTAAGTAAGATTACCTTAATATTGTTTTAAAACATGGCGGTAACCTAGCAAGTAATTACAGTGGAGAGGTGCCATCTGACCTCCATGACTTTGGTGATAGGAAACCTGACCAAATCTGAGGTAGTGTGAATCGGTAGAAAGCCGTGTGGTGATCGGTTGAGAATAACACCACCCCATTTATTTCCGTGGGTTTCGTAAGAGGCGACTAAGGAAACACAATTGAGACCTGCCTCTCATTAATCCACCCCAGGCAACGACACCTCAATTTGCTCTGAATCTGAGGTGGCGTCCTATGGTCTCATGCGGTGTGGTAGGCTCTGTAAAGGGCCGTCTGGTTCGCGACCACCCTCCTACCGAAGGCCTACGCCAAACAGCCTGCTGTGTTCCGTCGGTGCCTAGGAGTACCAGTGCCTTATAGGCATTTACTAGGTTAACTCGCTCCATCGTCGACCACATCTATGACCTTGGTTAAGATTGAGGTCAAGCGTTAACCCCTTTTATAATAAAAAACCGCGAGAGGAAGATTTTTAATGAGAACATTACACATTACATTACATTCGCTCACCCCTGTCATCCTATACGTGGTAGGCAGAGCATCAGTGGTTCAGAATTACGTGGCATTTGACATAAATTCTGATGGTTATTAGATGAAACATGATTTATAGTGGTAAGGGTTCATCCACATAGTCACAGCGTATGGGGGTGGGGGGGTCATACCAAATGTGACAGTACATGTTAAAGGGATACCAAAAAAGCGTGACATAAGGGGGGGAGGGGTTCAAAAAGTCGAAATTTTGTGTGACGTAATATGTAAACGGCCCCTAAGAGGTTGTCAGCCTTTCGCCCACAATACAGAAAAAACCTCGCGTCCTTACATTTTACATAATGTAAAATTTTCAATTGAATTATCAATTATTAAAATTCTAAAACTGCATACGTAACACATATAAAATCTAGGTCGACTTTCATATTCCTTTGTAAGAAATTACACATTCCTTTTAACAAAATCAGCCTTAAAATATGCAGTTCTTTTAGCTCGACGCGCGGTGAGATTAAGTGCAAATTAAGACCAAACATGATGTGACCTGGCGTTTTCATCTGGGCAGAAAAACCAGCCGTCTATTCCAATAATCAATTGCAGTTTATCCGTTCAGGTGGCTTAAGACCCGTGTTCACCAAAAATATAACCAACGGTTAAACCGAGGTTAGAAGCTAAACAGGCAAAATGTAAAAAAAAAGTATGAAAATGACATTGTTAAATCTCTGGTTAGCTGCTAATCGTTGGTTAAATATTTGGTGAACACTTGCCTATCAGACAAAAAAGTTCAGGGCCCCGATTCTGTAACTTCAGTTGGGTGTCGATGCAATGGAGGCCATTTTATTTGTTCCGGCAGCGAAATTGAGAACTGTTTAATTTTCATATACTTGCTGACAACCACCCCGACCAGCAGCGCCACCGTCAACCGAACGTGAAGTTGCAAACTACCTAGCAACTGAAAATTCAGTTGGCGATGGCGCCACCAGTCAAAGCAGCCGTCATTAGATGTACGAAATTTGGATAGTTCTCAATTTCGCCACCTGATTGGATAAAATGGCGACCATTCCATCGTCACATAACTGAAGTTACAGAATCGGGGCCCGGGTGATGACAGCTACCTTGACTAGAGGCGTCAGCGCAAACTGAATGTAAGGAGTTGAGTAGTTTGCAACTTAACGTTCGACTGGTGTTGGCGCTGCTGGTCAAGGTGGCTCTCATCAAATGTATGAATAGAATAGAAAAAAACTGTATTTTATAGGACATTCAGGATGCCACTTAAAACAAGTCAAGATTACAATGAAATCAATACAAACATACATTAAACGATTTAAATACATACATACGCTTTCTTTTGACCCTACTGACTCTACGCCTATTCGCAAAGGTGCAGTCTTCCTCAGAGAAGAACAGGAAAGAAACTCTGAGGTTGCTCTTTTAAATCGCATTAAAAAAAATCTTATTTACTAACTTTAACTAAATCTGAAATAACTCTAGAGCTGAGCAGTTCATTCCCATGGCCGCCTGTCTGATAGATAATCAGAAATTTTGTAATAGCCCTTTTTGCAAAGTTTTTGTTTAATTACTGTCTTAAATTTGTCCAAAGGTAAATTTTGAATACACACGGGAATCTTATTATAGAAACTTATACATTGACCCATAAAAGAGTTCGTGACCTTGTGGAGACGACTGTCTAGTACATCCAGTTTATGCTTGGCCCTAGTATTTACATTGTGCCTATAGTTGAAGTTTCGATAGTTCTCAATTTCACCATCTGAACGGGTAAAATGGTCACCATTGTCATTCAAACGCCACTGAAATGCCATTGATTAGTGGAATAGACGCCCTGGAAGGGGAAATTTTACTTTGTAATGCAGAAATGGGAGGAATTCACCTGCTTAGATATGGATGAATGGAATCTTAACCTCGGTAATTCTTGTAGGAATTTTATTTGACATTTTCTTGAAGGTACATTTTGTTAATTCCTAGAATAAAAAGATTGGATAACTTAGTCAATTTTTCATATATTTTTAAACGACCTAAAAATGGACATCAACATTCTTTTTTTATATACATATGTTCACCGATTTCTCCACCATTTGTGGACCACCGATTTTCAAACGGTTTTTCGTTTGAAAGGTTTTTTGTACCAAGTCAGTATTTGATGATGGAATCCTAGAGTAAATCAAGGGCAACCCAAGAATTTTATAGGCACTTACTCGTATAATGTTGTACATGTTGGTATTTTCTATTATTTACATTAAAAATGGAAAAATAAATAGACTTTTTAGAAAAAAAAATCAAACCGACTTCACATAAGCGCAAAATAACTCATACATAGAATACAAAATTAAACCGACTTCACAAAGCGTTTTCCGTTAATTTAATTTTCTACTGTTTGAAGACTTACCTACTGATCTTTTTGAATCAGTACTTGGTTTTAAAAAAGTGTTGTTTTTGTCAATATGAACTCCAAAACTCACCATCACGACAATCAAAGCAGCTTAGCTCTCAGGGTTCAAAATGAAGCGGTCGAAGTATAATAGGGCGGGAGGAAAATTGAGGCAATCCTCTGAATAGCCGCCTCGCCTCAATGTAGTGCCTCGGCTTTGCGCCTCGAGTCACTGGATTACACTGTGCGCCTTCCGCCAGCGCTTCTGTTGTGGGGCTTATTCTTGACATTGCCAAATTTAGCTCTGAAAAAACAGCTAGCTCTAGTAGGTTCTATCTACTTTTATTAGACTAACTAGGTATAAATTCACGGCCAAATATATAAAAAAAAAATAGACAAAATTTAAATTAAACAATCAATAAGTGCGTGCATACTCGCGTAAGTGTGTGTGCTGTGTGTGTGTGTGCGTGTGTGAGTGTGTTTATTGCGGTGTATAGTGAGTGAGTTCAAGTATCCGTTTTTGGTAAAAGTTCTTCTGTTTGCGAGTGATTCAGTGTAGACAGCCATTTTCTCCAGCAATATCGAATATTGTCCAGCTGTATCGTTTCAAGAATACCACCCTCGGTTTGTATACATTGTGCACGTGGTAATGCAGTCAAATCCATGTTTAGACCACATCTTGTTCACCAGACATGCACTGACGTATACAGTCAACAGCACGTCAAAATTCCCAAAAGCAACCTTGTGTGGTTATAATAGGTGTAACTCTGTTTGGTGTGCTAAGGACTGTACGGAATTTGTATTCAATGCTCGTTTGTTATGTGATTTGTAACGCTCTAGTGTAACAGAAAAACAACACCACCTTCTACTTTGATGCTCGTGCCTATCCATCCGTACACTAACGCCTACAATCCCTGACGGGGTAGGCAGAGCATCATATGGTCCACAGGACGCTTCTTCTTCTTATCGTGTAGGTATAGTCAAGTATGTGGCGAACTTGGCTACCCTGGTGTCAGAGTTTTTAAACCGCAGAATGGCCTCTGACATTAGAATAAATAATTATTCTTATGCTCTGACTTGGTTTTAACGACTGTAGTCAATCTTTAACAGCCGGGACCGACCGCTTCACGTGCCCTTCGAAGCACGGAAATGCTCGTGATAAATTGCCACTTTGGCCACCCAACAGGTTCCCTGCCTCTGTGTATGTTGCTTAACCTCACTGATTGGTTGAGATTAGCGAGCGCCACTGGGCTGCGAGTGCTTCAGTACTTTAGTACTGAATTTTGAGCAGGTAAAGCAAACTTTAGCCTCGTCATAAGAGTATCCGACTTACTGAAAGGTTATTGTATCCCTGGATATGAAAGAGGACGGCTTTAGGTAAAAAGTCATTGTGTCTGGATTAAGGGTATAATGCCATTTCTTGCACAAAAGTTTAACGGTAAAAATGCAGTATCCGGCGAGTGACGTATAAATTTTGCTTTTTTCGTGGTAAAAATTCACCTAGAAAAGAAAAAGCTTAATTAAATTCTATGTCACAAAATAAAGTTCGCACTTGACTACAATCTAGCCCAGGGGCGAAGATGTGGTCGAGGATGTAGCAAGCTCACCCAGAAGATGTCTATTGACTCCGCCGTGTGGTGATCGGTTTAGAATAATACACCGCCCCATTTCTTTCCGTGAGTGTTGTAAGAGGTGATTAAGGAAACGCAGAAACACATGAGACCTGCCTCCTATTAATCCACCCCAGGCCACGACATCTCAATTTGTTCAGAATCTGAGGTGTCGTCTTATAGTCTCATGCGCTGTGGTAGGCTCTGTAAAGGGCCGTCTGGTTCGCGACCACCCTCCTACCGAAGTCCGACGCCAAACAGCTTGCTGTGTTTAGTCGGTGCGTAGGAGTACCAGTGCCTAATAGGCATTTTCTGGGTTAACTCGCTCCATTGTCGACCTCATCTATGACCTTGGTTAAGATTGATATCAAGAGTTAACCCATCTTATAATAAAAAAAAAAAACTTTAAAGAGACTCGGGTTATACGAGATCGAAAATACAGACGCAGGCAGAGAATTCCAGGCAAGAACACCAAAAATATGTGTATTTACAACATTCTTCTTCCTAAAGAACATTTTGTTTCAAATTTGAGGCACACACGGCAGCACAACAGGTTATACATACATCTTGACCTTACCGTCGTCATTATCTCGCTCGTAATAGCGCCGGCTTCCGTAGTGCAAATGGGTAACCATACGTGCTGTTGTCTGTACCTACGCCTGACCGTGATCCGGGCTTTGTAAGGTCAGGTACTTATAGTGAACAGAATGACCTCCTATCTGACCTCCCTGACCCTACTAAAAGGGAAACATGACCGGACTGGGTCATGAACTACACGCAGTTTCAGTTGTTTTATAACGCTAAAATTAATATATCAGCTAAACCAATTTCGATAAAATATAACTAAGAACCTTCTCTAATACGTAAGCTTTCAAACAAAAAACCGCATCGATTGTAGTCCATTTATTTAGGAGCTTTACATACATACATACATATGCTCACGCCTATAATCCCTAACGGGGTAGGCAGAGCATCAGTGGTTCTAGAACCACTAGATGCCACGTTTGACACTAATAGTGAAGGTTATCAGATGGAACAAGTTGCATAATGGTGAGAGGTGGTCAGCCTTTCGCCCATTATGCAGCAAACCCCTCGAATCCCATTTACAGACTTTTACTGTATACCTGGGAAGAGTTGGTAGCTGGCACATTCTAAGTTTAGGAGCTTTACCTAAACATTAGGAGCTACGATGCCACAGACAGACACACATATAAACATACACACGTCAAACTTATATAATTATAGAACCCCTCTTTTTAACCTCCGACAAAGCAATTAGCTATTAATCACTTATTAACGGCTTCTCGACTATAGGTATAATAAATAATCAACTACATTTTTTCCCTTTTACATTGCAAATTACACAATGAAATACTAATTAAATTAATTAAACTCTGGTTTCAATTTAATTAAATTCATCGTAATTAAACAAGCAAAAGCTAAGATTACCACCGCCAATTATACCTGTATCCTCTTGAGATATTTACAGAGTCGTAGATAAGCTTCTATTGTAATCTTGAATAAATTATGGTAGTCAGGATTAAATTACTTGCGGATGAGTAGTTTTGCCACAGATTATGGAGATCTTCGCAGTTGATCGACTCCTTAGTGCTACGGCTACGACTGATCTGCTTTCGTGTCGGCTCCGTATAAATCTATTTTATTTTAGAGCTCTGCGGGGGAACCAACCTTTTTCAGAATTTATTTATCCGCCCTTATACGTCCCTACCGAGGGGCACGGGCCTCCCTTTAAAACACGAAGGGGATTTAGACCATAGTCCACCACGCTGGCCCAATACGGGTTGGTACTGCCCCTATCTTGTCAAATTCCCGCGGATTCGCACTGAGCTCTTTTCATCATCTTTTACATTGCGTCTTGCCAAGAAATAGAATTCTCTGCCTGCGTCTTGTATTTTCGAACTCATAAAACCCGAATCTCTTTAAAATTCGAGTGAGTAGGCGTCTGGGTGAGCTTGCTACATCCTCGACCGCATCTTCGCCCTTGTGCTAGATGGTGGCCAAGAGCGAACCCATTATTAATAAAATAAACTCTACACACTCATAAGCCGACACTAAAGTTTTCCCTTGTGTCGTGAGTCCCTTAGAACATACACAAAGACAGATACGAACAACCGTCACCCGAGAACAAACATCCGCTATTTACAAAAATATTTCTTCCGATCGGGAATCACACCCAGGACTCGTTGATTAAGAGGCAGCGTAACTACCAAACGTTTTGTCAAATGTGGCATCAAGTGGTTTTAAAATTACTGATGCTCTGCCTACTCCGATAGGGATTTTAAACGTCAGCTTATGTATCTATCTACTACAAAAAAAACCTAAACAATACAATAAAATTTAAGCTTAACCCGGTGCGTAGCTTAACACTCTTACCCCTTGGAAGCCTTCTCCACGGCGACTCTTTGCGCGTTGCTCTCCGCCTGGGTTGCGATCTATGCGAAAAACACCAATGCATTAATTCTTCTTTCGTAACTGGTTACCAAAGTCTGGTTACGAATATGGACGAAGGGTCTGCAACTTTATGGTGTGGTGGAGGCGAACGGTCATCAGGCTCCCGACGTCTAGGTATATTCCCATGACACCACGCGTTGAATGACATTTGGCGAATGCGTGGGGGCTGCAATCAGGCAGAGTAGATATAAAGGTCTGCGCTATTGTCAGAGGATCACTGGAATTACAAATTCCTCGCCTAGATTATAAAAGGAACTTTTCTGTGAAACAGCATTCTAGGTCCAAGGGTTAGTGGTGAACGTTGCTGATGAGTCAGTGAGTCAGGACCTCTATTTTTATAGATTTAGATGGGTAGGTAGGTATCGTGTAGGTATAGTCAAGTGTGTGGCGAACTTGGCTAACCCTGGTGTCAGAGTTTTCAAACCGCACAATGACCTTTGACTTGGTTTTAACGACTGTAGTCAATCGATAACAGCCAGGACCGACAGCTTAGCAGGAAACGCTCGTGATAAATTGCCACTTTGGTCACCCATCAGGTTCCCTGCCCCTGTGTACGTTGCTTTACCTAACTGATCGTTTTATATCAGCGAGAGCCACTGGGCTACGAGGGTTTAGATAGGTGAATTACCAAAAGCAGAGCTCCAGCTAAATACTAGCTTTCTGCCCGAGGCTAAAATGTAGCCTATGTCCTTTCCCAGGCTCTAATCTATTTCTGTACCAAATTTCATTAAAATCGGTTCAGTAGTTTAGGAGTGAAAGACGGACAGACAGACAGACAGAGTTAAGTGCTTTCGCATTTATAATATTAGTAAGGATAACTTTGTTAGTCTGTGGCTGTTGTAATAACGTGTAAAACGATCCATAGGTACTCGTATACTAACGATTAGGCAGTTCATTGACCCGGAAAGGAAAGGCCAAATACCTGCCTATCCCGGACAGTACTGACCAATTTATTTACCTGGATGATTTCGTAGCAAAACAGCCTTACTTATATTATATTATAATCGTGAAAATTTGTATGTATGAATTGTATGATACTTGTATGAGCGGTGATAGCCCAGTTGGTAATGAGCCAGACTTGTAATCCGAAGGTCGCGGGTTCAAATCCTGGTGCGGGCCTGTACCACTAAATTTGTCTTTTTTCTAATTATCACTTACTCAACGGTAAAGGAAAACATCGTTGACCTCAATCTTGACCATAAGGACAAAGATCAGGTTGACGATGGAGCGAGTTAACCCAGAAAATGCCTATAAAGGCACTGGTACTCCCACGCACCGACGGAACACAGCAAGCTGTTTGGCGACGGACATCGGTAGGAGGGTGGTCGCGAACCAGACGGCCCTTTACAGAGCCTACCACACCGCATGAGACCATAGGACGACACCTCAGATTCAGAAAAAAATGAAGTGTCGTTGCCTGGAATGGATTACTATGAGGCAGGTCTCATTTGTGTTAATGCATGAAAATATATTTCAAAGAAGATTCGTATATTGCAGTATAAATACAAAGAAAATATAAAAAAGATTAAATTAGTGTGTCGGGTTCGGTCGTCGTAGGCGTAGTGGCCAAAGTGGAGGTGGAATCCTCCCGCACCCCCGCGCAGCCCCAGCAGTGACATTTGTGGTTCCTTAGTCGCCTCTTACGACACCCACGGAAAGAGATGGGGTGGTGTTATTCTCAACTGATCACCACACATTGGAAATATAATTTAAAAGGAAATGCACAAATACAGGTTGTAGAAGACCCAACGTTTGTTGTAAATATAACGAGAAAAAATAAAGGAATACAAAATATGTAGTTAGTTACCCTACCTAAATGTTCTAGTTATAAGAAAATACTGTATTTAAATTTAATTTTTATGTTCCAAAAATCACGGTTTGTTGTGATTGGAATTATAAGTATTTTTGACGTAAAGTATTTTGACGATAATACAGTGAGTGACAGGTCGTATATATATACTATAAAATTAACACCTTGTTACACTTCTCTTACGAATAAATTCATTTTGTTTTAATAATTAAACATATTTCTGTGACAGCTAAGTTTATACCTTGAGTTATTAGCAGACGCGAACTCGTAATTACCAAAATAAGTTAAGTTGACTGTTTGCTGTCGAGACGGGGATCCACGTGTAACAAAGTTTTCTATACAAAGTTGTAATAATAATTATTTGACGAATTATCGTTATTTACTTTTCGAATTTTGAAAGTTGGTTATTTTACGTTGTCTTCCACTGTTCACAAACGTAGTGATAATATGCACAGTCAGTGCTGTTCACTGAAAAAAGAAATGCTTTCTTCAATGAACCCACACACGCGCATTCACACACACTCACACACACACACATACATACAAAAAACTCTTAAAAATGTTTAAAACTAAACTTAAATTACTTACAACAATTTTAAAAAGAAGTATAAATAAAAGAAAATAAAGTTGCCGAAATGTTGGACCTGTGGATAGCGAAATGACACTCACTGTTGCCAGTTTGAAACTTCTGTATTCTAGCAGCAGCGCCTATTATTATATTATTATTATAACTTTGTCCAATATTTTTTTGCGAACTAACTTGCTACCCAGTTTGAGAAAAAGCAGACATTTTGAGAAGTGGTCATAATGTAGACTTAAATGTTCGATTGACAAAATCCTTCTTTGGAATAAACGAATCGAAGTTTTACCTTTTATCGGACCCTTTGAAAACCCATTAAAACCGTTGTAAATTCTTCTTAGTGAAAAACTTTTTGTAAAACAAAAAAAAACAAAAAGCAGTCGTGGAATGCGACTTTTGAATAAGGTTCCACTAATTGTGAAATCTTTACCAAGAAGTTTTTATGCAGTTTTAGCGTAATCAGCTGCTTTTTAGGACCCAAATAAATTTGTTTTTTGTTTAATTTCCAGCATATCGCAAATGCCAGCCTGATGACTTCCAGTGCGGAGTGGAAGGTGCTGGGCCTGGCAAGGTCTCCTCACAAGGTCCTTGTTTACCCAGGGAGAAGCGCTGTGATGGGTAAGTTCATTTACTTTTTTTATTAACAACGGGTGCGCTCTTGACCACAATCTAGCATAAAGGCGAAGATGCGGTTATAGAGTGTCGCATAACCCTCCTTTTTGCTTCACTGAAGTCGGGTAAAAAAGGGGCAGCCATACAAAAAAAAAAAAAAAATAAGTGTCCTGATCGACCGAAGGTGCGGTCGAGGATGTAGCAAGCTCACCCAGAAGAAGCCAACCAAGGTTTACATTCAAAACCTACGTAAATTCTTCTAAAGTAGCAAATTAATTTAAGGCGACTACAGCACCCGATAAAGGCAGCACACATAGGAATAGTGCCATCTCCGTCTCTCAACAGGCCTGGGCCGGCAGTGCGAACAGTGTCGATACACGAAGTTTACGGACTATGAAAGCGTGCGTGCGTAAAAACCACTTCGTAAAATTAATTAATTTATCTATAGTTTCACCGTTACTGCTGTTTAGTGTATGGCGTTTATTTATCCTTTTATTTTCCCCACAGATACTTAGACTGCAGAACGGGTAAAGATGAGCAAGCTTGCCCGGGCGAGACATTAGCTTGTAGGTTAGACCAGTTCAGATGTGCCACAGGAAACAAATGTATAGACGCCACGGCGAAATGTGACCACAAGGACGACTGTGGTGATAACTCCGATGAGGCACATTGTAGTAAGTATTTTATTAGTGTTTTTATAGCAATAATTATTTAGAATATCGCTGGTCGAACGGCTAGCAGGTCGGACAATACCGAGTTCGAGATCTCCAGTGCCGCCTTGTATTACTGACTCGTTTTCTAATTTTTGTACATTTTACACACTAACCGATGCCCTTAGGGTGAGGGAAAACATCATGAGGAAACCTTCTACAGGTTTCAGGCGACTGAATGGGCCTTTTTATAATACGAAAACGGCACGGCAAAATTCTATTACCATTGCATCCAATGCACTAGTGATACTAGAAGCTGGTAACATAGAATGCAATGGTAATACAAATTCTGTCATGCCGTGCAATTATAAAAAGGCTTATTGTGTGACCATAATCCAATCCGGCCAGGTTTCCCTGTCATCAGGGTCACGGAGGATAGATGGCAATCACTACACAATAATGACTTGACCTGCCAAATCAAGGATCATGGTCAAATGTACCCCAAATAAGAAACGGTACCAAGCGCTGGGAAGAAGAAAGAATCGTTTACAACATTATTTTCTGTTTTGAGAAATGAAATGCAATGCTTGAGTCGAGACATCATCTTTTCCCTCCATCATCATCTTTTTGGAGCAAAGATGCTCCGACACTCTTTCATTTTATTGTATTATATTTTCTAGGTATTTATTCTAACCAAATCGCTTTCTTCTTCCAGATTTCCCCCCTTGCCACATAGGTCAATTCAGATGTAGTAACTCCCTTTGTATACCTGCAACGTATCACTGTGATGGCTACAAGGACTGCGCAGACGGCTCTGATGAAGCGAATTGCACTGCGATCGCCTGCCCAGATAACAAATACCTCTGTCCTAGAGGGGCGCCTGGTGGTCAACATAAATGTATCGCGAGATCGCAGCTATGTGATGGAAAGAAAGACTGTGAGGATAATGCTGATGAGGAAGCCGCTTGCTGTAAGTAATTTTAGTCTGTTCAGAGCTTTTTAGATGAAGAATGGGAAATGGTTCTTAATCCTAATCTAGAATAAAGGGCAAAGATGAGGTAAAATGCGCTCGTCTCGGTAACAGCGAGTTCGACTCTTTAGCCGTCTGCGTAAGAAAAGTGCATGAAAAGTGTTTTGGTCAAATATTTTTTTCGTTTAGTGCGGTACGCACCTGTGGCATAGACATTTCGTAGTAATTTAAGAGTAAACGATACGAAAACTATAATAAGTTGATAATAGACTGGTTGTCTGTTCATAGACTGGTTTAACACCGCATCAATGTTTCATCTTTATCTTTGTTTTGTGTGGTTGGATTGCTTGGTTCTAGAACATCTGTAGGATTTTCTGTATCCTCTCGTGTGGGCAAAAAATTTATAAATACAACATCTTTTTAATCCATTCCAGCGACTGCATCTTGCCCGGCGCTAGAATGTTCATACAAATGCGTGGCGTCGCCAACCGGAGGCGCTTGCGCTTGCGCTGCAGGCCTCACCTTAGCAGCAGACAACAGAACTTGCGAAGATAGAGACGAATGTAAAGAATGGGGCTATTGCCATCAACTATGCGTTAACACACCTGGTTCTTACAAATGCGCTTGCGCTCCCGGTTATACTCTTGTTGATGGTAAAAGATGTGTGGCGAACGCTGAAGCAGCACCAGCGTTGCTATTGGCTCATGAAAGAGCAGTACTAAGGATGGATCTCCATGGAAGGGCACCAACTCCCTTGGCTAATGCAACTGCGGCTGCTGGGTTAGATTACCATTTCAAGAAGAATCTGCTGTTTTGGTCGGATCTTAAAACGAGGAAGGTAGGTCTCATGTTGTTCAAATTCTATACTCATAATCAGTGACAATCACTATTCGACTAATACTAATCAATATTGCATTGAATATTTCTAGATCTATGTTTATCCAATTCCATTTAAAGACAACAGTTTTGTGGAGGGGCTACTGGGCTACAATGCAGCTAGTAAAAAGTATACTGGCCACAAATCCAATATTAGTTCATAGCACATGGTTAATTCAGTATCAGTGATAGTGACGCTGCCTCTGATTGACGTTCCTGGGTTTGATTTCCGGTTGGGGTTATATCAGTGTAAAAAGCAGTTTTTTTATATCTTTATTTATTCTAAGGATTCTTGTCTTAAAGCAGATTTGTTTTCGGCTCGTGTCTATTTTTCTACACGACTTAAGATACCTAATTAGCAAAGTAAACCTGAGCTTAGAACTTTGAGATACCAGAAATTTAATAAAAAAAGGCCTTTTAATGATCTGCCAATAACTAAACCGTCAAATATATCCACAGATCCACTCTCAACGACTGTCAATTCCTGCTGGTCTAACCACCTACTCAGGAAGTGATATCACAGTGGCTGGTTCCTGGGCACCAGTAGCTTTAGCTGTCGACTGGGTCGGTGACAAGCTGTATGTCGCTGATGCTATTGGACAGAAGATTGATGTTTTCGAGCTTGACGGGCGATGGCATGCTGTGGTACTCGGGTCCAATCTGACCAATCCAGCGGATTTGGCGCTAGACCCTACACTTGGGTTGATGTTCGTTGCTGATAGTAGCCAGGTAAGATGTGATCTATGTATTTTTTACAACGATTAAAGAGATTGTTTTGGTTTTATACATACATAGGCTTACGCCTTTGTCTCATTGCTGACCTTTGACAAACTACTGAACAAAAGGACAATTAACTACTTCAAAATGGTACAAGAATCTTGCAAATTACCTAATATGTGGCCGAGAGAAACATATTAAAAGACAATGCGCATTTTGCAAGTGTTAATGTGTGAAACTTACATCTTTGTAGACAAAACAATAAAGCCAAAATCTTTAAGACTAATTAGCGTTATTTAAAACAAAATGTCTGACTTTCCCAGATCATCCGCGCTAACATGGACGGTACTCACACCAAATCAATAGTTTCCGAAGCGGCTTACAAAGCATCTGGTATCGCCGTAGACATCATCGCTCGAAGAGTCTTCTGGTGCGATTCTCTTCTAGACTACATCGAAACAGTAGACTACGATGGCAACCATCGCTTCCTGGTCCTCAGAGGACAGCAAGTACCAAGCCCTGCTAGACTCGCTTTATACGAAGATAGAGTATACTGGTCCGATAGCACTAAACAAGGAATCAGTTCCGTCGACAAATACGAAGGTTCCAGTAGCATCGAAGCTATTTACAAGATGAAAGACATTCGTGATCCAAAAGCAATAACTGTGATACATTCTTTGAAACAAACGTCTGTCAATAACCCCTGTGGTAACAATAATGGAGGCTGCTCACAAATGTGCATAGTCACCGCATTGCAGAATGGAGGGCTTGGTTACAGATGCGCTTGCAACATTGGCTTTAGACTTGAAAGCGATTTGAGACATTGTGATTTAGTCAGTGAGTTCCTAATGTATTCTCAGCAAAGATTTATCAAAGGAAAAGTCTTGAATCCAGTCATTGAAGGGTTCAGCGATGCTATATTACCTGTGGTGTCACGACGAGCTAGATTTGTAGGTCTAGACTTCGACGCAAGGGACGAACACATTTACTACTCAGACGTACTCCAAGATGTCATCTACAGGGTACACAGAAACGGAACTGCAAAGGAAATTGTCTTAGCATCTCAAAACGAAGGCGTAGAAGGTTTAGCAGTGGATTGGGCTTCAAAGAACTTGTACTACATAGATTCGAGAAAGGGAACTTTGAATGTTTTGTCGACCAGGAACGTAGCATACAAACGCACGTTGTTGAAAGACTTGAAGAGACCTAGAGCGATAGTCGTACACCCGAACAAAGGTTATATTTTCTTCTCCGAATGGGATCGGCCTGCGAACATTAGCAGGGCTAATACAGATGGTACCGGATTGCTTGTGTTTGAAAACGTCACGCTCGGCTGGCCTAATGGTCTGTCTATAGATTTCGGTGCGGATCGTGTCTATTGGTGCGACGCTTTATTAGACCATGTTCAGCATGCCAAACTCGACGGTACAGATGTAAAGACAGTCAATTCGAGACTAATCAGACACCCGTTCTCAATTGTCATTCATAAAGAATTTATGTATATAACCGATTGGAGATTAGACGCTATAGTAAGGTTACATAAGCTGACTGGTGAGCAGGAAGACATAATGGTTAGAGAACCTCAAACGAATAGATTATACGGCGTCAAAGTTTACAGCAAAGAAGTGCAGAAAATAGATCCTATGCAACCTTGTGCAAGAAACAATGGAAACTGTCAGAAACTCTGCTTTGCCATCCCGAGAAATAACACAGAATTGTTGACTGTGAAGTGTGGATGTCCTTACGGAGAGAAGCTAGCTCCAGATGGCACCAGCTGCGTACCAGATCCAAGTTCAGAACCGCCTGTGCAAGCCTGTCCTAACTCCTGGGACTTCACTTGTAACAACCAGCGATGTATTCCGAAGAGTTGGGTCTGCGACGGAGACGATGATTGCTTGGACAACAGTGATGAGGAACAGAATTGTACAAGTAAGTCAAGTGAACAAATATTTTTGTTTTTTGATGTAAGTACTCGTATTCTTGAAAGCGCGACCTTGTGTGTAATAAGAAAAAATTAAGCTGAAGGAGTATTATTTTTGAATGGCGTGTAATATCTCTTGAGTACATATTTAGCACGCCACATGTACGTACGTGGTTTTCCGCTAACAGTTGTTGCATAGGCAACATAGGGGCCATGTTTGAAGTACGCTGTGTCATTGGTAAATGGCATTCACCGACGGTTTGAGACAGCAGTGCAGTTCTCTAAGCGTCACATCGCTGTGAAAAACAACGATGAGGTCACAGATGTAACACCGTATGTCATGAGTATGACGTTTAAAATTGAGGATGTATTCGATATCAAGAATGAAGTAGGTACTTACTTGCGCCATCCGCAATAATACGGATGGCACTAGCACTTGAGTGAATGCCGAATTGTCCGCTAGCCGATGTGTTATCGACGAGTTTACAATTATAACGATGTTTGCGCTTGGAGAATTGCGCAGCTGTACTTTTCTGCGAAAACGAATGTTACCAATGCAACTTATAAAAATATGTTTAACATACATATGTATGTTTAGTAAAGATCATAAAGTTAAACTTCCTAAAAACTATCCCTAGTCTGACCATCAATCTGACCACTGGGAAACATCGAGGATTCTGTTGGATTGTCTATTCTTGAAACTTCTCCAACTAATCAATACCTTTTCTTTCAGAAACAACCTGCAGCGCATCAGAATTCATGTGCAAATCAGGCCGTTGCATCCCAGCTACATTCAAATGCGACTCAGAGAACGATTGCGGAGACTTTTCGGACGAAGTTGGATGTGTCAATGTTACATGTAGCTCTTCACAGTTCCAGTGCGATAATGGACGTTGTATCCCTAATACGTGGAAGTGTGATTCTGAAAATGATTGTGGAGATGGATCGGATGAGGGCACCCATTGTGCTGAGAAGACTTGCGCCTACTTCCAGGTTTGTTTCTCATTGTTACTTACTGAAGCGTACGAGCCCAGTTGCGCTCGTTGATCTCAACCGATCAGTGAGGTTAAGCAACGTACAAAGTAGGGAACCTGATGGGTGACCAAAGTGGCAATTTATCACGAGCGTTTCCGTGCTTCGGATGGCACGTTAAGCTGTCGGTCCCGGCTGTTGTCGATTGACTACACTCGTTAAAACCAAGTCAGAGGCCGTTGTGCGGTTTGAAAACTCTGACAGGGTTAGCCAAGTTCGCCACACACTTGACTTTACCTACACGATAAGAAGAAGCTTATCTTGGAGGTATACCTCATGGAGGTTGACTATATTTTATTATTTATCAGGATTTTGACGAGGCTTAGGGCTTAGAGCATGATCTTGTGGATTAACATTGAAAAAAGTCTTAGAAACCAAAACGCATTCCTTATTTTCAAGACTAGAAAGTCCTTATTTTCAAGACAAGAAAAAAAAACGTATTTATGGTGAACTTGACTGAGGTTCATCGATTTTAAAAGACCAAATAGCCTCTGACTCGGTTTAAATGACTAAAGACCGTTGATAACAGCCGGAAGCGAAGGTTTAACGTGGCCTTTCAGGCTAGGAAACGCGTATGATTAATTGCCTCAATGGTCACACCATCAGGTTCCATGCCCATGTGTACTTTTCTTAACCACGCTTCGGTTCCGAGAAGTTAGTTCGACTGGGCCTTCTTGTAGGGATAATCATGCTCATGAAAAACTTACCTAATCCTAATGTCAGAACAGTCAAACCGAAAAATGATCTCTGGCTTGGTTTAACGACTGAATTACGAGCGGTTTGTTAAATGCTACTGCTTCATTATAGGTCTTTACACTCTATGAAATTGCCGTTTTTCATACAACATTTTTGGAAAACTGTTTTTTTCATTCTAACGTTTTTGGATTTTTCCTGGAGACACGAAATCCAAATTTAACATTATTTTGTGGTAAGGTTTGGACAACATTAAGTTCATTTTCATCATACTTAGTTTGTTGAAAGTTGTAATTGTAGCAAAGGTACAGCAAAAATAAGCAATGTAACCGGCAATAGACTAAACGAGCTGTGTTTAGTTTAAGTTTCGTTTTCAGTAAATAAATCAAAAGTAAAAATTTATTAATTTTATTCAAAATCTCCGTTATATGACCAAGTTTTGAAATATAAAACCATTTTAGTAATAGCTGTTCAATCAAATAAATTATGAACAAAATAAAGCTTGAGAAAAAATCGACAGACCTATAGGTACATTATTGTCACTTCTATTTCCCCAGTTCACCTGTCCTAGAACGGGACACTGCATACCGGCGTCCTGGGTGTGCGACGGAGATGACGACTGCTTCGACAAGCAAGACGAGGCTGACTGTCCGCCTGTCTCCTGTCTCGCTTCGCAGTTCAAGTGTGCTGATCTGAAGCAGTGTGTCCAAGAAGCTTATAAGGTGAGGGTTTACAATATCTGTAATAGTGTCTAGGTAAACAATCAAGCGTATTAGATAGATAGATAGATAAAAACTTTATTCACTGCTATTACAATCATTGTCAACAATAATAATAATCTTATAACTAAGTATTAAGTAAACGTAAAACGACAATTAAACAATAAGTAAGGCAGTGAAAGGGCGCTGACTCAGCATACGTACTGTGGGTAAACCACTTTGGATTTCCCACAGCGCTGATCTTCCGCCAAGACCGAATCTATTTTTGTCAGCATTTTGATGACGTTTGCGGCGTTATATGAGACTTTTTTATCAGCCCATATACGTCTCCATCGAAGGGCACTGGCCTCCCTTCGAAACACGAAAGGAATGTAGGCCATAGTCCTCCACGCTGGCCCAATGACTTTCGAAAACGAATTTTCTCACACGTGCGGGTATCATCGCGATGTTCTCCTTCACCGCTAAGCATGTGATAATTAATGAAAAATCCATTCATAAATCCGAAAAGACGTGTTTAGTGGTACAGGCCCGCACTAGGATTTGAACCCGCAACTTTCCGATTACCAGGCTGGCTCATTACCATTGGACTGCCACCGTTCTTAGGAGACATAATGAATAAATTAAATAACTTAAGTCTAGGAAATCAAGGAGCATTTCTTGTTTCCAAGACTTTTCTGACATACAAATAATAAACTTTGCTATGACTAAAAGAGGTTGGCTAATAAAATCTTGTAATACTTAAATAATACTCGAGTCAGAAGCTTTTGGAGTTATCATGTAAATAATTTAGAATTAGGTTATTTCTTTATGTCATACAGAGTATTTTATTTAGATATACTAGCTTAACGACCCAAAGTGGATCTTGGAGACATTAAATTGCGCCATTCCATTGTGTCTTGTGCCAATTTTGACCAGTTTCGACCAGACACTTTTAGCTCCTTTAGGTCTTTGGCGACTTAATCTTTCCAGCGATATCTTGAAAGACCCGAAAGGTTGTCCAAGATGGTCCATGGCGTGTCAATATGCTCTTTTGACAGGCTTCGACGTGGCCGAGCGAAGCCGGGCGGCTTTATTTATAATCAAAATATTTAATGTTCAACAAACTGATCAAGAGGCAAGTTTAAAATGGCGACTAATCTACTGAATTCCCTTACAGTGCGACGGTATCCCAGACTGTAACGACGGTAGTGACGAGGCTGGCTGCCCAAGCCTGGCTCCTCATCAGTGCCAGCCAGACAAGCAGTTCCAATGCCGGTCTTCAGGAATCTGTATACCCAAGACCTGGTATTGTGATGGTAAGTCTTCTGGAACTGATTTTGTTAATGACAAAGACAAAGGCTTTCGAAGGTAATAGTGAAACTTCTTCCTAGCACTTTTTACTGTTTCTAGTCAAGATCGAACCTATAATTTACAAAAATATTATAATCTACAAAATTCTACAACTACAAAATTAAAATATTTCAGTTTTGGCTATTCCTTTAGCTTCTTCTGTTCTTGTTTGAGGCATTCATGAATCTCTTTCCTGGATCTTTGTAGTAGAATAGAATAGTTTTTCTTATCGTGTAGGTATAGTCAAGTGTGTGGTAAACTTGGCTAACACTGATGTCAGAGTTTTCAAACCGCACAATGAATAGAATAGAAATATCTTTGTTGTAATACAATTCGAAATAAAAAAGATTACATCTTTACTACACACAATTTCAGGCACTCCTGATTGCGAAGACTTATCAGACGAACCTTCAACCTGTGGCTCTGTACAATGCGCTAATAACTTCTACCGCTGCGCTAACGGACGCTGCGTGTTCAAGGCGTACGTCTGTGACGGGAATGATGACTGTGGAGACGGATCTGATGAGGGACTGGAACATGCTTGCAAGCCACCGCCTTTCAGGTACCTATGATTATTTATCAGCCCATATTTTTATTTTATTTTAAGTTTATAACTCGGGCATCTGTGTCCCATTTGTTAGTAAAAACAACTTAAAACTATGTTAGTACTTAGTTTAATCTTAATATCACATTAACTTAGCAAATGCTCATCAACTTGAGTTCGGTTTAATGAGCACCTGCGCCATATACGTCCCTTCGAAACACGAAGGGGATTTAGGCCATAGTCCACCACGCTGGCACAATGCGGGTTGGTGGACCGCTCGTCTTTCGAAAATTAATTTTCTAGGACGGGCGGGTTTCATCACGATGTTTTCCTTCCCCGCTAAATAAGTGATAATTAATGAATATTCCGTTCATAAATCCGAAAGACGAATCTCAGCTTTGCCATATTTAAAAAATTCTCTTTGCCATATTTTAAACATAGCAAGTATAGTTTTTTTATTCTATGTTACGAAAAGTAACCAAAAAGAAAAAAATATTACGAAACTGTCTATATCTATCAATAAACGAGAAAAAGGGAAAAAAGTATAGGGCCAAGAGAAAGAAGTAAAAAAATCGTCTACTTAATTTTTTTTTAAACCAGTACGAATCGCTTTTTTCTTTTTCGCGTTATTATGCACGTCGTACTCGCCTCACTTCGGCCAATCTCTCTTGTTAGGTCTGCTGTAAGAAAATTCACAGAAATAAGCAGTGCCTGTTGTGTCGTCTCTCTCTTTGTATGTTTCTTTATGTATGTCTATTGTGTATACTTAATAAACGTTAAATAAATAAACGCTTTCAACAAGAAATCCCATTTCTCCATCTTATGTTTATTCAAAGACAATAATTTATTCTCAGATGTCCAGCCGGCCAATGGCAATGCCCTGGCATCACAGGACGCTGCGTCAACCTCACACAAGTCTGTGATAGCAACTTCGACTGTCCCAATGGAGCTGATGAAGGTACGAGGAGTTTTATAATAATTTTATTAATATTTATTGCACACTAGCTTTACGCACGGAACTTCGTTCCTGTGAGAATTTGGGAAAATTATGTAGCCTATGTGTTAATCCAGGATGTGAACTACCTACCTTTATACCAAATTTTATCAAAATTGGTTTAGCCGATTGAGCGTGAAAGATAAAAACTCCATACATCCATAGATGGATATTTGTTACTCCTTGACGCAAAAACTAATTTAATGAATGGATTTTGGTGAAACTTTGGAGTAAGCTGTGACATCAAAATTACGCATAATCTAGAAATTTTCCCACTTATCCGCGGGAATAATGTGACGCCCCGATGTAATTCAATATAATTTTGAATTAATGTAATTTTTATCATTGACTAATGAAGCAATAGCGCCAAATTCATGAGCCAATAAAACTTTTTATATGTCTGTTAACTATTACTTTATTTGAATTCCGGATTCCTAGGTCCTAAATCATTTTCAATTTTCCAGGATCATACTGCGACTCAGCAGAATGCCAGCATCAAACAGGATTGTGTTCGAACGAATGTAAACAAACACCAACAGGACCTCTATGCTTATGTCCAGCTGGTGAAGAGCTGCAATCAGACGGCTTCACCTGCAAAGATATCGACGAGTGCAACCCACCTGGAATCTGCTCTCAGACTTGTACAAATGTTAAAAAGGCTTACTTCTGCGGATGCGTTGAGGGATATCAGCTCGCAGCTGACAAACACTCCTGCAAAGCCAACAACCATTCCAGCGCTTTCCTGATCATTTCCAACCGTCACTCAATCTTAGTTGCCGACTTAAACGAACAAGGTTTAGAACGAGTGCCGATAAACGTGGAAAATGTTGTTGCAACAGCTTCAAATATGCATACTGGGACGATATTTTGGTCAGATATGAAGCTGAAGAAGATTTCAAGGTTAGACAGAGGCAGTGAACCACAAGTGATTATCTCTACCGGCTTGGATCTTGTTGAAGGTTTGGCTTACGATTGGGTCGGAGGAAACATCTACTGGTTGGATAGCAAGCTGAACACTATTGAGGTTTCTAAAGAAGATGGGAGTGCAAGAACGACTTTGTTATCCGGGAATATTACTCAGCCCAGAGGAATGTGTCTGGACCCTGCACCGAACGCAAGATGGCTGTTCTGGACCGATTGGGGGGAAAACCCAAGAATTGAAAGGGTCGGAATGGACGGCACGCAAAGATTGGCCATCATCACCACTAAGATCTACTGGCCTAATGGCTTGACCTTAGACACGGCGACTCAACGAGTATACTTCGCAGATTCGAAGTTAGATTTCATCGATTTCTGCAACTACAACGGTTCGGGTAGACAGCAAGTTTTGGCTGGAAGCCATTACCTTTTACATCCGCATTCTTTGACGTTATTTGAAGATACTCTATACTGGACTGATCGACAGCTAAACAGAGTGCTTTCAGCTCATAAATTCAAGGGATCTAACCAGACTGTGGTATCGCATTTGATCTCTCAGCCCTTATCCATCCATGTCCACCATCCTTCCCTTCAGCCACAGTATACGTCTCCTTGCAAGCCGGAGTCTTGTCAACATATTTGCCTCCTCAGTCCGAATAAGACTAAGGAATATACCTGCATGTGCAAACCCGGGTTCAAGCTTTTGCCTGATGGAAAGTGTATGGAAGGTAAGATATTTTTTTGTATTTTTAATAATTGTTTATTTTTTAAAATTTAGTTTGTTAAAATTAGTTTTTAAAAGTCAAAGTTTCGTCATGGTAAATCAAAATTTTTCGTATCGCCTAAAATATAAATTAACTTTTAATTCAATTTATTTATAAATCCAATTTATTACAGTGTCCATATTAGTCTTTTAACCCGTCGCGCGCTTGTTTATTGCGCGTGCGATATAAGTAAATCCCGCACACACGGGTGTGCAAGAATCGCGCGAAACTTATTCTTTGTTAGTAACATTTCGAATTCAACAAAAATATCTAGTTGTAGCATTCCAGTAACTTGCTATAGGCCAAACAAAACTTCCTCTAGAAAAAAAACACCTAAGTTTGTTGCGAAAGCTCTATCTATGCTTGTCATTGTCACCCAACATTTTGTTTTTACCATTGCAGAGGAGACTGCTTACCTGATGGTGCTGAAGGGATCCCAGATCATAGACTTGGCGACAGACGGCTCAGGCCGGGCGGGACAACTAGCTTCTATCGTTGGAGTTCAAGGTATGGTTAAAATATATCATTATGTGTTGTATTAACTTACATATCATTCGTGCAGTGAGAGCCCAGTTGGTTATCTGCCAGACCGTAACCGGAAGGTTGCGGGTTCAAATCCTGGTGTGGAAATGTACCACTGAATTCGTCTTTTCGGATTTATGTACGGATTTCTAATTAATTATCACTTGATCAGCGGTGAGGAAAACATTGTGATGAAACCCGCACGTCTAAAAAAATTCATTTTCGAAAGACAAGCGTTCCGCCAACCCACATTGAGCTAGCGTGGTGGAGCTAGCTATAGCCTAAATGCCCTTCGTGTTTAGATGGGAGGCCCATGCCCCTTGGTGGGGACGTATATGGGATGGGCTGGCAAGAAGATCTGCTACGATAAAATATTACATATTCGAAAAAGTTTCTAGGATTGAAATTACTAGGTGAAAGTGGTGAAAGCTTTTAGCTTGGAATGGTAAACCCAACAAAAAGAGCACTAATCGATTCGGTCCAAAATACACAAAAAATTCTGTAAAGACAGAAATAATCAATCTCCCGTATCTCGAACGTGCCGATAATAACGATTTTGGTTGTGGTATTATAATAATTCAGTTGCCTTCTTTTTAAAATACGTAGATATGTAAATTTAATTTCATTTTGTTGCTTTCCAGGCGCAGTACAACTAGACTACGACCGCACAGGCCATATGTTATACTGGCTCCAATCCATCTCCGGTGAAAGCGAAGACGACGAGAACTGTACAATCTATAGTATGCCTTATGGCGGAGGAAATAAGGCTGAATTCTTCGGCCAGGACACCGGCATCGTTGGCGCTCCTTCAGCGATCGCATTTGATTGGCTGGGAAGAAACTTGTACATGGCCAATAGGGTGGCGAGTAATATTGAGCTGATAAGGGTAGATGGAAAAGTTAAATATAGGACGATTATCTTGGCCAATGATGGTAGTAAAGCTTCCGTCGCTAAGCCAAAGGCAATCTGCTTGGATCCTACTGATGGGTAAGTGGATTTTTATAAGGATTTTATGTTAGCACGAAATCAACCTTACTTTGTCGAGATTCTATTTTTGTTTTTTATTATAAGATGGATTAATTCTTGACTTCAGTCTTGACCGAGGTCATAGTTGAGGTCGACGATGGGGCGAGTTAACCCAGAAAATGCCTACTAGGCACTGGTACTCCTACGCACCGACGGAATACAGCAAGCTGTTTGGCGTCGGACTTCGGTAGGAGGGTGGTCGCGAACCAGACGGCCCTTTACAAAGCCTACCACACCGCATGAGACCATA
The DNA here is from genome assembly GCA_949987775.1 of Aproaerema taeniolella. NCBI lineage: Eukaryota > Metazoa > Arthropoda > Insecta > Lepidoptera > Gelechiidae > Aproaerema > Aproaerema taeniolella. Next base: position 17,503,307 of record OX465258.1, on the reverse strand, counting down.
TGACAACACCTTAGATTCAGAACAAATTGAGATGTCGTTGCCAGGGGTGGATTAATAGGAGGCAGATCTCATTTGTGTTTCCTTAGTTGCCTCTTACGACACCCACGGAAAGAAATGGGGTGGTGTTATTCTAAACCGATCACCACACGGCGGACCGATCACCACACGGCGGATCTGCGGATTGTCTGAAATTTTCGGGTTTATAAAACCCTGAACTTTAAAAAGTTCGAGTGAATAAGCTTCTTCTGAGTGAGCTTACTACATCGTCGACGACATTTTTTCCCTTGGGCTAAATTACAGTCTACTTGATACTATTCATGATTAAATAAAAATATTATAATTATGGAGAAACTACCTAATAATTATTTAAGTTCCCCTAGTGCCCAAGTACTAAGATGATTTGCTAATATCACATGTATTTTGTTCCAGCAAAATCTACTGGACCGACGAAGGAGGTTACGGCGTACCATCGAAAATCGGAAAGGCTAACATGGATGGCACTAACCCTATCATACTAGTGGACTCCATTGAAAGACCAGAAGGCATCACCGTGGACGTAGAAAAGAAGGTCATCTACTTCAGTACTCAGTACCCAGCCAGCGTTATTAGTGTGAACGCTGATGGAAACGACAGAAAGACAATCCTCACAGAAGCAAACGCCATCTCTTATCCAAAAGTAGTAGCTGTTCTGGATTCACGTCTATACATTCTCGACCCTCGACATGAGAAGATTATGAAAGCGGACCTTCCAGATGGCGGCAACATCAAAATCATATTGGATAATGAAAGTGATTTGAAGTCCCTCACAGTTTTCCAGAAGAGAAAGATGATTCATCACACATGTTTGACGAACAATGGCGGCTGTGAGCAGATTTGTATTCCTGGTGATGGAGGATCGAGAATCTGTGCTTGTTCTGTTGGTTACCGCAAAGAAAACGAAATCAATTGCGTGCCTTATAAGACCTTCGCTGTTGTATCTCAACTAGATCTGATCCGAGGATACGCTCTCGACAGCAGTGCCGAAGCTATGGTTCCAGTCACTGGCCAAGGACATCACATACTTCATGTAGATGTTCACTTCGCTGAGAATTATATTTACTGGGTGGAATTCAACAGAGGACCATGGAATGGCATTTTCCGAGTTAGACCCAACGGCACTGAACTCCAACACATCGTCAAAGATGGTATCGGTTCCAACGGAATCCGTGGACTTGCAATCGATTGGGTTGCTGGTAACCTTTACTTCACTAATGTGTTCCCTCATGAAAATTACGTTGAAATGTGTTGGTTAGACGGTTCACATAGAAAGGTGCTAGTCAAGACTACAATGGACGCTCCTCGAGAGTTGGCAGTTAATCCTCTGAAACGACTCATGTATTGGATCGATTACGGCCAATACCCACGAATTGGGAAAGCTTATCTCGATGGGAGCGATTGGCAGACTCTCGTCACATCAGGCATATCCAACCCTAGAGATCTGACTATCGACATGTTGACTCATGACGTCTACTGGGTTGACTCAAAACTTGACCAAATCCAGAAGATTGCCTACAACGGTGGTAACCGACAGCTGATCAGATCCAACCTTCCGAACCCAATGGGTGTTGCTATTCACACGAACAATGTTTACTGGGTCGACAGAAACTTGCAAACCATCTACAAGGCTTCAAAATTGCCCGGAAACTTGACAATGCCAGACAAAGTACGAACGAATCTACCAAAACTGAGAGATATTGTAATATTTGATGTAAATAACCAGCCGACTGATGAATCAAATCCTTGCAGAAAGCTCGGAAACGGCGGCTGTGATCAACTTTGCTACAGTTACCCGCCAGAGGCCAACAAAGGTTACACTTATCGTTGTGATTGTGCTACTGGTCAAATTTCAGCTTTCAATCCTAAGAAATGTGACATTTTATTCGATGAGTACCTCGTATTTACTACCAGAACCGAAATCCGTGCGATAAACCTCGACCCCAAATCCACAGGAATACCGTTTAAACCTATTGGAAACTTAACAAACGTAGTCGGAGTGGAATTTGATCACGCTGACAACAGATTATTCTTCACGCAAATTCGTCCTTGGGCTAAAATTGCTTGGTTGCCTTCTAACAATCCCAACAGTGGTAACATTCAAAGCATTATCAGCAAAGGTATTAACCCTGAAGGTATTTCCTACGATTGGACGCAAAAGAAAATTTACTGGACTGATAGCTCTAACAACTCCATTTACGCTATGAATCTCGATGGAACCGAATTAGTGATGATCGCTAGAGTTGAACGCCCACGAGCTATTGTAGTAGATCCTTGCAATGGAACATTATACTACACCGATTGGGGCCGATTTGGCACTTCGGGAAAAATCTACAGAACAACCATGGCTGGTTCTTTAAAGAAAGCAATAATAGACAAAGACTTGTCTCAACCAAGTGGACTGACAATCGATTTTGATGAAAATATGTTATACTGGACTGACGCAGTCAGGGAAAAGATTGAAAGGTCTCAACTGGATGGATCGCAACGTGAAGTCTTGATCTCTGCTACAATTTATCCGTTCGCCATAACAGTCTTTAGGAACTACATCTATTGGACTGACTTGCAACTTCGTGGCGTATACCGAGCCGAAAAGCATACCGGAGCAAATATGATTGAAATGGTCAAACGTCTTGAGGACTCACCGAGAGATATTCACGTATTTAGCGGCGCTAGACAAAAGTGTACAGTTAACCCCTGCCAGATCAGCAACGGTGGATGTGCACAGAGTTGCCATCCAGCACCTAATAACACTGTTGAATGTAAGTGTGATGATAATACCAAATTAGTAAACGAAGGCAGAATGTGCGTCGCCAAAAATATCACTTGTGATCCTAGCAAGTTCTTCTGTGCTAACGGCAAATGTATCAGTCGAATGTGGTCTTGCGATGGCGATGACGACTGTGGAGACAATTCTGACGAAGACAAAAACTACTGCGCGTATCACTCCTGCTCTACCAATGAGTTCCGCTGCAATAATGGACGCTGCATCTTCAAATCGTGGAAGTGCGACCATGAAAATGACTGCAAAGACGGTTCTGATGAAGAAGGATGTGTTTATCCACCATGCGCGGATGGAGAATTTACATGCCTTAACTCCCGCTGCATCCCAATGTCGCAAGTCTGCAATGGTATCAACGAATGCAAGGATAATATCACCTCAGATGAAACACATGAACGCTGCCCAAGAAACACCACATGTCCCACGAACCATCTTAAGTGTGAAAAGACGAACATCTGTGTCGAGCCATACTGGCTCTGCGATGGTGACAACGACTGTGGTGATAACTCAGACGAGGACCCGCTACATTGCGCGCAAAGAACATGCCCACAGAACAGTTTCCGTTGCCCCAACCACAGATGTATTCCGGCCACTTGGTATTGCGACGGCGATGATGACTGCGGAGATGGCGCCGATGAACCACCAGAATACTGTAAATCTGAAGGCCGTACTTGCTTCGGTGACCTCTTCACTTGTGACAATGGAAACTGTATCCCAAGAATTTATATTTGCGATGGTGACAATGATTGTCTAGACAACAGTGATGAAGACGATCGCCATCAATGCAACGAACGCAAGTGTGACCCTGAAACGGAATACACGTGTGAAGAGAACAAGTTCTGGAATCGTGCGCAGTGTATTCCAAAGAAATGGCTCTGTGATGGTGATCCAGACTGTATTGATGGGGCAGACGAAAACTCTACCATCCATCACTGCTCTACTCCCACTCCTTGCTCGGTAGACCAATTCCAGTGTAATAACGGACGCTGCATCAACCAGGGCTGGGTTTGCGATCACGACAACGATTGCGGCGACGGTTCTGACGAAGGCAAACACTGCAACACTCAATATAAACAATGTACTGATCAGGAGTTCAAATGTCAGAACTTCAAATGCATCAGAAACCACTTTAGATGTGACGGCGAAGACGATTGCGGTGATCACTCAGATGAAGTCGGCTGTGTTAAGGAAAATAAAACTTGTCCTGCCGGACAGTTCAAATGTAACAACGATCAATGTATTGATAATAGACTTGTCTGTAACAAAGTGTCAGATTGCGCAGATGATTCTGACGAGCCTGCCCATTGTAATGTCGATGAGTGTTCCAAACTAGAAATCAATCAATGTGGTCACAAATGTATTGATACCCTAACTGGCTACTACTGTGACTGCAATCAAGGGTACAAACTCTTAGCAGATGGCAAAGCTTGTGCGGATATAGATGAATGCACAGAAACACCTGGAGTTTGTTCTCAATACTGTTCTAATACCCCTGGATCCTACTATTGTAAATGTAACGAGCAATACTACGAAAGGGAAGCTGACGAACATACTTGCAAGAGAAAAGATAACACAAGTGCTTGGATAATATTCACTAACAAATATTACGTCAGAAACATGTCGACCGATGCTTCGCTTTACAATCTAGTCCACCAAGATCTCATGAATGTCGTTGCCATTGACTTTGATATCAAAGAAAAGAAGATGTACTTTGCTGACGTTTCTGCTAAAACTATTTACAGATCAGATTACACAGATCCAAATCCTACCAAAGAGGTTGTCATCAGACATGATTCTCATGGATTAGAAGGTATTGCTATAGACTGGATAGGAAGGAAACTTTATTGGCTGGACAGACATTCGAAGAACTTAGACGTGTCAGAATTAGATGGTACCAGGCGAAAGACCTTGAAGACTGGTATAGCCGATCCCAGAGCTATCGTGGTCCATCCAGGAACGGGCTACTTGTACTTCACATCTTGGCATTTGCAAGCTTACATCGGAAAAATGGGTATGGACGGTTCCAACTACTCTGCCATTTTGAATTGGGAAGACGATATCGCCTGGCCAAACGCTCTGACACTTGATTATTTCACTGACAGAATTTACTGGGCTGACGCTCACTTAGATTACATTGGATCAGCTGATTTGGAAGGTCGACACAGGCACGTAGTATTATCAGGTACAAAAGTTCCTCATGTCTTTGCCCTCAGTCTGTTTGACGATGAGATATTTTGGACTGACTGGAACTTGAAAGCCATTAGCAAAGCGAACAAACATTCTGGAGAAAATCTGGTAGTGCTTAGAAATACAACACATAGACCGTATGACATTCACGTTGTCCATCCTTTAAGACAATTGTCGTATCCAAATCCTTGTGGAAATAACAATGGAGGTTGCTCACACCTTTGCTTGATAGCACCACCTCATGAATCCAGCTACCTCAATATTGAAGGCTACGGTGAAGAAGGAGCTACTACCTATAAATGTGCTTGCCCGAACCAATTCTATCTGGCAAGAGACATGAAGACATGTATAGCCAACTGCACAAATGGTCAACATAGATGCAACGGACGCGACGAGAAATGTATTCCATGGTTCTGGAAATGTGACGGAGAGAAAGATTGTATGGATGGATCTGACGAACCCGATACTTGCCCAGTTAGGCATTGCCGAGCGGGATCATTCCAATGTAAGAACACAAATTGTACACCTGCTGCTACCATTTGCGACGGCACAGATGACTGCGGTGATGGAAGCGATGAAGCGGAATGCGCACACGAATGTCCACTACTCGAGTTCAAGTGTAAATCCAGCGGACGATGCATCCTTGACAGCTGGAAGTGCGACGGAGATACAGACTGCAAAGACAACAGCGACGAAGACCCTGTTATGTGTCATAATAGACCTTGTAAACCGGATACTGAATTCTCATGCAAGAACGGTCGTTGCATTCCTAAACTCTGGATGTGCGACTTCGACAACGATTGCGGCGACGACTCAGACGAACCCGCTTACATGTGCCGACAGAAGAACTGCACAACTGGCTGGAGAAGGTGTCCTGGACAGTCTAACTACAGATGCATTCCGAAATGGCTGTTCTGCGATGGAAAGGACGATTGCAGAGACGGTTCAGATGAGTTACCAGAAAACTGCCCAACTTGCAACAGTGAAACAGATTTCACTTGCGAAAACAAGCGTTGCATTCCCAGACAATGGCTTTGCGATTTCACCGACGACTGCGGAGACGGTAGCGACGAAGCTGAAGCTACATGTCAACACAATTACAGAGATTGTTCAGAATCCGAATTCAAATGCGGCAACGGCAAATGTATCTCGTCAAGATGGCGCTGCGATCACGAAGACGACTGTGGCGATAACTCTGACGAATTGGAGTGTGGAGGGTTCAAATGTAAGAATGGCACCTTCCAATGCAAATCTGGACACTGTATCGCTGCGTACTTCCGATGTGACGGAGATAGAGACTGCAGAGACTTATCTGATGAGATCGGATGTCCACCGCGCTATCCCAACAACAGATACTGCCCTGAAAGCAGGTATGTTTCTTCCTATACCCATTTCATATTATTAATAGATAAATAGAAAGTAAAAGTCCATTGTCCATATTTCATGGTTCGCGTGCCTAAAAATATTGACCTATTAATCGACAACCAACTGTCAAAACTATTGTATTGCCTTGTCTGTTCTTTGAAATCTCTAGAGAGACAATTTTGTTATGAAAAGTTGTGACATATCAAAAGCATTTTTTTTTAGTTTCTTAAATCTAGATTTCCGTCTAATCTGTAGTGGTTGCAAGATCTTTAGTTATATTTTCATCAATTTTTTTTTCAGATTCCAATGCGCAAACAACCTGTGCGTGTCCCAATCGGACCTGTGTGATGGTACTGACGATTGCGGTGATGGCTCAGACGAGGCAGCCTCGCTCTGTACTAACTTCAACTGCGATACTCTCAGGCGATTCCACTGCGACAATCATAGATGTGTGCCGAGGTAAGATGATAAAACTGAATTGATTGAAATTTCACAAAACCTTTTTTTTTAAGAGAAAGCCTGCAGCTGCAGCAGCATTGTACTTGCACTTTTGACAGTTAAATTAAAGCCATTTCTCTAGCAGCCGCCTTGTTGTCTGAATTCTATCTCTTTCACACTGCGTACGTATGACTGAGAAAACTGACACCGGTAGCCTCTAGACTAATTGGCTCAATGAACCGTCAAAGTTGCAATGTGCTAAGGCTGCAAGTCATTTAAATACGACTGTTTCTGCAGCTCGAGTACGATGGTGATAGCGCGCGTAATGCACCGCGGTCCTATGTCAAAATGTCAACATTGACAACGCCAAAGGGCGAGCATGCCTTTGCGCGGGGCCCTCGCGCAATCAAAGTGAAATTTCACCGTCAGCCGAGTCACAGTTTTACATTATCGTAATACTGTAACCGAGTGGCGCGCCGCCGCAAGAATCTGTCGCCATCGTGCTCGAGCTGCTGGACCTTAATCTCTGGCATTTGTTTGACGTAATTTGCGACATGTATTTGTGTACTATCCGTAGACTTGACAGTTTCCATTCAATCATTCAATTTTAGATACCAAGTCTGCGACGGCGTGGACAATTGCGGCGATGGTTCAGATGAAAACAACATGACGCTATGCGCGGTCCGGGTGAAGCCCTGCGACCCTTACACGCAGTTCCAATGCGCGAACAGACATTGTGTCGAGAAGACTCAGCTCTGTGACTTTGCTGATGATTGTGGAGACGCGTCTGATGAGCTGGGATGCCATCACACGCATACTTGCTCGCATCTTGACAAAGGTTTGATTTTCATGCACGTTTTTTATTTTATTTTTATCCAATTTATGTTGCACTTTGCATTTATTTTCTGATAATAACTGCTAGAATAGATGTTAGATTCGCTTTATTAATTTTGAGCCGTTTTGATACGCACGAGTGAAAACTATTATCGTCAATATTTCGGTTATTACATGGTGTAGCAAGAACACATTACCTCACCAACACATTAAAAAACATACTACACTTCCGAAGACGCTGCACACGGCACCAGGCCACCAACGAACCAATCCCGAAGACTTTTGCACACGACACCAAACCACCAGCGACCGGCCGACGAGTATAAAAGCAGCCCCGCAGCCGAACACATCATCAGTAGCTAGCGAGTTACTTAAGCGATAGCGCCAGCAGTCCTTTAGTAACTTGATTAGGCCCAAGAGTGCGATAGCTCCCGCAGTCCACTCCAAGGCAGTAAGGTTAGGAGATGCGATAGCGCCAGCAGTCCATCTCTGACACCTCTGAGCATAGGCACCATCCGTGCAACTTTATTCTTTTCTTTTGGCCAAATCCTAAGGCGTCAGTCAAATAAGGCTCCCCGATACAATCAATCCACTGCGTGGAAACTGATGGAAACCTCTGTACTGAGCGTAGATTGAATGCAAATAAACCGGTGAACATAAATTAGCGTTTCTTCTTACCCTCCACCACCTTTAACCGTGGATCTACCTCCACATTTGGCGCCCAACGTAAATAATAACCAACTTTTAACTGGAAGGGTAGAAATCGACAGCAGTATAGCAATGGAACAACAAACAAGATAAGTCATATGAAGCATTAAAGGAAGCACTAACGTCGGCACCTATTCTAAGACAAGTAGAATATGATGCTCCGTTTACTATTAAAACTGACGCTAGCAATTATGCAATAGGAGCAGCCTCGTTGCAGGGGGAGGGAGGACAAGAGCATCCGATCGAATATGCGAATCCTCTATTAATACCTTCCAGCGGAACGCAATTACACTGTAACCGAAAAGAAGCACTAGCAATCATAGTACTAGGTTCACAGCAGCATACCTCACATTTGGAAGAGAAATGAGGACATCCTATGAAACAACACACAATTTTATCAGGAAAAACAATTCTCTGCAAAATTCGCGCCACGACGACGTGATGACCCCTATGTGGTAATCAATAAACATGGCAGCTCAATATATGAGGTCGCAAACATAAACGACCCAAGATAACCTCTTGGAAGATATCACTCTTCTGCAATCGTCAAATTTGAAAATAGAGAAAAAGAAACTCAAGTTCCTAATCCAATAGCACCTATAAAAAGACGTGGACGACCTAAAAACCGCATCTTCTAAGATACTGGTACTCTAACGGGACGTCATCGAGCACCAGAGGGGGAGACTGTAGCAAGAACACATTACCTCACCAACACATTAAAAAACATACTACACTTCCGAAGACGCTGCACACGGCACCAGGCCACCAACGAACCAATCCCGAAGACTTTTGCACACGACACCAAACCACCAGCGACCGGCCGACGAGTATAAAAGCAGCCCCGCAGCCGAACACATCATCAGTAGCTAGCGAGTTACTTAAGCGATAGCGCCAGCAGTCCTTTAGTAACTTGATTAGGCCCAAGAGTGCGATAGCTCCCGCAGTCCACTCCAAGGCAGTAAGGTTAGGAGATGCGATAGCGCCAGCAGTCCATCTCTGACACCTCTGAGCATAGGCACCATCCGTGCAACTTTATTCTTTTCTTTTGGCCAAATCCTAAGGCGTCAGTCAAATAAGGCTCCCCGATACAATCAATCCACTGCGTGGAAACTGATGGAAACCTCTGTACTGAGCGTAGATTGAATGCAAATAAACCGGTGAACATAAATTAGCGTTTCTTCTTACCCTCCACCACCTTTAACCGTGGATCTACCTCCACAATGGTTAATATGAAATCTCGACTCCGGCCAGCAAAATTGACATGAAAGAGTTCTCACATATGAATTTTAGAGCTTTGACGAAATGCTAATTATCCAAGATCTAAGAAATATAGACAACCACAGCGCAAGTAAATGAAAAGTACAATCTTTCGCTTGGCATGATGACTTGTTCCAATGTTTTATTTTAAACAAAAAATGGTTTCTTTTATGACCATGATTTAGCAAAAACTAAGCAAATTAAGATAGTTTACATAGAAGCTACTCACTCAATATTCAAAGAGATTGGGCCATGGAACAGCCCGGCAAATTGTATATACCATCGCCCGCTATAAGCTGGTTCGAAATTATAATTTTTCGAATTATAAAAGGCCCATTCTGGTAATTAGAATTTGGAAATAGAAGCAGGCAGAGAAGCCAATAGAAGCGCTCGTTAAAAATCTGTTGTACCATTGGCTAATAATAGGTCTTTACCTATGAAATTTCCGATTTTTTCTCAAGCTTTATTTTATTCATAATTTATTTGATTGAACAGCTATTAATTTAAAATAAAAAAATTAAAACCTTGGCCATATAACGGAGATATTGAGTCAAATTAATACATATTTACTTTAGATTTATTTGCTGAAAAAGAAGCTCAAATATATCTATATAGCTCGTTTCATCCGTTGGCCGTTTCATTGCTTATTTTTACTGTACATACAGTTACAACTTTCAATAAAGTAAGTATGATGAAAATTAACTTAATGTTGTCCAAACCTTCTCACAAAATTTTGCTAAATTTGAATTTCGCATTCCCAAGAAAATCCAAAAACGTTAGTATGGAAAATTCAGTTTTCCAAAAATATTGTATGAAAAACGGCAATTTCATAGGTAAAGACCTATTATTAACTTTTTCCTCTTTTACAGGTGGCTGCGAGCACTTCTGCACAAACCTGACTCTGACAGGCCCGGCCGGCACCGGCACCGGTACAGGCGGCTACATATGCACCTGCTTCCAAGGCTGGATCATCGCGCCCAACGACAAGAAGAAGTGTGTCGACGTGGACGAGTGTACCACCGGCGCACATCACTGCAGTCAGCTGTGTTCTAACCTTAATGGAAGTTATAGCTGTAGCTGTCGCGAAGGGTTCAAGTAAGTGTCTTATTTCTTAAGAGTTTAAGGTGGTTAACTTAGCCAGTCAATTATTTAAGGAGGTTGAAGGGTTGGGGTCAAGCGTCAAGACCTTGACAGATCTATTGTAACAATACCCTTCTGCTTTATCACGGTACATTCTGGAGTCCTATGCCAACCGCGAATCTGGCTATGTCCTTAGCGGGCACATCGTTAATATCTTAGTTACTTCGAGCCCAGTGGCGCTCGCTGATCTCAACCGATCAGTGAGGTTAAGCAACGTAGACAGGCAGGAATCCTGATGGGTGACAAAAATTGGCAATTTATCAAGAGCGTTTCCGTGCTTCGGAGGACACGTTAAGCTGTCGGTCCCGGCTGTTGTCGATTGACTACAGTCGTTAAAACCAAGTCAGAGGCCATTGTGCAGTTTGAAAACTCTGACACCAGATTCAGCCAAGTTCGCCACACACTTGACTTTACCTACACGATAAGAAGAAGAAGACTTATCGAATCACATAGAGTTATATTCTAAAGCAACCGGTATCATAGCTCACAAGATTGCCAACTGGAACTAAACTTGGTACGGTCGATCTGGGAAGGAAGTTTTAAAGTGGTACAGATCTTTAACGGAAGCTGGATCTAAAATTGCAGTGAAGGTTGTGGAAAGACCTAGGTGCTGGCAATACAAGAATATAAACCAAAAATCATGGAACTTAGGGTCTTAAGATAAATGCACACTATAGAAAAGATAATTCCAGAGGTAGAAACTAATAAAATATTTGTTATTTCCAGATTGGCAGACAGCTTATCAGGCGTATGCAAAGTGGTAGAAGACGATGTGGTGCTGATGTTCGCAAATGGACCGGAAATTCGCGCGTTCATCCAAGACAAGAACGAAGAATTCGACGTCATCACAAACGAAAAACGAATCGAAGCCATTGACTACGATCCAGTCCATGAAATGGTATTCTGGGCCGACAGCTACGATAAAACCATCAAACGGTCATACATGGTCAACGCAAAACACGGCGAAGTCAAATCTGGATTTGCTCAAGATCTCAACATGAAAGGAAACTCCAAACCTACAGCTTTGGCCATCGATTACGTTGGCGACAACCTATACTGGACTGAAGTTGACAGAACTGGCTCGAAACCAAGAGGTCGCGTTATGGTAGCACGAACTGATGGAAGATACCGAAGAGCTTTAGTATCTGCTGGTTTAGAAAGTCCAACGTCTCTCGTATTAGACCCTCAAATGGGAAGAATGATTTGGGCTGACGCAGGATCAGCACCGAAGATTGAAATCGCGTGGATGGACGGTTCTAAACGGCGCCCAGTTATCAGAGAAAACATAAGACATCCAACTGGCTTAGCGATAGACTATTCTATGGACCATTCCATCTATTGGGCTGATACGAAACTAAACACAATTGAAATGATGAGGCATGACGGGTCTGGACGTAAAGTGATTCTCAAAGGAGATTTACTTAAGCATCCGATTTCTCTAGATGTGTTTGAGTCGTCTCTGTATTGGGTGACGAGAGACGCTGGTGAATTAGTAAGGCAGGACAAGTTTGGTCGAGGAGTGCCGTTTGTTATATCCAAGGACCTAGTCAATCCTTCGGCTGTGAAAGGTAAGATCATAATTGATAGTGTTTTTAAATTGTTTGATGATTTGTATTGTTTGAAAAAAAAAGGGAATTGGAGATGGGCTACGTTATAGTGATTTTGTTATGTTATTACTTTTTCGTAGTGTTTAATCTGTTTTAAAGGGTTTTATTGGTTTCGAAAGAAATAAAATATCTAAATTTAGTTCTGAATGCGACTTGGAACACGTTTGCAAAAAACAAGTCCTACGTAAACACGTTAGTTGTTTAATTTAAATCGAGATTAAATAAAGCTTAAATATTGGTGTTTTAGACGTTTTTATCAGGTTTATAAACTTAAATGGAGTTAAATCCCTCTAAATCTCCTTATATTAATAATCTTTTGCTTATTAAATTCCAGCAGTTCAAAGTTTTTTTGCAAAAAATTTCGTTGCTGTTCACTAATCTACAACTTGTTTGAAAAATACCTACCTAATAAAAAGAAAAAAGATTAAATTCAAAAGTGGAATTAATATGGCGGTACTTAACTATGACGTCATCGTTTCGTATTTCCCTCTCTGTCTAATTGAGAGATTTAAACGTTCATATCTTTTTTACTTTTAAAGATATTTAAAAAATATTTACATCAGGCTAGAATATTAGAAGAATGTTAATAGAAAGAATTTTAAATAATAAAAACATTCAAAACCCCATTACGGTTGCAGTATACCACCCGCTCCGCTACAACATGTCTGCGGTGTCGCGCGGCGCGTGCGCGCGCGCCCCCTGCTCGCACCTGTGCGTGGCGGTGCCGGGCGGGCGGCGCTGCGCCTGCCCCGACCACCAGCAGCCGCCCAAACCGCAGGCGCATACGCAGGCGTGTGACGCGGGTATGTATCTTAATATTATAGCCCACGTACGTCCTTATCGCGGGGCATGTGCCTTTCTTCATTTTTATTTTATTTAAGGATTTGCCAACGTTTACATCGCTAATACATAAGCAAACATACAATCTAAACGAGTACACAATTAAAAGCAAATACCACATTCGATATAAAGAACACGATTGTGTGTTACAGTACCTAATAACATTACATTATTAAAAAGTTAGCAAAGTTTTAAATGTTTCCGAGTATCAGCATAACTTTCTTACGAAATTGTGCAAAGAATCTTTAGGAAATCAATCGCTTGGTGGCAAATATTTGCTAGGTTACTAAGACGCGGAATAGAAGAGTTGACGCCGAGAACAGTCTTTCTAAAAGGAGCACTGAAAGGAGAGACGCTGATGGAGTTTAGTTGGAGTTAAGGGGGTTTAGGCTATGTCTACCGCGCTGGCTCCATGCAGGTTGATGGACTGCGCGATGATGATATCAATGCATGCCAATAACAGTGTGTCTCGATATTAAGAAGACTGATGGCCTGAAGCTGAAGCAATTTTGAGTTTATATTTGCATTTATTCACACTGACAGTTCGAATTTTAGATCTCAAACAGACGTTTGATATCACTTCTCAGTTATTTAAAAAAGTTAAAGATTTATAAGTTATTTTATTAAACCATTCCCTTTTTCAGTAGTTATTTACTAAAACAGCTGACAAGTAAACTTTGAAATCCCTAGTTTTCCAGTAAAATCAACACTAAAAACAAAGTGGTCCACCAAGGAAGTGTTCTTGGTCCATCACTATTACTAATCTACAAAAGCTATCTTATAAATCACCAGCTTTCCGCTTAGGACTTCGGTCCCATGGGAATTTGGGAAAACTATGTAGCTTATGTGTTAATCCAGGATGTCAGCTACCTCCATACCAAATTTCATCAAAATTTGTCCAGCCGTTTGAGCGTGAAAGAGTAATAAACATTTATACATAGAGTAATAAACTTTCG